>CM038048.1:72625553-73825553 GCA_021397845.1 Areca catechu | reverse complement strand
CTCTTGGATCTCTCGAGATAAAGAGAGATGGACATCGTAGCCCGCAGGCTCGCTGGGGGAGCCCTGTAAATTTGCAAACCGGTGGGATAGCTCCGCCAGCTTGCACTCCTATTCCTCCAGGTGCCTCTCTATGCCTGATGGCTTCGTCGGTTGATCCCTCCACCGAGGCCGACGGAAGAGGAGAAGATTGCATCTAATGGGGGTCACGATGGGGGGCCTTGCCTCTGCAACCTCGGCGGTGCTTAACAGCAGCCTGCTCAAAGGTCAGAGACCGACTCTCCCGGTCGGCGAACCCGGTCTATTGTCTCTTCGTCGGGGTCTTGTGGCTTCCCCGGTGGTCAATTATGGCCTACGGCTTCGAAAGCCTTCCTTAGAAGGATCGCAAGCTATCACGAGTAGCGATGGCTTGGGCCGCGGGGGTCCCTGGCTGCTGGTGGATGGCCAAGGACCGGTGCTGATGCTACAACTGGCATACTGCAGCAGTTAGAAGCTGCATCTGCTGGGCGAGTGCGGCCAGTTGGACTTTCGTTGGAGGCGATTATGGTGGAGCGGGGAGCTCCCTCTCTGGACTGTGCAGGTCTCCATGGAAAGGGGGATCTCCCGCACAGCTGGTGGAGACTTCCCTCGCACGGGTCATCACCATGCTTTCGGTGATTTTTCTCGCAAGGAGATTATTGGCTTGGATCAAAATGCGTCCTGCCTTCCTTCCTGACATGCCAATCTGTTGCCACCTAAACCACCATGGCCTGTAGCTGAAGATGACCTCGGATCGCGTCCTTGTCGCTCCGAGACCTGTCTGCATGTCTGGACCTGTAAAACAGAAGAGACCCGGGTCGGTGATCCCGGTGGGGGCACTCCGATGCTCAAGTCAGTGGCGATCTGGGGAAATAGATCCTCCTGGTTGAGCCTCGTAGATGGACTCCACGCTAGGAGGAGAAAGTAACATGCTGTGAGAATATGAATGAGTTGTGGGTGGAGCAGGAGAAGTGGTGATGGAGGAAAGTTTGGGCAGGAAGGCTGTGTCCGTCGAGACCCTTTCGATGGATCTCTGGTAGCCTTAGTCTCTCAGTTGCTCTCCTGTGCGCCACCCTTCTTGCCCGTTAGATTACTTAGCTTTGCTTACCTTTTTCTTGGAACCTTGGAAAGCTCTTTTAAGCTAGGGTTGCTGTCGAACGCCTACCTTGGGATTCTCCCCTAGCTAGCAGGCACATGCGGCGATGTTTCATGCCATGGGCAAGATGCCTTTCCTCGTTGCCATAAGGACCTGCCATGTGCTTTGACTTTCTGGTCACTCCATTTTGGGAAGTCTAGCAGAGCCTCGATCGGGGGGCAGCCGCCCCCTGGATTTGAATCTTCGGGGTTAACTTTCTCTTCTGGATGGTACAGACGATTGGTAGGGAGTGCAGCACCTCAATCGGGGGATCCCTTCCTTTTCGGTGTAAGTAGTAGCTGGGGCAATTATAGTGGCCTGGCAAGCGCCTTTTCATGGTTCTTGGGTGGCTATCCACTATCCAAGGAAAGTGGCGACGTCCTTCGACTGACGATCTCTTCATCCAAGGTGGGGCTGGTCTGGAGAGGCGGAGCTCGACTTCGACCATGGCGTCTCGACCCTGAGGGAGCTACCTGAAGAAGGAGTCCGGAGAGAGGTGGAGCTCGACTTCCGCCATAGCATCTCGACCCCGAGGGAGCGAAGGAGTCCGAGAAGAGGCGGAGCTCGACTTCGGCCACAGCGTTTCAACCCCGAGGGAGCCGCTTGGCGAAGGAGTCTGGAGAGAGGTAGAGCTCGACTTTGGCCATGGCATCTCGACCCCGAGGGAGCCGCCTAGCGAAGGAGTCCGAAGAGAGGCGAAGCTCGACTTCGGCCATGGCATCTCAACCCTGAGGGAGCCGCCTGGCAAAAGAGTCTGGAGAGAGAGGCGGAGCTCAACTTCGACCACGGCGTCTCGATCCTGAGGGAGCCACCGAAGGAGTCCGGAGAGAGACGGAGCTCAACTTCGGCCACGGCGTCTCGATCCTGAAGGAGCCGCCTAACAAAGGAGTTCGAAGAGAGATCTGACGTGGCAGCTTCATCCATCGTGGCATCTGACTAGGTCTGACATGTGTTACACATCAGCGATCCTACCACATCAGATTGTATCTCTCTGATGTAGTAACTTTTTGAATCTAATGTATTAACTTTCAGTATAATGAATGTTATGTTTGATGTTCTCTCAAACTTGTTGAATTTTTTTTTTTTGTGAGCATGATGTTCAATCTTATTACAATGTTTCATAACTGTTTTGTCTCTTTTTTTTACCATTTTTTAATGATGACAAAAAGGGGGAGAATGATGAGAGAAAATGATTTATAAAGGGGGAGAATAATGAAAATAATGTATGGTAAGAGCAAAAAGTAATTTATCAAGAAAATTTATCATTGCAGTATTTTTTTAAATTTATTTCAAGAAAAATTTTTCAGATCATAGGTTGAGGGGAGCTTTTGTTTTGATATTCATGTTCTACCTCTTGCTATGATGCTTTCATTTATATTCTGATTGCATATCCTGATACACCTCATGGTCTATCAATTCTAATACTATCTATCTTTTTGATACATGTTTCATGCTTTGTTTTCTTTAGAAGCAATTCCTTGCTAACCTTGCTCTGACATTCTTTATGTTGAAATGCAAATCCTTCGAATTTGAAATAATGTTTGTTTGAGCATATCATATAAATATACATCTAAGCCTTGTTTTTCATAAGCACTGATATCTTATAATTTCGAGCGTTTGTGCATTTTAATTATAACTCTGATACATCATGATCACAGCTCTCATACTAAAGCTATATTTCTCTGAAAATTCATCACACACACATATATATATATAAGCTCTGATATATTAAAAATGAGTCTCATTTCCTTGATTATTTTTACAAATATAGACTCTAACAATAATCATCATTAGCTGTGAACCCTTTTGACAAAAGCTGCATACTTGTTGAAAATATTTTGAGCTTTTCACATGAATATACTTAAAGGTATTGTCATCATCAAAAAAGAAGAGATTGTTGACTCCTGTATTGATTTTGATGATTAACAAAATACTTAGAGTACTAGAGTATATCTTTTCAGAAAAAGATACTCATCAAAATCTTACTGTTGAATGGTTGAAGAAGTCCTCTTTTTTAAAGAATTTCAGGACTTAAGAACATGAGATTAACTTGGAGGAACTCAAGTTTGAAGTTCGAAAAAATTCAGCAATGTTTCAGTTTGGTTTTAAATTAGTTTTAGTCAAGTGTCGACTGATGAAGATTATATCAACTCAAGGAGTTTCAGCTGGTATGCAGAATAAAGTTTTAGCCAGCACACCTGAAGTGTCGACTCACAAAAACTAAGTGTCGATTCATTTATCGACTCAAGGATCGACTCAAGGATCGACTCTGAGACAAAAGTTATACAGAATATGCTAAATTCAGAGATTTTTCTTAAGCGTCAACTCACAGAAGTCAAGTGTCGACTCACCTGTCGACTCACCTGAGATTTTCAGAGAGCTTCAAGGGATAATTTTTGAATTAAGTGTCGACACGTAGAAGCAAAGTATCAAGTATCGACCTAAGTGTCGACCCATGACATAAAGTGTCGATATTTGAAGTTCTGCAGAAAGTTTTTTTTCAAATGCATAACTTCTCCTTTTTGCCCCCAACGGCTATTTTTATCTCAAAAATGGCTATTTAAAGCTTGGAAAGGTATTTAAAGTGATTTAAACTCAAGAGGGAAGAAGGGAATGAGTTTGCATTGATTATTCATTAAGAGTTCATCTACCTTCAAGTGAAGTTGAACCTCCAAGCACCAAAAGCATTCAAGATCACTTAAGAGCACTCAGGTCCATCCATTCAAGCATTGAAACTACTCCAAGACAAGCATCTACAAAGAGCTTCGAAGAGATATATGCTTTTATTTGAAAGCTTACTTGTATTTCTTACTGATTCTCTTATAAAAGATTTTTGGTTAGCCTTGAAAAACCAAAGAGATTTTGAGTTAGCCTTGTAAAAACCAAGTTAGATTGTTGATAAGCCAGAAAACCAATGGAGGTTTTTGCTTAGCCTTGTAAAACTAAGGGGTTTTGACTTGTATTCCTGGTAAAAATAAGTTGGGTTTTGATTAGTAAGCCCGACAAAACTAATTGGCTATAATCAAGGAATATTATAGTGAAATCTCCAAGTGGACCTTGAGGAGTGGATGTAGGTGCTTGATGTACACTGAACCACTACAAACTATTATGTTTGTGATTGCTTGCTTTGTCTCTATTTGCTTAATTTACTTTGCAAATCGCTTACTTCTTTCCGCTGCATATAATCGCATTGTACACAAACACTTGCAATATACTAGCACATGAATTGTGTTTCATCGGTACATGTCTTGAAAAGTTTTATTTTAAGAAGCCCAATTCAACCCCCCTCTCGGGCAACAGATGTTTTGATAAGAGTGAGTGTATATACTCAAAGACTTTGTAAAGCAGCTCAACCAACTAAAGAAAAAAAAAAAAGAAAAAAAAAAAAAAGCCAAATTTGTTGAATCTAAAAGTTAATCTTGTATCTGCAGCAAGCCTATAGGCAGCCCAATATACACAATTGCATACATCTCACGCACTAGCCATTTTCCTGCGTTCATTTGTATGAATTAAATTATCTTACGTGTAGGTAGGAGCTCAGCTTTTCAATCCAAAAGGTTGAATCTGATTCTCCTAGTCACCGGAACAAAACAGAACTTGGACAGTTGCTCCGCAATGGAGGTTTCTTTATTTCATATGAATGATTTTTAAAGATTGGTGCATGGCAGGATACCCAGTTTACAGCTCAAGGCATATTATTGCGTTTAAATGTGTCAAAAAATGCCTCCGATTATTTAAGGAATATTACCAGGTCAGTCATAATCACAATTTTTCACTTGTATATTTGAACCACCTTACTTAAATATATCATAAAACAGGAATCACTCTGTGAAGTGTTTGTGCGAACTTTTGTTTGGCAGATTGAGAAGGCATTAACCAGCATTGTACAATCCATTTCCCCAACTTGTTCCTTGTTGCATCTTCGCCCCGTCTGAACCGTACCATCCGGGACCTAAAAGTGCCAAAAATTCTCTTCTTTTTCTTTCTTTTTTTTTTTTTTTCTTGTTTTCTTTTCTTTTATCTTAGGGTTGATCTCGCCGGAACAATTTCATTCTTCTGAATGGGACCTGCCCATCCCTGTATCCCTTTCTCTTTTTTTTGTAATTTATTTTTATTAATTTTTAAATTTATTATTTAATGTAATTATTGAGAATTTTTATGAACCACCATGTCTAGTTTTATGTTGGGATGGAACAAGAGCAATCTAGCTCAAACAGCTTGTATGGGAGTAAATCATTCAACACTTTCTTTCATATAATTTAAAATAATAAATTTGATTATATTTTAATTTCTAGATGAAATTATCTAATTAATTGACTATATATGTGTTTATTGTAGGGCTGCTGCAAGCTTAAACCCTCTATCTAACCCGAGAAGGAAAAGAGACTCGGAGAGAGCAAAAAAAGCCAATACCACATGGAGGGAAAGAGGTCCTTGATTTTTCAGTGCAAGAGTCAAATACAATTGTTGACTTGTAATATTTTTATCTTTTTTTTTTTTTTCTAGCATAATTTTTTTAATTATTTTTGGTATTTGACATTTGTTCTGTCTTTGTGCATTAGTAGAATAGCATGGACACAGCATGCCATTCTACATAGTTTCCCAGATCGATTGACGATTCATATATTTGGGATACTGCGCCGCATTCTCGATGATTCGTGTATTTTCGATTCTGCCCGGCATTATCATTTCATAACCCAACGATTCAAGACAAGCTCGAACAGTGTAACCATTTACCGGTAGTCTTCGTCTACATAATTGATGGTTTGCCGTTAATTTTCCGTTCGCCACTCTATGAAGCCCACCACCTGCCATCTGCTATTGGTTGTCAGATGAGAAAATTTAATTGTAGAAATTGACTGTAAAAGGGTGTGCCAAGTTAGCTTCTAGGCACTTTTTTATTTGAACAAAGTAGCCAAAGGACAACAACGGCTGACACAGGAAGCAATGTAAAAGAATATCACTGATTCCTACGCATTCTTAGTTTGGGAGAAAAAAATGATTCAGTTCCCCCAACCCACTTTCCTGCAATGAAACTGACGTCCAACCCATCTTTATATAGGATTGGGTCAGGGTAATCATGAAAGGAAACAGGCATGTATGTTACTCGCGCATTAGAAAACCAAACACTTTAGAACGGTGCTCAACCATTCCAATTTCCAAGCATCAAAACCTTGCTCATGATTCCATCAAAGGTAAAAAGCATTAGGACTTGTACTGCAGATTAAGTATATGCCTATATACAAATTTTAGCATTGCTAGTTCCAGAATTATACTCTGGAAACTGATAAAGACACTCCCTTCTGGTAACAGATTAAATACACTGCGCCAAGTATATTATTAAAAAAGGAATGCATGTCTATCAACTCTTATAGATAAAATTCCAAAGTTCACAACGATTAAGGTATTTGTACAAATTAATAATTCAGACAACAATTTATAAGCTATCCCAAAAATAAGAGTATACAAAAACTATGGCGCACAGAAACAGCAATAGTTAAAAGTGGCCACATATGGGCATTAGACTTAAAGCCGACCTGTCTTACATTTGGGTCATTAGGAACCCATGCATCCTAAACCATTAACATGCAACTTAAAAACTTGCAGGAGTTTTGGAAACAGATAGAAGCTTCCATCTCTTCTTGTAAACCAGCATGATCCTAACCACATCTGCAGCTTCTGCGTCTAAGAAAAAAAGCCCTGGGAGACTACTAGATTATCTGAAACTGATGGAGAATGACGAAGAAATGACGGTTAGAGTTGTGTTACCAAGGGCTGGGCAAGGTCAGTGGTGGAATGCTTGCCCTTTTCAACATTTGTATCTGTACAAGTTCAAGGCGGACACGCTGGTAACACTGTCAACCAAACCCAAACCCTTCGTTTGCTTCATGTATGGCTAGAAGCAACCTCTCCTGCAGCTGTTCCTTGGAGGTGTATTCAGGCAGGTCTAATTGGTTGAAGCTGCACCAAGAAAGAGCAAAACAAAGATGAGCAAGGCAAAGACAAAAAACTTCACAAAAATAGAATAACCATGTAACAACCATGATTATGCTTAAGACAGTCACGGCAAAATGACACGGCTGAGAGACTTAACTAATAGCCATGTGAGGGGAATTTAGCATAAACACAGACATAGCCTGTTCCATCTTTAAACAAAAACATCTGCCCAAGATTTTAAATTCCATAGGATAGAACTGTCCCATTATACCTATGGAATGGGGACAAGCCATTGTCCCACACCATTTTGCTACTTGGGACAAAGAATGTCTCAAGATGTACCAATTGGGAAACTAGGATGAAGCAGGACAGTCCAGTCCTAACACATGGAATGGTATCCCATACCCAGAATCCTATAAGACATTCCACCAAGACTTGAATCAAGACATGGATCCTTGCATCTATAAACTTAGAAATTTGATGAGTACTTTAAGGTCCAAAAAATGAATGCACTGGTCCTTGACAGTAGACAAAAAAAGCAGTTCAACAAGAAAAGCAACTATCATGAGACCAAATTGTAGGAAAAACAATTTCATAAACCATGAACCCCAGCATATTGAATAAGAGCACAGAGTGACCATAAATTTTCTGATTTGGGATTGCTTATGTTGAAACATGGTAGTTGACATAGTTTATCAACATATGGAAACACAGCAACTTCCTATAATAGACAATAAGGGTGATGACATCACGGGCCTCTGTTTTTTTTCTTATATCAACAAACCATGTCAACATCAACCAGCATTGTCCTCCCGATATTCCATAAGCCTAAGGCAGTGATTTTCATTTAAATCATGGTCCTTGAGATTCAGAAAATCTCATATCCAACACAATTATCTAAAACCTCTGGTGGAATTCAAGATACCCCTGCTGGGAAAGTTCAGATATTCCATAAGCCTAAGGCAGTGGTTTGCATTTAAATCATGGTCCTTTGAGATTCAGAAAATCTCATATCCAACACAAAATTATCTAAACCATCTGGTGGAATTCAAGATACCCCTGCTGGGAAAGTTCACATCTTCACAAAACCAAGAGGCTAGCAAGAAGAAAAGCATACCAGGTATGAGCCGAAGGCAGATGGTGGGGGCTGCCATATGCCTTGTGTATCTGAAACCTCTGTGAGCCTGAGATTCCTTGGAGGGCACTAAAACCTTCCAATGGGACCTGCAGTTCAAGTAAGAATGTTAGCAGGCCACCACAATATTTTCAGCACATCAAGAAAATCCAGACCAAAAGCATGCACTCAAACATGAGAATTCATGCCGATACAAACCGTTCAATAACAACGAAAAGTTATATACACTAGTATATTTGGAGCCTTTGAGTCAAAGCATCCTACTGTTGTGAAGTCTCTAATACACAACTCTTGATTTCATCTCAAAAGAAATATCTAAGAGTGACGAAAACAGAACACATACATCCAAAAATGAAGCACACCTGAATTCAAGTCTGTAAAAAGGAATACCAAGAAGCAAGGTTTGCAATCTCAGTACCAGTACCATATCAATACAGTATTGGAACAACTGGTACGAGGGTCAACTTGGTGTAATGACACTATACACCCCCATACTGAGTATCAGTTCAATACCAGTATGGTACATGTGGTATGGGGTGGTACACACAGGAATTGCAAACCTCAGCTAGGAGTAAAAGCCATATCAAACATTACACCATGAAATAATAGCCATCCATCAAATACCCATACTAAACCACTTACACGCATCACAAAAGACATACACTAGCTAATAATCATGAATTAGAACTTTACAGTTGAAACATCTTACAGACAGTAACAAAGTTCGATGCCAAACAATATTGCATTATTGGCCTAAAAGCAGAAAGGGAAAACATATTAACATAAAATATTTAATTTGAAATGGATGCACCCATAATGTCCGAAACAGATGCCCCGTAAGTGCTGCAGAGAATGCCATGCAATATGCGTAACTTATCCAAGAAGAAAACTTCATCATTAGTCCTAGCACAAGTTGGTTTCCAACAGACACATCTAAGAATCTGTATATAAGATGTCCTACAATAACTACATATGCTACTCAAGAACAAAGGCTATCACAGAGGGAGAAGGTACCTTGGAGGTGCCAGTGACAAACTGCAGGAATCGAGCTTTATCCTCCTTGCTGAAGCCCTGAAGCACTTCCCAGAACCACTGAATGACAGGTGATCCATTGCTGTAGCCAGAATACTCGGTATTTGCTCTCAAATCATCCACTGAAAGCAGGACCAAATCAAGAGTAAAAAAAGCACAAAAAAAAAGCTTTAATCCACGTCATCTATAATGCTATAAGAATCAAAATAATGGTCCAATTAGCAACTCACAATCAATATCTGGAAGTCCACTGATCAATAGTTCTAGCTCTTTGTCATTGAAAATGGATATCAAATCCCGAGGTATCAATTCATTGAAACCTTCCATAAATACATTAATTTGGGGCCTAATGGCAGTTGTTAGCCGGTGTTCTGCTACACGATCTACATATTCATGTTTATTTTCTTCAGTAACCCTGATATTTCGCCCACCAGGAATCAACTCACAATCAGTTACCTGCACAGTAACATATGATCAGCCAAGAAAACATGATACATGGAAAATATGATATGTAAGGATTGCATAAAACTAATTGAGTATTATAAGAAACACAAATGATGGTGGAGTTCTTGAAGATCTCATCATTAAAATATGGCTTCTGGAGATCCTCTCCAAGTCTTGTTTCGGTGCAGAAAGGAGCAGCATATAAGAGTCATAAGAAAATCAAAAAAAATGGTTTAAACATTTTGATCATCTTTAAATCAACAACGAAGAAGCTTTTATCCGCTAGCGCTCCTGCATGTACTTACAGTCATGTTTTCATTACACTTCTAGACCATTTTAATAGTTCTACATTCAGCCTTAGTTTTCTACTTCTTGCAAATAGATTTACAGATGAACAAAATATAAAGTGAGCATTTTCAATCAGCACTAGCTCTTATACTAATCTCCAAGCAATATCATTATCACAAATAAATATGAAGCAGAAACTACCTGCCCCTTCTCATACAATATCAGCTTCTCCTCGTCAGCATCTATGCTGAAAGTAAGGTCCAATATATCACTTATATCATTCTGCAATTACAAAACAACAGATAAACCATAATTCAACGATGATACATGCAAAATAGAAAATGAAAAAAAGAGAAATGGCAAACAACATTACTTTAAAAACTCAAAAACAGAAATGGCAGACAGCATACCTCCAGCATCCACTTTAGGTTCTTATAGTAGTCAGGATCAATAGCCTCAATGTCATGGTAAGTGACCTTCACCCCGAGAATGTGCTTGTAGAAAGATCGAGTAAAATGAACATCTAGAAGCTGACCATCAAAGAGTGCTTTACCAACCTGCAGGAAAACAGACAGCATTAGGCATAAAGCAATGCAAATAAATGCTTTCTATAAACAACAATACGCACCACTCTTCCTACAAACTTGAAATAGGAGAGATGTTCTGTTTGGTAGACAGAGTTGGGATTTGGCTGAAACGTTGACTCGTTGCCCACCGTTGTGAAAAGCAGTGCACCCTTGTCAAATATTACGCGAGATAATAACTGATACCATTCCCTGGTAAGCCCACCAGCATCAATACCTTCTTCTCCTTGGAAATGAACAGTCAGCCTCCCCTTCAGATCTTGAGGTGATCTCATTCGCAGTTGGTTATAGGAGTCTTCAAGTATGTAGGCTCTTCTCACTGAAATCCTCACTGGACTGTGATGATGGTCATGTTGATGTTTAATTTTTGATCGGAAATAAGCACGCTTATTGTCAAAATCAATGAAGCGTGGAACTTTTAGCATAAGCGAGAATGACTTCTCGAGCAACCCAGGATTCTGCCGAATGAATGCATTTAACAACTTCCTATGTTTCTCTGAGAATTTAACAAAAGCAACATGTTTCTCATCAACATTTGGACAGGTAACCAGTGAATTCTGTCCACTAGTTGAAGTTGTGGAATCTTCAACATCAAGAGAAGTTGTGGCAGCAAATTCTTGAACTGTTTCTGATTGTCCAGGGCGTAACTTTTCACATGTCACAAAGAATGATTCGATATATGGCAAGATGTTTTGGGTACCCACTGGCAGTGGAGGTGCTACACCTGCAGCTGTGGATGCCAAATTTCCTGAAACAGCAGATAAATCTGAGGGCGATTCTGAGGTGCTCTCAATTTTGCTTATGCAGGTACTCAACTCTACCCACAAGGACTCCAATGCTGCATTTATATCCCATATCTGAGACAAAGCATCAGCATAATCTTTCTCAGGAAGAAGCTGCGGATCCTTCTTTTCATGTAATACAGCAACAAGAGAGCTCAATGCCTGCAAAACTCTCAAGACTGCAGTCCCGTTGGTAGAAGATGTACTAAGAAGAGCCTTTTCAGCATCCTCATACAAGTGTAATTCATTCATAGCACATAAAGTCAAATTTTGTACTGAACTTGCAAGTTCAGTAATGAATAAACTGCAATAGCTAGGTGCAATAGCCACTATCTTTTTCAACACCTCAGCCACAAGAACATATGCATTATCAGACAACCTGCAAAAGACCACAATCAACTCGGCACATAATAAAGAAAATGAAAATGTGAGGCTACAACATCCAGATAAAATATCTTTATACCTTGCTTATTAAGATATAGGACTTACATAGAATACATAAGAATGAACATTATACTGAATAAATCAGTCAGATAATGCTGATTAAAATTCCTAAACAGTGATCAGGAAAGCAAGGACTTAACAAAGCACGAAAAAAGCATGCCAATCCCATGCGGCCAAAAAAAGGAATGAAAGCCAGAAAATAAAATATTAGAACAGGTAGACAAATTTTGTTTACGCCATAACAATCATCCAATACAGCAGCATCTAATTTTCTGAAAATGTTGATGCCTCGAACACTGAAATATAATAGTATTTTTTTGTCATTAAAGACAAATGTGCCACAGACAGTACATTTTATGTGTGCATAAGAGAGTTGGATCAAATATTTCACCTCAACTCCTTGACAAAGAAGTTAAGGGTTCAAAAACAATAATAGATTATCCAAATTAAAGATCCGAACCATTGAACATTGTCTACACTATAAAATGCCTATAAACTAAAACATTTGGTGGTCTCTAACCTATTCATCATTAGGTGTCAAAACAAGCAGTTTTTATAGCAAGATCTATATTTTACTATGATCTACACATCAAAACCTAGTGAATTAGATCGTGTTTTAAGATGCAGGGATTGTCTTTCATTAGCGAATTTTTAATGTATATGCCCTATCATGTATTTTACCATACTAGTGCAATTGATAACGATCATTTTTGTACCACCTTGAAACATAAGGTAAAGACCAAAATAAGATGAATTTTGGTTTCTAAGCTTTTTTTGAAGTTTCTCAGCTTTTTTGTTGTGCAGTTGGTACATATCTATATATATAGATATATATATATACACACACACACATGCATGTGCACATGCGCGTGCACACACACACAGACTTTGAAGGTAAAGAATGATCCTTCACCATTCGAGCAGAAAAATTCCCGTTAAAAGATACATGGATCACATACAAAAGATCCTTGATATAATGCAAGAATGGTGAAATTTTATAAGCCAAATCAGGAAGGATAATGCTTTACATTGAATCAAAGACAAAGACAAGCTTAAAGAATGGGAGAGATTGGTTCATTTTGAAAAAATTTCTCATTTGACAAGTGTGCCGTACATTATGCTTGCAACAACAAAAAAGTCAAAGCTCATAGATTAAGAGGGAACATATAGGTATCGACTGAAGGAGAGATGATGCTAGTGCACAAAGAGACATTATAGGTAATAGGCACGATTTAGCAACATAGGTAGGGATGAAAATACTACATGCTTCTACATGACAGCCAATGTTTGTATCCAATTGAATATAGCAATTATTTAAACAACCTGATTAAATTTTCGAAAGTCAACGAGTAACAAATAAACAATCAAATTTAAAACATCAATTGCTCATCAAAGTTGGTATGCGAAACTTCAAAATATAATAACAACATAGAATTAGAAAATATAACAGATTTTGTTATTTTTGGCAAGGTTCGAAAAAATCAGACATGCGACGTGTACAAGTCTGGTGTCAATATGGTAGTACTAACATGGTATGCATGCCAGTGCTAGTTAGGTTCCGATTCACCCAATCTAGGGTTTTGCCTAGATCTAGAGAGTGAGCAGGGGAGGGAGGGAAGTCAACCAATCTAGGGTTTGTCTCGGATTTCAAGAGATGGAGGGAGGCTAGCATCCTACTGATGGCCGGCGAGGCAATGGAAAAGATGGTGCTGGAAGTGGAGGAGAAGGCCTATATCGTTCCAGTGGCCCAAGCACACGAGGATGATGAACTGCTAGGCTTGCTCAATCTAGGGGCCGATCTGCTGGAGGAGATCCAGTGGTGAAGGGCAAAGAGCCCTCCATAAGCGAATTGAGAGAAAGAGAATCAAATGAACTAAAGTTATGGGAGGGTCCAGGTTTTTTTTAAGGGATCAGTTCGGCCCTGAACCAGCAGGTGCTGGTCAGGCTCAAATCAAACCAAGCAGAACCAGGCAGTTCTGCTTGGTTCACACCAATCCTGCACTTGTTCCGAACCAATATGCAGAACCATCTCGGTTATCTGCTGGATTGAGATGGTTCTGCAGACCTTAGATTTTGGATGACAAAACAAACAGGCTATCGCTAAAAGTAGTAGTTGTTCTGACAATCATATGGAATCCATGTGAGCAATACAAACAGCAAAATAGAAAGAAGCACCTGTCAAATGATCCGTGTTCCCTCTAGGGATTCGTTTTGTGCATGGAAAGAATTTTTTTTCCCAGGAAGTTACTTTCTAGGAATAAAATTTTGGCATGTTTGGTTGATCAGGAAAAGTAGCTTCTTTCAGGATAGCTTATATTTAGTTGAGCATTCACTTTGTAAAGTACCTATTATACCCTTAATAAATATAAAACCATGCATTTTTGCTCCCAAACTTTATATAAATAATAATATTATATTTATAGTAATATAAATATATTATAATATAACATAGATCATAATAATTTATTATATTAACATAATACTAATATTTTAACATAATATATTTACTAATATAATATTTAATATAATATTATGTTAATATAAATATCAATATATTAATATAAGTACTATATTAAAATTAATGAAAATATTATATTAGTATAAATATATGATCTTGACATATATCACTATTAAAATATTAAAATATAATATAATAAAATATTATGTTAGTATAAATATATTAAATTATTATATGATCTTAGCATATATCATTATTCACAATTTCATCCTAACCATCTACCCATCTTTTGCAAAATCTTAGCCATTAATCTTAAAAAGATACTTTTGGAAATAAAAAGGCACCATCAATTTCTATCCCTTGGAGAGTCCCGAAACCCACCTCTCCCATGGATTTCCACTCATGAAATGTGGAAAGTATCTTCCCATGGGAAGACCTTTTTCCATTCTCTCTCTTCTTAAAACTCCAACCAAATAGAAGGCTCCCTCTCCACTTCCTAAAAATTGCCATTTACTCCCTCCACTTCTGTGAACCAAATGAGTCCTAGATAAAAATGAACATATTCAAGTATAATGTTTCAAAATACATCTTAATGTATGATAAAGAACAAGCATAAAGCACAAGACACTGGAGACTAGTTGAGCATACTCAGTATAGTGTTTGAAAAAAGGTCTTTTCAACTAATGTATAGAAAAGAAAACCAACAATTCCCTTCATCACATTCATATATATAATGAACTATGAAATATACAAGCACATAATTAAAACAATTGAAACCAAAGATTGCTTATCATACCCTTCACGTGCAAGCAATGAGCAAAGAAGTCGCAGTTCTGCTTGTGGTAGTCTCAGTAGAACAGCTCGTATATTTCTTTCATCATTTACAGCAGAAGAGCTTCTGCCAGATTCCTCTGCCTTCAATGATTTTCCATCCCCACCAGCAGAAGAACCAACAGCATCGGTATTCATCTGTGCATCTTGCATGGTGTTATCTGAACCAGATGGTTGATCAGGAGACTCTCCAGATTTATTAGATAGGCCAGAGTCATTCTCAGCATTAACCATGATAACTTCAAGAAGATTTAACAACTGAAAGAAAGGAGGTTCAGAACATAGGAACCAGAAATTTTCTGAAACAATAAAATTACAGTGAAAACTATCTAATTACCTGTTCTAGATGAGCTATGCTCCTCATGTACAATGGCTGATTCAAGAGACCCAAAAGAAGGACAATAGCAAAATCCCCTTTCTTATCTACAGGTTTTTCTTCTTCCATGATTACAGCCTTACCACGTCCCTGAGAAGAAGCATCCACTTCACATACAGGTAGCTGTGCCAACTCAAGATGAAGTAAGAGCTTTGCCACATTCGGATGATTCCGGGCCAAGTATGTCAGGGTTTCTAGGATACGACGGGACACTAGAGGAGGCACTCCTATAGATTTAACCAAACAGAGGGCGAACACAAAGCACATTAGTTTATTCATGAACAAACTGACACTCCCTCTGGCTCTAGCTTACCAAGAAATCAAAAATAGATGACAATTATGATAGACTAATAACAGATCATAAACAAGCTTTTACTAATCTCACACATGTATGATCAAATAAAACAATTTATAACCCAACCTGAACAACAAATAACAAAGGCAACCACAGAACAGTCTACTGAAATTGTTAAAATAATTCAAATGCAAATGCAACACAATACCATTTGAGAATTGAGGCCTGGAATATGTAACATAACTCTGACAACCATACAATCGATAAGGTGGTTCAGCAGCATCAACTGAATCATCAGTGGAGCCCCACAGATCAAGCATAAGCATATTCATTAGTATTTGCACCAAAGACATTCTAGTTTCATGATGGGCACATAGATTCAAGAGAAGCCTTTGTAATTGACCTTTATATAGAGGCTGTGAAACCAAAAGACAAAGAGTCAGTCACATTCAAATTCGACTAGAAGCTAGAGTAAAATGCACCAAGTCATTACCTGAACAACACGAAGCAACCTGATCAAGGCTTTTAGAGCATCTGTATCAACCAGAGGGGCCCCATCAGCTTCAATCAGCTTGCCAGCTGCAGACTTGCGGGCAACATCACCAGTAGTTCTGTCTAGACTTGAACCACTAATATCACCATGCCTAGAGGACTCACCCCGCCTTCTCGAGTTCATGCCAAAAAGTGTACCACCATACCGGTGGCGGTGAGCAAACCTTTCCCGCAACATATTTGCTTCAGCAACAAGTGCAGGTGTCAAAGTAGCCAGCAGAGTATCAGGGGATGTTAAGAGCACCTGAAAGCATGTGATGGAACCATAAGAAGACAAAAACATGTTATGGGACATGACTTATGCATGCCGTAAAGACAATAAACCTGATATTAAAGCCAAAGCCTCTAAATTGCAAGCACCATTCCAGTTGAAATTTCACATACTTATATTAAGATAATCACACTATGCCTACCTCTTCTCTTATTTCTGAAGGAAATGTAGCTATTATTGAAACAGCATCCATTTCAACAGGTTGTCCCTCCAATTCTTGTGACTGTTGTAGCCTCTGAGCCCGTTGTTGTGCAAGGACCTCTTCTCGGATATCAGGAGGAAGCGCAGCAAGAAATTCAGGATCAATGTCTCCATCAGCTTGAGATCGCTCACTGGATGGCTGTGCCACTTGATTCTGTCGTGAAGAAAGTACTTCAGCCCGCAGCTCCTCAGGAAGAGCCTCTAAAAATGTAGGATCAATGGCATCCGTGTCAACATTTCTGTTGGATTGCTGCTCTTCGTGTGGACCACTCTGACCAGCTTCTTGGCCTGCATGTTGCGGAATCTCACTAACACTTTCCAGGGATACATCCCTGCTACCCATTGGCATTGCACTTCCTGAGGACCTTCTCACCCGAGTGGATGGTTGCAAATCACCCAAAGGAAGCCTATCAGCAGGGCCTTGCCTTTCTCCATCATCATGCCCATCAACACTTCCTATTTCCACTTCCAAGCTACGAAGGCTTTCCCCTAAGGTTGCTCCACTTCCACTGCTTGCTTGGCTCACTGCTTCCACATCTCGTACAGTTGCATCACTGCGTTCATATTGCATGTCAGCAACTTGCTCATTTGCATTCGATGTCTCTCTTCCTTGAAGTGAAGGCCCATCAGCAGTTTCAGCACCAACATTTCCACTGCCATCTACCATAGAACTTGGAGAAGGAACAATCATATTTTCATTATTTCCACTGCCTCCTGTAGTTGTTTCTTCTCTTACTCTATCTTCTGAACTCTGCAACTGGTTGGGTTCATCTTTCTCTTGAGGGTTGTCGGTGGACACATTCTGGTCAGAAGGTTGGTCAGGTGTAGGGCGCCTTAATTGGGAAACAAGTAACTCCTCGATGCCTTGAGGAACTGCAGGCGCACTTGACCCACCACGTTGCTGGCTATCATCTAACCACATATTGAAGCGATGCCCATGTCGTCCACTTCTCAATGACCGGAAAATAGCATCCAATCGAGAAGAAGTACCCTCATGATTTCTATCTGAGAATGCCATATCAACAGCATTCTCTGAAAACAAATATGACCACTGGTATAAGCCAATTATCAAGTAATATATACTAAAAAAACAGAATTTCTAATTTTCTATTATTTAGCTTAATGAAACTATTAAGTTTCTTATTTCTACATTAGGATAGATGAGAGGAATTAATTAAACAAAGCACACATAAGCAACAATGCCAGCACAGTCCACAAATAACTCACCTGTTTGTCTTTGATGAACAAGGTGCCTGAATGAAGACGGCTGCTCTAGGAGTGGATGTTCAAGATGAACACCATGATCACCAGGTCTTCCGAGAAGATTGTATATAGATGTGGTGCGACCTTGGCGCCTTGAGCCAAATATGTCAAGAGGCATCACACGTAGCGTTTCGCTAGAAAAATTGTTGTTCCCACTAAAAACTTCAATGTGATCAAAAACGTTGATACCATTGAGTCCCTCCTCTAGCCGGAGTATGACTCCATCATCATCTTCATCATCATCATCCTCTTCCTCTAGCACATCCTCGTCAAATTCTTCATCATCCATCTCCTGGTCATCCTGGTCTGTATCAGGATGTGACATCTGATGGACTTCATCCTCCTCCAAATCATTATTTTCCTCATCATCCTCATCATCATCCTCATCAACTTCATCCCCATCATCCCCTGACATATCTTCATCCTCATCTTCATCACCCATTTCATCCTCTGCACTGCATGGGATATCAAATCTGATCTCCACGGTTGAAATACCATTTTCAATGCCTGCACCATCTTCAGAAGCTTCATGCATAAAATCATCTTCGGCTTCACGAGAAAACCCCCCATCCAAATCCCGATCATGATCCATGTCATCTGTAACAGAACGTGAACTGCCTGAAGTTTGAACAGAATTAAAAGATTCTACATGGTCAGCCACCCCTTCAGTATGATCAGGCTGGGATGTTGTTTCTAGCAATCGGAATCTATTGCCACTACTATAAGATGAGCCTAGTTGACTCCGATCAGTAGGCTTCACAGAGTTGTCACCCTTTGCAGCATTAAGATCAGCAGAATGAACATATTCCTTAGTTACTAATTCCAGAGCCCTCACAATTCCTGTAACAATCTTTGGTGAGTCTGCAAGATCCAAATCCAGAACTTGTAGAGTATGTGTCAGTGACCGACCTAACCCAACATCTATAAAGGTCACTGAAGCTTCTGCTGAAATACATGCACCGGACGGTGAACGGGCAGCAAGGATATCATTAAGCAGGTCAACAAATGCATGCATACTTGAGTTTGAAGCGCTGCAACCACTTGATGAGTCAACAAAGTCATTAAACAAACTACTGATTTCAGAAAATATCCTTTTACGCCCTTCTGTAGAACGGATAGATGATGCCACAAGAAACTGGTTAGCCCTGGTAGCTAGCTTGTGCCTCCAGTCTCCATCTGCTTTTTTATCCTTCTTGTGGATCCCTGGGTATGGAAGAAACTTGTGAAGAATATGATGAAATATTCCACCACAGCTACTAGCAGATGAGCCCCGTACAGGACCATGGAAACTGCTGACTTCAACATCCCTACGAAGCAGGACATGAATTGATGAAGCATAAGTCAAAAGTATTTCAGTCAACAGCTTCAAGATGAAAGCAGTCTTAGCAAGAGATGCTGAGGCCTCCTGGCTGGCAATTTTGCTTTCTTCAGATGAAACAGCAATAGCTTTTCCTTTTCCTTTGGCTGAGTTGCAGTCAATATCCATGTCTACTACTGATGGGGTACCAGGAACACCATCAAACTGGTCCTCGACTTTTGGAGATGGAACAAAAGTTACAATCAAATCCAACAGATGCTCTATTACCGTTGTAAAGCTTTGAGGAGATTTTCGATGGGGTTTTGAGTTCTTTGCATTCGAATCTGGCAGTTTACCATGTCCGCCACCTGGAGCAGTGGAACTCACATCCCCTGCAGTAAGTTTTCCATCAGCAGCTGGTGGCTTGTCTTTCTCTATCTTGTCTTTGTCTTTCTCCTTAGACTTCTCTTTCTCACGATCTTTCAACAGCATGATGTATGGCCTGTCACCCACCATCTCAACCTGGCACACAGTTTGAGCAGCTTTCATGAACACCACTGGGTCCCTAGAAATAACAAAGGCCAAACTTTGGACAAAATTACGTGGTGTAAGGCCAGCATTTGGGTGTCTATTTGAGGATGTGACAAGACTGTGACGTATCTCTAACTCCATAGCCTGCTGAAGAGTGTGGGGATCTTCTAGAATGTGACGGACTATTGCAGATGCGACATTGTTGAATCCAGAGAATAAGCTACCAGTTGGCAAATTAAACAATGCATGCAAACCTCCAGCATCCAGGAAACTAACAGCAACTGAATGAACCTTAGTCAGTGTTGCACACAATTTCAGTACCACATGCATGGTCTCAGAAGGTAGTTGATTCTGAATGCATCTGCAACATATCTCTAAAAGCCTCTTCTGATCGTGCATATCTAAAAACCCAGTACTTGATCCCAAATTGGACTGTGAATCCTTCCTCTTGCTCTCATCGATCACTAAAGGAGTCTGGGTATTAGGATCATCCTTTTTCAGCTGCTCCAAATTCATAATTTCTGACATCAATTTCGGATCCACCTGTAACATACGATCGATAGAAAGAAAACCTGCAGTCACCCACTTTGGAACCTGGGACTTCTCACCAACCTGCAAACCAAGGTTCCATTCCAAAAGCAGATCTAAAGCAATCTTTACCAGACCTGCCTGAAAGACAACTTCTCGTGCTACTGCATCTTCATGAAGAACTAATGCTAGTACATGAAAAAGTGCAGACAGCATATTGTTGTTGGACTGATCAGATGCCAGACGGCACTGTTTTACATGATCAATGATAAAATTGAGGACCTTTGATCTGTACTGACCATTATTTTGTGAGCAAATTGTCACAAGCAGATCGCGAACGGGGAAAGCTAAAGGCTCCTTCACCTGCAGAAGTCTGATGCAAGCAGATAAAATTTCATCAACAGGAGGCAATTGGACTGCTTCCTCTTCTTGGTCAAGATTATTACGACTTGCAGTTTCGTCTTCCTTTGAAGATGCATCAGAGTTCCCTAAAGACATGGCAAGAGCTCGAGCAAGTTCAGCATCTTCTTGTGGTTCTTCTGGATGTGAAAACAACCAATCAGTCGCAATCTCCACACTATTTGTTCCCACCTGTCTCAGTGCCTCTTCAGCCCTAGCCCGAGAAAAGCCCATTTCTACAATCAGTGATATTGCTGATTCATCAGGTGGAGGGCCACTCAGTCGAGCTCCAGTGTTGCCACTGACATTCCTAACTTCAACCCCAGAATAAACATGCCTCATGATGGATATCATTGCACTAATGAACTCCATATCGCATTCAGCGAAATGAGGGTGAGTCCAGATAGGAAGTATAGCCTTCAATACCTTGGACTGAAGCAGCTTCACAAATGCCTCAGCATCCTGAGGAAATGGAACATCTCCATTTGCAATAGGTTGTTCAAGCAACTGTCTTGCTGAAGAATATAAGATGAAGGATGATGTTACAAGGTGGTCCATTAGAGTAGTATAGCTGGCTAAGGGACCATATATCCAAGAATTTTCTGTTTCTTCCTTCTCTTCTTTAAGGCTTTTATCATCTGTCTCCATGGGAGAAGCTGGCACCCGGTTAACTGCAAAGAGCAACTGACTAGTAGCTTCAAAAGTTGTTAAGATGGCATGGATGACCCCACGACCATAAAAGCAATTTAGTATGATTGGATTACATGACTCCGGCCTGTCTGATAGAATCCCATCAATAAAGTCAATGACCTTGCCAAGGTAACGACATTTTGTGGATATGGAGATCTCCTTGTCAGGAGGACTCGCATGCCCCTGAAAGTTCAAGTGTTCCAGCACACTTGTGGCAACTGTACTAACAACAGATACAACAGATGAGGACACATTGACAGGATTGTTCTCACGGCGAGAAGCAAGCAGCATTGCCTTTCCCAGTTCCATAAATAGATGGCTAATATGATAAGAAAGTAATCTCATCATATCACGGCAGGAAGAATAATATGTTCTCTGCTTGTCTTCTTCCGCTTTCGTGGTATTGGCATCTACAGAATTGGAAGATTGTGACCGGGAACTAGATGCAAATCGTAAGGTTGAATGACCATCTACACCAAGTCTTTGCGAACCACTAGCAGCATGGCCAAGATCACGATATATACTAATAAGGTCAGAAACTTGTGACTCTATACTCCACCCTGATACTCTTCGTCTCAATAATGGATCAAGATACTGATACTGCCTGAAAGAACTAGACCTTTGCTCATCAGATTCACTCATTCCAGCTTCTGACCTTTGCACCTCATTTGCAGAAGTGGAAGATTCAGCATCTGTCTCAATCTTTGAATCTTCAAGAAGGGCAATTTGCCACAACACTTCCCGATGAACTTGGCCAATATCCTCTAAAACATTCCTGCTAGCATCTCCAAATTCTGTAAGTAACGCACTTATCCAACGGTTATCTTTTGATGCAGCAAGGAAAAGAAGAAATTCAACTACAAAAAGAGAAGAAAAGATTCCACTATCTGGTGTAGCCTTGGGATCCAATAAAAATGAGCCAGCAACTGAACTAAATCCACTTAGAGCTTTCCTCAAATACTCCCTCAAATACGAGGAAAATGCATGTGCCAGAGGTGCAGAATGATGCTGAGTAAAGCCCTTAAACACAATAGTGCTATGCAATGCAATTGGCATACCTTCAGATGACTCTGTAATGCTGGGCTGCAGCAACAATCTCAACAAAGTTTCTATACCTCCCTTCTCTACAAATAATCTACAAGTTTCAGAGTTTTCCATAGTTCGATGAACAAGTACCATGACATGAAAGATGCATAACTGCACAAACTGCTCATCGCTGATGCCATCAGCAGCTGAATCCAAGGCACTTACCAAATCATGTCCCTCATTTAACTTATCCTCAAGATCTGTTTCCATGGCAGTGTTCTCATCCAAATTACCAGAAGAGTCCTTGCATTTGTCTTCTCCCATAGTAGCAAGTTTGTTGATAATTTCAATGATTATGTCAACACCAGTGCTTCTTAGTGAAGATACATGCCGAAGAAGCTCCTCCACCGCATTTGCCAAAAGAACAACACCTTCATTCATTGCCACCAAATATTTCCTGGTTGTGAAGATGTCTACAAGAAGCCGCAATGCAGCAGATTTCTCAACTGCCTCCAATCCTTTAGGATTAAGGCATATGGCACCAAGACCATTGGGGATGCAAATAAGTGCTTTGGAAGAGGGAAGTATTCCAGAATTCACAGATGACAAAAATGAATCTGGAAGACCAGATTCATTCAAAACAGGAAAGCATGTTGGGTCCTTGTGAATAATTTCACTCATAACAGTTACCGCTGAGAAGTAAATATCTCCTCCAAATTTATTTGCGTTGTGAAATATCAAAGATAAAGAAGCAGGCAATGAATTATCATGGGGGTTCTGTGACCTTGTAGAATTTGCCGGAGAATATGTAGCAGAACCGAGTGCCTTGAGCAAAGCTTTGATAAGTAGCTTCTGGGAATAAAGATGATCTTCATCAGATCTTAAATCACCAGCAGTCATTGCATTGCTATGCTCATCAACCGTGCCAATAACTCTATGGACTTCACTCTGCAACCTTTGCGCCAAAAGCTCCACTCCACCTAAATCCTTGAACAAAGATACAGCTGGACTACTGTATTCCATCAACTTTTGAAGGGTCTTCACTGCCGAGCAGACAACATGTATATGGGTAGGGTCAATGTCCTGTAGAAGCGGTAAAAGAGGGGGAACCATTCCCGAGCCCCTTATAGCACTCCCAGAACTAGATGATGATAGAATATGAAGCAGGAAAAACTGTAGAAGAGCATCAACAAATAATGGAGCAGAAGGATCACTGGGGTTACTAAGTGACAAGACAGCCTTTTGAAGTACACTTAGCAGTAGCATACGATTTCCACCAGCAGAAATAATACTTGAGCCGCTCAATATTCTAGCCCGTTCATGAGATGATGCATATGCAGCTAGTTGTGCTCCTAACGCAAGCATAGCAAGTGCCCTTATAGTTCCAGGGACAGAGTCTTCAGAACAAACTAGCCTGATCAGTTCATTTGTATACTCAGGCTCATTTGCAAAGAAAGATGTAAGTTCATCTTGAGCATCACTAGATTGTACCAGAACAATGAAGGCAAGTATGCTGATTCTGCTGTACAGCCTACATGTTCTGGAAGAACGGAAGGCATGGGCATATCTAATTCTTGTAAGCAATGAGAACCTGTGTTCTGGAGGTACATTGAATTGGTCGATGCACTGCTTCAAAATGCTCAAATCATCTTCTTTCCGGAGATGAAGATCCGAGATATGTATGACACACATGTTGGAAGATTTGCTTCTCTCTCTGGTTTGCTCAGTGTCCTGAGAGTTATACTCAAAATGGAGTGTTGAGCCCAAACGGTATTGGGCCCCATCACACTTATTTTCCACATCTGATGGGAACAGGCACAATCCTTCATGCTGGTTCCTCTCATTTGCCACAACACATGAATGTAAACCCAGACCTTCTTCTTTGCTTCCCCAGCCCTGAGCCAAAGACAGTAGACAGTTGTTTACAGAGCCACAACCAATCAGTTTCCCACTCACATGTATCTTCGAGGGATTTATTTTAACCAGTGCAGAAAGAGTCTCCAATGTAGCAATAACAATCTCAGGATCTGTAGAGGCAAGCAGAAGCTTGAAGTGCTGATGCAAAAAAGAATATGGAAATGTCAGACCAAAAATCCATGCTCAGCTCAAGCAATGTGCAATTCCATTATAATTGTATGAGCGAGCACACCTGCGTATAATCTCTCACTAGAACTTTGATTAAATATTATCAAAATAAATGGATAGTGGAATATACAGATCTCCAGCTTACCTCGAGACCACCAAACGAACTCTTGTTGTGACAATTTTCCAAAATAATTTGCATGACTCTTAAAATTTGCATAACGGAATGCTTGGGAAATGGATGTTCATCTGAAATATTATCAGATAAAAGAAGATCTTTCCTACAAGAGAGATATGTCTTGAAGTATGTATCAAAATGCATAAAAAGCGGCCTCCAATGATGAAAATTTCCCTAAAATCAAAATCACAAGCTAAGATCAGAATACAAAGGTAAACCAAACAATGCAGGTTTGGAGAACATAAAATTTTACTGCACCTTATTGTACTCCCAACGGAAGCCCGAAAGAGGTATAGCAATATCATGTAAGGGACTCTTAATCACCCTATCAATAAATGCTTTAACTTTTGGTGGCTGCAAATATCAAAACAACATATCAGGACATCAACAAATTGTTGGGATCAATTCATTTGAAAAAGAAAGCACTCATCTAATTCCAAACAATTCAAGATGCATAAATGAAATGCCATCAGAACAAGGAATAAAAAACATAATTTCTATTGTTGGTATATGGTGGAAAAAATTGTCATACAGCCTAGGAAATAAAGAGTACTTACCCAAGGTTCAGCATTATCACAAGATGATAACCAACCTACATCCAATTGACCATTGTTTCCAACATTTTGTCTAATTTTTACAGGCACAGCAGAACATCTAAATTATAGTAAAGAAGCAAAAAGATGTAGCTATAGCATGTGACAGGGCAAATGATCAATTTAAAATCACATAAATGTGGAGCCTAGCATTAAAATCAGATGTATAGCCTAAAATCAGATGTATAGCCTAAAATCAGATGCCTTTGTTCGACGCACTCAAGATTTCCTAGAGAAAAGAGAAGTACTGTTGAAAGCTTGGTCATACATTGGGAATGAAGTCTTGGCATCCACATGAATGAACATAGAAGAATATGGACTTACAATAATAAATCAACCTAAAATTTGAGTATCAAGGTAATATTTGCAATGTAAGTTGACTTTTAACAGACTTTTGCATTATTACAAAATGTGGGCAAGGAGTTAATTACTTTGCTCTGCAATTATATATCAAAGCTCAACCGTCATAGTACAAGAAAAATCAAAATACAGAATGTATTTATACATAAAATGTTCTCCATGCATCATTTAAGTAAAATAGCAATACTTAGTTTTCACCAAAACTATAAACCTAAGAGTGAGTCTTGTGCAACGGTAAGATTACTCCATTATGACATATATCACAGGTTCAAAATATAGAACCAGACTCTCCATACAAGGGTCAGGCATGTATATATGACCCCACAGTGGCAAGAGCCTCCACATGGTTGCCCTTTTACCCAAACTAAAAAACATGGATAATATTTAGGTTAATGAGTTTATGAAAGAAAACGCAGAAAATCATGAGAACTTGAGGTCCCAAGAAAATGGCCCATAACCATAAGCATTACATAAAAGAAGTAGTCCTTACTATTTAGTTATCAAATCTCAGGTCATCCAAGGCTATTCAAGGACATATCTCTATCACAGCCAACATCCACTTTCATCAGAATCCTTTATAAGAAAGGCCCCTCAAATTAAAACCTCCCCTAACAGACCCTCCACTTTCAAGCCTTCTTCCTTAATACAAAAGCACTTGTACAATGATCAAACACTCGGATGTATTAAACAGCAACTTTGAGTAGCTCCCAAAGTGGACCAGATCCAGAATTGTGGATGTTAGATTTTCAAGTAGGGCATTTCAAATAGTTTCCCTTATTTTCATTTGTAGAAGTCTAGTGTTATCTGATTTGCTTCATGCAGGAATCAGGTCCATTTTGTGAATTCCAAACAACCAATTTCAAATAGTCGCACCTATTTTCATTTGTAGAGTCTAATGCTATCTAATCTGCTCAATGCAGGAATCAGGTTCCATTCTGCGAATTGTAGACAACTGTCCCCAATGTGCCACCCTCCCCCCACCAAAAAAAAAAAGGGGAATAAGAAGAAAGCAAAGGATCTTCCTCCTTTGGCACTAAATTAAAGATCAGATTCTTACAAGAACTGGATCTTGAATACCTTTAACCAAGGATTCAGGTCTCGGCGGGACATCCACGGGATACCGGGATGGGGTATTATCCCATGTGTCGGGACAGGACATCCCGCCAGTATCCCAGTGTCCCAATCGGGATATCTTGGGACATCCTCTGTCCCGAGTGACCGGGACGCCGATGCGTCCCGTTCCAGGAAAGAACCAGGTCAACCCTGTCCCACGGAATTTAAAACCTTGCCTTTAACCTTGTTACTTAAATTGTAGAATAACATATTAATTATAAAACTAGTAAGTACTTATGAAAGCCAGGGATAACAAGCAATCAAATCAATATGAAAGGCCAATAAAAAAGGCATGAATAACCAAAACACCTAGATTCAAAATCAATTACCTATCAAGTGGCTAGCTAAATATTTTACTCTATTAAAAATAATTAACTGTTTTTTTAAAAAAAATAAGGTCTTCAGTGTAGATTGTTAGACTTGATAAAAAGGAAATTGGAAAAGGAACGAAACAAAGATATGCTTCTAATTAGATTATTTTCCAAAAAGTGGGAACTCACCAACATACTTATTGTATTTGATCAGATTCTTCACTTGCAATGATTTCTTCTTGTTTAAATTTATCATAACTCTTATTTCTCATTCTTCTCTTTCACTGTAATTCTTATCATTTCTCCATGCCTCCACCATGTATTCTTGGCTGATTTGTTATTAGTTATAAGTTATTCCTATGTTTATTAGAGAGTTGAAACTCAATCTTGTTGTGGTTCTATTTAAATTATTTAGTTCCATAGTCAATGCACATGAGCAAACAACTCATCTGCGTTAGAGTTACAGCGACTTGCCAAGCATATGGACCCCGCTGGTGAGGGAAAAGGAATCAATCTGTGCACCTCTTGTTTCTCAAGGACTATAAGTGGCCCTCCTTAGGCACCAAGGAGAAAGGTAAGGAGCAAACAGTGAATAAGAACAAAGGCAGAGATAATAAGGTGAGTGATAAAAACACATACAGAAAAGAAGACAAGAGAAGATCAGTGGTAGCCCCATTTTCACCATCACTTTACCCTCTTAATTGGCCCCACCAAGACCCCTTTTTTATTTATTATTATCCGGGCTTCGGTATGGTTAAATAATGACATAATAATCAGAATTCTAAAGAAAAAATAAAATTCTTGACTACTGCTTCATTTCTTCTTCAACCCTTCCTCTTGTCACCTGTTTTGATCGACTACAATTCAAAGTGCAACTAGCCATCCCAAGACATGGGTAAGTCCCATTGTATTGACTAAATTTTTAGCAAGCATCACCTTGAAATCAATTTTAAAACTTTTTTGGATGGTAATTAAGGAGAGCCAAAGAAAAGGGACAATCAGACTACAAAAGCAAAACCAAACAATCTTATCAGTAACCAACCAACCAGCAAGCCCAGCAATAACATTAGGAGGAAAAATAATAATAATAATCTTTCCCTCCCAGATCAATACCACTGTTGGATGCTTACTTTTTCTCTCCTTAAATAGGCATGCAGAAATTAATGGTCCAGGGACAAAGGAAACACTTTAAGAATGAGTGTTCAGTAATTTACCAAGTTTTGTTTGACAGAAAAAAAAGGAATAAAAGATGCTATATCGAAAGCACATAGACATACTCAGCACAGTATTCGAAAGCACATAGACATACCAGAATTCCTTTAAAATCACAGTCACAAAGGAGTAATGGTAGTAGAGATCTGAGTCCATCAATAAGGCGATGGTTCCAACAGCCACTCATCCAAACCCATCAACCAGCAACCCAAGTTTAATTCTTTCATGAATTTGCTTCCACACGCCCCCCGCCTCCCCCCCCCCCCCCCCCCCCCCCCCCCCCCCCCGCCCGCACCAACCAACGCGCCAAAAAAAAAAAAAAAAAAAAAACCTCAAAGAAGATCCGAAAATTCTCAAAAGCATAAAACATGCATGCACAACTAATCAAAGCAAACATTTTCAACAATCAGCAAAATAGCCAACAATCCCCAAAATCAATCCATCAAAAAGACCGACACAAAACACGCTAAAAAAAAAAGAAGAAGAAGAAATCACACATGCCAACAAGTTAACGAAATCCCACACCATCAAACAACAACCGGTCAGACAAACACTTTTCCAATATAATCGCCAAGAAATAATACATAAAACCAACAGGAAAAGGAACAACTTCGCAACCAGATCAAGATACGGGATTAAAATCTAGACAGAGAACTCACAGGCTCGGACTCCAATTTTAGGGAGGGTGAGACCTGCCTCCCACCCGAAAAGAACTGCTGGAGCCGCAGGGGAAAGCTCGCCCTGTGGCTCGCCATCGTGAATCCCTCTCTCCGAGCCCCCTCCTATATCAACAACCTACGGACATAGCAAAGAAAAGCCACAAAAAAATCAGCAAAATAGCCCAAAAAAAACAGAAAAAAAAAAACGACAATAGAGATCGATAGCACCATCCATCATCCGAGGAAAGGAGGGATCAAATAAATAGAAAGAAAACTAAAAGAAAACAGAAGACGAACCTGGGATTGGCGAGGGGAAAAGATTTTGGAGAGTAGACGGCAGCGGAGACGGAAAGGATGATGATGAGGCGATGATGCATACACATCGGACGGACGACTTCGGATGAGTTGAAGGCGACAGAGAAAGAAGAAGAGGGGAAGGAAGGGAAAGGGCACGCCACTGGAGAAAGCCAATAGACGAATTATAAGAGACCGGGGTGGGGGTCGGCACACGATACAGGAGCGCGGCGGTGGAAGGGACTGCTCACGTGAGGGTCACATGATAGGGTAGGGCTGCATGCTTCTGATCCTTTTCCTCATTGGTTGGATCCTTGGACGGTCCAACTTCGAATTTAGATACCTGGAGTTTCCAAGTAAAATGGACATAAGCCGGATCTCCACGTAAACCAGTTAAATACGATGTCTAAATTTTTTTTTTTAAGCAAAAAAATCGGAGAGCTAAATTCGATGTAGCTATCCTCGTATGTCTCCATTCTCATCAATAGATGAGTAGGTCAATCTAATACCACTAAAATACCGGTACTAAAATGCCGGTTAATAGAATGGGGACACAAAGAAAGAAGCCTAAATTTTCATTCAAAAAAACTATCGCAGGTCCGAAAAAATAATTTTTGAATTTATCGGACTACCGCTTTAGTGGTTCTAAAAATATTCTTTTACTTAATTATGTGAACAAAGAATACTAATAAGAAAAATTGCTCACAAATTACTCAAGCATGACTCGAGTCTGAGCTCAACTTGTCTCGACTACTTATCGAGCTCAAATAATTTTTTAAGTTGAGTTAGAATATCATCGAGATCATTGATTTGAAAACTCATAAATATATTCAAATTTATATATTTTAATTACATTTATTATTATTTTATTAATTATAAATAGATTAAAATTTAAATTTAAATTCGAACTCGAGTTCGAATATGATTAGGTTAATGTTCGAGTCAAATTAAATCGATCTCAGGTATTATAATTTTTTTTATCGAATCGAACTCGAACTTATTTTGTTATCGAATTTTAAGATAGAATATTTTGAATCGAGTTGGGTCCAAGTTTTTGGTTACTTAAGATGGAATATTTTGAATCGAGTTGGGTTCAAGTTTTTGGTTACTTGGCTTGACTCGATTTGATTACATCCTTAATTTAAATGTTTATGTTTTTATCCACTTTTTTTTTTCCTTTTTTTTTCTTTTCTTTTTTTTTTTTTTTTTTTTTTTTTTTTTTTGTAAGTTCCTGGGTCATCTCTTGGTCCAACCGGTGGTTTGGAGTTTTTGGACCGACTTGGCTTTAAACCAAGTCACATTTTTAACCTTTGGTGTTCCTTCATATAAGCTATATGGATACCAGACCAATTAGATACGTGGCATATTCCTTCACTTGAGCGTGTGAATTCTTATGTCTTTGTCCCATTTACCCTTTTTCGAGGACCCTCGTCAAAACCAATAGGTGGTTTCTGAGTTTTGAGACTGAATTAGTTTTAAACTAGGTCTCTCTCACCGTCTATGTTCTGTAGGTATAAAGCCAAGCATACGTAATTTTCCTTAAGTAGAGTGTTTGAATTCTTATAATTGTTTTCTTTTAACCTTTTTCTTCCTGGACTATAGCCGGTCCATAGGTGCTTTCAAGTTTTCAACCAAGTCAAGTGTGAACCATGTCTCATCGTCAACCATCCGTATTCTGGACCAATTAAATTTTCACATTATTTCATTTACTGAATACGTGAATACTTATATTTTTTCCTTTTATCATTATTTTCCTACGTCGCCTCTTGGTTCAACTTGATTTAAACCATTAGATTGTATTTGGTACATTACTAGATAATCTTGAAAGATAATGTAGATTACAAGTGTTGATGCTAAATCCTCATGGACCGGTTGAAGTGATCTGTTCGTCGATTCATCTTTGATGAGATCTTGACGAAATCCTGCAAAACAAATTTCCTGACCGGAATTTCTCCGGTGGGGAACACTCTGATGCCAAAATCAGTAAGGGTTTAGGCCATAGAATGGAGAACTTCGAGAATAGAACGGACAAGGATATGAAAGAAAGGGAGTTAGTTTAGATGGCGATGAGAGAGCTAGTTGTGGACTGGCTCTAACTTGCCTCCTCGGGTGTCCCCTCTTATCAGTATTTATAGGCGTGGGTGTAACTGATTACGGTTACGGGAGTTAGCAAACTTCTTTATAACCGTAAGTAGTGGCTGTCGGAAATCTTGTTATCGAAGCCAAGGCTATCGACCATGTAAGTGGTTATAACGATCAGAATGACTCCTAACCGCTTCTGATCGAGGGACCATTTATATGCTTCGTACACATTCTTCCTGGAGAAAATCCGAAGTAGATTTAGTCGTTGTCTTCGAACTATCCTCTTCAGAGTAGGTCGAAAAAACGTTAGCTCACATGCTTCGGAATTATTCCCTTTGGAATGGGTCAGGAGATAAAGAGCCGTTTATCATGAAACGGAAGTGGACAAACTCTATGCTTCATAAGTATTCTCCTCGGACCAAGCTGAAGACTGATTCACAAGATGTAACTGTCAGGAAGGTGTAGCTAGAATTCTCTTCAATGGAATAGATTGTAGCCCTCGTTAAATTTAAGAGACATCGTCTTCAGGTGCACTGACTTAGTTGGCAGGTCTAGATAAAACCGATATGATTGATGAACCGGCAATCATTTTGTATCAAATCAGATTACCACAACAACTAGCCCCCACTCCCAATTTCGAAATAACTTTATTTTGAAAAATGGGAGTAGTTAGAGTTTGTCATTTATGGATGAAAATAAAATAATCAATGATGGTGAATCGCTGACTCTTCCTTTCATAATAACTGATTTATGATTCAAAGATCATGCCAAGGACAGGTGTCAGCCCCTTATTGATACTTCAAAAAGATGGAGCATATTTGAAAGCCTGGTTGATCCTCTTATTAAAAAGATTTTTATAGGACTCTTATTTGATCGAGAAAGCACACTTGGCGACATCTTGAGCCTTAGTCATTATGTTGAAAATTCATCTTGGCTGTCTATGGCATTTCTCGCGGATCATAACTAACAATTCATCAATCAACATCCCTTAGTAATTCGTATCCACAATCGGCGTCGGCGATACGTTGTGTGACTGAGAAGATCATCAGTTTCCTTAGAAAACCCTACCGTCCCAAATATATAAAAAAGAGGTCATCCCACGAAGCGAACTTTCGTGCTCCTTGTTGGAACTTCCTTCTTCTTCCTTTTACTAGACACCATTATGCTTCTCTTATAAGTTACCCTATTTTTGTCTCAGAGGTAGGGGTCTTTTTCTTCACTGCTTTCATAATGTCTATGTTATTAGATAGATCGATCATTGGTAAAGGTTCAGTGGGTGATGAACCTTCTGGGAGCAAAGGTCCTGATAGAAGAAAAATTTCTAAACTTTCTCTAGAAATGGTTGCCAGTTTTCTGTCCTTTACCAGGGTAGAGAGTCTTCAGGAACGTTACCACATTTCTAGGACCTATAAAACATTACTTCCCAGACTCGATGAAAGGGTCACTTGTCCTCTCCTAGGGCTATTGCCGTATGTGAGGATCATTTAAAGGCTGGCCTTAGGTTTCCTCTTCACTCTTTCCTAGTGAAGTTGTTCACCCTTTATCAGGTAGTCCCAGCTCAACTGACACCAAACATCTTTAGGAATACTTGCGAATTCTTAGTTCTTTGCAAACTCTGTAAGGTAGTGCCCAAAACCTCCTTATTTACTTCTCTCTTTGTACCGAAGAAAGATTTTCACGGCCAAGGATGGTGGGTCATCGGCCCCCATCCGGGTAAAAGATTAATTAAAGGAATGCCTAGTGCCATACACGGGTGGAAATCCTGTTTCTTCTTTATTTATTACCAATCATGGGGTTTTGACCCCGAATGGAAGACTCCATGCTTAGATGCAATGATGGAAAAGAATCTTGAAAGCCGATCAGAAGGATTTCGAGACACTATCCAATTCAAAGGTTCCTTTGGTCAAGGAACTGCTGAGGGAACAAAACCTCCACCTCCCTCATATCAACGAGCTTCCAACACTAGGTATAGTAAATAGCTAACTTTAATTCCTCCCAGAATTTATTTTGTATCTCCAATGGCTGATATGAGAAACCTTTTCTCTTTATTCGCAGGTGAAAAAATGAAGCCCAATCTTGAAAAACTCTGACAAGCATCTAGAAAAAGAGCAATGTCGGTTCATCAAAAGGAACAAAAGTCCGAAAGAAAATTAGGTCCGAAGAAACCTCAAGGACATGTCCAATAAGGGTCATGCCAGATAAAGACGATACTCTTATGAGAGAGACTTCACCAAGGATTTCCCCTCCATTGCCTTCTCCAGAACAACTTATTCCATATCCAATTACCGAAGAGCCGATTCATCCTTCAAAGGACAAAGGAAAAGCTTCTCAAACTGAAGAAGGTCTAGTGAGAGACAATCTAACAGATAGAGAATGCAATGTGAACTTTGCAATCTTTTTCGATGTACGGGGCTGGGTGCACCCCGAATTAGCTAGAAAGATACTGAAATACACTCTCCTCCTTCAAGACTGGGAAGTCAGCAAAACCCAAAATGTTAAGGAGATATCTGATTCGGTGTTCTCATCTATGCCGAAGGTAAGTATTACTTCTTTTCTTCTTCTCTTTTCTTTGTTTTATATAGTACTTAACCTGGTTAACTTCATATTCTTCATTGTCAATGTAGCTAATTCACGATATTACCCTTATAGAAGAGAGCATATTTGACTTTAAAGATTACCATAAAAGAACTCAAGGAAAACTCCAAATGACTAAAGCCGAGAAGGAAGTAGCTGAAGAGTTAAAGAAGGCCATGGAGGAGAAGCTTGCTTTAAGTGATGCCGCGGTCCAGAATTTAAAAGCCAAACTAGAAAAGGCTTAATCAAAGGCTTCTGAACAAGAGGCAAAGCTCAAGAAGAAAAAGAAAAAGATTCGATCCTTGGAACATTCAGCCAAAGAAGCTCAACAGAAGACTGAAAAAGTAGTCAAAAAGACCGAATGCGCGACTCAACACTAGATCCTCGATACTTCCATACTAATGAAGGCTCTGATAAAATAAGTAAATAATTATCCTAAATCTAAATAAGATAAAAGATTTTCGGTCTGATCTGAGACTAGGCTCGATCTAGATATCTATTTAGGTCCAGATGATAAAAATAGATTAATCAATGAAAACAATGTAAATCCAAACTGATTTATAAAATTTATTTATTTTTTCTTTTTCTTCTCTCTTCTCTTCCTCTTTCATTTTCTCCCTCTTCTCCTCTCTCTTCTTCCTTCTCTCTCATCTTCCTCTTCTTCTTTCTCTCTCCCCTTTCTCTCTCTTTTTCTCTCCTCTCCCTTTTTTTAATTTTTATTATTTATTATTTTTTCCTCTTCTTTTGTTTCTTTTCTTTCTCTTTTTTCTTTTTTTTTCTTTTTTTTCTCTCTTTTTTTCTCTTTTCTTTTCCTTCTTCTTCCCCCTTTTTTCTTTTCTTCCCCTACTTTTTTCCTGGTTAAAAGAGAGCGGGTCTCCCATGGTTCCAAAAACCATGAAGGAGTGGAGACGGGGATCGTCGGCTTGGCCGGATGGAGGGATCTAACGGTGCGGCCATCGATGACCGTTCGGCTTAAGGAAAATTGGAAGAAAATCATGGAAACATTTGCTTTTATTCCCTTCTCTCCAAGAGAGATCTAAGGTAAGGAACTCACCGGCATCGTCGAGGCTTCCGATGCTCATCGGAGAGGAGGGAGATGGCAGCGAGAAGCTCTGTGGGGCTTACTTAGGTGGCAGTGAGAGGAGAAAAAATTTATAGAAAAATAATGAGAAGATGCCTCGCCATTCGGAAAGGAATTCGATCGAACCCCACCATCATCTAATCCCCACACGCCACTGAACTCTCCTTCCTTGCTATGGTGATCCAGCCACAAAATCCAGTGAAAACATCGCTCGGATAAACAAGGGCTCCGTCCCCTATTCGGCCTCTTCTACATTTTTTTCTTTTGATTAGGCTGAAGTCGGTTAGGTTTGCCGACTTTGGCCCAAGAAGGTTAGGTTCACATATACACTATTACAGTTTGTAAATAGGGTTTTCTTTCAAAATTTCATATCTCTCTCCAACATTTAGGTTAATTTACTACCTATCTTACAAATCATACTTTAACATGCATAGATGATCACATAGATGCATTGATCCAAAAGGCAGCCTTGCCTCTACTTTCCATTTTAGCCATAATACCTATCTACTTTTTTAGTTTTGGATTTGAAAATATGTGAAGATTGTGAGCTTATAGCTTAGTAAGTAACCATTTTACTTTATAAAATTAAGATACTAGATCATATCATGCAACTTAATTCAAATCATATATGCATGATATATTCATATAAGTAATGATCATGATAATAATTATATTCTAAATTAATGCATCTCATTTCTTTAAATTTGTCAATACAACAAAAGATATCTTATGCTATAATTGGATAGATATCTGATACACAACAAACTCTTATTCACATACTTAATCCTGGGTATTAAGTTACTAACATCTTAGCTTTACGGCTTTGAATATGGTTACATATGTTCCTTATGGCATAGGCCACACAATTATATTTAATATTTATGGTAAAGACCTTCACTTGAAATAATGATCATGTTGCCGCAGGTAACTCCTACGATTTAGGTACATTACTATATTTAATCCATATGGCAAGGGTACATTCCCATGTTATAGATCATGATACCATACTTTTTCCATAGTATAGATCACATAATCATATCCGATTTCATATATAGTTAAGCTAAAAGAATTGATATATACATACATATATATATATACACACACACACATATGCATCAATTTAAGCTATTTTTCTTTATGAAACCATATTGACTTCTATAATTCAGTATCTAATAATCAAAGGTCAATATGCTTAACTCATAAGATGATTTACCATGAAATTGATCGATAAAATTATAATATCGAGACCAATCCCTTAAATCCAATTTCAATTATAATATTAGAAAACATAATACCCAATGCATGTTTACTTTGAATTAATCACTATAAAGTATGTGTTACTTATCTTAACAATAGTAATCAAAATCCATGTACAAGCAATAGCTATCACTCTCCTTAATACACCAATAATAGAGTACAAAAAGCATACTTAAATCTCTAATTGTAACACTAATTATGCTATAAATATATCTATTCCTCTCTTCTCTCTACAAATCTCTTCTACTTGACTAAGCTTCCCATCATAAAGAAAAAACTAAAATTACTATCAAATCAATGCCCAAAATTCTGATATAATTGGCTTTCAATCCCAATCTTTTTATTTTATTATTTTTTTCTTTAGTCAAAATAATCTCATGCCTTGCTTACCAAAATTTTCTATTCTAATAAACATAGCAGCAAGACCAAGCTATTTTTCTCTGTCCTAAACAATCTTAAGGTCTAATACTAATTACCCAAAATCATCAATCCCATTTTTTTCATCACTTTTAAACCTAAACACGTTCACCTTCTTTATTTCTTCTTTTCTTCCTTTTTATATTTTTTTAGGAAGATGAGAATAGCCCCCTTTTTCTTTCTTTTCTATCCCTCATAAAAAGATGAAAATAATCCCTTTTTATGATTTAGCTAATAACCTCCAAAAACTTTCAAATTTTGTAGATTGCTTGATCACAATCCCCAATTAAAAATTTAGATGAAATACAGGAGTTAAAAATCTCAAATTAAAATAGGATAAAATTAGCCATCCTAAATTAACATCCATTTTACATAATATTTCCTTTTTTTTTCTCTCTAATTCATTCCTAAATTATTTTTCCAGAATTTCTTCATTCACATCCCTTTTATTCTTAAAGCATCTGGATTAACCATAAGGTCTAAATATTAGATTTTTTTAAAAAAAATTTTAATTCTTGCTTCAATAAATTGATACCCTGGTCTTGAGATTCCTTTTCTAAATTTCTCCTAAGCTTGAAAAAAAAGAAAAGAAACCCATATAAATAGGAGGAAGAGGAGACATTTGGACACAATAAGGATAAGAGGGATGTGAGAGAGTGTGATAAAGAGGAGAGTAATCAATAAGAAAAAGAGGAAAAGGGTAGGAAATGAGAGAGATGAAAAAGTGAAAAATAGAAAGTAGTAGAGATTTGGATTTTGATTACCAAACAGGGAAAATATATGGCACTTTGTTTTTCCTAACAAAGCTTGCCACACTTCCAAAATTATAATTTTCTATTTTTTCCTTTATTCCCATCACACTCAGGAGCTCCTAGAACAAGCCACAAGTCCGTTGCATGCAGCTCGACATATTGCACATGACTCTACCGATCTAAAAAATAGGCTTTAGGCCGGCGTCTCACACTCTCTCCTCTTAAAAAGAAATTTCATTCTCAAAATTTATGCATTCTAAAGTTCGAAAATATTTCAAACATATTATATCTTCTTTCTTCTTGTAATTTTTAAAAATAATCATATCACAAAATCTACATTGTCAAATCCATGTTACTAATCATAAGCCCCAATCATTATCTTTGCCATTATAATTAGCAAGAGATCTAACTTTATCACAAATCATTTTCTATGATATATTCGAATAGCAGTAAATGTTCTCTTAGACCAAAATCACAACTCCTAGCATTTTTTTTTCAAGGTCTAAACAATCTTCCCTAACTAATCTTTTATTGAATATGGATAGGATGAATTTTAACAAATCCTCAAAGCTTATTACAATTCTGGCAAATTTTTAAACACAATTCTAAATAGTTGACATTACCATACTCCATACTAATTCTTAAAGAATCATCTTCTTGAATATGAATGTTTTTTGGTACTATAATTTATATAAGTCTTGGTATATCATTTCTAACTCAATTCCATTTCATAATAAAAGTATTATCACATACCCTAGATATTCAATATCTATACTTGCTCAAGTTAAATTCTTAGATTCATGGATACCACTTTTAACCTCTTCAAAATATATAATAATATTTAACTAATTATGAAAGTTTTTAGTAGTACAATTTAAAATTTATCAACTACGAAGTCATCCAATATAAGCTTTTAATGGAATTAAGCCAACTACTAAAATATTATATGTGGCATAAAGACTTATCCTATGTAATAATAAATTATACTTTCAATATTTCTTCATTTTCTGTCAATTTTCTCCTAACAAAGATCTAGTATCCAAAGAGAGTGCCTACCTATGCCTTCTAATTTCATGGCATAATTTCAAATTTTCATTTATTTGACTTTGATGTCTATTTCTTAATAAATTATATTCCCAACTTAATTGATGATAATTGGCATGCAAGATATCATATTCGACATTTATCCTTTGACAAGTATACTTATAATATTCCTTATCTGAAAGGTTTATATCTCTCACTTATAAATTGAATTGTCGCTTCAAAGTATTGAAAGCATAAGTTGCAACTTTTTCTTTTAATTCCAATTGCCCTATCCTAGTAGACCCAAATCTTATTATAATCTCATGGGGTTGATCCCCCAACTAACTACTATATCATATATCATCTAGATTATTGTCCCCCATCAAACTTAGCTATATAAGTTAGATTAGACAGTCCTAATTTTTTTATCATATTAGCCAGAATAATTTTTGGAGATAATTTAGGTACCTTCATTGATCTGTAATAACACCCACAAAATTAATCACCTATATAAAATAACCATGTTCAAAGACAAACTCCAAGTAAATTATAAACATATAATTGATTATTTTCTTTTAGGATTATCATCATATATAGAATCATACATCAATAATTTTCACATGACTTGTGAGTTATGCTCCACTATGCTGCTATGATACCATTTTGATCCATTCATCTTATTAGATATCAAATTTTAAAAAAGCTATTTCAATCTTCGAACACCTATATTACATGTCAATATTATCCCAAATATTTGAATTCATCTTATTTTCTTTGCTAAAACTCTAAATCATACTCTTACATATTTATATCATTATGTACTTTTCAACTTAGTTCTTTATTTACTAAAAAATAGCATATGGATCCTTATTCATACAACATTAGTATAATAAAGGAATATCAATACTATCTGAACTTCTACAAATTAGCAAATAACATTAGTATAATAAAGGAATATTGATATTCATATATTTTCTTTATCACAAGAACTATCTATAACTAGAAAATACTCTCCCTTATTAAGTAAAATACCCATAATTTATAACCATTCAAATTGCTTACTAACAATGAGCATATAACCTCTGTATAGTAATGAAATGAAATGATCTAAAATAACTCTTTGAATACCATAATTAGTAGAATCACTAACAACATTCATAATACCATTGATGTCATTTTCAATTTATACTAGAACATATGAAGAACTTATTATAAAATTTCAAATAGACCAAAATGTAAGATCAATAACTATGTATAAGTAACAAGGAAGAATTTTATATCTTACTGTATGACAACTACCCTATCTACGCTCATCATACATCATAATTAATATTTATAATTAGTAATCACAAATCCAAACCTAACATTGTTTAACTCATAGTTCTAAAGATCATAATTTAAACTATGATACCACTTTAACTATCACGTCCCAAATCCCCAATTTCATGAATAGAAACATGAGCAGCCATCACATATTATAGGGAACTATCCCTATAAACATACAAGGCATTAACATATCAAGTACTTTAATATAATTCAAGAGATAATATACTTGAATTACAATTAGTAGTATATCAGAACAATATCTATCAAATAAGTTATTAAAGCTATATATACATATTATTATAGTTTGTAAATAGCATCTCCTTTCAAAATCTTACAACTCAACTCTCCAACATTCAAGTTAATTTACATATCTACTTATCTTACAAACATACTTTAATATATATGATCATATAGATGCACCAATCCAAGAGGTGGCCTCGCCTCTACTTCCTTATTTTAGCCACGATACTTGCCTGCTTCCTTACTTTTGGATCTAAATATATATATAAATTTGTGAGCTTTATGACTTAATAAGTAACAAGTTCACTTTATACAATTAAGATAGCTAGATCATATAATGCACTTAATTCAAATCATATATATATATATGATAAATTCATATCATGATATTTACTTTAATAAATTGTATGCTGAAACAATCACCTCTTTTTTTAAATTTATCAATACAATAAACTGATACATTATGCTAGAATCGGATAAATATCCAATACATAACAAACTCTTATTTACATACTTAATCCCAAGTATTAAGTTACTAACCATCTTAGCTTTATAACTTTGACTATGACTATATATATCCCTTGTGGTACGGGTCATAGCCATATTTAATTCCTATGGCAAAGGCTATTATTTAGAATAATGATTATGCAGCCATACTTACACCTATAGCTTAGGTCATGTGGTCATATTTAATGCTTATGGCATAGGTCACGTGATAATATACATCTCCTGTGGTATGGGTCATGAGACCATACTTAACTCCTATGGCTAGGTCACACAATCACATTCGATTCTATATATGGTCAAGCTAAGAGAATTGATATATACATACATACATATATATATATTATATATATAATATATATATATATATATATATATATATATATATATATACACACACACACATCAATTTAAGCTACTTTTCTTTATTGAACTATATTGAATTCTACTATTCAATATCCAATAACCAAAGATCAATATGCTTAACTCATGAGAATGATTTAACCATAAAATTGCTCAATATAATTATACTATCGAGACCAATCTCCTAATTCCAAATTTTAATTATAATTTATATTAAAATATATAATATATAATGCATGCTTACTTTGAATTAATCACTATAAAGTATGTACTACTTGTCTTAACTAATAGCAAACAAAATCCAACTATAATGAGCAGCTATCACTCTCCTTAAAGGACTTGCAATAAAGTACAATAACCACACTTAAATTTTTAAGTATATCACTAATCATAGCTATAAATATATCTAATTTTCTATCTTTTCTGCAAATCCCTTCCTTTGACTTAGCTTTCTATCATAAAATAAAAACTAGAATTATTATCAAATCAATGCCCAAAGATTTTGATGTAATTGGCTTGTACTCACAATCTTTTCATTTCGTCATTTTCTTTTTCAGTCAAAATTCTCTCCCTCTATCATGCCTTGCTTGATAAATATTCTAATGAGCATGGCAATAGGACTAAGCCCTTTTCTTCTATTCTAAACAATCTTAATGTCTAACAATAATTGTCCAAATCATCAATCCTTTTTTTCCATTTCTTTTAAACCTAGACACGTTCTCTCTCTTCTCCTCTTTCTTTTTTCTTTTTCTCATTTTTTATTTCTTTTAAGAAGATGAGAACAATCCCCTTTCTCTTTCCTTTTTTATCACTCCTAGAAAGATGAAAACAATCTCTTTTTATGATTTATTTACCTTGGCTAATAACCTCCAAAAATTTTGAAATTTTGTAGATTGGTTGATCACAATCTCTAATAAAAACTTCAGATCAAAATACTTAACTATTAAAGAGTTAAAAATCCTAGATTAAAATAGACATAATTTAGCCATCCTTGATTAACATCCATTTTATGTAATATTTATTTCCCTCTTTAATTCATTCCTAACTCATGTCTCTAGAATCTCATCATTCACATCCCCTCTTAATCTTAAACCATCCAAATTAACCATAAGATTTGAAGATTTGATTCCAAAGAAAAGGATATGATTTTATTTTAACTCTTACTTCAATAAATCAATACCATAGTCTTGAGATTCATTCGTTGAATTTTCTCCAAGCTTGAAAGGAAGAAGAAAAGAGACATGGACATGTGGGAGGAAGAGGGGAGGTTTGGACATGATAAGAATAAGAGGGATGTGAGAGAAAGTGATAAAAAGGAGAAGAATCAATAAGAAAAAAGGGAAAGGGGTTGGAAGTGAAAGAGATGGCCTAGTCCAAAAATGGGCCCTGGGCCCAGGGTCTCATAATTTTATTATTGAAATTTATGTCTTTAAGCTTGATCCTATCTACTATATTACAAATGTTAATTACTAGTGGTTGAGATAGATAAGTGACAAATTTATTCAAAAGCTACAAAGAAATTCAACTTGTTATTTTATAATCATTAAATTATAAACAAAGATATTATCTTTTTATATTTCTCATAAATTTGAGAGATAAGTTATTATTTTATATGTTTTAACACTTATTAGTTTTTAAAATTAAGATTTCTTATGCAATAATGATCTTCTAAGATAATTTGTAATTGAAGATTTAGCATCAATGACTAATTTTTGAAAAATTGGATAGATTTTGTTATTTTAACCCAACTGATAGTTATTATAAATATTTTAATTAATCCAACTTTATATAATTAAAATTGATACTTTTATGTAGTATTTTATAGGAAATGATTTCATTAATATGAAAGCTCGATCTTAGGAGTTCAACGGTGCAAACGGTACTCAAATTGTACTTGAAACGAACTCAGAACTGAATTTTAAAGAATTAATCAAAAAATACATAAATTTTGGAGCAGCCGGTTCACCATGGACCGGCGAATGGTCTACTGTTCGGCTTGTGGTCCACGAGCTGCCATGGCTACGATCCATGAAATAGAGTCGTGGACTGCGAAGCTCATTTTGAGCCAAAACTGTCGGAGCTGCTTCCCAATCATAGCCCAAGTTTCCGATGCCCTCCTTACTAGCCGGAGAAGCCTCCCTGGACAAAAAAATGGCCAGAAAAGTCGACGATCTCTTCTTCTTTACTGCCATTCCATGGTTTCCATAGCTGGAAAAGCCATCGGCACCCCTCCGAGGAGGTTCCCAAGGCTGGAAAAACCAAACCACCTCCCCAGCCACTACCCGTCGTCAGCCATCCGAGCTATCCAAGAACCAAAGCTGTCGGTCACAACAGCCCTCTCTTTGCCCATTGCCGGCCACGCCTCTGCTATCCAACCTACCTGAATCCGTTGATCGGGAGTTCGGTTGGAGCCGTTCGGATCATTGGAAAGATGGAAACCAAACAACCACTGGATCGTTGGAACAAGCTGGAACTCGTTGGATGCAGTTGAAGCTGAACAGAATGAAGTTGGAACTGAATTCAGTTGGATCGTTGGAATAGATCATGAAATTTGTTGGGATGGTTGGAGTTCACTGCCTATAAAAGCCTTGATCACGGAGAGGAGGAAAACATAGAGTCGGGGAGTCCAAAGATCAGTGCAAGAAGTCCGGGGAGTCCAAAGATCAGTGCAAGAAGCCCATTTCCTCTCCAGAACTCTCACTTCCTTCCTCCACTCCATTCCATTCTCTTTATCTTTTCCATTTTTCCTTTCCACTAGCTTCCACCTCTCTTCCATTCTTCCAACTCCCTTCCACCTCTTTATCCTGATTGGTTCCCACTTCCACTGCACTGGCCCTGGTTTGATGCAGGACTAATTAGCATGCAAGGGAATTTTCATGGATTCAGAATTAAGTTAGGATTTTAATTCCCAAATTTTAAGTTAAATAGATAAAAGAGTGATCCTATAGAAACTCTAGACCACAAGCATGCAAAAAAGATCCTCAAAAGAGATAAAAACAGGACCGCCGGGCTAAGAAACCTCGATAGGGCTAGCTCTTCTGCAATAACTTGATCTAGAGGGCTAGGAGGTATGTACCTAGCAATGATTACTGCTGCTGCCATGAAGAGATCCTCCTCGCTCCCAGATGTGGCTTGGAAAGTCAAGCTGAATACCTGCGGATCTGTCAGCTTTTTATCCGCTGACCCGACGACTAGGCAAACAGAACCTTAAAGTCATGAAACTCAAGGGATCTGTAAAACACCAAAGGAGGATTAAAAAATGAAGGAGAAAAGGGATGAATCGCTGAAAGAAGAAAGGAAGAGAGAGTAGCAGGAGTGGCCAAGATGAAGCTTGATTGTTGGGCATCCAAGGTGGAAGAAGCAGGGTGGCTAGGGATTTGATAAATAGGGTCTCACACCCCTCGATGCTTAATGAGCAAAGGCTAACGGGTCTCTCACTCACTCCCTCATGGAGGATGATGCACAAAGGCAAAGGCAATGCAAAAAATCTCTCAACTTTTCATTAATCAGAATTCATCCATCATTATTACAATAGGGTGGAGGGATGGGGTATTTATAGGCTAACCCAGGTCTTCTCTTTGTTAAGATTGGAGTACAAAATTTGAATAGAAAAAGGATTACAAAATTTGAATAAAATAAGAATTACAACTCCTTGTGGAACTAGGAAAGCCTCTTCCTCTTGGGCTTGGGACTTGGTCTCCTTATGGGCTTGGAGCTTGACTTTTCCACTCCCTGATGGGCTGGGACTTGGGGAGCCAACATTGTTGATTGGGCTTGGAGGGGCGCCACTCCATGAATGGGCTTCTGGTTTGGGGCCATGTCTTGAAGAGGGCTTGGGAGGGGTGCCTAGGCTTTATGGGCTTGGGCCTGGGGTGCTGAGCTGGGGAACTTGGACTGGGGTGCCACTCTTGGAGGCCTTGGTGCCTGGAAGGAGAAATATTCCAGGGGTGCCAGGTATCTTCAAGTGGGGAGGCTCCATGGGCTTGGACTCTGCTCTGACTTGGGAGGGTCTGGTGAAGGCTTTGGTTGGTGATCCTCTTGTTGTTCAAGACTGGACTAACTCAGATTTATAGGACTCAACTAGACTCACAAGGTTGAGACAACTTAACTTATTACAAGACTCAATAGGGTAGCTCGTGAGCTAGCGCTGGTTCTCGCACTCTCTTACCTCGAGATCTCCAAGCTTCCGGTCCTGCAAAACAAAGTCAAAGACCCGGGCTGGGGATTCCGGCGGGAGCACTTCGATGGTCAAGTTAGAGAGTGGCAAGATGGAACAGGTCCTCTAAGGTGGGTTCCCGAAGGATTCCCGTGCTTAGAGGAGATGTAGATGAGAGAAGTGCGAGGAAGAGAGGAGTTGAAGCCTGGCTTCCTGCGCTGGGTTTTCCAAGCTCGCGCCTGAGGACTTCTTGAGGGCCCCAGGATCGTTCTCTCCTCTTTTCGACTTGCCTTTCCGTTCGTTTTTACTATCCCTTTTATACCACTGGACCGCCTTCAGCCCACCTCCCCTCCCGGAGACTCTTCGAGGTCTGGATCTCCCTCCCCCCTCCTTTAAGTCTAGGAGTTAAGTGATCGGCATGCCTTGTCCGTCGTGTGTCACGAAAGGGAGAAGATTGGCGAGACCTTGGGCCAAGTGCGGGAGCTCTCCTTTCGAGGTGTTGACGGTGGGCTTCCGACCATTTCAGGCTCCTGCCTGCAAGGATTTTGTTCCTCGATCACGGGGCCCTATTTAATCGATGTAAACAAGTTTCGAGTATCGCTATGGGCCGTATTAGCATCCTGTATGGGACGCGGCGCGCCAGTTCCAGTGGCAACCTCGTGACCTGTGCCTCTGCCTCCCCGAAGCTTTGCAGAGTGGGGCTATCTTCGGTCGAGGTGGACCCATCAGGGGGTACCACCTGGCGATGGGGTAGAAAGGTCGCCAGCTTCGACTGAGGTGGACCCCTCCTGGGTGGACACCTGGCGAAGCGGTAGAGATGCTCGACTTCGGTCGAGGTGGACCTGTCTTGGGGTGCCACCTGGCGAAGGAGAAGGAGGGCCTGGCTCGACCTCGACTGAGGTGGACCCATCTTGGGGTACCACCTGGCGAGGAAGCAGAAGGTCGCCATCGCCGAGGTGGACCCCTCCTGGGTGGACACCTGGCGGAGTGGCAGAGACACTCGACTTCGACCGAGGTGGATCCGTCTTGAGGTGCCACCTGGCGAAGGAGCAGGAGGGCCTGGCTCGACCTCGGTTGAGGTGGACCCGTCTTGGGGTGCCACCTGGCAAGGGAGCAGATGGCCGCCAGCTCCGGTCGAGGTGGATCCCTCCTGGGTGAACACCTGGCGGAGTGGCAAAGACGCTCGACTTCGGCCGAGGTGGACCCGTCTTAGGGTGCCACCTGGCGAAGGAGCAGGAGGGCCTGGCTCGACCTCAGCTGAGGTGGACCCGTCTTGGGGTGCCACCTGGCGAGGGAGCAGAAGGCCGCTAGCTTCGGTCGAGGTGCACACCTGGCGATGCGACAAAGAGAGGCTTGACTTCGGCCGAGGTGGACCCGTCTTGGGGTGCCACCTGGCGAAGGAGTAGGAGGGCCTGGCTCGACCTAGGCAGAGGTGGACTCGTCTTGGGGTGCCACCTGGCGAGGGAGCAGAAGGCCGCCAGCTTTGACCGAGGTGGACCCCTCTGGGTGGACATCTAGCGGAGTGGCAGAGAGAGGCTGACTTTGGACAAGGTGGACCCGTCTTGGGCTGCCACCTGGCGAAGGAGCAGGAGGGCCTGGCTCGACCTTGGCAGAGGTGGACCCATCTTGGGGTGCCACCTGGCGAGGGAGCAGAAGGCCGCCAGCTTCGACCGAGGTGGACCCCTCCTGGGTGGACACCTGGCGGAGTGGTAGAGACACTCGACTTCGGTCGAGGTGGACCAGTCTTGGGGTGCCACCTGGTGATAGAGCAGGAGCGCCTGGCTCGACCTCGGCAGAGGTGGACCCGTCTTGGGGTGCCACCTGGCGAGGGAGCAGAAAGCTACCAGCTTCGGTCGAGGTAGACCCTTCCTGGGTGGACACCTGGCAGAGTGGCAGAGAGAGGCTCGACTTCGACCGAGGTGGACCCATCTTGGGATACCACCTGGCGAAGGAGCAGGAGGGCCTGGCTCGACCTCAGCAGAGGTGGACCCATCTTGGGGTGCCACCTGGAGAGGGAGCAGAAGGCTGCCAGCTTCGGCTGAGGTGGACCCCTCCTGGGTGGACACCTGGCAGAGTGGTAGAGAGAGGCTCGACTTCGACCGAGGTGGACCCGTCTTGGGGTGCCACCTGGCGAAGGAGCAAGAGGGCCTGGCTCGACCTTGGCAGAGGTGGACCCATCTTGGGGTGCCACCTGGCGAGGGAGCAGAAGGCCGCCAGCTCCGGCCAAGGTGGACCCCTCTTGGGTGGACACCTGGCGGAGTGGAGAGACGCTCGACTTCAACCGAGGTGGACCCGTCTTGGGGTGCCACCTGGTGAAGGAGCAGGAGGGCCTAGCTCAACCTCGGCTGAGGTGGACCCGTCTTGGGGTGCCACCTGGCGAGGGAGCAAAAGGCCGCCAGCTCCGACCGAGGTGGACCCCTCTTGGGTGGACACCTGGTGGAGTGGCAGAGAGATACTCGACTTGGCCGAGGTGGACCCGTCTTGGCATGCCACCTGGCGAAGGAGCAGGAGGGCCTGGCTCGACCTCGGCAGAGGTGGACCGTCTTGGGGTGCCACCTGGCGAGGGAGCAGAAGGCCGCCAGCTTCGACCGAGGTGGACCCCTCTTGGGTGGACACCTGGTGGAGTGGCAGAGAGAGGCTCGACTTCGACCGAGGTAGACCCATCTTGGGGCGCCACTTGGCGAAGGAGCAGGAATTTTGAAAGAAAAATCCACGTAGCACCGGCGGCATCTAGCTGGATCTAATAGACGCTCCACGTCAGCGGTGTAGCCATATCAGTTTTCAACTAGGCTAACCAAAAATCTCCTTGGTTTTATTCTTAGGCTCACCAAAAACCTTGATACAACAAAGTATGAAATGAAGTAAAGAGTACAAGAAAAGCTTTCTAATAAAAGCTGTTATCTCTTTGAAGTTCGATGATGATGCTTGTCTTCAATTTGATGAAGTCTTAATCAATGCTCAAAAGGTTGGACTTGAATGCTCTTGATTGCTTTGAATGCTTGAAGGTTTTTTTAGCATGGAAGTAGTTGCTCTCAATGAATGTGTGCGTGAATGAACTTTCTTTTCTTCCTTTTTCACTTCTCTCTTATTTCTTGTTGTTTCTTATTGTTTCTTCACTTCTTGTTATGTCCCATTAGAATGTAATCCACTTACATACCATTCCAAGGTCTAAAAGTCGGTTTATGACCATTAGACATGAGAAACTAGCCGTTGGGGGTGAAAGGGACAGTTCTGCATTTGAAAAAACTAGCTATTACTGTTCCCAGAACTCCAAGTGTCGACATTTCAGTCCTATGAGTTGATACTTAGGGTCGACACTTAAGTTCCATGAGTCGACACCTAGTTCAAATTCAGCTTTGAGGCTCTTTGGAAGTCTCATGTGAGTCGACACTTTATCTGGTGAGTCGACACTTGAGGTGAGTCTTGAATTTCAGCATGTTCTGTAAAAAATTTATCTCAGGCTTTAAGTCGATCCTTGAGTCAACACCTTGAGTCGATACTTGAATGGCATGAGTCAACACTTCAAGCATGCCATCTGAAACTTCTTTCTGCATGCTGGCTTGAGTCGACACTTGCACTGTCATGAGTCGATACTTTGAGTCGACACCTGCTGAAACTTCTTTAAAAATGACTGAAACTCTACTGAATTCTTTTTCAACTTGACTCTGTAATTCCTTTCAAGCAATTCTTAGATACTTAAGTCCATTAAACATTGATGTTTCATTCATAGAAAGGGCTTCTCCAATCATTTGACAGGCAATTCAATTTGACTAACTTGATGAGTACCTTTTCCTTAATAAAAATATACTTTAGCAAACTGTTAGTACTTAATTATACTTAAGTATTTTGTTAATCATCAAAATCAATAATGGAGTCAACACATATCCTATAAATTCGATCATCTACCAACTATTAAACACTCTTCCACTCCATCCTTTTTTCCTGCATAACAGGCATGCTCCACATATCCGAGTCCAACTCACTTTGTAAGTGAGTGCTCAGCCTTGTACCAATTTCCTGAGTCTAGGTATGACCAAGTTTACCAAGATCAAACTCATATGGCCTATAGACCAGGAGAAAACCCACACTTTAATCTTACAACTCAGGTTGGGGGGCTCAATCAGATTTGTCATGGCAACCACATCCAGTGGTTACCTCGGTACCACAAAGACCTTTGCATGTAGATGGATTGTATTATGATTAGCCATATCCATGTTATCAACATTCTCCTAATTATAACCTGTCATTTCAAGAGAAGGTTCTGCAAGTAATAGATAGAATTAAAAAAATTGGTCAAACCCCACCTCTCCAACCGATCAACCCAGATGTCGATAGGTTTGCTCAATCCCAACAATTAATTATGCCTCAGTAGCAACCTATTGATGAGCTTATGAATCAGAATGACCGATTATTAACTGAAATTGATAGGGAGGAGGTAGGAATACTGCTTAGTCAGGCTGAGAGTGACTTAGAGGGATATTACCTAACTTAAAAATTTAATAATAACTTAGAGGGACATTACCAAGTTAAAGATTTTACTAACTCTTTAATTTTTTTTGAATAATTAACTATAACTCTCGAGAATGAATTAATCATAGAACAACCCTGCACTATCATAGAAACCAATATAGATGATTCTACTGAAGTAGAATGGTGAGATGAACCACTTCCATCATCATCCCACTCACCAATAGTTTCCTTCCCAAGTGCCTTAGAATAATCACCTCCTTTTTATGGGATGGAAGAAGAAATTGATGATATGATGAAATTAATTAAGGATCCCTGGAAACCACAACAGAATGACATAACAAGGAAGCCATACCTTTAAGTTGTCCCCAGAAGTCATTAGATCCCTATATGGCTCAGTGTGAGGTAGATAATTTAAAGAAGATGAATATATTATAGGGAGGGATAACTTATTCGACACACTACATTTCAAACCTACCCAACTTTTGATGGAATAAGTTGAGCCAACACCTAGCCCCCCAATAGCTTCTTTATTAGAATCACCACCAGATCTAGAATTGAAGCTGCTTCCTGTCATACCTATTGACACCCTACCAGTGATCTCTAATTAGGAAGACCAAATATTTGGTGTTTTAAAGATGCATAAAAAAATTGTTGGATGGGATGTTTATGAAATGAGGGATAATGATCTTAAAGATTTTATAGCTAATTTCTCTATATTTGGCATTACTTTTGAGGATCGCCACCAAAATCTATCTTTTATTCTAAAACGATGTATGGAGACAGACCTACAATTAACTTGGACAAAGTACCATCAAGAATGGATTAAGGTAGATATATTTAAAGTTACAAAAATTTTTAAGCTAACACCCCTGCTCTCGACCCAACACACACAATCCCTTCCAGTCGTCAATCAAATTATAATATTTTTAAATCTTGGCCTAGCATGCTTGCCCAGTGCATTCTATGGATTAGGGATAATCATCGTCAAAAACTCAACGAACGTTTTTCTATCATGATGACAAGGCCTCTTGATTGGTCCTATCTTCTAAAAATCTGGAAGGATGTACCCAAGTTTAATATCAGTAACACTCCCTTAGCATCCGGCTGAAGATATTAAACTTAGCACTCTTGGGAGGCAACCCAGTTATGCTTTTATTTTTAACTAGTTACTTTCATTTCTTTTAGAAGAACAATAAAGTGAGGGAAGTATGATGACAAAGGAACATCCAATTCAAGCACCCTTCCAGGTGGTATCTTTTCTTGCCATGTATTTTTTATCTCCTTCTATTAAGGACAATGGAAATTAAGTTGGGGGATAACTAACTCCTCGAGTAAAAGTTTAATCAGTCTTTGTGTACCAAACTTTGTCTTGATTTGAAAAAAATCAAGTTTGCTAAATGAGGAATGATTAATGGTTTAGATAATTTTAGAGATATCGAGGAATAAATTACCAATAAATCCCAATAAATGGTAGAGTTTAAACCAGAAAAAAGTTTTTGAGCAATTATAGACCCTTCTACCTACTGATTTTGATAAAGACTCTACCTTGTAATGGTATAGATGAAAATATCTAAAAAGTCATGTTTAAAGTATAATAAAATAAGGTTTTTAGCATTTCTCACGAGTAACCGGGTCCCTTTGCCTAAGCAAGCATTGTCGTTCGTGTCAAAAGGTGAAGATATAAAAAAAATCATTTATAGAGATAGTCTTAACACGAAGCCTTTTTGACTCGAGTCATTAAGCCTGAAGGATGTTCTACACCTAATGCCCTAAAGCCAACTAGTTTGGGAGTCATTGGCTTAAAGCTCATTACAAGGATCATCTAGAAAGCAAGATGTGAGGACATTGCACCGACTCTACTTCAAAAAAAAAAAGAAAAAAAAAAGAACTAAATAAATTGATACTACACCATAACCAAAGTAAGTTAGAGGACTTAAAGAGTGATGTAGAAAGTTGGAAAAAGAGGAACTTTTGAAATTTCTATGGGCTTCACTCAGCCACTAAATAGGTAGAATTGGTAAGCCAATGAAGTACCCCTTCAATGGTCTAACGGGTATCAACTGATTTTAGAATGAGTAAGATAATTTTTACTTCTTAGACAAGTTAGTACACACAGCTAATTCATTTGCTTTACTCGAGGACGAGCAAAGTTTAAGTTGGGGGGTATGATAGTTATTACAAATATTTTAATTAATCTAACTTTATGTAATTAAAATTGATACTTTTATGTAGTGTTTTGTGGGAAATGATTTCATTAATATGAAGAGCTCGATCTTAGGAGTCCAACGGTGTAAATGGTACTCAAATCGGACTTGAAACGAGCTCAGAAATGAATTTTGAAGAATTAATCAAAGAATGCATGAATTTTGAAGCAGTCGATCCATGGTGGATCGGCTGAATGGTCTACGGTTTGGCTTGTGGTTCACGGGCTGCCATAGCTGCAATCCATGAAATAGAGTCGTGGACCATGAAGCTCATTTTGAGCCAACACTGCCAGAGTTGCTTCCTTGTCACTGCCTAAGTTTCTAGCACCCTTCTTGCCAACCGGAGAAGCCTTCCTTGGCCAGAAAAATGGTCAGAAAAACCAGCGGTCTCCTCTTCTTCTTCATTGCCATTCCATGGTTTCCATGGCCTTAAAAGCTATCGGCGCTCCTCTGAGGAGGTTCCCAAGGCTGGAGAAGCCAAACCACCTCCCCAGCCATCGCCTGTCACCGGCCATCCGAACCATCCAAGAACCAAAGCCGTCGGTCACAACAGCCCTCTCCTTTGCCCATCACCGGCCATGCCTCTGCTATCCAAGCTACCTGAATCCATTGATTGGGAGTTCGATTGGAGCCGTTGGGATCGTTGGAATGATGGGAACCAAACAACCATTGGATCATTGGAACAAGCTGAAATTCGTTGGATGCAGTTGAAGCTGAACAGAATGAAGTTGGAACTGAATTCAGTTAGATCATTGGAATAGATCATGAAATTTGTTGGGATGGTTGGAGTTCACTACCTATAAGAGCCTTGATCATGGAGAGGAGGAAAACATAGAGTCGGGGAGTCCAAAGATCAGTCGAAGAAGCCCATTTCCTCTCCAAAGCTCTCACTTCCTTCCTCTACTTTATTCCATTCTCTCTAGCTTTTCTATTTTTCCTTTCCACTAGCTTCCACCTCTCTTCCATTCTTCCAACTCCCTTCCACCTCTCCATCATGACTGGTTCCCACTTCCACTGCATTGGCCCTGGTTCCCCACACTCTGCTCTCCACTACATCACTAGATTGCTCCATCTTCTGGTAGCTTCGGATATGCTGTAGCTTCACTCTGGAAGCCTGTTTAGAAAAGGGAGTTTCTATTTTAGTGTTCATTCGATATACTCCTCATTTTCTGAAATGAAAAGAGCTTCCAATTAATTCATGTTTTTCTTTATCTTGTTTGAAGTAGGTTCATGAGCAGTGAAAAGCTTTAGAAATAAGTTACTCTACGTGAATATAATTTTGATTGATTTATTTCCAAAAGGGATGGACCGTGATCTACAGGTACGGGCCATGCTCTTGCTAAGATAGGTCATATCTTGATTATTTTTACTGCTAACTTTATCTACATGAATATATAATTTTTATTGATATATTCCCAAAAGGGATAGGTCGTGATCTATGGGTACGGGCCATGCTCTCGCTAAGAAAGATCATATCTGAATTATTTTCACTATTATTTTGACTGATCTATTCTCAAAAGGAATGGGCTGTGATCTACGAGTATGGACCGTGCTTTTCGTTAAGATAGATCATTCCTGGATTAATTTTACTGCTAATTTCTTAATAATTCCCTTTTTTATTGCACATATCTGGATTATTTTACTTTTGAAATAACTCAAAGGTCCCTATGGATTCGACCTTTACTCTCACTATACTTCATAAGAATAGTTAAATTAAGATATTAAATCGGTGCATTGTGACATACATCACCAACCTATTGAATCACTTTTGGATGGCTTGAGTAGAGATTTTAGGTTAGATAAAGCATAATCTGGTTTTACAAGGTTCATAAAGAAAACCATTTATGCTTACTCAAAAATAACTTAGCTTATTCTAGCTTCGCCTGATTATAAAATATGATCACCATATAAACATATTATAATAAATCATTTTATTATTTAAAAATACTTAAAGATATTAAATCCTAGACTTCACATCAAGAAAGGACAAATTTGGTATGAACATAGTGATTTGCTATAATTATCACCTCTCTCATCTTAAGCACAAAGATCCCATCTCCTTCTCTCATTGTAAATCCATCTCTTTTCCTAAATCAAACCCACTTTTTTTCTAGGGTTTCAGGCACCATCTACTTACCGCATCTCTCTCTCTCTCTCTCTCTCTCTCTCTCTCTCTCTCTCTCTCTCTCTCTCTCTCTCTCTCTCTCTTCTCTCGCTATCCCTCCCTTCCTTCTTCAAAAGTCCAACCCAACAAAGAAGCTTGGCCAAATGGACATTAAAAGGCTATAGGCCTAAGAATTCTATGTAAATCTCATCATATTCATTAGGATGAGTTTGCCAATATTATATAGAGATATGACATATATAATTATAGTTACAAGGGATTTTATGAAAATCAAATACAAATTTAGATATTCCTAATCTATAGATTATACAATCACATCCAATTCTATGATTTGTTGCCATCATTATAGATTACATAATCACATCCAAATCTATAATTTATTGCCATCATTCTATATTAAACAATCATAAGATTTATTGCCATTATTATCTCCATCACCCCTCGTAAGCACAATGGGAAGGAAATCACATTAAGCTTGGACTGAAGCAAAATAAAGTGAGACAAAGATAAGCCTTTTATGAGAAATCAACAAATTGATTATTAAAACCAATGAAAAAAATAGCTAATTGCTTTTGAAAAATACACTCATGAACGAAATGATAATTGATCTCAATATGCTTGGTTCGGCATGGAATATTGGATTAGCAGTGAGATAGATAGTAGACAAGTTGTCACACTATAAAATAGGAAAAGTGTAAAGTCCTAACTCCCGAAGAAGTGACTAGATCTAGAAAAGTTTAGCCATGGCATTGGCCAAACTTTTATACAGATTATGTTCTAGATCTAGCACCATGCATTGTTTCTTCGAAGACCAAGAGATAAAATTGCGGCAAAAAAAAATAGCAAAGCCACTAGTGGAGCAATGATCTTTAGGATTAATAGCCCCATCAGTGTCAAAAAATCTATGTAGAGAAAAATAAAGACCGGTTGGATAGATAATCCATGAGTGATAGTACCCTTTAGGTAGTAGAGGATATATTTGATAGCAACCGAATGAGTCATACAAGATTTGTGCATAAACTAGCCTTCCTGATTACCGTGTAGGCAATATCTGGTCTGGTAAGTGTAAGATACTGAAGACTACTAATTATACTCCGATAAAGAGTGAGATCATCAAATGGGATACCATCATATAGAGAGAGGGGAGATCCATTAGTCACAGGAGTGCTGACTGGTTTGCAGTCAATCATAGTATAACAAAAAAGCATGTCATGAATATACTTAGACTGTGTAAAATGCAAACTGGTAGAACTAGAACATGCCTTAATACTAAGAATGAAATGAAGTGGTCCTGGTGCAGACACCAGGGCCAGAAGAAAACGACAGGTCGAACTCACATCCCTGTGGATCACCTGTGAATGAGGCCCTATTCCTTCGTTCTTCGGAGCATCGTGGGGTGTGAGGCCCTAGTTATCCACCTATTTATCCCACCATCAGAAACCCTAGCCGCCACTTCCATCTTCTTCCCCTTCCAACTTTTTCCTTTCAATTTTTATTCTTCCTTCCATGCCTTTAACCTGACTCTTATGAGTTTGTGGCTAATTATAGGTGATCGAGATCGGACATAATGGTGGTTCTTGCCTTGGAACCAATAGAGCTGAAGATCGAAGCCCGGAAATCGAATCTGGAAGTCTTGTTGCAAGATCCTAGAGAGTCCAATCAGATCCACAACCAGAGGGTATAATCTTCATCGATAAAAATTGAAACCTTCTCTAACTCTTTAATTTATGATTCATTGAAAGGTAGAAACCCTAGTGTAAGGTAATTTCTTAATCACCAGATTCATCTTTCCTAACTAGATCTGTTAGTTCGATATTGCGGGCATATACTAGTTGACTAGTCTTGTTATATTGAATGCTTTGAACCTAATTCTAAAAAAATCCAAAAAATTAATCACTATTAATCTCAGATAATTAGCTTAATAATCAGTAGATTAGTTTGCATATTTTGTCCCGCATCATCTTTGGTATCAGAGCGGGTTTAAACTAGGGTTTAACTACTAGTTCTAAAATTTGTGCACATCTAGGTTTAGGTTGAAAATAAATTACATAAAAACCATCTTAAAAAAATATAAAAAAATGAGTAATTAATTTGTTGTTAATCCTCTATTAATCTACTTCTAATCTCAGAAAAAAATTATAAATTTTTATTATTTTATTATTTTATGGTGGAAGAAAATCACGCCTCCTGAGCGGTATATGCAAGTATACTGTCACGACCCATGGGAGTAATGAGTTATGACTGGACATGATATCCTGAGATCGAAAATCTAAAATTAATCAGATCTAAAATTAAATAAAAAAATTAATTTATTTTTTGTTATTTTTTATTATTTTAGCTTTATTGCATATTAGGGTTTCATATCGTGTGATTGCATCATACTTAACCTAATCTTAAGGGCATTTGACTATCTCAGATCAGGACAGGATTTCATCACCTGTCCTGGGCCTACAACAACTACCTTTTGCATCAAACCTAACCCTAATTAAAATCAATTAAAAACCTAAAGCAGTTTAGGAACACCAACAGGTCGAGTTTCAAGTATTGTGTGAAAGCTAGTGTACCCAATCCTTTGATTATCACTTAAATCTAGTGTATAAGGCTAGAGGTCCAGAGGCAAACGTCCTAAGTAGACTTGTGATTTTTAATTAGGATCTTGTGATAAGTAGGGGGAGCCTCTCACGACCCCACTTCTTACCTAGCCAGTGGATAGGATAATTGCTGAATTGGTTATAAATTGAGCTGACCCATTCTACTTGAGCTTAGATCTAGGAGACCCTAGTTAGAGTTTTATGTGTGTGCATTGCATGTATATTAGATCAGGAACACCCTATCAGCATACTCAAACCTAACAGGAAGTTAGGCAACTCAGTACTAGGTTTGACCAGATAGGAGACCGTAGAGGAACCCTAGAGAGAACCCTTGTGACCCGTACTAAGCCTAAACTTGAGACCCCACACCCTGACCCATCCTAGAACCCAACCCTAGGATAGCCCCTCGCCATGACCCAATATGGGATCTTAGTTTGAAGAGACATAATTATGATTTTATAGACCAGGATGAGAGAGCCACTAGGAATTTTAGGGTAGAAGCACCTAAATTTGGTGGTGATCTTGATCTTGAGGATTATATTTATTGGGAACAAGGTATGAATCAATATTTTGAGAGGGATCTAATATCTGAGAAAAGAAAGTTTAAGTTTGCTAGGCTTAAGTTAGTTCGCTAGCTAGAATCAATTGGGATAAGGTTGAAAGAATGACTAGAAATAGAGGAGAAATCTCCATAGCTACCTAGAAAGCCACGAAGAACAAACTTAGGGAGAAGTACCATCTTGCACCCTACCATCCCAGATCCTACGAACCTAGATCCTCTGGGTCCATGTCCTATGAGCCCAAGGAACCCATAACCTCTAGGTATCAGTCTAGTACCAGTCAGGTTTCCCTTAGTCAACGGAACCCCATAGGATTAGCACTCCTGAGTGTAAGCTAAGTCTTAGTCAGGTACCCCTTAGTCAACCCAACCCTGCTATCCCAGATACTCGTCAATTTTTTCTTAGTCGACCCACTCCTACTATTCCATTGGTTCACAAGGATGACATTGAAGTGGAAGTGTATGAAGCTGAGGTGAACCTAGTGGATGAGTATAAAGGAGAAGAGGAGATACCTATGACTGACCTAGAATTAGCTGACCCTGCCATACCTAGACTGAAACAAACCCAGAGTTAGTTGACCTTATCCTTACTGAAATTATACTGGAATGACAAGTAGGAAAAGAGAACCATGAGGAGTCTAACCCTACTATTAGAATTATACCTGAGAAAATACTAGAAGAGAGTCAAGCCTTAGAGCCTAGTCCTAAGATTTACAAATCCGAAGTAAACAATGAGGACTTGATTTTTCCAAACCAACACCCTCAAGAAGAATTCACTCCATCAATCCCCATTGAAGATCTTTTTTCTGAAATCACTGACTCCTCCTTCTATAAGGCTGACCTTTATTTACCTGTTCATGTAACCCAATGTCCAAACCTTAAGGTCAACCCCATTAACTCAGGACTATTTTATAAGCCCTTTTTTTATTTCCTACCCCACCAGGCTAGCTCCGAATCCACTTTTATTTCCTACCCTGGCCTGAAGTTTCTACTCTTTCTAAAACCATCCGATTGCATTTTGTTGAAATCAGTAGGTTGCATAAGTTCTCTAAGCACATTCAATTGCATCCTATTTTTGGAAAACACTATGTGTTGCCCAGTAAGCAACCCAAGAGGGGGGGTGAATTGGGTCTCTAAAAAAATATTTAAATGCAAGTGTATGATCCAATCCAATAATCAAACTAAGTACTATGAATGCAAGTGCGAAGTACTCTTAGTGAGTATGCAGCAAAAATATAAAGCAATAAATATAAGAGCAAGTTGAAGAGACAAGCAATCACAAATAAAAAGGAAGTATAATGGTTCGGTGCTTTCCAATGCACCTACATCCACTTCCTAGACCCACTTGGGAATTCACTATAATCTTAACCGATTACAGCCAATTAGTTTTCCGGACTCACAAATCAAAACCCGACTTATTTTCACAAGGCTTACAAGTCAAAACCTCACTTGGTTTTCTGGACTAACCAAGAACCTAAATGGTTTTAAGGATCACCAACAAAATTCCTTGGTTTTGCGGGCTAACCAAGAACCTAATTAGTTTTCAAGGCTAACCAATAACCTCCTTAGTTTTCTAATAGGTTAACCAAAAATCTTTACAACAATAATAAGTTTAAAGTAAAGAAATAATGAAAGCTTTCTAATAAAAGTGGATATCTCTTTGAAGCTTTATTGCAGTGCTGCCTTCAACTTGATGAAGTCTCTTTAATGCTCAAGAAGATTGAACTTGAATGCTCTTGAATGCTTGGAGACTTTTTTTTGCTTGAAGGTGGTTGAACTCAATGAATAGGAGTGAATGCACTTCTTTTCTTTTTCTCTTGTTAATCTTCTTGTATTTAGACTTGATTTAAATCATTTTAATACCTTTCGAAGGTCTCAAACTCGGTTTATGGCCGTTAGATACGAAATACTAGCCGTTGGGAGCCAAGAAGAGCAAGTTTTACATTTAAAAAACTAGCCATTACTGTTCCCAGAACTTCAAGTGTCGACACTTAGGGTCGACACTAGCACTCCATGAGTCGACATCTAGTTCAAATATCTTCAATGAAGTTCTCTGGAATTCTCAGATTAGTTGGTACTTCCATTGGTGAGTCGACACTATGAGTCGACACTTAATATCCATGTGTCGACACTTCAGGCAGGTCTTTAACTTCAGCAAGTTCTATAACAAAAAGTCTTAGGCGATGAGCCGATCCTTGAGTCGACACTTGACTGGCATGAGTCGACACTTCAGCCATGCCATCTAAAATTCTTTCTGCGTACCGGCTTGAGTAGACACTTCCACTATCATGAGTCGACACTTGTGTTGTGAGTCAACACTTGAATGAGATTTCTTCAAAAATATCTGAACTTTTACTGAAACAAATTTGTGTTGAACTCTTGTATCCTTTCAAGCATTCTTCAACTACAAAAATCCTTTTAAGTAGATCTTTCATCCATATTTGGGACTTTTTCAATCAAATAGTTTTTGTTAAGTTGATGAGCACATTTTTCTATAAAAACATATTTCAAAGAAATAGTTAGTACTCAACTTATACTTAAGTGTTTTGCTTATCATCAAAATCAATAACGTAGTCAACACATTGGCATCTATTAGCAATTCATGCCAAATTTTCATTGACATGTCATACATTAACCAAGGGTAATTCTAAGAAAAGACTCAAAGAATTCAATGAAGGAAACTTTGTTATGGTAAGGCTACGACTTGAACGGTTTTCACCTGGAGCCATTAAAAAGTTACATGCCCGTAGTAGTAGACCATACAAAGTAATTAAAAAAATTGGACCTAATATTTATGTGCTTGAGTTACCACCTAAACTAGGCATTAGTTCTACTTTCAACATTTTAGACCTTATAGAGTATAGGAAGTCAATGTTGATTCCTAGTAAGTCTTTTGGGCCTAATCCGATCCTTGAGAGTGAGCCAACCCCTGCATGTCCACCTGCCATACTACCAGCCCAGAGAGACAGGATTAAGTGGATCTTGGATGACAAGATTATCACTACTCAGAGCAAAGACTATCAGCGATATCTGGTTCATTAGCAAGGACGACCCCAGATTGACGATTCTTGGATCACCAGAGAGGACTTGCAAAGAATTGACCTAGACTTACTAGAGCACTATCATAGCAAAGTTGACCCATAATCGACAGGATCGAGTTCCTCTCATCCGGGAAGAATTGGTGCTAACACCAGGGCTAGAAGAAAATGACAGGTTGAACCCACATCTCTGTGGATCACCTATGAATGAGACCCTATTCCTTTGTTCTTTGGAGCATCGCGGGGTGTGACCCTATTCTTTTGTTCTTCGGAGCATCACAGGGTGTGAGGCCTTAGTTATCCACCTATTTATCCCACCATTAGAAACCCTAGCCACCACTTCCATCTTCTTCCCCTTCTAACTTTTTTCTTTCAATTTTTATTCTTCCTTCCACACCTTTAACCTAACTTTTGTGAGTTTGTGGCTGATTGCAGGTGATCGAGATCGGACGTGATGGTGGTTCTTGCATTGGAACCAGTAGAGTTGAAGATCGGAGCCTGAAAATCGGAATCTAGAAGTCCTACTGCAAGATCCTAAAGAGTCCAGTCAGATCCATAACCAGAAGGTATAATCTTTGTTCATAAAAATCGAAACCTTCTCTAACTCTTTAATTTCTGATTTGTTGATAGGTAGAAACCCTAATTTAAGGTGATTTCTTAATCACCAGATCCATCTTTCCTAACTAGATCTGTTAGTTCGATATTGCGGGCATATACTAGTTGACTAGTCTTGTTATATTGAATGCTTTGAGTCTAATTCTAAAAAAATCTAGAAAAATTAATCATTGTTAATCTCAGATAATTAGCTTAATAATCAGTAAATTAGTTTGCATATTTTGTCCCGCATCATCGGTAGAATTATTATTCATCAAATAAAGAAAAATTCTGCCATTCCTTTGTTGTGTCAAGCATCGCAGGGTGTGAGGCCCTATTCCTTTGTTCTTCGGAGCATCATGGGGTGTGAAGCCCTATTCTTTTATTCTTCGAAGCATCGTGGGGTGTGAGGCCCTAGTTATCCTATTTATCCCATCATGAGAAAGCCCTAGCCGCCTTCCAGCTTCTTCCTTCCCTTTTCTTTTTTCGATTAAAATTCATTTTTTTTCCTTTCCATGCAGGTGATCAAGATCGGATGTGATGATGGTTCTTGCCTTGGAACCAGTAGAGCTGAAGATTGGAGCCTGAAAATCAAAATCCGGAAGTCCTGGTGCAAGATCCTAGAGAGTCCGGTTAGATCCACAACTAGAGGGTATAATCTTCGTTGGTAAAAGTCAAAACCTTCTCTAACTCTTTAATTTCTAATTCTTTGAAAGGTAGAAACCTTGGTTTAAGGTGGTTTCTTAATCATCAAATCCTGTTTTTTTAGTTTAATTTGTTAGATCTACTTTGCAGACTAATAGTAGTTGACTAGTTTTACTTTATTGATTACTTTGAGTCTTTAATCTAAAAATATCCAAAAAAATTAGTCGTCGTTAATCTCAGATAATTAGTTTAATAATCAGTAATTTAGCTTTTGCATATTATCCTGCATCAGGTCCCAAGTCTTTCATAGCAAATTCTCTATCAAGAGTAAAAAGGAGAGAGGAGAATGGCACACCAGAAGTACCAATGAAAATGATATCATCCTCAAAAATCAAAAGAAAAATCATCTAGTTTAAGCCATGAAATATGAACAAAGAAAAATTTGTAAGAGAGCCAGATATATCTAAGTATTGAAGAAAGATGCTTAGTCTTTAAAACCAAGCCCAAGATGCTTGTTTAAGGCTATAAAGAGATTGGCACAAATGACAGACAAAATTAGGTTGAGTTGTATTAATAAATCCAAGAGGTTGTTTCATATAAACCTCCTCTATTAAGTAGCCATGAAGAAAAATATGTTTTATATCAAGCTGCTGAACAGGCTAGTTGAGAGAAACAATGATAAATAAGATAGCCTAGATAGTAACTGATTTGATTATCGAACTGAAGGTCTCTACATAATCAATACCCTCATGCTGGTTAAAGCCTTTGGTAACAAGGTGCACCTTGTATCGATTAATTATCCAATTAGATTTTTGTTTGCTCTTTTGCACCCATTTATAGCTAATAACATTCTAAGTACAGGAGGTACAAGATTACATATCTGATTATGAAGAAAGGCACGATATTCTTCCTCTATTGCCTAAACCCATTGTGGATCTTTGCTAGCTCGAGCAAAAGTTTTTAGCTCCTATATACTGGCAAGCATAGAAAATGCAGTCGAATGTCTAGATATGATGAAACAAGGTAGAGGAAGAGAGCCATCATAAGAATGGGTCACCATCTAATGAGTCCAAGAAATGGACTCTAGCAGAGGAGCAGGAGTTGCTAGTGAGACAGAGGATGGAGTAGGAGAATCTGATGACATACCAATGACATCCTGAGCCGAACCAATCTAAGCTAAGGAATCAGCCATGGGATTAGTAGTTGATGGTCCAGGTGGTGGAATAGGAAGGTAGAAGGATATGGACAAGGAAGATGTAGCAAGAGTATGCAGAAGATAGTGTATTGAGACCAGTTGAGGTAGATGTCCTAGACTCAAAAAAGGAATGTTCATGAAGACTACCATGCGACACACAAAGATATGATCTGTGCCCAAGTCTAAACACTATATTCATGGTAATTAGAAGGGTAACCAAGGAAAGAACAAGGTTCAAGCTTGTGGTAAGTGTAGGGACTTAAGTAACGAAAACAAATAGAGCCAAAGACTCGAAAAAAGTAGTTTGGAGATTTGCCATAAAGAAGTTGATATGGTGTTTTAAGTTAAGTGTCTTGATGGGAAAGCAATTAATCAGGAAGATAGTAGTTTCAAAGGCATAATCCTAAAATTTAGATGGTAAGTGAGATTAAGTAAGAAGAGTAAGGTCCATGTCTACTATATGATAGTGTTTTCCATTAACATATCCATTCTACTAAGGAGTGTGAGGACAAGAGATGTAATGGAAAATGCCATGATTTTGTAATTCAGTTTGAAAGTCATGTGAGAGAAATTTTTTAGCACCACCAGATTGTAAATATTTAATTTTACTTCCAAAAATGTTTTCTATTTATGTATGAAAGGAGCAAAAAATGTGTGTAACATCAGAACATTGCTTTATAACAAAGAATCATAAATATAACATCAAAACATTGCTTTAAAAATGTGTGTAACATCAGAACATTGCTTTATAACAAAGAATCATAAATATTTACTATTGCCTAGCAAAGCCACCCAAAAGGGAAGGTGAATTTGGTTTTTCAAAAACCCTAACAAGTATGTATTGAATTTTAAAAACCAGTGAGGTAAATATAAAGCAGTATATATATATATATATATGCAAATTAAAGCTAAATGCAAAATTTATGAAGAGGAAAAGAAGAAAGTAAAGTGCAGCAAAAATACAAGTTTATAGTGGTTCAGAACACTCCAAGCACCTATATTCATTTTCTAAGAATCTCTTAAAAATTTTACTAAAATCCTTCAAAGATTACAGCCGATTTATTTTCCGGGATCATAAACCTAATCAATTTATTTTTCCTTAGCCTCACCAACTGTAACCTAATAACAAGCCAATCCTAGGCTTATAATCCAATTTTCAAGACTTGGATTAGCCTATCTCCTAGTTTCAATCCACTTGAAATTAGTTACAACTAAAAAACAAGGTACAAAAAATAATAAAATAAAAAAGGTCTTTATAAGAGCAAATAAAGTCAATGAAGATCTTGAAGGAATCTTTTTGAGTCATCTTATTAATGGAAAGCCTCTAATGATTACTTTAAATGCTCGTAGTTGAGAATTAATGACACACTCTTTAAGAATTAGGCTTTTTTTGAAAATTTGCTTTTTGAAAGATTTTCTTGAATGTTCTTAACTTTCTCTTAGATTCTCTTACTTCTTCAATATATTTGGTAATGAATAAATATGCTTAGAACCTTCAAAAATCTATTTATAATATTTGGAAATGTAAACTAGCCATTTAACATATTTTTCAAGCTTCTACACATCTGAAAATATAGCCATTACTATGTTATCAAAGTCTGATGAGTCAACTCACTAGACCTTAAGTCGATCCTTGAGTCGACTCATTGGTCACTCACAATCTATACCAAAATTATGCCTTTATGTTATTTCTTGCTGCAGTGACTCATGGATCATCAATCATTCCTTAAATCAACCCTTGAATTAACTCACAGGTCAACTCACAACCTTGTGCCAAAATTTTACTCTCTATTATTTCCTGCTATAGTGACTCATGGATCATGAGTGTTTCTTGAGTCGATCCTTGAGTCGAATCACAGGTCGACTCATGGCCATGCCGGCTAAAACTTTAGCATGCCAGTCCTCTTCCTTCTCAAGCCTTTTCTAAAAATCGACTCACCATCTCTTGAGTCGATTCATGGCCTGTGCTAACTTAAGAATTGTGTACCAAACATAAAATTTGAAGCTTCGACTTGACTTCTTCTACACCAACTCTCAAATAATCATTAATTCCTTGCCTTTTTCTTTGAGAAGACAACCAAAATGGTGAAACTCTCTTTTTTAATGAATGATCAAATAGTTCCATTCTTGTTAAATTTATAGGATACCTGAAACATCATTTTCAACACTCCAACAAAATATTAGTACCACATATATATTCAAATATTTTGTTATTCATCAAAATCAAGGCCAAAGTCAACAATCTCTCCCTTTTTAATGATGATAAAACTTTGAATATATAAACATATAAAACTATGTAGTATCAGAGCATATAAATTTTATCTATAAATCTTGGTATCAGAATGATATTTATATTTCAATTTTTCAAGGTATCAGAGCAAGAGATTGATAATGTTCCTCAAAATATCAGAGCATAATTGTATTAGAATGTATTTGGTTATAATTAACTAATATATTAGCATACTAATGTATTAGATTTATGAAACGTTACTCAAATATCTAAATTTTGAAATAGTTACTTATGTATTGACAAATTATCAAGGCATGTATCAATGTACCATAGCATGTAGTGATGTATCAGAGCATACATTATAGATGCTTCATTATATATTGGAGTGTATAAAGTATATCAGGATGTAAATAATAATTAAATTCATGTATCAGAGCATATCAACATAAGATATTAGTGTATTGGAGTAAATTAAACTAGCATGCCAAATCATATCAAGAGATGATCTTTATAGTTAAAATTTTCCAGTTTTTCTCCCCCTTACTCATATAATTGACTTATTTCTATTTTTGTTCATATAATTAATTTATCCTCCCTTACTTTTACTTTTATTTACTTATATAATCAGCATTTCTACTCCCCATTTTTATCATCATTTGAAAAATCATATTGTATTAGAGTAGAAAAAGAAATTGTAAGGCATCAAATATCAAGATACACTAAGAGATATGTTATCAAAGCAATCATTATAAAAAAGGTTAATTTCATTTCATAATAGAAAAGACAACTACATAGGTATATAAGTATCAATATAAAATGGATGTTCTGCAGACACCATAATACAAAATGAATATTCTATAGGACATCAAGATACAATTAGTCATACATAAGTAGAGATCCTATAGACATAGTAAGCCTACCATACTATTTCTCATTGGATGGGAAGTCGATAACTATAGGAGTCATAATCCTAGAGGATTAAGCTCTAGGCTTCGGATAGGTCAAGCTTTTGGTCCTGCTAGAAGGACTAGAGAGGTGGAATCCTTGGGTATTAAATCCTAAAGCTCTAGAGACTGATTGGGTAGGCCTATTAGAAGGTAGAGTCGGTGGCTGATCTGCTAGTGGAGGAGGAGGCTGATCTTGTAGAAGATCTAAATGTTGACCATGGTCAGTTGTAGGTGGTGGCTTTAGCGCTGCTTGAGGCTGAGGTGAAGGTGGTGGCAGAGATAGAGAATCTGATGGAGGACCTGAAGGCTGGTAGCTATAAATGCAGAGGTGAGCCACTGAATGCCTGCCAATATATTTGTGAATCCTGATCTAACCTCCCCCTGAGCTATGCCTGTGAATCATGAGTCTCAGTCTTCAAATCATGAAGTTATGTTTTATAATCCATCCACTCTACTAGATAAGGTCTGAAGCTTGGTCCCTGATAGAGCTGGTCACCAATAAAGTTATTCTCTCCCCTATCTGATCATCAAGATGAACACTAGGCTAAGGAGTTGTAGGGATCTAAGGTGAAGCATTTGGTGGTAGGTGCAAGTGGGATGGTTGGTTCTGAAGGCCTTGCCTCAACTACTATGCTAGTGGCTGGCTTTGAAGGCCCATCTTAGCTACTCCAATCTCTCTATTTGAGTATGACTTAGCCTCCTATCTGAAGCTTGGAATACCCCCGACCACCCAGCTTCTGGTATCCCATACAATGAAGGGACTTGTCATCATAAGTGTATGTAGTAACTCCTTGAAGGCTTTGCCCTCAAGGGTACATTAAACTCTCTAAAATCATGATCAGACCCATCCTATATGGCAAGCATAGCCTCTTGCTACTAGCCGCCTCCTGCATCTGTCTAACCATGATACTCGACAGGTTGATAGCAATCCTTGGACTAGCATAACCATTAACATAAGTCCCCGCTCGGTAGTAAAATCAAAACACCCAGTCTTTAGTACTAGAATTCGTGCTATAATACGGTGTGGAAGTTTCATCTCCATGAAAGCTAGTTTGCCATAATTTAGAGAGACTCCCTCCCATCCTTCCTTTTAAGAATGCATCAAAATTTAGCCTCCTTATCACCTAGATAATTAGTGATCATCCCATGACAAGGAATCCCCCATACTTGACTCAGCAACTCATCACTAGTAGGGATCGAAGTGCCTCTGACAATGGCTACCCACCCATCACCTCCTCTAGCCAATGACACATGAACCCCCTGATAAGTTGTGGGCAGTACCTCTCTCTCATGAAGCATAAACCCTCATAGCCAGCAAATCTAATCCAATCCTCGATGGAGAACCCATCACGGTCAAAGTATCCAAATCTATCTACTACTCACATGCAATAACTTGCCCAATGACCCTCTTGGCCATGGGTAAAGGAGAGGGGGTGCTTGGGTCTCTCTCTCTCTCCTCCGAATCATGCCTTGCTTTGGAATGGCATTCCCCACTAGAAAGGCAGAGACCTCTTCCCTCGATGTGCCTACTATTTTCGTGGCCCTATCTTCCACGAATCCAAACAAAAGGACAAGATTAGGATAAATGGAAGGTGAGGATCAAGGATCACATTGTAGAAAGGGCTAAAGAGTATTTTGGAAAAGATTTAGGAGAGAGAAAGGGATATTGGAATGAAAACAAAGTTGCAGGCATGCCCTAAAGAAATGGGATTTCCATCAATGAGTCGACTCGCGACATTATCCCTTGGTCGACTCACCAATGAGTCGACTCACAGGGAAAATGCATGAGTCAACTCGAGCCCTAAGTTGAGTCAAAATTAAAATTTTCTTGAGAAGAGGATCAATGGAGTTTAGCTAACAATCTTAGGATATTCAAAGTGATTCAAAGAGATATAATTTCAATCAAATTGAGACTGCTAAAAGCAAGAATTAAGAAAATATGAAAAGTCTAATCAAAAGGATCTATGACTTCTAGTTCTTTTCTAATCATATAAAATCTATCTTCATTAAGAGATTTGGTAAAGATATCAGCTAATTGTCTATCAACACAAATAAAGTCAAGAAATATATCTTTATTTTGTACATTGTCTCTTATAAAGTGATACCTTATTTCAACATGTTTGCTTTTTGAATTTTGAACATAATTTTTTGTTAGATTAATTACACTTATATTGTCATATTTTATAAAAAAATTATTTAATTTAATGTCAAAGTTTTCAAGTTGTTGTTTAATTTACAAGATTTGAACATAACAACTTCTAGCTACAACATATTCAGCTTCAGTCATAGATAGTATAACTAAATTTTATTTCTTGCTAAACCAAGTATTAAATTTACTTCAAGAAATTGACAGTTTCACTTATACTATTTCTATCTAACTTACATTTAGTAAAATTAGCATTAAATATGTATGAGCTCAATTGATAATTGTTTAGAGTACCATAATCCAATATTATAGCATCAAATAAATATCTAAGTATACAATTAATAGCCAATAAATGTGACTTCTTAGGGTTTAATTGATATCTAGTATGCATACAAAGACTAAACATAATATATGGTCTACTTGTAGTAAGATAAAGCAAAGAACTAGTGATACTTCTATATAATTTTGATTAATACTCTTACTATTCTCATCCTTGTCAAGCTTACAGAGGAACTCCTAGGTGTGTGCCAAGTGGTTTAGTAGTTTCCATCATAAACTTCTTAAGTATCTCTTTGGTATATTTTGCATGGTTGATAAAAATTCTCTCTTTAGTTTGCTTGATCTAGAATTTGAGAAAGAAGTTTAGCTCTCCCATCATGCTCACATTGAACTCTTCCTATATTAACTTGGTAAACTCTTGACAAAGAACTTCATTAGTGGCTCCAAAGATAATATCATTAACATGTATTTGCACCACTAATAAATTATCATTTTTTTAAAACATAGTGGTATTTACATTTCCTTTGTAAAATTATTTTCAAGTAAAATTTGCTTAATATATCATACCATACACGTGGAGTTTATTTTAAACCATAAAGAGCTTTATAAAATTTTAAAACATGATTTAGATAAGTATGATCTTCAAAATCAAGTGGTTGTTCTACATAATCCTCTTCTACTATGTATCCATTTAAAATGCACTTTTACATCTAATTGATATAATTTAAAATTCATGAAATATGCAAATGTAAGTAATAATCTAATTGTCTTTATCTAGTAACAAGTGCAAAATTTCATCAAAATCAATGTTCTCTTCTTCATTATATTCTTTCGTAACTAGTCTAGCTTCGTTTTTGGTTACGGTTCCATTTTTATCTAATATATTTCTAAAAATTATTTTATGCCAATTATTAAAGTATTAGGTGATCTTTTTACTAAAGTCTAAACTTTGTTTTTTTCAAATTGTTTAGTTCTTCTTATATTAAATTTATCTAATTAGGATATTTTTTAGTTTGTTTAATACTTTTAGGTTCAATTTGAGATGCAAAAATCAAAAATCATAAATATTTCTAAGAGAAGATTGAACTCTTATCCTTATTGATGGATCACCTATGATTAATTTTTTAGGATATCCATGGACATACCTCCATCTTTAATAGATCATTTTGTCATGATGATGTTTTCTTTTCTTCTTTCTCCTTCTTTTGATCTTCTTCAAGGTTCTTGGAGGGTGCATCCTTAAGTGTCAAGCTTTCCATTCTTTGAAGACCTAAACCATTATCCAGAACATCTCCTTTTTCTAGAAGATTTATTATTAGATTCATCAAAACTACATGCATGGATTTTTCAATAATAAGGATTTTCTTGTTGAAGACTCAGTATGCTTTGCTAAATATGGAGTATTTTAAAAGATATCCTCATTTAACTTAGCATAAAACTTATTTAAGTTATCTTTTCCATTATTTAGTATAAAACATCAATATCCAAAAATAAAAAATATTTTATCCTTGGATTTTTATCTTTTCAAAGTTCATAAGCTATTTTATTTAAAATCGGATGGATCAAAACATGGTTGGTGCGGGCACCAGACTCAGAAGAAGACTTCAGAGCTCCATCTGGATCTCTGATTGACATTGCCCGAGAAATTAGGTTTGTAATAAAGGTTGACCTGGTCAACCAGTTTATTTTTTTATTTATTTCTTGAGTCACCATTTAAGTTTTGTTGTCATGTTGACTCGGTGCAAGTCCCAATGTGGTTTCAATTTTATCCAATATGGTGCCACATTTGTCTTCCAATCAAATCAAGGTCCAAGCAAGTGGAGGCCACACTCCAAGCCACACGCCAGCCATACTCCGAGCACACGCCAGGGTCCAGGAGGTGCCACAGAGGCATCCCAGTGTCATGGTCCCCACATCCAAAGAAGAAAAAAATCAAATTGGAAGCCAATTTAAAGGAGGCGCCCATACCTGCCAATTTTGTCTAAGCAAAGAAGGAAAGGGACTTCTCTTGGAGAAAAAAATCAAAGAAGGACATCCAACCTACTCCTAATTGAAGTTCAAATCAAAATCAAAGAGCTTAACTTGGAGTGGAAGAAAAGAAGAAATGCCATAAGGAGAAGAGAACTCCAAATCCAAATCCAACTCCAAAGAAGGCGCCATAAAATTTCCAAAAAAAATCTTTATGGCCGTCCAAATTTTTTTGAAGTCTTGGTCGACCAAGAGAGGGGGTTTTTCTACCTAATCTAGAGGTTGGAGGAGTTTAGTCCCACATGGGAATTTGTACAAGCTTGGAGAAAATTTTAGGTCTATATAATAGACCTCTCTTTGTAACTTTAGAAATCAATGAAGAAAAAATTATTTTTGCTATTCTCTTGTGTTGAGTAACCTAGGTTTCTCTTCTTCCGCACTATTCTAAGTGTTGAGCTCCGTGAGGGAGTAATCCGGGTTCCAATGGAGCCTTGAGGAGGTGAGAGATCTCCATCTTTATCCAAAACCCTAGGTTAGCCACTTAAAAATCCAAAACCCTAGCCACCCTTCATTTTTTTCAATCCATCGAACCCTAGCTCCTTCCATCTCCCACGGCCTCTCTCTCTACAAGTCCAGGCCGTCCACCTTCATCCAGATCCAGTCCAGCTACTTCAGATCCAGAGCAAGTTCCAAGGAAAATCACATCAGCTTCCAGGAGAATCCAGTTTTCAGCAATTTCAATCTTCAAGTTCATCAACCTGGTAAATTTTTCCCTTGACTCTCTGATTCCATCAATTGTTTTTCTTCTCTTCCAGATCTTGAGTTCAGGAGAAGCCAACCCGCCAAAGGACTAGTAGTAGAGGATCCATTGCGAAGATATCTGAATCCGAGGATCCAACAATCTACTCGGGAGAGTTCTTCCACCAAAATCTGTGAAGATCATTATCTGGTTAGGTAAACCATCTCTTCTCTTTATTTCTGTTCTGTTGAAAGTTCGGCGAAACCCTAGGTCTGGGAGTTTCTCAACCCCCAGCGATCCGTTGCTTCTGAACTACTCTGATAATTTAGTTTCCTTAAAATGTGCTTTCAATTATCATATTAGTATCTTTCAATGTTAGGTTACTTTTCTTTGATTTGAAGCCAACTTCTACAAACATATAAAAACAACAAAAAAATTAGTTAATCTTAATTTACTTCCGCATCGCATCCCTTTATTTGTTCTGCATCATTTTTGGTATCAGAGCCCAATCTAGGGTTTCTGATTTGCTTGCTTGCATGTTTTGATTGTTTTCTCTTTTTATTTTGTCTGCTCGAAGTAGACTCCCCAGGACGTCCGGTCCTAGGAACTAAGCGAGGCGCAAGCCTCCTCCTCCCATTCCACGGGGTGTTCCTAGGGCGTGTAGGGGATCCATTGGGTTATAACTTCGTAGCAGGGATTATAAACGGGGAAGACAATCTAGTTGCAGCCCGTAATTGCCCTGTTTGTCTGAATTATTTCTCCCTGCATAAAACTCCGAATTGCATGATTTTTACTTCGTTGAAACCAGTATAATTGAAACTATTTCCCATAATCTTTCTGTGATTTATTGGTTTCGGTAAAAATTCTGAGCATTAAAATACAACACCTCTGTTTTTCATGTTCTGCAATTCAATTCTTTTTGGAGTGATCATCTCATAATTTACTTAAGGGCAATTGAGCATCTAAGATAAGGGGAGGAGTTGATTACCTCTCCTTAGCCCAAAACCATCATCCAATCAATCGAACTTAGACCTAATTTAAAATCAGTTAGACCTAATTTGCCCTAGTGGGCTAGGGACACCAATTGGTCGGGTCTAGGCTAGTGTTGAGTCAGTTTGCCGAGTTATTCTGTGTGTGTGCTTAGCACTCAGTGTCTAGAACGGTGGTTCAGGGATCCATTCCCGAAGGGCTTGTGTGCTGGTCCGCCTACCTGGCCAATCATTGATTAATGTCTAGGATTGGCATTCAGGGACCTAACACTCCCCTTACACCTGCCTGGCTGAGTCCTGAGTTACTACAGGCTAGCTTGCCACTCTGATTGGGCATCTAGTTTGGACTCTAGGTCTAGTGATCCAGTAGTCGATTTAGTCTAGTCTCATTTTGTGTGCTTGCTTGAATCATCATGTCTACCAGAAACGGAGTGACATATCAACCTGGTCAAACCCAACCTGATTTAGAGGCCATGATCAGAACTCTTACTGAAAGTATGGCTAAAATGAATCAGGATATGAACAAACACTGTGGCCCAGTTTAGCGCACAAATTCATGAGGATCTTACCCAACTTAGGGACCGAGTCCAAGTACTTGAAGAACCTAGACATCGGAATTGGACTCCTGACCCCGATTTTAATGTGCCTCAACCTCACCCACATCAGGAGCCTAGAAGGCCTTTATATAGAGATCCTGAACCTAATCATAGGAGGCCTGACCCAGAGCCTGAAGATAGAGATGATAGGTTCATCAAGAACATCAAATTAGATGCACCCACTTTTGATGGTAGTCTGAACCCTAAGGTGTATTCTGATTGGGAGGGTGAGATGGACCAATACTTTGAGTGGTATGCTATGTCTGAGGAGAGGAAATACAAGTTTGCCAAGATGAAATTAGTGCGTCAAGCTAGGTTATACTGGGGGAACATTGAGCTAACCACTAGGAGACGGAATGTTGAGCCCATAACCACTTGGCAAGGTATGAAAAAAAACTGAGAGATAAATACCTACCCATTTCATACCAGCAAAACCTGTTAGACCAATGGCAAAACCTGAAACAAGGAAACCGATCTGTCTCAGACTACATAGCTACTTTTGATGAATACCTAATGAGATGTGATGTGAGTGAAGCCCACGAAGTCACTTTGTCTAGATTTAGGGCTGGACTGAGGGAAGATATCAAGAGAGAACTATTTCTGAGAGAGGTTACTGATCTAGACCAAGCCTACCAGATTGCACTGAACACTGAGAATTTCAGAGAGGACCTATACCTTCTAGGGTTAGTGCCCCAATCCCAAGGAATGGACCTAGCCAAGTTATCCCTAGTAAACCTTTTCAGGGTACTTCTACCCCTAGGCCCATGGACAAAGGTAAGGCACCTGACACCCAGAGAACCCCTAGTTCAAATATCACCTGTTTTAAGTGTCAGAAACCAGGTCACATTTCCAGTCAGTGTACTGCCATAGCCTGTTTCAAGTGTCATAAGGTAGGTCATGTTGCTAGCCAGTGCCCACGAGATCCCTTTACATAGAAGAGGAGAGAATGATAATTCCGAGCCCAGTGAGGAATTTGAAGAAGAAGTTTATGAGGCCGGAATGAATTTGGGTGAGGAGTATGAAGGAGAGGAGGAACCCAATGAATCTGACCAATTAGGAGTTGTAAGATGCATCCTATCCCAGAATCTAGTTCAAGAGGATTGGCGTAGGACTAACATCCTACAGACTTTTCTAAATTAGGGGATAAGGTATGTAAGATCATCATAGATAGTGGGAGCTGTGTAAATGCCATCTCTACTAGCACTGTCAAGATGTTAAGCTTAATCCCAGTTCCCCATCCCAACCCCTATAAGGTTTCTTGGGTAGATTCTACCTCCATACCCATCCAGTCTAGATGTCAAGTCCAAATCCAAATGCAATCTTATCACGAAAAGATTTGGTGCGATGTCTTACCCATGGGGGTGAGCAGTATAATTCTCGGAAGACCTTGGTTGTATGATCATGATGCCACCCTCTTAGGAAAATCCAATACCTGTGTCTTTAGTTTCAATGGGAGAAGATTACGATCCATTCAGTTCCCCTAAGGACAAGGTAACTAAGGAGCCGGTAAGGTTAAGGAGATGAAAACTGGAGTGACCTAATCAGTGCTAAGGATCTAGAACAAGAAATTCATAGTGGTTCACCCATCTGGATGTTGACTGCTAAGGAACTTAGAACTTCGGAACCCTCAGAGCCTCCTCAAGAAGTTAAACCTGTGTTAAAAGAATTTGAGGATGTCTTTCCCGAGGATTTCCAGACCACCTTCCACCTCTTAGGGATATCCAGCATGCCATAGATCTAATCCCAGGAGCGACTTTGCCCAACTTGCCCCATTACAGGATGAATCCATCTGAGCATGAAGAACTGCAAAAGCAGGTTGGAGAATTATTGAGGAAGGGGTTTATTAGAGAAAGTCTTAGCCCTTGTGCAGTCCCAGCCTTACTGACCCCAAAGAAAGATGGCACGTGGAGGATGTGTGTTGACAGTCGTGCCATCAATAAAATTACAATCAAATATAGGTTTCCCATCCCTAGACTAGATGACAATGCTTGATATGATGGCTGGTGCAATGGTTTTTTCTAAAATTGATCTCAGAAGCGGCTATCATCAGGTTAGGATTAGACCCGGGATGAATGGAAAACTGCTTTCAAAACTAAGGATGGTCTTTATGAATGGGTTGTTATGCCTTTTGGGTGTCCAATGCCCCTAGTACTTTCATGAGAATTATGACCCAGGTACTTAGAGCTTTCATAGGAAAATTTGTGGTGGTCTATTTTGATGACATCCTGATCTATAGTAAACCCCAGCAGATCACCTAGGCCACCTCAGAGCAGTCTGCCAAGTTTTGAGGAATGATAGACTCTACGGTAATCTTAAGAAGTGTGAATTCATGACTAGTAGAGTTATCTTTCTTGGTTTTGTAGTAACCCCTGACGGTGTGGCGGCCGATCCTGAGAAGATTAGGTCCATAGTAGACTGGCCAGAGCCAACCAATGTGCATGAAGTTAGAAGTTTCCACGGCTTGGCTACCTTCTATAGGCGATTCATCAAGGGGTTTAGTACTTTAGCTGCTCCTATCACTGATTGTATTAGGAAGGGAGAATTTCATTGGACTAAGTCAGCCCATAAAGCCTTCCTAGATCTTAAGGAAAAATGACCCAGGCACCCATTCTGAGATTACCCGATTTTTCTAAAGTATTTGAGGTTGCCTGTGATGCTTCAGGTGTAGGAATAGGTGGAGTCCTAAGCCAAGAGAATCATCCCATAGCATTCTTTAGTGAAAAACTTAATGCTAAGCTTAGGTATTCTACCTATGATAAGAATTTTTATGCGGTGGTGCAAGCTTTGCGTTACTGGAGACATTATTTGCTACCGCAGGAATTTATACTATTTTCGGACCATGAGGCTCTTAGATTTCTGAACTCCCAAAAGAAGCTTAACCCTAGGCATGCTAAGTGGGTAGAATATATCCAATCCTATACTTTTGTCCTGAAACATAAGGCTGGAGTTGAGAATAAGGTAGCTGATGCCCTTAGTCGCCGATCCCTGTTATTAACTTCTGTTAGAACTGAGGTCATAGGGTTTGAGCAAATCAAGAGGAATATGAGTCTTGTCCAGATTTCACAACTGTGTATCAGGATCTAGTTCAAGGACCATCTAGTAATCACCAGGATTATATCCTTGTAGATGGTTTTTTTGTTCTTCAAAATAGGCTTTGCATCCCTAGAACTTCTCTTAGGGAATTTTTGATTTGGAAAATCCATGCTGGAGGTTTAGCCGGCCATTTTGGAAAAGACAAGACCATTCTAGCTATTGAAGACCACTTTTTCTGGGCCTAGCTTGAAAGGGATGTAGCTAATATTGTAGCTAGATGTCGAACCTGCGCTGTTGCCAAACAGCAAAAACAAAATACTGGCCTTTATACCCCACTCCCGTCCCAGATCGTCCTTGGCAAGATGTGGTATGGATTTTGTGTTAGGTTTACCTAAGACCCAGAGGAGACATGATTCTATCTGTGTCGTAGTCGACCGATTCTCTAAAATGGCCCACTTCTTACCTTGTTCCCAAACCTTTGATGCATCTAAGGTAGCCACACTTTTCTTCAATGAGATAGTTAGACTCCATGGCCTACCTAAGACAATCGTTTCAGATAGGGATGTCCGTTCACCAGTTACTTTTGGAAGACCCTTTGGCATAAGTTAGGGACAAAACTTAAGTTTTCAACTGCCTATCATCCCCAACTGATGGCCAAACTGAAGTAGTGAACCGTAGCCTAGGAAATCTGCTGAGATGTCTTGTTGGTGAAAACACCAGAAATTGGGATTTATACCTACCAGGGCAGAATTTGCGTACAATGACTCGGTCAATAGGTCTACGGGTAAGAGTCCATTTAAAATTGTACATGGGTACAAACCTCACACACCTCTTGACCTAGTCCCTTTACCTGTCCACACTCGAGTCTCCGAGTCTGCTGAGAATTTTGCACAGCATGTAAAAGACTTGCATAAAGAAATTCATGCCAAAATAAATTTAAGTAATGAAACTTATAAAAGTTGGCTGATACTCAAAGGCGAGTCTAATCTTTTGTTGAGGGAGACTATGTGATGATTAGGTTAAGGCTTGAACGGTTTCCTCCTGGAACCGTTAGAAAGTTACATGCTAGGGGAGCTGGACCATTTAGAGTGGTAAAGAGAGTAGGGTCCAATGCCTATGTGCTCGAGTTGCCTCCAGAACTAGGTATTAGCTCTACTTTCAACATTACAGACTTAGTAGAGTACAGGGAGCCAGCTGTGATTCCTAGTGAGCCTTTTGAGCCTAACCCTATCATTGAGAGTGATCCCGACCCTGTGTGTCCACCAACAAACTGGCCTGTGAGGAAAGAGCAAATTGAAAAGATCCTGGATGATCAGGTTATCTCTACTCGTAATCGAGGATACCAAAGATACCTGGTCCGCTGGCAAGGAAGGCCAGATTCTGATGACTCTTGGATCTCCCGAGAAGAATTACAAGAATTGGACCCAGACCTCTTGGAGAGATACCAGAGCCAACTTGAGCCTTACTCGACAGGGTCGAGTTCCTCCCACCCCGGGAGATTGGTGCGGGCACTAGACTCAGAAGAAGACTTCAGAGCTCCATCTGGATCTCTGATTGACATTGCCCGAGAAATTAGGGTTTGTAATAAAGGTTGACCTGGTCAACCAGTTTATTTATTTTATTTATTTCTTGAGTCACCATTTAAATTTTGTTGAGTCATGTGACTCGGTGCAAGTCCCAATGTGGTTTCAATTTTATCTAATATGGTGCCACATTTGTCTTCCAATCAATCAAGGTCCAAGCAAGTGGAGGCCACACTCCAAGCCACACGCCCAGCCACACTCCGAGCACACGCCAGGGTCCAGGAGGCGCCACAGAGGCATCCCAGTGTCATGGTCCCCACATCCAAAGAAGAAAAAAATTAAATTGGAAGCCAATTTAAAGGAGGCGCCATACCTGCCAATTTTGTCTAAGCAAAGAAGGAAAGGGACTTCTCTTGGAGAAAAAATCAAAGAAGGACATCCAACCTACTCCTAATTGAAGTTCAAATCAAAATCAAAGAGCTTAACTTGGAGTGGAAGAAAAGAAGAAATGCCATAAGGAGAAGAGAACTCCAAATCCAAATCCAACTCCAAAGAAGGCGCCATAAATTTCCAAAAAAAATTCTTTATGGCCGTCCCAAATTTTTTTGAAGTCTTGGTCGACCAAGAGAGGGGGTTTTCTACCTAATCTAGAGGTTGGAGGAGTTTAGTCCCATATGGGAATTTTGTACAAGCTTGGAGAAAATTTTAGGTCTATATAATAGACCTCTCTTTGTAACTTTAGAAAATCAATGAAGAAAAAATTATTTTGCTATTCTCTTGTGTTGAGTAACCTAGGTTTCTCTTCTTTCGCACTATTCTAAGTGTTGAGCTCCGTGAGGGAGTAATCCGGGTTCCAATGGAGCCTTGAGGAGGTGAGAGATCTCCATCTTTATCCAAACCCTAGGTTAGCCACTTAAAAATCCAAAACCCTAGCCGCCCTTCATTATTTTCAATCCATCGAACCCTAGCTCCTTCCATCTCCACGGCCTCTCTCTCTCTACAAGTCCAGGCCGTCCACCTTCATCCAGATCCAGTCCGGCTACTTCAGATCCAGAGCAAGTTCCAAGGAAATCACATCAGCTTCCAGAGAATCCAGTTTTCAGCAATTTCAATCTTCAAGTTCATCAACCTGGTAAATTTTTCCCTTGACTCTCTGATTCCATCAATTGTTTTTCTTCTCTTCCAGATCTTGAGTTCAGGAGAAGCCAACCCGCCAAAGGACCAGTAGTAGAGGATCCATTGCGAAGATATCTGAATCCGAGGATCCAACAATCTGCTCGGGAGAGTTCTTCCACCAAAATCTGTGAAGATCATTGTCTGGTTAGGTAAACCATCTCTTCTCTTTATTTCTGTTCTGTTGAAAGTTCGGAGCGAAACCCTAGGTCTGGAGTTTCTCAACCCCCAGCGATCCGTTGCTTCTGAACTACTCTGATAATTTAGTTTCCTTAAAATTGTGCTTTCATTATCATATTAGTATCTTTCAATGTTAGGTTACTTTTCTTTGATTTGAAGCCAACTTCTACAAACATATAAAAACAACAAAAAAATTAGTTAATCTTATTTACTTCCGCATCGCATCCCTTTATTTGTTCTGCATCAATGGTTTAAAGTATAACATACTATATTGATAGCTTTTTCTTAAAAACATCTTGAGAGACTACTTTCACATAGCATGGTATGTGCCATTTTTTTCAAAGTCCTATGTTTTTCTTTCTATAATCTCATTTTATAGAGATATCCTAAGTACTAAAAAATTATGCTTAATACCTTTTTTATTGCAAAAATTTTAAAATCTTGGTTTGAGAGTCAATCTTTCAGAAAGGCAAACAGAGGAGGTTTGGAGTCCTCTCTAAGTTTTGAGAGTATAGGGTTGAGAGGAGCCAGAGAAGTAATGGAGGGAGATGAAACGAGATCTATGAAAGAAGGAGTTTTTAGTGTATGTGAGATATACTTCAAAGGAGATAGCACACCAGTGAGTGGAGTCATAGAGGCCAAGATACTTATAAAAAATGGAAAGTATATAGGTGCCTATAAAAGTCTTGATAATACTACTCGGGTAGATGCTCATGGAGCCAGGGAGCTTAGGGTGTGCTTTGAGGAGAGGATTCATTTGTTTAGAAGGAAGGGCTCTCATGAAGGCAGAGGTCTCTCAATTTCATTTTTCCTCGCCTCCTTATTCCTTCTCTGTTTGGCCTTCTTGCTTTTGGCTCTCTATGATTCCACTTACCTGGAGGGTTCCAGGGAACCAGTTTATAGGCATATATGTGATGCCTAATTGTATGATATACGTTGTAGAGGAGTGGTGTTTGATAGATCTCGGTTGTTGCAAATACACCTGGAGCAGAGGCAATATCCTAGTTGGTAGAGCATGGAGAGGTGATCGGCATAGCACGTCACTGTGATGGGACATTCTTCAGGTGATGCACATTAATGACTACCGCACTTGGACCATGCATGACTGAAATGGACGAGGGGCAAGCCTGGCAACGATGGACATCCCGGCAGGGGATTGGTGAGTGTGCGGCTTGATATCCAGGTGGTGAGGCATTGAGAGGTGGCCCAGTCATCCAGGCTAGCTAACATGTATCTGGCATGGATTGGTGCTTCGGTGCCATATTGGACAAACCAAATACTGACGTATCACTTAGAAAGCCTAAGTTTTAACCTTAGCCCTCTAACCCAGAAGTATGGATGACATAGAAAAACAATATTAGGTATCAAAGCAAGACTATATATTTTCTTTTTATAAAATTATATATATTAGCAGTTGTTTTCTGTTAGTCCGGTGCTTCTATTTTTGAAAAAAAAAAAAAGAATGGTTAATTACTGTAACCATGGTAGACCATACTTTATCACTATACATGTTGGAATAGGCTACCATTGAAATGTAAAGCAATGATTCTTAATAGCTGCCGATCCATATTTATCTATTTTCCTTTCATCTTTCTTTTTTCCCAACCCAATGTCCATTCTCGAATGTCATATGCTAAAATTAAGATTGGCAAATTAGTACATTGTAAACATGAGGTTCTGCAACCTCATACCACCACCAACTTGTAGCTCATCACCTTCTCTTTATGCTCTCGCCCCCTCTCCTCCCCACCTACCTCTCAAGTTGTTTAGGTTTTTGTTATTTGTTATTTGGTTAAAAAGTCATTGTCTAAAGGCCTATTTGGGTATTCTTGCATGAATATCCTAAGTGAATTAGGCTTGTTGGCTCGTCCAATTTATAATCTTAAGGTCCCCATCCAAGTCCAAGCCTATGAAGGTCTTTTCTTCGCTCCCATAGAATTCAAACTGAGGGAGGTGTCAGGTTGACATGGGCTATGTCCAAATAGGCTACCTAATCTACAGATCTTATAACAAATCTAGTTGATCTTGTATGATTTCTGAAATAAGCTGCTAGTAATTATAAGGCCTAGCCCTGTAGCCAGCTTGGCACTAAAAGAAAATCCTAAATACAAAATCTGTTGCTACTAGAATCGTCGTGGCCTGTAGCTAAGATCGAGGTCGGAACGCGCTCCTGTCACTCGGGATCCTGCTCGATCGTCCGAACCTGCAAAATAGAGTCAGTGACCCGGGCCGGGAATTCCGGCGGAGGCATTCGACAGTCAAGTCAGTAATGATCCAGGGGAACAGATCCTCCTGGTCGAGCCCCGAAGATGGACTCCATGCTAAGAGGAGGATTTGTTATGTGAGAGAGTGCGAGTGGGCCGAGCATAGATTACGGGAGTGACGGTAGAGGAGAGCTCGAGCTGGGTGGCTATGTCCGTCTAGACCCCTCGTGGGGTTTTGCGGTAGCCTCGAGCTTTATCTTCCTATGCGCTGCTCCCTTCTTGCTCGTTAGACCTCACTCGACTGAATCTTTACTTGAATGAATGCTTGAGAAGCTTCCACTTACTTTGTTTGAATCTGAGAGGCCCCCTTTTAGCTGGAGGTGTTGCGCGCCGCTTATCTTGGGATCTTCCCCATGCTTGTGGGCGCGTGCGGTGATGTTTCATGTCATGGTCGGGTTGTCTTTCCATTTTGGTGATATGGAAGCTACCGTTCATGCTGACATTCCTTCTGGTCGCTCTCTTTTGGGTAACTTAGCAGAGCCTCGATCGACGGGCCACCACCTCCTGGATCTGGATCCACTGGTTGACTTCCAGTTTCAGAGGGTGTAGCCGGTTGGTGGAGAATGCAGAGCCTCGATTGGAGGATCCTTCCATTTCGGTGTAAGTGGCAATTGGGACCATCATAGCATCCTGGCAGGCATCTTTTCGTGGTCCTTGGGTGCCGGGCCGTCATCCAGGGAGAGCGGCGACTTCCTTCGGCTGCAGATCTCTTCATCCGAGCTGGGGCGATCTGGAGAGACGGAGCTCGACTTCATCCTCGGCATCTCAACCCGGAGGGAGCACACCGGGTAAAGGAGGGTGGAGCTCGACTTCGGCTTCGGTGTTTCGACCCGAAGGGAGCGCGGCCGGGCGAAGGAGGGCGGAGCTAGACTTCGGCCAGGATGTCTCGACCCGAAGGGAGCGCGGCCGGGCGAAGAAGGGCGGAGCTCGACTTCGGCCACGGTGTCTCGACCCGAAGGGAGCACGACCGGGAGAAGGAGGGCGGAGCTCGACTTCGGCCACGATGTCTCGACCCGGAGGGAGCGCGGTCGGGCGAAAAAGGGCGAGCTCGACTTCGGCCATGGCATCTCGACCCGGAGGAAGCGCGGCCGGGCGAAGGAGGGTGGAGCTCGACTTTGGCCATGGCATCTCGACCCGGAGATGTCCCACGTGGCAGCTTCGTCCGGCATGGCATCTGACAGGGGTTCCACATCAGCGATCCTACTACATCATAATCAGTAAAGGAAAAAATGGGAACAGAGTTCCCCTGTTTGATTCAAAGTCTGACTTTGGCCCCTTCTCAAACTCATTAGAGGCTAGGAAATCCTAGCCTCCATCATCCATAAATAGTAGTCCCATCCTCCTTTAGACTCCACCCCAATTTTTTAAGAATCTTCGCAAATCTCCAAGCTATTTATCGAGATTTTCTGTTGGTTTTCATTGAAAGGATTGCTAGATCCTTCCTCTTCGACTTTGCTAGACTAGATAGCCACTTCTATCTCCTTGTTTTTACAAGTCTTTGGGCCATCACTACCACTTGGATCGATTAGCGAGCTACCAGATTTGGACATGAACGAGGCCTCCCCATACCGTACTTTCTTTCTTTTGTTTCTTTAACCTTATGAGATGTAGCCACTACCGGGGTTGTTCCTTTTCATGGGATGCTAACATGGGTTGCCAGCCTCTTCATTGATGTGACGGAGAAGACAAAAGGAAGGGGAAAATCCCTTTCTTTGGTCGATGAAGAGGAAGAGAGGGTTGTTCCTCTCTCTCTTTCCTTCACTATCTCTTCAATTTCTTTCTTCTTTCTCTTTTTTAACCTTTCTCCCTCTTCCACCTTTCTCTGTACTTGATTCCATTGACTCTAGTATTTGATCCCATACTACTTTATGCTAGATCTAAGTTGACCTTCAGGAAAGGGATTTTGACTACTTTAGTAGCCATGCACTAAATGGCTCACAACTTGATCTTGGCTGAGCACTATTGGATTCCATCATCACTAGTTTTGATTGAGCTATAATTTGAGACTCTTAAATGGTAGACCTAGGTTGAACCCTATGAAATGCCCAAGATTGATACTGTAGGTAACCATCTATCTTGTTGGTCTTCACTTAGGCTTCCATTGACTATTCTTAGACCTATTATCGATAATCTCTGACTTATTACCCTTGTATTAATTGGGCACCTATTTATTGATTAAAAAGATTTGGTTACTTTGTTATGATTGAATAGGACTATTAGATGCTAGTACATGATCAACCTCATTCTTATTATACTTGGATTTCTAAATCAAGGTAAAACTTTAAATCTTATTTATTAATTAGTTATGTATTAGGTAGGGCCGACAAAATTTAAATTAAAAGTAATTTAGATATTAGAGCTTGAAAATAGAGATCTAATTATTCATCAATTCTTGTATTGATATTTTGGACATGCTAGTCATGCACTAGCAGATGATATGATTGAGGTTGTCGTTATAAATATAAGGTTCTTGTACACGATCACCGGTATATATATTTATACATTGCATAGTTTATTTTTAGATATGATCATTAGTATGTAAAATTATTTGTGCATTACATGATTTTGATTTCTTGTAGCTAAAATTTATTTGATTGTTAGTATGGTTATGGTATTTTTAGTATCATATTATATAATTATTAATGACTTTTTGGATGGTTTAGGTTTAATATTAGCTATTAAAAATCTTAAAAGAATATAATTGATACAATATTTTCTAACATGATTGAGATTTGATAAATTAATGATTAAGAATAGATGTTTGAACTAGCTATATTAAATTGAGAATTGCTTACCATGGATAGGAACGAGCATTGAGATATCTAGCCATAGACAGGAATATGGCACTGTGGATAGCCGATATGGACGAGAACATAATACTAGAAATCATCCATCATGGACAGGAAATAGCATAGAGAATAGCCCTGCCATGAATGGGAATGTGATACTTTAGTTTGCCAGTTGCGGGTTGTAGTGTGACTATGACTAATCCAAAATCATAGAAGATAATAGTGATTGATGAAAAATATTTTAATGAGACATTAAAATATGTTAATTAGACATAGATGATAAAGATACAAAATTATAATTAATAAAAGAGGTTTTACATAATGATATATATAGTGTATTACTTTGAATAAAATAAATTTTGATGGTAATTGTTCCATAATTTTACATATATCCGTGTTATATTAGTTACTTGATATGAGATTTTATAATTTATATTTTTTTATACTATTTACTAGTTTTTTTGAATTGTATTATATTATATTGCTATGACTACGTGGGGATTCTCATTGGATTACAAAACTTATCTTTATTCTGCTTTCTTTTTATAGGATGCTTGTATTGGCTATCATTAGGATCATGGCAGAAAGGTTTGATTAGATTGATATCATTAATACAAGTTGAATGATGAAGTTTTGTAAATTGTATAAGATTTGGTATTTATTAGTATAAATATTTGTTATAAATTGAGAGCAATAGTGTTCATGGAAATTGAAGCTATAATGGATTTTGAGGCCTTGTAAGATCTCTAAGACATTATTCTAGGGTTCTTATGGCCATGTTGCTTGGATGACTCAGGTGTTGGATTTGGAGCATGATAGTAATAGTAATTTTCCTTTGGAATAAAATTAGATTACTAGTATTACATTCACATAGGGAAATGTTCTTTGCACACCCTCATATAATAATATCTTAACTCATGTATAAATACAAGAGATATCACCACCTAAAGTTGAGTGAAAAAAAGTGAAGAATTGGACTTTTAGAAATAAATAGTATTTATTATTTAAAGCTAACCAACTATTATTTAGGAATTAGGTTAGCGATTTAAGATTTTAGATAAAAAATTATATACTCACTTAACCTTTGTGGCAAGCTATTTAGAAATACTTAAAATTTGCTTAAATTAAGTTTGGACAAATTAGTTTACGCCTCAAAATTGGGCTAATAATTTATACTCTAACTTGTCTAAAATTGACTAGATGGGTCAAGCCAAATATCTAGATCAGTATGGGACATACCCAGAGAGGCTGTTATAGACAGTCTAGTGGACAGATTTAGTGGTCTTCGTGTATCTTCAAGACAGATGACTTACCTAAGAGAGCCACTGTGGTTGCTTCGAGACTATCAGTTGAGATAAGGTTGCTGCATCACATAGTAGCCCGGATTCTTTAACCGAAGACCGGCCGTTTGACTTCATCACAAAGCAAGAGTTGTTGGTGATGGTTTCTCTGGTACAGCACACTCCGTACGCCTACTGATACTTATGGTAAATCAGTTGATGGAGGCATCCATTAGCCAGAGATTGTGTTTGCCCTACGGGATGGGCTTAACTTTACTTTTCAGAGCTTATGGTGTAGTGATGGATGATAAGCCCTACCAGCAGCTACTGCACACTGATGTTTATGATATTAGATCTCTTCACCGAATGGGTACAGCTTGTTAGAGGCCAGTGGAGACGACGAGTATCTAGTCAGGCCACTGATAGAGATGAGAATATAGCAGAAGAGGAGCGCATCTTTTGGATGAGGCAGGGCCCTTAAAGCCACCTACTGATATGCCGAGATACTGCCCGAGTCTTCAGCGCATCCAGAGCCAGCTCCTCACCTGAGCTAGCATGGTCTAACATCCCTGGATTTTTTGAGAGTCTAGAGGATAGGGTCGCTCACATTGAGATTAAGTTGATGATCATTCATCAGCAAGTCGATGCATATCATATGGAGATAAGAGAGAGCCATCGAGGACTGAGAGAATGAGATCTCTGCCATTCTATCCACTTTGAGTAGACCTTCTTCCAGGAGTTCTCCTGATACTTCTATTCCAATTGATTCAGTTCCAGCACACCTGCTTCGAGACCAGATTTGGATGAGACTGACTCTGATGAGTTTGACATGGCAGATTTGATGATAGAGCCAGTGCCGGAGATAGCAGCTGAGCCTCATAGGAGTCTCATTCATGATCCATCGAGTTCATCTATCCAGACTCCTATTCTACCCACTCATCTTTCCAGACCAGCTGATCACACTTCCATTCCTGCACCTACACCTGTCATACCTTTAGCTACTGATACTCCTATCATTGATTCTCCCCCATTGCATACATCTTTCTTATCAGGGAACTAGGATTTTATACCTGGTTTCCATCATCTTGATTCAGGTCTTATATTCGTCATACATCTTTTCATACAGTTGTTGATACTGCTACTCTGATTCATTCTTCTCCTGCTACTGACATAGCTTCTACCTTATCTGCACCATCTAAAGGCAAGGACTTATGTTAGACGCAGAGGATGAGGCCGTCGTGTTGCATCGAGACCGACCATGACCCGTCTTCATGATCTTTCAATCTATTTGGCCTCGATCTTGTGCTTCTACTGATACAGGACCGATCGAGATGGATCCTCGGATGATGAGGATATTTGGTGGGACACCGGAGGCACCAGAATAAGACAAGGCTTTTCAACCCTCTATAATTGATCAATAATTTATGAGTCCATCTATAATAAGGGATTAGCCCATCTAAGTTCATTTTAGTTATTATTTGAGTCTTTTGAGTTGTTATTTCAGTTTTATACTAGTCCAGCTCATGTTGAGCTAGTTCATTCCAATGCCTAGTCAGCTCGTGTTTATCTAATTTTATTTTGTTTTAAGTCATGTCCAAGCATACTGAAGACTCAAGACCACATCATACAAGTGAAGACCAAGTCCAACTAGATTGAAGACATAGAAGTTTAGCCCAAGTCCAACCCAGCTTGAAGATTTGAAGACTCCAGGAGGAAAATCAGAAACCCTGATTCCTTGCAAATGCCCTCTAGATGCCCAGATTCCCTTCCAGATGCCAAAGTATATTCATAGACCAAGGCATCCATGATTTTAGAGGTCCATCTGCATCCTAGTCCAAAGAAATCAAGCCTAGGCGCCAAGCCCAAGCCCTAAAGAAGCAAGATACCAGGGAATATTCTTGCTACCTACTACCAGGCCACCCCAGCTTCCAGAGGCCCAAACCCATACGGTCGAGCCCCTTTGGGCCGGCCCCTTGCTGTTCTTAGAAGCCCAACACGCCCCCCTAGGCATCCTGGAGTGTTGACCAAGTCAAGAAAATTTTTAGGGATTTTTTTTACCTAATGTTTCCTTATTTCTAGCTAGGGTTTGAGAGGGAAAGGATTCTTATGTAATGTCAATTGTACCCTTACTTGGGGCCCAAGGTAAGGGTCTATTAAAAGGACCCTAGCCTCTTGTATGAAAGGAGATTTGATATATGAAATAAACCTTGAGTTCTTCAATTGCTTTGTGTGATTACCCTGCTGTGTGCATAAAGGGATTTGAGAGTTCTTCTTCCCGGTGTTTGCAATCATCTTCCTGCCGCCAACCATCCTTCCAGCCCCCTCCAAAACTTTCTTCCCTTTACTGTTTTCCTTTGTTTTCTTGATTTTCTTTGAGTTTTCTAACCCCTGATAGGTCGTTTGCAGGTCCCCGAGTTCCTACGAATCCAACGACTCCAGCCACGCCTCATTCGGACCATAGAGCAGAAAGCCGGTATCCGCGGGTCTTTGGCTCGGTTTTCCAGGCCGCATCCATCGAGGAATGAGAGATCCCTTCGCTGCGATCTTCACCGGGCACTTCGGACATTGTCAGGTACACCCCTCTACCTCCAGTCTTATTATTGTAGGAGAACTTGCCCTAACCGAGGCTTCTCAGCCCCGGCGATCCTTCTTTAGTACTTTTCTAGGTTCTAATCTGCATGCTTGGTTTCAAAAAATTCATACAAAATTCCCTACAACTAATTTTGATCTGAGATTTGGGAATTAATCACCTAAACCCCACATATAAAATATACAAAAGAATTTCATACATATTAGTCCCGCATCATTTGGTATCAGAGCCTAGATTAGGGCTTATTTTCTGCAATTTTTCAGTCCGTATATACTTGTTCTTTAAGTTATTTCTCCCTGATCAAAACTCTAAAAATCTTGAAATTTATTTTGCTGGATTCATCATAATTCACAGTAATTTTAAAAACTTTTAGATTTTATTCAGCCTGTGAATTTTCTGCAAGCCGAAATACAGCCTGCAGATTTTTAGCTCTATTTTTTTAGCAAGACAAGTTTGGAAGTTTTAGTGTTTTGTTAGCATCTTTTGCATATCTTTTAATTTTAGTATATTTCCTGCATATTAGGCCATAATTTGCAAGTTTTCTTCTATTTAAGAAAATACCCAAAAAAAATTACATATTCTCTAAAAATACCAAAAAACATCTAAACCCTAATTTGCATCCTCATTTGCCTGCCATCATTGCATAATTTACTTTTAAGGGGCACTCTTGCTATATCAGATGGGGGGAGGATTTGATCACCTCTCCCTTAGCCCAAAACCACATCCCTTGCATTTGGTCCCAAGCCTTAACCTAAAATTAACTAGACTTAATTTGCCCTAGTGGGCTAGGGACACCAACTGGTCGGGTCTGGGCTAAGTGTCTGATCATTGTGTCAAGCTAACCTGTGTGTGCCTTGTGTTCAGTGTCTAGAATGGTGGTTTAGGGATTCAATCCCGAAGGGCTTGTGTGCTGGTCCGTCTACCTGCCAATCTCTGATTGGTGTCTAGGATTGGCAATCAGGGACCTAACACTCCCCTTACACCTGCCTGGCTGAGTACAGGGTTACTATAGGCTAGTTTGCCACCCTGATTGAGCCCTTAGTTGTGGACTCTAGGTCTAGTTAGCTGTAGTCGGTTTGATCGTGTCTTGCATGAGCATTAGATCAGGAATCCCATCTCATCCACCATCTCCCTGAACCCATGGATAAGCAGGAAGCTAGGATTCAAGCCCTTATAGACCAAATGGCCTAATGTCTACTCAGTTAATTACCCAATGACTCGGTTGACCCAGACCAATAGCCTCAACCCAACTCAACCTAGTGAAACCATAGAGCCCAACCCTATGAGAACCCACTACTCTGACCCATATAGGGAGTCCAATCCTAGGAGAACCCAATATTCTGACCCATATAAGGAGCCCAACCCTGGGAGAACCCTTACCATGATCCCTACCGTGAGGTTGAACCTAGGAGAGACCATCGCCATGACCCTTATTATTATACTGAACCTAGGAGGACCTCAAACCCTGATCCCTACCGAGAGTTGAACATAGGAGAGCCCATCGTCATGACCCAAACTATGATACTGAACCTAGGAGGACCCCAAACCCTGATCAATACCTTGAGGCTGAACCTAGGAGAGCCCATCGTCATGACCCATACTATGATACTGAGCCTAGGAGGACCCCAAACCCTGATCCCTACCGAGAGGTTGAACCTAGGAGAGCGCATTGTCATGACCCATACTATGATACTGAACCTAGGAGGACCCCAAACCCTGATCCATACCTTGAGGCTGAACCTAGGAGAGCCCATCGTTATGACCCAATCCCTAAGGTTAGTCCTAGAAGACCCAATCAGGATTTTATAGACCAGGAAGATAGATCCTATTTACCCTCTCCCTATAAGCCTAGTATACCCACCCTATAGATCTTATGACCCCAAATCCTCTGACTCTAGAATCTACGAACCCATATCCCATGAGTCCAGTAGACCCAAGACCCATAGAGCTGAACCCAAATCCTATGACCCCAGATCTTATAATCCAGTGACCCATAGATCTGCACCCTTGTCCTATGAACCTAGGGAGCCCATAACCCCTAGGTATCAGCCTAGTACTAGTCATGCTTCCCCCAGTCAACTTGAACCCCATAGGATTAGTATCCCTAAATATGATCCAGTAGTGAGCCCCTACCCCTTATACCAACCTGAACCTACTAGGAGTAGTACCCATAATCAGAGACCAGAACCTAACCAATTTCTCGCTAGCCGACCTTCTCCAACCATTCCTGAGATTCACAAGGCTTACATTAACGCGGAAGTGTATGAAACTGATGTGAGCCTAGTGGATGAGTATGAGGGAGAAGAGGAGACACCTTTAGTAGACCTCGAATTAGCTGACCCAGTAGATACCCATGTAGAAACCAACCTAGAGCTAGTTGACCTTGACCACATCCAACCTAAAGCTATAGTGGAAGAACAATTAGAGGAAGAAAACTCTGATACTAGGATTTTACCTGAGAAAATACTAGAAAAGGATCTAATTGTAGAGCCTATTCCTAAATTCCATGAACAAGAAGACTTTATTGAGGATTTGGCTTACTTAACCCATTGCCCTTAAGATGAATCCCTTCCTGCCATTCCTATTGAAGATCTCTTCCCAGAATCTGTTGACCCATCTTCCATAGCATGGACCTTTTCTTGCCCATAGATATACCGCAACCCCATAAGGTTAGCCTCATTAGTCTAGGATTAGTCCCTGACATGCCTTCTTTTATCTTACTGTATCCAACTAACCCGGAACTTTTTTCTCTACCCTACCAAACTAATTCTGAACCCACTTCCTATTTTCTGTCCTTTCCAGACATCTCTAGCATTTCTAGGATCATTAGATTGCATTAGTTGAGATTAGCGTACTGCATGCATTCATTATGCATGTTAGGTTTGCATTATACTTCTGGCATACCCTTTGACATTTGCTTGGAGTCCATTGTAAATACTCTTGGGCACACCACACTAAGGTCAGACCTAGAGAGCCTATAGTCTCTTAGGTTTAGGCCCATAAAAGTTTAATAAATTTTCTTCGATAGGAATACAAAGTCGAGTCTATTAGGTGTTAGTTTGAGTCCTTTGCATCATCTTGTTAGGAGTCAGCATGTGCCTAGCATGTTCACCACGTGCACTAATTTGAAACAACTGGCTAATTCCCGAAGATGGACCAAAAAATTTGATGTAGTGGATTCTATCTTGGTTAGGCTTAGGCCTAAAAGAAGCTTCATGCTCGCAGAGCCGGACCTTTTAAAGTGATAGAGAAGGTTGGATCAAATGCCTATGTGTTAGACTTGCCTTCGGATATGGGCATTAGTTCTACCTTCAATATTAAAAACTGGTTGAGTATAAGGAACCGGCAGCGATACCTAGTGAGGCCTTTGGAATTCCTTTAATTGTGAGTGACCCTAACCCAGAGTGTCCACTAACAAATGCTGCGAGAGAGGAGAACGGATCGAGCGTATCCTGGATGATCAAGCCATCACGACCCAGGGCTGTGGTTATCAACGCTTCCTAGTCCATTGGCAAGGCCGGCCAGAGTCGAACGATTCATGGATTTCTCGAGAGGACTTGCAATGCCTTAACCCAAACCTTCTCGAGAGATATGTGAGCCAGTCTGATCTTCACTCGACAGGGTCGAGTTCCTCCCACCCCGGGAGAATTAGTGGGGACACCGGAGGCACCAGAATAAGACAGAGGCTTTTCAACCCTCTATGAATTGATCAATAATTTATGAGTCCATCTATAATAAGGGATTAGCCCATCTGAGTCAATTTAGTTATTTTGAGTCTTTTGAGTTGTTATTTCAGTTTTATACTAGTCAGCTCATGTTGAGCTAGTTCAGTCCAATGCTATTCAGCTCGTGTTGAGCTAATTTTATTTTTTTGAGTCCTGTCCAAGCATACTGAAGACTCAAGATCACATCATACAAGTGAAGACCAAGTCCAACCATATTGAAGACATGGAAGTTTAGCCCAAGTCCAACCCAGCTTGAAGATTTGAAGACTCCAGGAGGAAAATCAGAAACCCTGATTCCTTGCAGATGCCCTCCAGATGCCCAGATTCCCTTTCAGATGCCAAATTATATTCATAGACCAAGGCATCCATGATTTTAGAGGTCCATCTGCATCCTAGCCCAAAGAAATCAAGCCTAGGTGCCAAGCCCAAGCCCTAAAGAAGCAAGATACTAGGGAATATTCCTGCTACCTGGCTACCAGGCCACCCCAGCTTCCAGAGGCCCATACCCATGCGGCTGAGCCCCTTTGGGCCGGCCCTTGCTGTTCTTAGAAGCCCAACACGCCCTCCTAGGCATCCTTGGAGTGTTGACCAAGTCAAGAGAATTTTTAGGGATTTTTTTACCTAATATTTCCTTATTTTCTAGCTAGGGTTTGAGAGGGAAAGGGATTCTTATGTAATGTCAATTGTACCCTTACTGGGGCCCAAGGTTAAGGGTCTATTTAAAGGACCCTAGCCTCTTGTATGAAGGGAGATTTTGATATATGAAATAAATCTTGAGTTCTTCAATTGCTTTGTGTGATTACCCTGCTGTGTGCATAAAGGGATTTGAGAGTTCTTCTTCCCGGTGTTTGCAACCATCTTCCTGCCGCCAACCATCCTTCCAGCCCCCTCCAAAACTTTCTTTCCTTTGCTATTTTCCTTTGTTTTCTTGGTTTTTTTTGAGTTTTCTAAACCCTGATAGGTCGTTTGCAGGTCCCCGAGTTCTTACGAATCCAACGACTCCAGCCACGCCTCAATCGGACCACCGAGTAAAAAGCCAGGTATCCGCGGATCTTTGGCTCGATTTTCCATGCTGCATCCATCGAGGAACGAGAGATCCCTTTGCTGCGATCTTCACCGGGCACTTCAGACGTTGTCAGGTACACCCCCTCTATCTCCAGTCTTATTATTGTAGGAGAACTTGCCCTAACCGAGGCTTCTCAGCTCCGGCGATCCTTCTTTAATACTTTTCTTGGTTCTAATCTGCATGCTTGGCTTCAAAAAACTCATACAAAATTCCCTATAACTAATTTTGATCTGAAACTCGGGAATTAATCACCTAACCCCATATATGAAACTTACAAAAAGAATTGCATGCATATTAGTCCCGCATCAATAGTGCTTAGGATACTCTTTTTGTTTAGATAGTTTACACTTATGTACTCCTTGTATGCTGTTTAGATAGTTTTTTATGTTTACTTACTCTTTTGTATCAAACATGTATCAATGAATGCAATATCATGAATGATTGGACTATTATGACTTTGAATGTTGTCACTTCTGAATGAATGAATGAATTTCAGTTGTTTGACTTCTCTCTATTCCTTTTAATGTTGACAAAAAGGGGGAGAAGGTTAAGTAAGTATAAAAGATATAAGTAAGTATAAATGAGAGATAAGTTTTAAAAGGTATGTAAGTAATGAGAGATAAAAGATATATATATTTCTTATGCAATGAAGATAAGTTTTGAAATGAAGAAAAATGTTTTGAGCATTGAGTGAGGGGGAGTAATCCCTTCTTTGGATTGCAAAATCTGTTTTGCTAAAATTTCATGTCCAATTCTTAATTTTGGATGTTTAATTTTAGCTTTTTGTCATTGAAAGATCTTTGAAGAATAAATTCTTCAAATCACCTGTTAAGGGGGAGTATTTATACTCACCTTGTTTCACTGTTGAATTTATTATTCTTGAGCATGTTTTTTTTAGAGTATCATGATACATGAATTCCTTTTTTTTAGCTCTGATACTCTTAATTAAAAGTTGATTCAATTAAGCCTTTAAACTCTCTTTCTCTATTTAAATACATTCTACAATAAGCCTTATGCAAAATTGAAAACTTCTCTTAAAGAGCTTATTATGTGTTTTATACTTAAAGATTTTGTCATCATCAAAAAGGAAGAGATTGTTAACTCCATTATTGATGATAAGCAAAACACTTAAGTATAAGTTGAGTACTAACTGTTTCTTTAAAGTGTATTTTTATAAAAAATTGTACTCATCATTTCAACAGTTTTGATTGCTTGTCAAAGAAATGAAGAAGTCCTCTCCATGAATGAAAGATCAGTTTTAAATGGACTTGAGCACTTGAAGATTGCTTGAAATAACACAAAGAGTTTAATACAATTTGGTTTCAGCAAAGGTTCAATGATTTTTTGAAGAAATCTTAGTATTGCTGTTAAGATTGCCCTAGCCTACAGCTCTTAAGTGGCCTAGGTGAATGGACTCCTGTCGACGTCACTGAGTTCATCGATCGGAGGCGATCCAGGAGAACAGCCCTCCATCACGGGACCCGACGGAGTCACCGTGTTTGGAGGGGTCGTTGTAAGAATTAGGAGGGCTTGGAGCTGTGTTGGTCGTCCTATGGGCCTTTCTGGGGGGAGGAATCCTTTTCCTCATCGCTCCTCGTGGATGAAGACCTGCAAAAGTCCCGACCGGGGTTCCGGCGGGGACACTTCGATGCTCAAGTCAGTTGGAGGAACAGCCAGAGCTGTGTAGGAAAATAATAGCCTTAGAGCCAGTAAGTGAGCGTGGGTCATTTTTTCTCTTACCTGGGCGGAGGTCCCTCTTACCTACTTATGAGATGCCTCCTGTCATTTGGGGAGGCGTGCTCTCCTTGATGTAGGCCTGTGAGGCCAGGATAGGCCTGTGAGGCCAGGATAGGCCTGTGAGGCTACGATGGGTTGGTGAACCTTCCTCTTCTGGGAGGTTCAGAAGGTTGATGAAGAAGTGAGTGCCTCGGGTGGGGCACTCTTTCCTGATTGGTGTAAATAGTGGCATGGAAGGCTTCAACGTGGTCCTCCTTCATAGGCGGCATGCTACAGGACCCACGTGGAGGGGGTTCCTTGGGAAGCATGCCGAGCCCACGTGGATGGGGCTGAACTGTGCGATGCTCCTGGTGGTCGGACCAGGCTGAGATGCCGAAGTGCCGAACCGGCCAGGATTCTGCTCCTGTATAGCACAGGGCTGAGAAGAGTATGCTGAAGTGGGCGATGCACTAGGCTTTACGTGCTGGTTGCCATGCAGATGCACGGACCAAGAGAAGGCCCATAGAGGCTTCCCATGCATGCTGATCGAGGCAAGGTGCGAGGCTCCATACACGTGGGTGCAAACCCTGTCCCCTAGTGGACGGACCGGTAGGGCGCACCTTCGGACCCCTATGGGCGGAGATGAATTGGTGCAGGACACCTGGCCGCACCAGATCGAGGTGCATGGGGCCGGCCCAACTGGGTGCTGAGCCGGAAAGCTTCATGGGCTGAAGCGGATGGAGCTGGACAGACTCCATGCAGTGGCGTCACCAAGGCCGTGCCAGACTGGACTCCATGCGGGAGAGAGCACCGTGTTGAACAGGGCTGAATTCGAGCGGAAATGGACTTGGCCACTCCTTAGCGATGCGCGTCCGTGCTACCATGGCACCAAACTCCATGCATGGCCGGAGTGGGCTGGTTGGGCGTGCCGCGGAGCCATGTCACGGGCGGACCGGAGCTGTGCCGAACTGGGTAGAGGCATGCCAGACCAAGGTACACTGGGGGAGTCGACCGAGCTCAAGCATGCCGAACTGGATGGAGGCATGGTTTCTGGGCACGGTCGTGCCGTGAAAGTGCTGCGGTCGGTGAGGAGCTATGTTGCCGGAGTCATGTTGCCCCCAACGTGCCTAGTTTTTCTAGCACGAGCCGAGGTGGGTGAAGCCGGGCTGCCTCCCATTGGGCGAAGCTGTGCGGGGCGAAGCCGGACTGAGGTGAGATGCCGGACAGCTGAACTAGCTCGGGCAAGCTGCTTCAGGGTGCCATTGCATGGGCTGAGCTGGGTGGAGCTGGGGAGCCTATCCTAGTGCATGTTGCTCCCCAACAGATAGAGCCGAAGTGGACAGACTAAGCCAGGCTAGCCGCTGGCGTGCCACGGTCATGCTGCAGGTGGCGCAGGAGCGGAGCGGGCGGACTCCACACGGGCATTGAGCCTGGCCATGGGATTTCTCGGGTGAGGTGCATGGGCTGAGCTGGGCCAGCCGCTGGGCCCATGCATAGCCAAAATGGGATGGCCGAGGTGCCGACCTGGCCTGGCTGAGGTCGGCCCTCCCTTAGAATAAGCGGATCCACCGTTCTTTTGATGAGAGACTTGGGGGTGCTGCGCGAAGCACATGGCAACATCAGCCACCAGGAAGGATGCCATGTCAGGGCCGAATGGATTGGTTACTACTGTAACAGATGCCCCCACTCCCTGAGTCCAAAGCATTACTTCTCATTGTTTTGGACGAAGGGAGTAGCTTTAACCACTCGTCCCTTACTGTAGCAGGCCTTGCACTGGTTGTAGGAAGCCGATTACTTGATGTAGCATAACTTTAGCCTAACTCTTATTTGACTGGGCAGAAGGTGGTGCCGAGGAGGAGGGTGGTAAGGTGCACAACTTGGTCGCGCACATAGCCGACTAGGCACATGGTTGAGCTCACAGCTGGTGCGGGCACCAGGCTCAGGAAGAGGCTTCAGCTAATGCCAAGTTCTTTATGGATAGAAGACTAGAAATTTAAGTCCTGTAATAAGTCTATGAGTCCTGTATTTATTTTATTTGAATAATTGAGTCCTGTTTTTTTAATTTGGGTCCAATTAGAGTTAAATTGGCTTTGTATTGAGTCGGGTTCAAGATCTACTTGCATTGGGCGTCAATTAAGCAAGAATGAGTGCAACCAACTTCACCAACTACTTGGAGCACCCATCATCAAAGCACCATGCCACCTTGGAAGACAAGTCATGCCAACTTGGAGGATAAATCATGCCACATCACCAAGACACATCAACCATGAATTTTCAAATTTGAATGAAGCTCCACTCTTTATGGGTGCCCACCTTATAATTAGGAGATTTAAATTTGAATGGGCCACTCCTATCTTCATGGGACACCCCTTGATTTTCTCCATGAAAAGTGTTGCATTTGAATTTGAAAAGGAGCTTAAGGTTTATAAAAGCTCCTAGAATTCTCTTGTAATGGGAATGATGAATGAAATGAAATTTTTTTTCTAAGAAAGCTTTCTTCCTTTGCTAGCCAAAGACCCTTGAGAGAAGGTAGGTGTGAGACCTAGGATACTTAACCAAACAAGCTACTAGTCCCTTTTCCAATTCCATTCGGCCACCCTTGAAGAATCCTCTTCAAGCCTCTCCAATTTCAACCTTCCCATCTTCCAAAAAAGATCATCTATAATGGAGTTCTCCATGCCAACAATTGAAGATGATTCAAGCAAAGGACGCCAAAGGAGATCTACTTAAAGCCAAATCTAAGCCATTTCTTCCATTCCTAATTTCTTCTTCCATTTCTCCATTCTTCCACCTAAATCTTTTAATTTTACTATGTATCTATACAGGATCCCCGGGTCTCCTAGTTTTCAAGGTGAAGGTCTACTGTGCCAAGGAATCATAAACAAGGTGCCTTTAGATCTATAGTAACTCCTTGCTATTCTTAGTACTTCATCTTGAGTGTCCATTTTCTGAATTTCAGATTATTAATAGCCGGATAGCCATCTTTATAATCTTCTTTCAGATCTGAAATAGGAAAGTAGGCTAGCCCTAACCTGTGTGGTTTCCTAACCACGAAGATCCCTTCTTAATTACTTTGAGAGATTCTTTTCTAGTCTAGTTCTTTTCCTTATTCCTTTCATATAATTCTATTTCTTTTACGTAGAATAGCTACATGTTTATCTATTTCATTTTCATTTAGTCCATCTAATTCTTCAAATGCATCATTCGATACATGTCCCCCATCATTTTGGTATTAGAGCATGGTAGGTTAGGGTTACTTTTGAATTTGTGCATTTAGGTAGGTTGCTGAAATTTTCTGCATGCATAGCATTCATACATGCTACTTAGTTATTATTTTTAAAATCCAATCTAGATCTAAAATTCACGCCTCCTGAGCCGGTGTACACCAGTACACTATCACGACCCATTGGAATAATGAGCCCCTGGCCGGACGTGAATTTTAGGTTGAAGTTTGGTATGTAAATGCCTTTGTTTGTTTAAATTCTGCTTGCTATATTTCTGAATGAGCTGACTGAGATTTGCATAAAAGTCTGAATGAAAGTAGTTAATTTTTTATTGAAATAATTTTTTTCTACTCCATATTAAGTTAGTTATCATCACGTAAAATTTCATCTTCAGAAAAAAATTACATAAAAAATGAAAATTCTCGCATCCCATCACTATCACTGAAATTCCTTTATGTTCAGTCCTGTTTTTTTCAATCTAGTTTTCAGTATCTGCTCAGCATAGTATAAAATTTATTTTAAATTTCCTTTCGTATGGCATATCATCTAGAAGTTAGCAATCTTCTGTGAGTTTTTAAATTTTTTGAATCTGTTACATTGCACTTTTCCATCACTTGAGAACTGCAACACACTAATTCTGCACCTGAAATTTGGATCCATATGTTTGTTGCATTCATTTCATGGTAAACAAAATTAAGGGCATCAAATTGACATAGGGTCAGGATTTAATTACCTGTCCCTAGCCAAAAATCATCAACTTGCATAATGAGCCCAACCCTAATTAAAACAGATTAGACATTTAATTGCTCTAGCGAGCTAGGGACACCCACAAGGTCGGGTCGAGTCAAGTGTCAAGCCAACTTTGACACCCTGTTTGTGTGTGCTTGTATCTGGTGTCTAGGCAAGTGGTTCAGGGACTAGAGCCCGAAGGAAAGTGGGTTGGTTCGCTTACCTGGCCAATTTCAAATGGTGTCTAAGGCAAGCAAAGAGGAACCTCCACTAACCTTACACTTACCTGGCCAGGTGCCAAGTTACTACAACCCGGATTGTCAATTTGACCTTATATTTGATTTGTACTCTAGGTCTAGCAAAACCCCTAGTCCGAGTTGAGTCCGTGTGCATGGCAACTAGATCAGGAGCACCTTATCAGCAAACCCAAGCCCAATCTAGTGTAACCATGGAACAAAACTTTGAGAGTCTAATGAAATCCTTGAATGACCAAATGACCAGGCTGAACCAAAACTTAACTGATCAATTAGCCCAGACCAATCAAAACTTGACTGATCAGATAACCCACATCACTGCTAGACTTGATCGATTAGAAGCTCATACCCCTGGAGGAAATCATGAAGTCCAAAATGAGTTAGAGCCTGAATCCGAGTTTGAGACACCCATCAACCCTAGAAGAACTCTTCATCAAGACCATTTCTTCGAGCCAAATCCTAGGAGGCCCAATCCTGATCGAGTCCATGACCCAAATCCTAGGATAGCACACCATGATCTAGTCTATGAGCCAAACCCTAGGAGACACAATCAGGATCAGACAGACCGTGATGAGCGAACCTTAGGAGTATTAGATTGGAAGCACCAACATTCGATGGAAATCTGGATCCTAAGGTTTACATAGATTGGGAAGGAGAGATGGATCAGTACTTGATTGGTATGACATGACAGAGGAGAGAAAATGCAAGTTCGCGAAGCTTAGGTTAATTCGTCAGGCTAGGCTGTACTGGGAAAATGTCGAGAGGTTCATTAGGCAAAGAGGTGATGTTCCCATAGTAACCTGGAGGGCAATGAAACTTAGGCTTAGAGAGAAGTACCTTCCTATGTCCTACCACCAGAGACTTCTAGACCAGTGGCAGAGATTGACCCAGGGAACCAAGAGTGTAGCCGAATACATTGCCAAATTTGATGAATTTGTAATGAGATGCAATGTAGATGAGTCTGAGTCAGTTACTTTGTCGAGATTTAGGGCAGGATTGAGAGAAGAGATCCAGAAGGAGTTATTTCTGAGAGAAGTCCATGACTTAGAGCTAGCTTACCAGGTAGCACGAGATGCTGAGAGATTTCATAGGGGACCATTTTATCGCAAACCCGAACCCCCTAGAACTAGTGCACCTAGTCAGCAGCCAGGAACAAATCAGATGCGACCCAGTCGACCCAACCCTAGCACCCTCTGACCCGTAGAGATGATAGGGGTAAAGCACCAGAAGTTCAGAGGACTCCAAATTCTAATGTGGCTTGCTATAGATGTCATAAGTTAGGCCATTACGCTAGCAATTGTCCAACTAGGGCCTTACACATAGGAGAATTAGAAGAAAGTGAGTCTGAACCCAAAGAACCCCTAGGTGATAATGTCGAGGAAGTATATCAGGCTGAGGACAATTTGGCTGAAGAGTATGAAGGAGACGAGGAACAAATAGAGCCTGATATGTTGGGAGTAGTTAGATGCATCCTTACCCAAAACGCGACACAGGAAGATTGGCGTAGGACTAACATCCTAAACATTCATCAAGTTAGGGGATAAGGTATGTAAAATAATCATAGATAGTGGGAGTTGTGTAAATGCCATATCCACTAGTGCTGTCAAAACTTTAGGCTTGTCCACAGTTCCCCATCTGACTCCATATAAGGTTCTTGGATAGACTCACTCATACACCTAGGAAAGAAGTTTGTGATTAACCCAACACCACCTAAGGACACTGTTAAGAGAGGATCAAGCCAGCTAAAGGAAAAGAAAAACGGGAGTCAATTTGATCACTGAAAAGGAAATTGAGAAAGAACTCACTGAGGGTACACATGTTTGGATTTTAACCACTAAGGAAATTCAGGAGCCTTCCCAAAAAGAACGCCCTCAGGAAGTGGCTAAAGTGTTAGAAGACTTTAAGGATGTATTTCCAGATGACCTACCTGACCAGCTTCCACCACTTAGGGACATCAGCACGCCATTGACTTGGTCCCAGGAGCCACCCTACCCAACCTTCCACACTATAGGATGAACCCTACCGAACATTTAGAGTTACAAAGACAAGTAGGGGATCTCCTTAGGAAAGGATTTATTAGAGAGAGTTTGAGTCCCTGTGCAGTACCAGCATTACTGACCCTAAGAAAGATGGCACTTGGAGGATGTGCGTTGATAGTCGTGCCATTAATAAGATCACAATGAAATATAGGTTTCCCATACCCCGTTTGGATGACATGTTAGATATGATGGCCGGAGCAACAATATTTTCAAAGATTGACCTTAAGAGTGGCTATCATCAGGTTAGGATTAGACCAGGGGATGAGTGGAAGACTGCATTCAAGACCAAGGAGGGTCTTTTTGAGTGGGTAGTAATGCCTTTCGGACTGTCCAATGCTCCTAGTACCTTTATGCGGATTATGAATCAAGTCCTACGGTTATTTATAGGAAAGTTTGTCGTAGTTTACTTCGACGACATTCTTATATATAGCAGGACCCAGAAGGACCATTTGGACCACTTGAATCAAGTTGTTTAGCTCTTAGGGAAAATAGTCTCTTTGCAAACCTTAAGAAATGTGACTTTTTTACCCATAGAGTCATTTTCCTAGGTTTTGTTGTCACACCTGACGGAGTTTCTGCCGACCCTGAAAAGATCAAATCAATTGTTGAGTGGCCAGTGCCAAAAAATATTCATGAAGTACGAAGTTTTCATGGCCTAGCTACTTTTTATAGAAGATTCATTCGAGGGTTTAGTACCATAGTTGCGCCAATCACAGATTGCATTAGGAAAGGCCAATTTGAATGGACAAAAGCTGCTGATAGGGCCTTCCTAGATGTTAAGAAGAAAATGACACAAGCACCTATCTTAAGATTGCCTGATTTTTCCAAGGTTTTTGAGGTTGCTTGTGATGCATCTGGAGTTGGAATAGGTGGAGTTTTAAGCCAGAGAGCCATCCCATAGCTTTCTTTAGTGAAAAATTAAATGAAGCCAAGCTTAAGTATTCCACCTATGATAAAGAGCTCTATGCGGTAGTGCAAGCTTTAAGGTATTGGAGGCACTATCTACTACCGCATGAATTTGTCCTGTTTTCTGATCACGAGCCCTTAGATTCCTTAGTTCCCAGAAAAAGCTGAATCCTAGGCATGCCAAGTGGGTCGAATACATCCAGGCCTACCGTTTGTCCTAAAACATCGTGCTGGAACTGAGAATAAGGTAGCCGATGCATTAAGTCATAGAGCCTTGCTTCTGAACTCGATTAGCACTGAAGTCGTTGGATTTGAAAGACTTACGGATGAGTATGATAATTGTCCAGACTTTAGTGAAGTTTACCAAGCTCTGAAATTAGGACCATCTAGTGACCACAGTGAGTACACCCTTTTAGATGATTATCTATTTAAGGAAAACAAGCTTTGTGTTCCGAAGACTTCCTTGAGAGATTTTCTAATTTGGAAAACCCATGCTGGAGGTTTGGCTGGCCATTTTGGAAGAAACAAGACCATATTGATAATTGAGGAGAAATTTTACTGGCCAGGCCTTAAGAGACAAGTAGCCAATATTGTTGCCCGATGTAGGACATGTGCGGTTGCCAAACATCAGAGACAAAACACCAGGTTATACACTCTTTACCTGTGCCGGATTGTCCATGGCAGGATCTTAGCATGGACTTCGTTTTAGGACTGCCCAAGATCCTTAGAAAACACGATTCAATCTTTGTAGTGGTCGACAGATTTTCGAAAATGGCCCATTTTATACCTGTTCCCAAACTTTTGATGCCTCCAGGGTAGCCAAGCTTTTTCTCGATCAAGTAGTCAAGTTACATGGGTTACCTAAAACCATTGTTTCAGATAGGGATGTCCGTTTCACAAGCTATTTTTGGAAAACTCTTTGGCACCTACTAGGAACAAAACTAAATTCTCAACTGCTTACCACCCTCAGACTGATGGACAAACTGAAGTTGTAAATAGAAGTCTAGGGAACTTATTAAGGTGCCTTGTTGGAGAGAATCTGGGAAATTGGGATTTACTTTTACCTCGTGCTGAGTTCGCATACAACAGCTCGGTCAATAGGTCTACTGGTAAAAGTCCCTTTGAGATTGTCCATGGTTACAGACCTAGGAGACCTATCGACCTTATCCCATTACCCACACACGCACGTGTATCTGAGTCTGCCGAGTCATATGCACAGCATCTTAAAGAATTACATAAGAAAATTAGTAAGAAAATTCAAATGAGTAATGAAGTTTATAAGCATGTGGCTGATTCACATAAACGGATAAAGGAATTTAATGAAGGGGACTCTGTCATGATAAAACTTAGACCTGAAAGGTTTCCACCGGGAACTATGAAGAAATTGCATGCCCGGGGAGCTGGACCTTTCAAAATAATTAAGAAATAGGATCTAATGCATATGTATTAGAGTTACCACCTGATTATGGCATTAGCTCCACTTTTAATGTTTCTGATCTGAAAGAATTTAAAGAACCGGCATTAATTCCGAGAGAGTTTGAACTTCACCCTGCCTTTGAGAGTGAAACCCTACCTGAGTGTCCACCAGCAATTTCACTAGACCGGAGAGACAAGATTGAATGTATCTTAGATGACCAAGTGATTACTACTAGAAATAAGGGTTATCAGCGTTATCTGGTTCGTTGGCACGGTCGACCGAAATCTGAAGACTCTGGATTACCTGAGAGGATCTACAAAAATTGACCCAGATATATTAGAAAAATACCACAGTCAAACCGATCCTTACTCGACAGGGTCGAGTTCCTCCCACCCGGGAGAATTGGTGGGGCACCAGGCTCAGGAAGAGGCTTCAGCTAATGCCAAGTTCTTTATGGATAGAAGACTAGAAATTTAAGTCCTGTATAAGTCTATGAGTCCTGTATTATTTTATTTGAATAATTGAGTCCTGTTTTATTTTAATTTGGGTCCAATTAGAGTTAAATTGGCTTTGTATTGAGTCGGGTTCAAGATCTACTTGCATTGGGCGTCAATTAAGCAAGAATGAGTGCAACCAACTTCACCAACTACTTGAAGCACCACATCATCAAAGCACCATGCCACCTTGGAAGACAAGTCATGCCAACTTGGAGGATAAATCATGCCACATCACCAAGACACATCAACCATGAATTTTCAAATTTGAATGAAGCTCCACTCTTTATGGGTGCCCACTTGTAATTAGGAGATTTAAATTTGAATGGGACACTCCTATCTTCATGGGACACCCCTTGATTTTCTCCATGAAAAGTGTTGCATTTTGAATTGAAAAGGAGCTTAAGGTTTATAAAAGCTCCTAGAATTCTCTTGTAATGGAATGATGAATGAAATGAAATTTTTTTCTAAGAAAGCTTTTTCCTTTGCTAGCCAAAGACCCTTGAGAGAAGGTAGGTGTGAGACCTAGGATACTTAACCAAACAAGCTACTAGTCCCTTTTCCAATCCCATTCGGCCACCTTGAAGAATCCTCTTCAAGCCTCTCCAATTTCAACTTCCCATCTTCCAAAAGAGATCATCTATAATGGAGTTCTCCATGCCAATAATTGAAGATGATTCAAGCAAAGGACGCCAAAGGAGATCTACTTAAAGCCAAATCTAAGCCATTTCTTCCATTCCTAATTTTCTCTTCCATTTCTCCATTCTTCCACCTAAATCTTTTAATTTTACTATGTATCTATGCAGGATCCCCGGGTCTCCTAGTTTTCAAGGTGAAGGTCCGTTGTGCCAAGGAATCATAAACAAGGTGCCTTTAGATCTATAGTAACTCCTTGCTATTCTTAGTACTTCATCTTGAGTGTCCCTTTTCTGAATTTCAGATTATTAATACCGGATAGCCATCTTTATAATCTTCTTTCAGATCTGAAATAGGAAAGTAGGCTAGCCCTAACCTGTGTGTTTCCTAACCACGAAGATCCCTTCTTAATTACTTTGAGAGATTATTTTCTAGTCTAGTTCTTTCCTTATGTTCCTTTCATATAATTCTATTTCTTTTACGTAGAATAGCTACATATTTATCTATTTCATTTTCATTCAGTCCATCTAATTCTTCAAATGCATCATTCGATACATGTCCCCCATCAACAGCACTCCTCAAAGCTTTGATGAGGGCGTAGAAGTTGCTGGAAGGTCCGAAGAGCAGGAGCTTAGTTCGCTGGAATCCTTCATGAGGTGGCAGAGCTGCTGGTTCGCCTTGCTAGGAGGCGAGCTGTAACGGTTTGGACCTTCGGAGCTTCCCATAGGCATCTCCAGACTGTGAGTACAGTAGATGCCAAATTATAAGTTTTTCGATAGATGGCGGACTTCTTGGAGTCTTCGGGACATCTCCAGATGTGAGTAAGGCAAGAGCTGAACTGAGAGTCAAGCAATAGATGCGGGGCTCAGTGAGGAGCTTGATTTCAGCTCTTAACTTCGTCGAACTTGGAGTCAGACGGGCGAGTTCTTGCCTGTAGGTACTTCGATCAAAGGTTAGTTGGTGTTGCATGGTGATGGTGCTAGTGCTTCAGTCTGACTCCTCGTTGGCCGATAGAAGGTGGTGCCGAGGAGGATGAAGTTGGTGAAGAGCATAACTTGGGTGCATGCATATATGATCATGCACATGATTGACTCGGCTAGGCTTACGACACCCCTCAGGGCCTTGGCAAGGGGCAGATGCCGTCGGAAGGATTGAGGAGCAGGAGTTCAACCTCGGCCAGGGTGTCTCGACCTTGAGGGAGACAGAGCTAGTGAGGGAGCTGAAAAAGCAAGAGGACCTCGGCCAGGATGTCTCGACCTTGAGGGAGCCGGAACTGGTGAGGGAGCTGGAAGAGCAGGAGCTTGACCTCGGCCAGGACGTCTTGACCTCGAGGGAGCCAAAACTGGTGAGGGAGCTGGAGGAATAGGAGCGGCTATCATAAGCCCCAGTTGGTAGAGATGCAGTCATTACAAGCTTCCACAGTGGTTGGCCCCATGCATTCCGGTGGCCGAGGATGTTTGACAAGGTTGGTGACGATGGTGTTGCGGAAATCATCAGTAGGGGAGCAGGTCAGTGCATGCATTTATTAGTTTTGTACCATCCATTGCCCATGTTGTATAGAGGAACAGGATCACCCTTTGCATCATCTTTGAATGAAGTGAAGGACAAAATCCCACTCCACAGTCTCGCATGGTGTGCATGAAGTGACTGGGCTTTCACCGCTTCCTCCTTTGGGAATCGTGCTTCGTTGTTGCCTTCCCCAGCCATAGTGAGGGTTAGTCTTCTTCATCTCCAACGGGAGTTTGACTTCAACAGGGTGCTCGATCTTGTCAAAGAGCTTGACTTTGGTGAGGAGCTCGGCTTCATTAGGGAGCTTGGCTTTAGCTCTGTTTTATTGAAAAGCTTGATTTCAGTGAGGAACTTAGCCTCAACTCTGTTCATGAGAGGCTTGATTGACTCTTGGCTTGAACGCAGAGCTTCGAAAGCTTCTTGGCTTGGTGCGGGACCTCTGGCATTTTTCGTCTTGAGGCACCGGGGTTTTCGGTCTTGAGGTGCCGGGCTTCAGGAGTTTCCAGTCTTGAGGTGCCGGGCTTTTGGAGTTCCGGTCTTGAGGTATCAGGATTTCCAGTCTTTGGTGCCAGACCAGAGTCCGGGCTTTGCTGCCAGGTGTCTTAAGTCACCGATCTTTGGTGCCAGATGGGAGTCCGGGCTTGAGTGTCGGGCATCTTATGTCATCGATCTTTGGTGCCGGACTGGAGTCCGGGCTTGAGTGCCGGGCGTCTTAAGTCACTGGTCTTTTGTGCCAGACTGGAGTCCGGGCTTGATGATGATGTTGGAGTCTCGATGGCGGTGCTGGACTGGATGGACTGTGGTGCTCGCCCTTGATGGTAGTACAGGAGCTTTTCTTATAAAACTGGAACACAGTTTTTCACATTGCAAATACAGTGGGAGAAGGAATTACCTGTTGAGCTCCGATTGTATGAATAAAATAAAGAATATTTCTTCTTTGAGAAGGCCAGAATTAATTCATCGACCACCATCTTAGGAGAGAATGAGACTCCGCTGCATAGGATAAAAGAACTTGGTTGCATGGGAGGAGAAGACTCGTTGCACGGAAGCATGAGGCTTCGTTGCATGGGAGGAATGAGATCCTGTTGCATGGGAGCATGGAACTCCATTACATGGGAGAAAGCTCCGTTGCATGGGAGGAGATGACCTCATTGCACAGAAGCATGAGGCTTCGTTGCATGGGAGGAATGAGATCATGTGCATGAGAGCATGGAACTCTGTTGCATGGGGAGAAAGCTCCGTTGCATGGGAGGAGATGACCTCGTTGCATGGAAGCATGAGGCTTCATTGCATGGGAGGAATGAGATCCTATTGCATGGGAGAGTTGGACTCCTGAGAAGTGACGGGCATTTAAAGAGGCCACGAGCATGAATTTTCCCTCTCTTCCTATCTTCTTCTTCTTTTCCTCTCTTTTTTTTTTGTCTTCTTTTCTTGTTGAATAGGGCTCCTAGAAGGTGGCACTGCCGGAGGTGGCTCCATCCTTGGTTTGCTGCCTGCTACCCTATCAAGGATGATGATGCACCTTCACAGCTCGGGATTTTTTTCTTGAGGCCACTTCTTGAAGCCCCCAGTCTGCCCCTGTGCCCTCAGTCTGCCCCCAGGGACCAAGGACAAAGGTGGAAACTATTGTCCCACCCTATTGAGGAGCATTGATCTGTCCCCTACCTGGCGCGCCAATCTATTGCTGCCAAGATCGCCCTGGCCTGCAACTCTTACGTGGCCTAGGTGAATGGACTCCCATTGACGTCATCGGATTCCTCGATCGAAGGTGATCCAGGGGAACAGGCCCTTCGTCACGGGACCCGCAGAGTCACCGTGTTCGAAGGGCTGTTGTAAGAATTAAGAGGGCTTGGAGCTATGTTGGTCATCTTGTGGGCCTCTCCGATAGGGAGGAATCCTTTTCCTCGTCACTCCTTGCGGATGAAGACCTGCAAAAGTCCGGCGGGGGTTCCGACGGGGACACTCCATTACTCAAGTCAGTTGGAGGAACAGCCAGAGCTGTGTAGGAAAATAATGGCCTCGAAGCCAGTAAGTGAGCATGGGTCATTTTTTCTCTTACCTGGGCCGGAGGTCCCTCTTACCTACTTATGAGATGGTTCCTATCATTTGGGGAGACGTGCTCTCCTTGACATAGGCTGTAAGGCCAGGATAGGCCTGTGAGGCTATGATGGTTGGTGAACCTTACTCTTCTGGGAGGTTCAGAAGGTTGGTGAAGAAGTGCAGTGCATCGAGTGGGGCACTCTTTCCTGATTTGTGTAGATAGTGGCTTGGAAGGCTTCAACGTGGTCCTCCTTCGCAGGCGGCGTACTACAGGACCCACTGGAGGGGTTCCTTGGGAAGCATGCCGAGCCCACGTGGATGGGGCTGAACTGTGTGATGCTCCCGGTGGTCGGAGGGATGAGATGCCGAAGTGCCGAACCAGCCAGGATGCTGCTCCTGTATAGCACATGGGCTGAGAAGAGTATGCCAAGTGGGCGATGCACTAGGCTTTACGTGCCAGTTGCCATGCAGACGCACGGACCGAGAGAAGGCCTGTAGAGGTTTCCCATGCATGCTGATCGAGACGAGGTGCGAGGCTTCATGCACATGGGTGCGAACCCTGTCCCCCAGTAGATGGACCGGTGCGGGCGCACCTCCAGATCCCTACGGATGAAGACGAATCGATGCAAGACTCCCGATCGCACCGGACTGAGGTGTGCGAGGCCGGCCCGGCTAGGCATTGAGCCAGAAAGCTCGTGGGCTGACGCGGACCGAGCCGGACGAACTCCTTGCAGTGGCGTTGCCAAGGCCATGCTGGACCGAACTCCATGCGAGAGAGAGCATCGCGTTGAACAGTGCCGAAGTGGAGCGGAAACGGACTTGGCGCTCCCTTGCGACGCGCAGCCGTGCTGCCATGGCACCGGACTCCATGCATGCCGGAGTGGGCTAGCTGGGCATGCCGCGGAGCCATGCTACGGGCGGACCAGAGCTATGCTGAACTAGGCAGAGGTGTGCCGAACCGAGGTACACGGGGGGAAGTCGACCGAGCTCGGGCATGCTGGACTGGGGAGGCATGGTGCCTGGGCACGGTCGTGCAGCGAGTGTGCCACGATCGGTGTGGAGCTGTGCCACCAGAGTCACATTGCCCCCCAACATGCCGAGCTAGTCTGGCACAGGCTGAGGTGCGCAGAGCCATGCTGCCTCCCATCGGGCGAAGCCATGCGGGGCCGAGTCAGACTGAGGCGAGATGCCAGACTGCCGAACTGGCTTGGGTGAGCTACTTTCAGGGTGCCGTCGCATGGGCTAAGCTAGGTGGAGCCGGGGAGCCTTATCCCAGCACATGCTACTCCCCAGCGGACGGATCTAAAGTGGGGACTGAGCCGGGCCAGCCGCTAGCATGTCGCGGTTGTGCCGTGGGTGGCGCAGGAGCGGATCGAGCAGACTCCATGAGGGCGTTGAGCCTAGCCATGGGATTTCTCGGGCTGAGGTGCACGGGCTGAGCTGGGCCAACCGCTGGGCCCACACATAGCCTAAATGGGATGGCCGAGGTGTCGACCTGGCCTGGCCGAGGTGTCGACCTGGCCTGGTCGAGGTCGGCCCTCCCTTAGAATAAGCGAATCCACCATCTTCTTTTGATGAGAGACTGGGGGTGCTGCGCGAAGCACGGGGCAATGTCAGCCACCAGAAAGATGACGTGTCAGGGCTGAATGGATTTGTTACTTTTGTAACACTCAGCAAGTGTCGACCCAAGCTGGCATGCAAAAGAATTTCAGATGGCACGATTGAAGTGTCAACTCATGCCGGTCAAGTGTCGACTCAAGATGTCGACTCAAGGATTGGCTCATCGCTTGAAAAAAATTTGATACAGAATTACTAGAATGAAGACTTGCCTGAAGTGTCGACTCATGGATGTCAAGTGTCGACTCACCAGAAGAAGTGTCAACTCACCTGAGAATTCCAGAGAGCTTCAATGAAGAAATTTGAACTAGGTGTCAACTCATGAAATGTAAGTGTTGATCCTAATTGTCGACTCACAGCTTGAAGTGTTGACACTTGAAGTTCTGGGAACAATAATGGCTTGTTTTTCAATATAGAACTTGGCCCTCTTGGCTCCTAATGGCTATTTTTTTGTGTCTAATGGTCTTAAACTGACTTTGAGACCTTGGGAAGGTATTTAAGTGATGGAAATCAAATCTAAATACAAGAGGATCAACAATAGAAAAGAAAAACAAGTGCATTAACTCCCATTCATTGAGAGCAACTACCTTCAAGCAAAAATAAGTCTCCAAGCTTTCAAAGCCTTCAAGAGCATTCAAGTTCAACATTCTTGAGCATTAATTGAGGCTTCATCAAGTGAAAACAAGCAATTCCTCAAAGCTTCAAAGAGATATATGCTTTTATTTAGAAAGCTTTTATTGTTGTCTTACTTCAAACTTTATATTTGTTATAAAGGTTATTGGTTAGCCTTGAAAATCAAGGAGGTTATTGGTTAGCCTTGAAAACCAAGGAGGTTGTTAGTGAGCCTTAAAACCAATTAGGTTCTTTGTTAGCCTGCAAAATCAAAGGAGGTTGTTGGTGAGCCTTAAAACCAATTAGGTTCTTGGTTAGCCTACAAAACCAAGGAAGGTTTTGACTTGTGAGCCTTGTGAAAATAAGTCGAGTTTTGATTAGTAAGCTCAAAAAACTAATCGGCTGAAATCGGTGAAGATTATAGTGAATTTCCAAGTGGTCCTTGGGGAGTGGATGTAAGTGCATTGGAAAGCACCGAACCATCATACTTGGATTGTGTTTGTAATTGTTTGTCTCTCTCTTTTGCTCTTACTTTATTGCTTTTAAATTTTGCTGCATACTCTTTAAGAGCACATTACACTTGTATTCATTGTACTTAGATTGTTTATTAAATTGGTTCACACACTTGCAATTAATTTTTAGAAACTAATTCATCCCCTCTCTTGGGTTGCTTACTGGGCAACAAATATTGCCATTATCATTACAACCAGGGGCACGATACAGAGGAGTGCATCTAACTACAAGATGAGATCGATTAAGCACTTCATCTAGGAGGGAAGCTCAATCAATTCCTCTAGAGAAGGGCTCCACCATGATGATTGCCATCGAGGCTCAACAATTGCCATTGCTGCTACCACCATAACCGCATCGGCTCCTGAATAGCCTCCATAGCAAGAGAATAGAGAAAGGAGCCCATTGATACGGGACTAAAATGCATTCATAAGTATTTTTGTATTCTTTTTATATTAAGAGTTAGATATTTAAATCTCGAAGATCAGACCAAGAACTTAAGTAGAGAGTTCTATGTAAAAATAAGCAATCGCATGCAAGATAGGACCTAAAAAGCAATAGAATAAAAGAGGACCGCGTCGAGGAATGAGAAGTCTTTTGGGAGTTCCCCTTAATAATGCTATTGGCAAGCAGAGGGAGTGACCGGATAATGGTTGATATGCCCGATGAAAGATCATAGATGAAGGGATCGCTCTCGCTCCAGATGCAGCCTGGAGCCGAATACGAAGCCTTGCTCGCCGGACTTCGGATCGCCAAAAGTTTGGTCCAACAACTCCGCCTTCTCAGACTCCCAACTGGTTTGTAAATCAGGTTAAAGGAGATATGAAGCCATGGATCCAACCATGATGCATTACCGAGAAAAGTACGGGCCTTATCCTCTCACTGGAGCATTTTGAGATATCCATGTCCCTTCATAGAATTCCCGGGTGGACACATTGTCTCGACTGGCTACTACAACAACCAGAATCTCTCGAGCGCACCTTTGTTGAATATCTTGAAACTCCAAGTATAGCCGAAGAGGCTATGGAGTGACCAGATTGACGCCGAGCCAAGCTGGATGGATCCCATCATCAAATTCCTAAATGAGGGTGTGTGCTACCAGAAGACAAGGCAGAGACCAAAGATCTGCTGATGGTGTCCTAGTATGTCATCTTAGACGGAACCCTCTATAAGAGATCAGTTTCTCACCGCTACTAAAGTGCTTGGGACCGACGGATGCGGATTACGCCCTGAAAGAGGTCCCACGAGGGCATATGCGGTGATCACTTGGAGGTAGGTCTCTGGCTAACAGATCATTCGACAGGATATTATTTGGCCCTCCATCTAAAGGACTCGCTGACTTTATTTGAAGGTGTGACCAGTGCCAAATGTATGCCATGTTCAGAGGCACCTGCAAGTTACTTGACTCAACTAACAGCTCCTTGGCCTTTGCCCAATGGGGAATGGATATTCTTTGGCCCATTCCCGCCGACTTCTGGACAAAGAGTTCCTCCTTGTGGCCATCGACTACTTCACAAGTGGTAGAAGCCGAACCATTGGCCCAGATCACAGAAGGCAAGGTGAGAATTTGTAAAAAATTCCATCATATTCCGTTCGGCATCCCACAGTCATAATCACGGACAATTGGAGATAGTTCGACAATCCGAAGTTCAAGGACTTTGCGCTCGGTATCATGTTCAGCATCGGCTGACCTCCGTTGCCCACCCACAGTCCAACGAGAAGCCGAAGCAATTAATCGAACCATTCTCCATGGTCTGAAGACGAGGTTGAACGCCGTCAAAGGACTTTGGGCCAAAGAGCTGACCTTCGTTCTCTGGGCGTACCGAACTACCCCAGAACGGCCACCAGCGAATCTCCGTTCAACCTAGCATACAGTACCGAAACCGTACTACCTACGAAATCTCCCTACAGTCCCTGAGAATTGACAACTACGAAGAGCCTGGGAACTCCGATCTAGAAAGGTTGACCTGGATCTGCTACCAGGCACCAGACTTCAGGCCCAGATAAGAATGGCGGTGTACCAACATAAGGTCGCCAAATACTACAACTCCAGAGTGAAGGAACAGATTTTCCGCACAGGGACATGGTAATGCGAAGGGTAGAAGTATCCAGGCCAACAGAACAGGATAAACTTCCCCCAACTGGGAAAGCCCATACCAAGTCGAAGAAGTCATTGGACCAGGAGCATATCGACTCAAGACCCTGGATGGGAAACCCTTATCCCCGGCCAGGAATGTACAAACCTTCGCAAATATTATCAATAAACAAGTTCCTAATTTCCTGTACAAATTTGCTCAACCCTGCTCAACTCAGAACGGCTTGTTGCCTCGACTGAACGCAACACCCTAATGGCCCGATCTGAGAAATCGATCAACTGCGTAAGGAGAGTCTGATCCACTCACCTTATCGGTATGCCCGAGCGAGCGCAACGAATGGCCTAGTCAAGCCACCAGAAGATCGAAGACACGGGATAGTTCTGGTAACCTACCCTACGGGAAACCCCGAAGATATGCCGGGATGGGCCTAATCAGCCTACCTTACATCATAAAAAAAAAAAAAGAAGGCGCAGGGATGGTTTTCGTAACCTACCCTACGATAAATCCAGACTTGCGGGACGGGCATGAACAGCCTACCTTGATCACGACAGAAGTGCCCGGGACTGTGTAAACAACCCACCCTACGGTAAATCCGAAAACATGCCTAGAAAGACCAATGCCGTCCTTCCTGTCGACAACAAACATCTCTAGAACGGTCCAACCGACCTCACATCTTCCTCTAGACCGTAAATGATCCGAGGAATCTATGCTCCAGACATGACATAACGCAACATAACGCAAGAGACACATGGAAGAGTTAAGAAAGTTAAGATATTTCATTCCTTTTGATTTTTTACAAAAAAAAAGGAGAAAAAGAAGAAGGGAAAAAAACTCTCACAAAAGAGAGGACAAAAAAAAGAGTAGAAGGATTGCGGGAAACATTTTCAATAACCTCCCACCGGCTTTTTCCCGTTACCAGCAGGGGAGTTCTTGAGGGACGATGAAGGGGCCCCGGGGTTCCCATCCGGACCAAAATTCGACCCCTTATCGGAGTCGGAATCAAACTCATCTCGGGGAAAGGGAACAGAGGGCTTGATGTTGTCCGGCCCTTCAAGTCATAGAACTTGAAGGCCTTCCCTCTGCATTCCCGGAATCCCTGATGGTAGAGTCCAGAGCCGCTCGGTGACTTCCCTGAAGGCAGCGGATGCCCTGAAGTCTGAAACGGCGTTCACCGCCTCCTTCTTGCCTCCTCCTCCTCTCCACAACTGCCGCCGCGATCTGGGCCCTGGCCTCCTTCAATTGAGCCTCCAACATGTGGACCCTTTTCTCTCCAGACGGTCCTGAGAGGCTCATCATCATCGCCCGGTTCGAAGAACTCCGAACTCTCTTCCTTTTGGGGTCGACGGAACTCCTCTTCGCTGCTAGTCGAAGCTCGAAGGTGCTAACCTCATTTCGACTGAAACGCTGGAAGGAGAAGTCGAGAGGATGGTGACCCTTGGCAACAGAGGACAAGGTCCTATTTTATAGACCCTGCACCCACAGGGAGACGTGCTCCACGTCTTTTCCAGCCGCATCAGAGAGTGCCACGGTCCAAGCGACCTTCGAGAACCGGAACCGCTCGAGGGTCATTCCCGGACAACAACTGCCGGCGCTTCGAATCCGAGGAATCTCATCGTGCGGCAGCGACATGGCTCCTTTTGGAAAAGGAGATATGGCGCACACAGACACGCAACAGTCACTGAAACATGACTGTACGAATATCGATATACCGGTGGGCAACGAGAATCGCAATCAAGTTCCCTAATCACCGGTCAATGGAGAGTTGACGCCTGTCTACCCCACGACAGGTTTAGTTATGAGAGGAAGGTGACACCAGCCTAATCGACCGTAGACGGTCTTCGGCAATGGAGTTCTACTTATCCCGAAGTTCGTCTTCGCAACTACCAATCAAACGGCTTTTGGTCACGGCCGTTTGACCAAGCAGAAGAAGGACAGTAAACTTTGTTCAAGCTACACCTAAAAACACAACATAGCATATGCAGAAGAGAAAAGGCTACTTCAAAATCGAAGAAGTTGTCATACAAAAATCATTGACGGTACAAAAAAGAAAACACACCTAAAGCTACTTAGGTTATTCAACATCAACTGGGAGAGACCCCACACCGCGGGATTGAGCAAACTTGTCAACCTGCGCAGGAAGGATCTCGTCGACTTGGCTGGGACCGAGAACCTTCAGCTTGAACTCCCCCAGCCTGAACCTCCTCCTGAACCAAGATCAGAGTTGGAGCCACCCCCAGATCTAAACTGAGGAAGGCCTCCTCACCTGGACACGCGCCTCTTCGGCCTCTTCCGCGCCTCCGCCTCCTCTTCCTCCTCTTCTTCGGCTATGTTAAGGAAGGGATGCCGGAAAGATCAAGGTGGGGGAAGGCCTCCTTTATCTTGGAAAGTCCGTCGTTGAAACCATGCGATAGCCCGTACAGGGATGCTTCATTCATCTCCTCTTGGATTGTGAAGACTTCCTGAAGTCTGCTACAACATCGTCCACCGCTTTCTCAAGGACACGAACTCTCCTTGGCCGATTCGACTCCAGAACTACCTCTTCGGCCCTCCTGGCAGCTTCCTCTCGCTGCCTTGGTCAAACTCTCTATCTTTTCTTGATTCTCCTTGGCGGCTTGCTCCAAGGAGTCAACTTGCTTTTTGCTCTTCTCCACCCTGCCCCTTGCTCTCCGCTATTGTCAAATGGGCACTTTTTAATTCACCCTTCAGCTCATAAATCTCGTCATTCACCCGAACGAGGCGGTTCTCCATAGACTGCCTCAACTCTTCGGCTACTTCTTTTGCGGCCCTGGCAGTATGGAGATCCTCCTTGAGGCCATGAATGAGGCTGTCAACATTTCCTAGGCCCTCCTCCATAAAGGTAAGGTCATAGACCAACTCATCGAAATATGGAGTCATGGATCGAACAATTCTCAGAGCAAAGGAGACGGCAACCCATACCTGTTGCACGGCGGAAATGCAGAATCGGACACCCTGGAAGGTTCCGACTTCGGAGAACTGCCATTCGTGAGGCAGCAATGTGCTCTTCAGCGCCTGCCTGACTACGGCGGGACCAGCAGTCCCCCGCAGGTGAAAGCTTCGAAGAATTCGCCAAATGGCTTCCCAGCTGGGGAAGCCCCACGGGCGCACTCTCCCTCGACTTGCCGTGCTTGCCCTTATCAACGCAAGGGGCCAGGCGATGGCACATCCGCCGCCTGAGGCGGACTCCCCTTGTGCGAACCGGGAAGGTAACCGCCGGTGGAACTTCACTGGACGAGATCTTATGGGGCCCCTTCCGTGGGTACCACATATTCCCTGTCCCCCAGGAAGATGAAGTGCTCCGGTCCCCCTCAGACCATCTCTTCGGGCCTTCTTCCGAACTGCCGACCTGGTGAGAGGGATTAAGCTACCCTCTTCTCAAAAGTCTGACAGAGCCAGCTCACCCTGCTTCATTCCACCACCTACAACAGGAAAGTTTTCTTTGAGTCGACTGAGCTACAACAAAACGAGGGAAGGGAGGCAGAAATCTCCGCCACTATACCTAATACGAAGAACTTGCAAATCCCCGCAAGATAGAGATTTCTCTCCTCCAACAACTCATGGATAGGGGCGACTTCCGAATTATCAGAAGATCGTAATCCAACTGGTCAGCCGCCAAGACCTTCTTCCCATCATTGGCGGTTAAACGAGGCTTCTTCCAAACGGTGTCGAAGCCCCATGGACCAATGACAGTATAAACACAAAAACAGGTTTCCATCCGTGGATGGCGCTGGGCATGTCCTTGATGCCTTGTGCCCGGTCGAGGGCCGATCATCCACCATCCGTTGCTATGGAAATCCCTCTTGAGTACAAAAAAGACTGTGAATAATTTGGTCCTAGGTTTCTATGTTTGCAATGCTGCACAGGACCATAAACCCGCAGATTTTCCGGATGCTGTTCGGGGTCAACTGTGCCGGCACCACTTCGTACAGACGAAGATTTTGATGAAGAAGGATGCAGGGGAATCGAGGCCAGCCTTCAGATGATCTTCGTACATGGCTATCCCCCGGGGGGAGGTTTGTTTTACCCTTCCTCAGATGCGGGGAGGACGAAAGGAACCCCTCGGGAATGCGATAGCGTTCCTGAAGAAGGGCCATCTTCTCCTGAGAAACTGAACTAGAGACCGACTCCGGACCTACTACGTCACCGGCCCCCAACGGCCCAACTTGTCCCCCTGACTATCTACAGTTTCTTCCATAATAAAAGAATGAAACGAAAAGGTAGAAGGAAGATTCCCTACCTACAAATAGACTGGTAGTCAAGAACAGTGAAGGCTGAGCGAAGAATGAGGCGAGGTTGAAGAAGCTTCTTTAAGCCGAACCTTCTCTCTTTCCCAAAAGAAACTAGGGCCTCTGAAGTCCCACCAGGTTGATTTGACAAAGGGTTACCCAGGGAGGTAACCCATCTTGAACCAACGACCAGATGAAGCGCATCCATTATCCACGGCAGGGAAAGCCACCCACAACCACCCAAATCTCAACCGAAAGATTGGCTGGACCACCACGCAAAGGAAAAGTAGGGCGGCCCCAGGGCCGCTTGCTCTTTTCTTCTCCCCCAATCAGGAAGTGACAACTGTCCACCGCCTGATTCCAAATCAACCAGGTCATGATGAGCAGTCCAATCAAAGATCTCACGATCATCCACTACACTATCTTCCAGGAGGAAAACGACAAAGCATTGGTACTCTCACTTCTCGAGGCAAACCTTCACTTCGAAAACTAAGTAGGGGACAACTGTTGGGGAATCCCGGTCTAAGTACAAACTGAACACCGGTTCGGCTGATCGAAGACCTCTCCTCCGAACCACGACTTCAGACTTAGAAAGATCGTGCCAACCACGGGCACACAACCAAGGCTCCCCGCGCCTACGACATCCGAAGGCAAGACCTTCGATTATGTCTTCGGCCCTAACCGAAGACCAGGCTCCACGCCGACTCCGAAGACATACTCCTCGTTTCCTGCCGAAGACACGATTTCCGGCCCTTGTAAACACCAAGTCCTCGACTCATGCAGAAGACAAGATCTCCGAGCGAGAAGATCCGAAGACGGGAGATCCCCGGTTCAATTATGAGAATCCCCCTAAACAGGGAAAATCTGAAGATGGGTCCACGATCGTCCCAGATAGGCAACAGTAACCAACGTTACTATCGACTATCTCCATGCCACGATCATGGCACGAAACTCCAGCTGCCACTCCTCCGGTCTGCCGGAACCGCTCAATGACAACCACGATTGCCATCATTGAGAGAAATTAACTCCCGTAATCACTGGGAGAGAACGGATCCGCAGGTCGGCGCCTCCTTATAAATAACGTAAGAGAAATACTCGAGAGAGGTACACCCGCATACGCACTCTAAATTCACAAAGCTTTCTCTCTGCTTCTCGAGAATCTTTCCCATTCTGTGGCTTGGGCCTGCCTCTGACTTAGGCATCGGAGTGTCCCCCCCCGAAACAACTCCGGCAAGGGACCTGTTTTGCAAGTGAACCAGGAAGCGGTCCTGTGGTGCAGCAGCTCTGACCGGCCGGAACAGGGACGCCATGCCAACACATATTAACTTCCATGAAACTTAAGAGTCTCATAATTCTTGAAAATATACCATGTAAGAAGGTGCATATGATTTAGCACAACTATATAAGACGTTCCAATTCCACATGGAGAAATGTTGTTTAAATGTACTTCCATTACAAAAGAGGAACTAGCTAAAGATCTGGCATAACAAGGGAAGGAATAAAGTATTACCTAGAGACTTGGCATGTATGCCCAGTATGCTAGGTGTCTAAGCATCCTCAAGCATTGAACAAAAATTTGGTATGGGATACTCACACATGTACATATATTCTACATACATACATCCATATATATATATATATATACATTTATACGTTCATGCATATAACACACAAGACATATATATTATATATATTATATATTTCTTTTTTGTGTCTATATGCATGAACATATAAATGTAGGGCATATATGAACTCTCCTTCAAAGCTCGAGGCCTCGATCCTACCACTCCAAATCATTAATGAACATTTGACATGCCAGACACATACCATTGATTGCAATGTACATAATAAAACTATATAGAACTGCATGATTTAGAGTATAGAAGTTTCCAGATCTATCGAATTTTAGCCCACAATGCTTTATGAATGGTAAATCGCGATCAACAATGTCATTTTAAATCACATGCCTATCATATAGCTTAGCATACAACACTATTACCAAGATTTCTTGAATAGAATCGAACCATTTGGTTCGAGGCATACCGACTATACCAATCAAGAATCGGCATGATTTGGCCATAAAAAATAGTCTGGATCTCAGACTATTTGAAAGTCTCGAACTGGACCAAAACGATATGTTCGGCCATACCGGACTGAAACAGTACGATCCGGGCCATACCGGATTGAAATGATACAGTTCGGGCCAGGGTTCTCTGAACTGTGCCGAGCTGGCCGGTTTGAGGGTACCGAACCGGACCGGTGGCCGACCGATACGGTTCGGCCACATAAAATGAAACTGCCCCCCAAAAAATAAAAAAAATTGTTGAACCAGACAGAACCGACCCGAACCGGCCGAACCGGTACTAAACCGATCGAAATGAGGCCGAACGATCAGTTCGATCGGTTCGACCCCGATTCAGCCCGTTCAGGTCGTTCGATGGGTGGGGGTTTTTTTTTTGTTTTTGTCACATGGCTACTGTAGCCATGTGACATGTGTGGGGGGGCTTTGTGTGAAGCTCTTAAAAGCTTTAACTATAACAGCAGAGAGCTCTTAGGAGCTCTCTTCTGTCGTTGTTCTTTAACGACGATTCCTTTTAAAAAAAAAATTAATCCATTTCAATCCAATCAAACTTCTAGAAGTCAAAGAGGAAGGTAAATCAAGGTACGTATACCTTTCTTTTTTCCATATTTCTCTCTTTTCTTCATTTTTTGTTAAAATCCATGCAAAATAGAAAATTAAGGAGATGCTGTCAAAATTTATTTGTTGGCTATGATTTTAGAGTATGTGATTAGTATATGATAGATCTACACAATGATACTAAAATCTTGATTTTTTGTTAAGTATAAATTTTTTTAATTAAAATTAATTTCGGATTAATAAATTAATTTTTAAAAAATAATTAAAAAAAATATAATTATAAATTATTAATATAGGCTCGTAAGCTACTCTCACTATAATTTCATATCGATTTATTCAAGTTTGATCCGTCTCATGAATAGTACCCTAGGTCTTAATTAAAGATTTTTTGACTTTTAATACATTATAGGATCTTAAAAAAATATTGTAGCATGTATGATAGAATCCTACATGAGTCTAAAATTTATTTTTTTTATTTTTCTTTATTTTTTAAATTTTTTAAATAAAATTAAAAATTAAATTAATTTTAAAATTAGGTTAATAAGTATTAATTAATAAACATTATTATTGATCTTATATATAATTTAAATATTTAGGTATGGATCCATCAGGAGAAAAATGATTCGAGCGGGACATGGCTGGTTGCATGAGAAATGCTCTCCGGTCGGCATCACTGGAGGTGTAATGATGCAATACTGAATTCAAAGATGGGGGTAACAAGGTTGAAGCAGTACTTGGCTGACGGCTATTCTGATCTATCTGCATGCGACAGTGTCCACAGGAGATCCGTTAGTTGATGAAAAATATTTTGCTGATTTTAAAGATGGGAAGAAAAGAGAAGCAAAGAAGGCAAAAATGGATCGCAGAGCCGCAAAACCACCTTCTTATTACTCCGGGAAGTCAGATGGAGCATCTATTCCTTCTGATGAGGAAACACCGATGCAGGCTGCTATTCAGGCGAGCTTGTATGAGTAGAGGCAGCAGGAGGAAACAGCCAGGCATAGACAGCGATTTGGGCCATTAGCTTTTGAATCAGGATCGGGATCCGCTTCTGCTAGTGCTGCAGGAGTCTGAGACAGTTTATGAAGACCTCCTCAGTCAGAGAGCCCGTCAGGAGAGGCACCAGCCGATTGCATCAATGTTGGGAGCATTTGGCAGTAGAAGAAAGTATTCCAGGGACATTCCAGAAGGAGCCACTATCCATGATGTCGATCCACATGCCTTTTCCAGTAGAGTTCCAAGCAACAGAGGATTGACACAATACTGAAAAAGGATAAGAAGAAGGATATATGGTGGGACATCTCCTGGTTTCATTTCAGTCATATCCCACCCATGCAGCAGACAATCCATATTATCACTCTACTATTTCATCTATACAGACTGCTGGTGCAAGTGTAGATCCTCCAGCATCGAGGATCTATGGTCAGTTTCTGTACAGCAATAAGAGCTAAAAGGATGGATATCCTCATATCAAAGTAAGTGGCCCTATATGGATTGACGATGATGTGTGTTGTTGGACTGGTCCTACTAGACGGAGCATCATCAATTTCTTGACTTATTGTGATGGGAAGACTTTTTTTCAGAAGTCTATTGATGCTTTAGATCAAGTGCGTGATGCCAGTTATATCCTCAAATTGATGGAGATGATTGATCAGGTAGGAGAGCATAATGTCATGCAGGTCATCACTGATAATGGACCACAGTACATGACCGCAGGCAGATCTTAATGAAACGGCGGCCGCTATTTTCTGGATCCCTTGTGCTGCACATTGTATAGACCTCATGTTGATGGATATTAAAAATCCGCAGGGTGCAGAAGATTATTGAGCTAGCACAGTCTATTACAGATTTATATATACCATACATGGGTCTTATCATTGATGAAGAGCTTTACAGGAGGAAAATATTGAGACCGGGTCACATGATTTGCTACTAATTACATTGCACTGATAGTCTTCTTGGCAAGAAAGTAGAGCTGCATCAGATATTGTTGTTAGTCAGGAGTGGCAGCAGAGCAGATAATACCAGGACAAATACTGAGAGAAGCAATATAGAAAATTTAGTGACGAGAAAGACATTCTGGCAGCAGGCTGAGAAGATAGTGGAAGCTATCAAGCCTCTATATGAGGTACTTCACATCGTGGACTGTCCGAGAGGTATGCTCAGATGGGCTTCTTATATTTCATGATACAAAGGGCAAAGGAAAAGATCCAGGAGGCAGATTCATTACATGCATCTGAGTATATCCGGATCATTGATGGACGGTGGAGTTTATCAAATGAGTTCGGATTTGCATCTAGCAGGTACGTAGTAATTTATGAAGTCCCTAAAAATTAAAATTCAGTAGATTATACAAGTATGCTTGACTAATTCTTAAAATATATGTGCAGCTTACTATCTAAATCCGAGATTTCAGTACTTCGTATCGGACATTACCATGGACGAAGATCTTATATCTGCCCTATGCAATGTTATATATAAGATGGAGCCCGATCTAAATATCGCTGCTATGTGCCTTGAAGAAGTAAGTTATTTTGAATTATTAAGTGATTTTTAAGAGCATTAATTTCAACAAGTAGCACATGCTAACAAACTTTTTTCTGACAGACAATTTTTTAGGAAGGCACAAATTCATTTGGATCCACCGTAGAAATCAGAAGTAATCAAAGATGAATTCTGGTAGGTACTACTAAGGAATAAGTGTAATATTATATCATGATTAATTTTTTTATTTTGCCAAACCTAAAATTCTAAATGATGTAATGTCTTTCGCAGCTGAATGGTGGGTGCATTTTGGTGGACCTGCTAAAAATCTAAAGGTTCTTGCAGTTAGATCCTCTACCAGACGGTGTCATCCAGTGGATGTGAGCGCAACTGATATATTTGGCCTTATCCACTCCAAGCAGAGGAACCGTCTGAAACAGAAACGTTTTTAACGATCTTGTGTATGTATACTATAATTTAAGGTAAAGGCTAAAATATATTCAGGAAGTAAATTGAAATATCCCGATCCCACTGCAAGTTCATATGTTGATGAGGATGAAGATCCAATGATTGGATGGTCATGGTCAGCAGCAGACGCCAGGCTTGATGAGCCAGGATCGCCTCCTCGACCAGCCAGTTTTATAGCTAGTGAGGCTGGGGTGGATGCTGGACAATGGGCAACAAGTCATATTCCTCACAGGGCTCCAGCAGATACAGCACATCGTCCGTCCCCACCATCTAGTAGACCTGGAAACAGAGAAAAAGTAAAGACAGTTGCACCTCCATCGGAGCACTCAGTCCACTCAGATTCAGATACCAGAGACAGTGATGATAGATGCTTCAGATAGTGGAGGATCTAGTGATCAGGGAAGGGCAGGAGGACAGGAGTCGCAGCAGTCGCCTAGTCCTATTCGATTCACTGGGGAGTCGCGTGTTTTGCCATGCCACGCCGGATACAGATCATGGAGTACCATCTGATAGACCCCGTGGTGATACGATTCTATATAGACGACGGCTCCACGTGGTCGTTCAGGACAGATACAGCTGCAGCTCTTGCATGTGGAGTAGATCCATGGATGTATCTGGATCATCCTCATATTCAGGATCCTCTTACCGCAGCTACTGGCAACTTCTGATCCGTATGATCCATATAGTGCATCTGAGACGTCATCATCCAGTGATTATTATCCCATGCAGCCCGGAGTATTTTATGGATCTGATTTTGCTACTGGTATATTAGATGGGCCATACACTGCCATATCATCAATCTCTGGATAGCTCTGAGAGTCGGGTATCATAGAGAGATCTACAATGAGTTATGATCCATCATGCATACCTCCTGAATGAGCTTAGAGAAGTATCATGCTACCTGGCTAGAGGGATTATCGATCGTCTCCTGAGTATATAAATGATCCTTATATTATGGATATCAACACTCTACCCGATTCTAGAAATTGATATGTACTTATATGTTTATGCTACATTTCACTTTAATTAATTGTTGATAATCTTAGTTTAATTATCATTTTATATCTTATTTCAATTGAAACTAGTCAAGGTACATATCTTAATTTCTAAATTTCAAGCATTTAGGACTCTTAAATACTAATTCTAAACCCTAAACCCTAAACCCTTAAAATAAAATAAAAACATTAAATCCTGTAATTCATCAAAAAAATTAAAAAAAAATTGGCGTACCAAATTGGGCGTACCGGTTCAAACTGGTATGCCACGTCGTACCGTATATCGGCACGATACGGTACTGTACAGTATTGATACCGGCTGGGCCACCGGTACGGCTCCCGTACCGTACCGGGAACCTGATTCAGGCTATACCAGGCCGAATTCAGATTGGATATTGTAGCCGGGGATTTTAATGTAACTAAGAGCCCAAAAGGTTCTCAGTTCATAGAGACCAGTACCATACCAGTACAGTATGGTACAGTATCGTACGTAACCGGCCAGCGACTAGTACAGATCTCGGAACCGGTTCACGATTCTTGACTATCACTAATACTATCAATTTTTTCTCCCACTTGATGTATGGTGTAACACACCTCCAAAACACATGATTTTTTTTTATTTCTTGTCATAACCAATGATGTGGATTCACAATTCAGAATGTCAATCAATTTTGCATTGGTAGGATAAAGACAGAGTCCTTCCAAAAGTATAGATATAACATAACATGTATATATAATACAATATAACATATAATATTGTAATAGAATATATAATACAGTATACAGATAACCATTATTTTGCTGTTTATTCAAAAATAGAAACTAAAAGGGGGAAGGTGAGAAAATAATATGTTGTCTAATAAACAAAAAGCATTAGATTAGCCATAAGTTTGCAAGTTGTTTAAGTAGTCATTAGGTTCATTTTAGTTTAACAAGACGTATTAAGATAATTGATAATTAACAATGATAACTTAATCTTGAAAACATAATGACACTTTGCTTAAGTAGTAACTTCAGGTTAAAAACGACCAGTTCGAAGTGTCCAATACTTAAAAACCAATTCTCGAAACTGTCCCGAACTGCCCGATTTGGGGCGTACCATACCATACCGGCTCTTAGCCGATATGATTCAGCCATAGAAAAACGGCCTGGAATGCTGGACGTTCAAAAAGTAAAAAAGTCTTGTACCATACCGTACTGTATCGGTAATTTTGTCCAATTCGGCCTGGTATGGGTATGGTTCGGGTCCAATTCATGTTAAACAATATAGCCATAAAAAAGATAATTTTTTATATTTCATTAACCCGGTACGGTACCGTACTATACCATACTGTACTGGTCAAACTAGTATGGGACCCTATACCGGTTTAGTATTTCTTGCTTAAAACAAAAGTCTCCAACATGACATTCCAAAAAGTGCCAGGTATTGTCACCTTTACTGGCACAAGAAGGACAACTTCAAAGTGGTGCCCAGCCATGTTGCATCTCGTCTCTAACCGTGTCCAAGTGCTCCAAAGAGTCAACACTCCCCAAACCCTTAAAAATGAATCCAAGTAACATGAAAAAAATTTAATAGTTATAAAAAAGTTACCTGCATTCCTTCAATAAGCAAGTGCATGTCTTAAGCGTATCAGCTGCATCAGCCGATGGGATAGCTAAAAGCATGCAAGTTAATAATCCAGCTATAGAATGACCTGCAATTGATGCAGCCATTTAACAATATTCCAATAAATTAGATGCTGGCAATTACACACAGCTACACTATAGCTAATAATGCACAAGTTATGGTCTTAACCTTCAATTGATGCAGCTGCTTGATATTATTAATAAAACAAATGCTGAACATTTTATATCCTCCTTAACCTGTATGAATCACAATATGGAGATGTTATAACAATGCCAAGAATGAAATTATGAAGACCTGTCTCTGAGCATTACTGTGTGACAACTACCTCAGAATTGCATATGACCATGCCAGCCCTGCTCGCATCTGTGACACTTGTCATGCCAGCATCGAGATGTGATCCTCTGCACTTCAATGGACAAAAATCTACCTGAGATTTTGTCTGCAGGTTGACCCTTGAAATTCTCCTACTAGACCAGATTTTCACCTTCTTCAGAGTTTGATGGTGCCAAGTTTTGCTCTTAAATATCCTTGCACTCCTTGTAGGCAACAATTCAGAGCACACAACCAGCTTCCATCTGGACTGAATACATTTGTGCACATACCGAATGCCATATTTTAATGGCTAAAAATGATAATGCAACCTATAAGAAACCTAGGAAACAATTAGCACAGCTGCATAGCAGCTAGGTGATGTCTCATATAAGCACAGAAGTCCCTTCAAAACTAGTGATTACTGGATCCAAACAGACCTCAACTAGAAATATAAGGTAGAAACATGATCTTCCTGATATTATCTTTATGCTTCATCAGATCCTACTTCAAAAAGGCCACTTCAAGAAAGGTTTTCTTCCCCATGTTTGCCACATGCTTGGATGACGATACATCTCAATATTAAAGAAGGAACTTGGCATGACATTTTGACATCAATGTTTTAATAGACTGTAGGGAGAACACCGGTGGCCAGGGACCATCAAGCACCTAGGCACTATGCAGCTGCTTAGGTGGGTGCCTAGAGTTGAGGCAGTCTACTAAGAAATTAAAAATATCATGCATTTATACGCAAGCATATACTAGCAATGAGAAATAGAAAATAAGCAATAAACAATCATAATTCATGACATAGGAGAACAATAAAATTGTGATACTTCATCCACCCTTACTAAATTACCAAAATAAACAATAAAGTTGTGATACTTCATTTTTTCAAGCACAACAATCAAAATAAAAGTTCTATCAAGATTCATACAGCCATACTAGTTGCAAAATCCAAATGAAGAAATAATAAGTCACATTAAATACTTAATTTCCAAATCAAAAATTACTAATGAAACACATCCAAATGATCAATGACTTCATTTCATGATGAATTATATGCTTTCTTTATTCATTACTCAGTGTCTTTTCCTATGCCTCTTTACTAACATCCCAAAGGACACTAGCAACACGTGCAAACACAAACAGTCGACAACAACTGTTGCTGTCACATTACTTCACCACCACCACCACTGCTGCCAGCGGCAGGCCCCATTGCCACCTTCACAGCTCCACCACCCCCCAGGAAAAAAAAGAAAGAAAACAGAGGAGAGCAGACGAAAATATGAAAAAAAGGGATACATACCTCGAGTTCGTCGTTCGCTGCTCCACCAACTCCACACCACGCCGTTCGCTCGCGGCTCGCCGAGCCGCTCGCCTCCCCCCTGACTACCACCACTTGCTGGTTAAGGGAAGAGATAAGGTGGAGTAATCGGGAGAAGGAGGGTAAGTTTTTACTGGTTTAGGGGGTGGAGATAAGGTAAGGTGGAGCAATCGGGAGGAGGGGTAGGAAGAAAAATTATTGGTTGAACCAGTTCCGCCACGTCATTTTTGGACCATTTCAACCAATAATCGCCGATCGAACGAGGGAATCAATCGTGCGATTTCACGATCCCGCGGGTCCCTTCTCTCTCCTCCGCGAACATTCTGGAGTCTGGACCTGGCCGCCGCCGACTCCGACTTCCGGTCGCCGCCCCGCCACCCGGCCCGCGTGCCACGCGTCATGGCGGACCCAGGCATCTTCTCCTCTGCCGGTGCCGCTGCCACCGGGGTGCCGATCACCGTCGCCTACCTCCCCCCCTCCACGCGACCCCCGATCCTCCCGCCCCCTCTGTTGGTCCTTCTCCTACGACCCGGACGCCCCGGTCCTCCAGCTCCGCTCCACCCTCCCCGCCTGCGTCGATGTCCTCCACGTCGCACTCTCCGTGGCCTCGACCCCGCTCACCACGACGCCCTCGCCGCCCACCTCCTCCACGAGTTCTCCAGCCGGACCTCCATGCACTTTCTACCACGGGCTTTTACAAGCACTACCTGTGGCCCCTCCTCCACTACCTCCCCCCCTATCTCCCACCTCCCTCAGTGGACTCCGCTTCGATTTATCCCTCTGACGCTCCTAATCTCTCGGCCAACAAGCTCTTCGCCGAACCACCTCGTCACCCTCCCCACCGTCCTCCGCAAGCGTTTTCCCAAAGCATGAATCTTGGATTTTCCATCCATTCCCATCCCTTCCCTTCGAGATCTTCCGCATCATTCCGTCCGCGACGACCTCCTCCGTGCCCTCCTCGACATCGACAAACTTTGTCGGCTTCCACACCTTCGACTACGCCCGCCTCTCCATCATGCAGTCGCGGTTGATTCCTTCCGCCGGCACCGATCTGCAGATTTCTTTTCCCTGTTGTCGACGTGTCGATTATTGATTGAACTGTTCCAAAATGTCGTGGTGGACCTGGTTCAATTAATAATTGGTCGGGTTTTGGGTTTGAGGTAAAAGAAAAATAAAAAAACGAATGGACCGTTTTCCGCCCACCAGGGTTGCGAACTTGCGATTTAGTTGCCCGCTTCGCGTCAGGCGGGCAACAGGTCTATTTCTCAATTTTTTTTAAAAAATAAATCTAGGTACATAAATATGGCATCAAATTTAGTATACGTGGCCATCAGAGTGACCCTGTATTTATACATTTTTTTAATTAATTTTTTTATCGATAAAAAGATAAGGTGAGATTGAGAAAGCTCGTTCTTCATCATCGAAAATCAAATTCCAATTAAAATTGGAGAGAGGGAAAGGGTGAGGGTGTCCCCCAAATTTGTCATAGATATTGACCAAAAAGACTATTTAGGACCTGTTTGAATAAATAGTTTGAAATTTCCATTAGACTCGGGAATTAGGCCAATAAAATCAGTTAAAGCGGTCTAACTCCGATAGGAAGAAAAGCTTTTCCTTTCATACTCCAATTTTTTTTTAATAAGCTAAACTTTTAATTCATAAATCTCAAATAAATATAATGAAAATCATCAATCAAAAATATTTTTTAAAAAAAGGGATCTCTCCCATATAACCAAAGAACATCTATTCCTAACAGAAAGGGAACCTTTTCCTTCCATACTGCACTTTAGGCCAACCTATTTTCTTGATTGCAAATTCCCGGGGTCATGATACTTCTTTGTCTTTAACTTTTTGATATTTGTATTTTTTTAATTAATTCCTTTCCATCAATTATTTAAGACAAAAACATTGTCTTGATATTGATCATATCCATCAAGCTTCTTTTTTTTTTTTTTTTTTTAAAAAAAGGTAGGAGGATTTCATCCATATAGTGCTCCATACAGCTCCCAGCCCGCTAGGCCTTTATTCGATACAGGTCACAATTTTTCGCGTACCTTTCCCACCCTCCAGAATTTACCCGAACATGTGAGTACGTCAGCTTAGCCCCTCTACGACGTCGAAGTATCAGCCAATCCACCTCTCAGTCACGTGCATCCGAAAATTTCCGGTCCACCTCTCAGTCACGTGCATCCGAAAATTTCAAAATTTTAATCGAGTCATCCACGGGATCATTCTCGAACCCGTGACCAGGCAAAGGAGGAGCCAAGCCTTTAAACCGCACTACCTCCGTAGAGGTTATCCATCAAGCTTTAAACCAATAATTTTGCATCCATTTTACAATCCTCGTTGGGGATCATTTTTGTTTAGGACTACCTTACATATTACTTTAAGCTTTTAAAACACTCTCTAGACTTTGAACATACAAAAATAGTGCTTCGAGCTTTTACTTTAAAGCTACATTTTAGTCAAGAATATCTTGGTTGCAAATTGTTTGATCACGTTTTTTATCTTGGTTGTAACTTCTTTAGTCATTAATGTTTGTATTACAAAAGAAATATTGTATCCATATCCATCATCAAGCGTTATAAATTTGTGGAGTCATTTTTTTGAATACTCATTCATTAAGCCTTCTCCTGATTTCACTTCAAGTCTGCCGATAACCTCTTTCATAAGTTCCATCAGTCATTCTTTCCCTTCTCTTCCTGCATCCTTAAAAAGTTAAGAGTATAAAGTTTTACCTCATCATATGAAACGGTTATGTATTATTTTTATTTTCTTAATATTTATTTGCGTAGCTTGAAACAACCAAAACGTGGATTCCTTCAAATGTTTGATAGTAAATACCAAGTTTTCCATATAAAGAGAATAATAACATTTAGTGATTGTTGTAGCAAATTCTTGCTCAGGTCAGAGAAGGTGCTGGCTAGCAGAGATCATCGCTAGCTTAACCTGCAAAACAAAGTTCCCAGCCAGAGTTGGTTCTAGGAGAACCCTCCGATGTTCAAGTCAGCAATCTGGAAAAAAAAAAATAATGAGCATGGAAAAGAGTAGCTTACCGAGAGTCCTCGGTCTTTGTTATTTATAGAAGAGAGCTAAATAAAATAGGAAACTCTGAGAGTGGCGGGCCATGATCATGCTGTTATAGGATTGTAGCCATGATCTGATTCCAGGGATCATTGAGGATGCTATTACTGGCGATATCATTGTCATGGATAGTTTGTTCCCATGATCTGGACAATCAACGATTTGAAATCCAAGAGATGAACCACGTGAGGAGGGGTGTGCTAAAGGACTGCACCTAATAATGGCTAAGCAATGCATGCTTCGGCATATGGCTTAGCATGGCTGACAAGTCGGTAGATGGTTACAGTTGAATTTCACATCTAACTATTAGACTATAATGATACCTTGGTAGCAAGCTCTGGCCAACGGATAAGTCGGTGGATGGGTTGGCGGATCAAGCATTAATCCCTGAAGTCGTGTCCTGAGGATATATCCAAGGCATCCGAAGTATTCCTGTAATAATTGCCCCCTACTTCTTAGTATAGCCAGGAGCCAGTTAGACTAAGAGAGTAACACTTGTTACTATGCCTGGATCTAGAAGGATTTGTTGACTTATTATTTAATGCAAGCAGCACCCGGACAACATTAGTCACTAACCATTAGGGGAATCGAAGCGACCGCCCCCTACACCATTGCTGAAGGGTACTTTGGAGATTTGGCTTCAACAAAAGCACTTTTCATATTTTTTTTTTCTTTTTTATTTAAATATGTTTCTTTCCTCTGAGATTCATTTGGAAGTTTATTCGCTAAACCTTCCAATGTTCTCTTTATAACTTTTTTGAGATAAAATGGATCTAGAGATCATACAGTGCTCAAGAAGGTGCTTCAAAGGAAACGAGCCAGAGGGATGCACTGATGACTGCTCTTCTAGTGAACAACCCCCGATGTTAATCAATCTCCAAGTCATGCCACTTATGGTGCCGACTTCAATAGAGGAAGAGGTTGCCCCACCGATTGCTCAAGTATCGTCATCGCTAAGTGGAATGGCAGCCAGCATGAAACAATCTTGATAGAAGTTGAAAACATTCCTACACCATCCGATGAAGCCTTTGTGGTGAAGGTGACCATACCACTAGAGAGGGTTTCGATAGTGTCTATCGATCTACTAATCCACTGAAGGGGTGCCTAGCATAACCAATCCCTGGCTACCAACTCACATGCTGGGATGATTGACATGACGAGCCCACTGGTGATTGATCTACCAGCTGCATTGATTGGCATAACATTTGATACAACAAATCCACCGATAAGGGAACCCTGCACATCAAAAACAGAGAAAGTTGAAGCCCATGCTCCATAAGCTATGCAAGCAAAACTCTACGCTCTGGAAGCAAAAGAAGCCGAAGCCCGTGTTTCGAAAGCGACAAAAATAGAAGTTGGCTGGAGCCTGAAAGCAGCACAAACAGAAGGCCACAGGCCGAAAGTAGTGTAGGCAAACCTCAACAGGCTACCAAAATGCTTAGGAGCCTCCTTCCACTGATGAATGGTAGCTGTTGGAGTAGATGCTTCAAATTTTTGATGCCCTAGGGCATTCATTCGAGTGAGTAATTTTCATGACTCGCCTCTTCATTTCTTGTTGCATCTCATCTAACCTGTATGGTGATCACTATTTCTTCTAGCATTTATACAATTGGAGCATTATTTGGTCCGTTTTGCCACTCTAGCTTCCTCGTGCAGAAAAAGGTAACTAATTAGAGTACTAGCTAGAACAAGAGAAGTCATGAACATCGCGCTAACGAAAGAAGTCAATGACTATGAAGAAGCCCTCCATGAAGCCCAAGACAAGGTTGACCAGTGGGATGCAACAATAACCCAGGCGGAAGCCTGAATAAAGGAACTTGAGCAGTAAGTTATCGAGGCTAAGAAAGTTTGCACAAGCACTCAGGAGAAAATAAAGGACCTAATAAAGAAACTGGATGAGCAAGAAAGAAGAGCCTAGTCATCACTCCTTATCAAGGTCCGTTCTTTGAAAGGCTCCTAAACTGAGGCTTCCCCTGTGGAATCTAGCTCGGCCATGAGAATAGTCCGGTGATAACAGAGATAGATGTCCAAGCTCCAATGTAGGCTCCACTCATTCACCTTAAAGGCTAAGGATGTGGAGTTGTTGAAGAGAAAAGAGGGTAGTAGATCATCTCTCCATCACCAGCTCATCGATCAGGAGTAGCTAACCATTCTGCCAAGAGGAGGGCAGAGGGTTGGAGAAGATGAAATCTAAAATCATTTCAGAGGCCTACAAAAAAGTTTTCTTTACAAAAGGTTTCTTCATAGGCTTTGAATGGTGCAAGCTGATGGTCCCAGCTTATCTTTTAAACCCTAGTGCAAACTTCTGAGGGTTGACCCTTCAAACAAAAGTTTGAAGGCTACAGTGTTGACCATGTGAAGATGTTCACAAAAAGCCTTGAGCAGCTTCCCTCTAGTGTCAGGTTCTATCGAGCCACTCATACTGACCTCGAGGTGCGCTCCAAAGAAGACAGAACTCCGAGGCCCAATAGATGCATTTGTTCCTCCCCTTTTATTTTCCTTTTTTTACGTGTATCACCTCCTTTTTGTAATCATCCTTCAAATTCAATAAAATTGGACTTTTCACGAAATATGTCTTCCAACTATATGCCTCTACATGTTTTCGAATGTTAATTATGAACTTTGTTATAACATAATGGCTAACTTTTAGCTAACTCCACACCAATATCACCCAGGCCAGAGTGCCTACTAGGGTTTGTGCCAAAATTGACTAAAAATCCAAGGGTGGATCATTAATCTGTAATATGAAATAAGAAACCCAAATGAGCCCAGATTAAGACATCCCATGGGAGATACATTCATAAGAAAGTTGCTTTAACCCACAGCTAAACTTCCTATGATAGTAGATTGATGAGTTGGCTTCGACCCAAGATCTAAGGTGGGGATGAACTAATTCCGATCCAAACTGATTTGGGACTTAGTATGTGGATACCTAAATCGTTGCAATGTCAATTGGGATTCGAACCATTCTTGCATGGTAAGGTAGTGTTGCTTTGAATGCCATGTGAAGCACAATTTGCTTGCCACTATCAATAACTACCAAATCTGCCACGGCATCCATGCTGACAAGGAAGGCCATGCATTATCCATCCAGATGTTGTCCACCGGATTTGCCTTTTCACCATCCCCCTCATTAATTTTTCTGGGAGAAAATGCCTAGAAGAGATTTGGCTCTATTTAAACCTTCCAGTAGGTCTGTACCAACTTTTTAAGGTTTTCTAGTCATCTTCTTGCTGTGAGCCCTGATTCTTCTTACTTCTCTGGTCTCTTCCATGTTCCTGCAACTTTATATCTTTCTTTTCTTTGCTAGTTTTTAAAATGAGTGCATCCTTGGAGTCCCGAGCCCTGGTGGTGATTACTCTAGAGGAGGAAGAGGTGGAGTAGGACTTTGACCCAAAGGACATCCAATCAAAATTCACAAAGATGGATCAGGTTAAGATCTATGAGGACTATCTGATCCCTTTGGAGTTCCAACTGGATGTTTCGGGGCTGAAGATCGAGCTTGCCAACTGCCCCCCGGGCCAAATGAGTCTCTATGAGGAGTGCTTCCAAGCTCGGTTGAAGCTTCTTCTCCATCCATTTTTTATTACATTTCTTAGATTCTTTGATATGTCACCATGTTTGTTCTCTCCAAATTCATGATGGCATATCTACAGTTTTATTATTGTTTATTTTTTGGATGGGGTCACTCCGAGCATTTCTCTCTTCCTATCTTTTTATACCTTTAAGAAGAATCCTGACTTGAATGGGTGGTGGTATGCATCACCTCGTAAGAGAAAAGGTATCCTTCCATTGATTAAAGGCACTCCTTCCACCATTAATGACTAGAAGGAGCATTATCTTTTCGTCTCTAAGACTTTTAAGGAGGCTTGGGACTTCATCGACTAGGGCAAGCCTCGGCATCAATCCTCAAGGAGCCCAGCCTGGATCAGTGCTAGAGAGAGCAATTCAAGGCTCTACATGACTTTCAAGTGCCAGCCTTGAAGGATCTTCTTTCAGAGTAGATGTTGTATATATCGAAATATGCCCAGCCAGCCATTAAGGTGCACTCGGACCTGAACTTTGACTTTCATTTGATTTACTCATTTAGTACTGACCTCGAATTGCTTTTGTTGCAAAGATGGATAAAGACACAATAAAGTTAGAGCATAAAGATGCGAGGAGGTTAGGGCGAGAACACAGGCAAACCCACAAGTGGAAGAGGCATGATGACTACAGGGATAGTCAGGGCATTCGCTTCAAGAGTAGAAGTCCTCCCCCACCACTAACTCTCCAAAAGCACTCTAGGTGAAAGCAGCCTGCCTGGCATGTCGTTGTTGCATTTCTAGTCGCATCTTTGATTGCTTAAGCTTGGGCAGGTAATTAACATGTTGCCACTTGCCACTGCATTCCCAGTTGCCTCTTCGCCTCCTCAAATTGGAGTGAGTAACCGAAGATCCGAAGCTTAAGAGAGTTGTCCGAGCTTCCATGTTTTCGTAGTTGAAGTAAGGTCAAATCCTACCCCCCAGGTCGAAGTAAGGTTGAATCATTCCTGCCAAGCCCAAGTAAGGCTAGATCCTACCCCTCAGACCGGGCAAACAAAGGGTGGAGGAGCCCACCTCCTCAAATAAGCCTATCTCCTATTGTGCCCAAGAAGGGGTACCTAGGGTAGCCCCTGCCTGCACTAGGCTCACACCTTTGTGTTAGAGGACTACAAACTTGTGCACAAGGTCTTCTCCGAGCTCATATTTCTTACTGATGCAAACAAATTTTAGATATGCCTCGGTCCCAAATGAAGGAATATAAATTGCTTCACCAAGGTAAGCCAGCTCACTTGCAAGTTATATATATGCATATGTATTTCAGTTGCTAACAGACCTTGTTTGGCAGATAGTGCTATACAGGAATAGCTACTTCAAGGATACCAGAGACTCCTCGATCGAAACTAGGAGACATCGAATGGAGGTTGAAATGCTAAAGGAGAAGCTTGCCAATTGACACATGGAGGCTGACAAAAAAATCAATGCCTTAACAAAAAGGGCCAAGTTTCAAGGCATTACAAGGACCATGGAAAAAAAACTCCAGATTAAAAGGCATCGAAGAAGCCTAGGTAGCCACAATAAGGAAGCTGGAGGCCACTCTCAAGGTGGTAAAGGAAGAGATTAATAAAGTCGATGAGAACAGGATCAACACAGCTGCTTTGAAGGCGGTCAAAGACTTCTAAACCTTTATCGAATTGCTTGAGGAGAAGTGATGGGGGGCGTGGGAGATGGATGAAATGCATGGATGGTGATGTGCTTCCAACGATTAACAATCCATTTAAAGCAATGAATTTAAAGCATAAAATTAATCATAAGGGGAGATAATTTCATCCAAGCAAGAAACTAGCTCATCAAAATTAAACACCCTCATGCTAATCACTTTCAAATGATATGAAATGGATGAGAGTTTTAGCAAACTAACCAGCAAGCAAACTTGAATAATTAATTATCAAATAAATAGGCTAAATTAATCCAAGAAAAGAATTTTATAATGAGACAGTTGATCTAAGTTACATCACCCATAATATAGATCTAGTTCAAAATAATGATTACGATCTTCATGGCAAGGAAACCCTCACTACTAGGATAAGTTAACCTTCAAATGATCAAATCTAATAAAGCTTAGGAAGAGTTTTCCTACCAACAATGATGGCTAAAATATTTGGTGGAAGGAAAGCTTTCAACACTCAAGGATTTGAGGTCTAAACCCTAAGACTAGCACTCCCTACCTTTAGGACTCATCTTGGCCTTGATCCATGGCTTGGAGACCTTCATCTTGGACTTAGAAAACCTGAGAAAACCTGCAACAAAATCAAGCATTAGGCATGGAAGAGAAATCAAGTTGGAATTGAAACAAAGGGAAAGAAGGAAGAAGGAAGAAAGAAGTGGCCGGTGCTTGACTTCAAGGAACTTGGATCTTGGATTAATCAAAGGGCATCCCACCCTTCAAACACATACACAAGAAACTCTCACCCTCTCCTCAAACAAAGCTTCAAATACTCAAACTCAAGAGACTCACTCACTCCATACAAGGGAACACAATGGAACTAGAACAAGAAGAAACTTTTCTTTCATTAACTCAACATAACATGAATACAAGTGAGAGCCTTAGGGCCTTATTTATAGGCTCCTAAGCTAGGGAATTCAACCAAGAGGAGAGAGGAGGGGATAAGGATGGGCTTAGTTGGATCCAACAACTTTTGGGTAGTGGTTCTAACTAGAAATAAATTATGGATAAAAAGTTACAACCACTTTGATATGTGGCATCTACATGGCAATGATATGGCTTCTATTTGCTATTGTGGAGCCTTAAGTGGGATGTGATGTGGCATCTCACATAGCAAGTTGGTTGGAGGGGAGTGGAAGGTGGTTGTATGCTCCCCTCATAATTCTTGATGAGGTGTCCAATCCTTCCCCCAAGAATATTTGAAATGTGTCCCTGTGAAAAAAATGGCTTCAAAAGGGAGGCGCCATGACTTGCTTGAGCCTTGCTTTGGAGGGCGTCAAGGCTTGCTTGAAGTTGGGCTTTGGCCTAAGTTGAACCAATTTAAGAAAAATGTGGCTTTCTTTCATGAATTGGCTAGTTGGTTTGAGCTTCAAGTGGAGCTGGCTTCATGGACTAAGTGGGCTTCATTTCAAAGATCTTATTTTCTCTTTAGTAAACCATATTAACTGCAAAACCAAAGAGAATTAGTAGAAAATATTTTCTTCTTGTTGATGTCCCCATCAAGAAGGCCGCTACTGCTTTGCAAGATGTGAAGGACGTCCGGGCATCGGAATACTTTCCTAATGAAAAGGTCAACTTCACAACTACTGCTTACGAGGAGGGAATAAAGGATTCCCGTAACAAGGTGCTGCCCATGTCTTGGACTAGACTTAGGCTTTTTGGACAAGCTCCTTACATTTGAAGACCTTGCAAACAATCAGTCAACTACTATCACTTAATCCATTGGATTAACTTGCAGGTGAGCATCCGATTCAAAACCTTATGAAGTTTCAAGCCATCCTCAAGGTTTTCAAGTGGAATGTGAAGCCTTCTTGAGTCATGGTTAAGCTCCAGGTGTATTTATCCACATGTTTACCCACATGGCCTTTGGATGAACGAGGTTGGCCTCCATCATCGTTGAGCCAGGCTTAAGGCTTTTCAGCCTTTGGACCAGATCAAAGATTTTTTGATATTTGTGTCGGGCCAAAGGCTTTCCGGTATTTGCATTAAGCCAAAGACTTTCTGACATTGGACCTGGTTGAAGTCTTTCTAGCATTGAGCTTGAACCAAGCCAAAGACTTTCTGGTCTTTGAATCGAGCAAAAGGCTTTCCGGTATTTATATTAGGCCAAAAGCTTTTCAATTGTTGATCCCAGCCAAAGCTTTCTAGTGTTTATGTTGGGACAAAGGCTTTCTAATATTGGGCCAAACTAAGACTTCTGGCATTGTGCTTGAACCAAGCTAAAAAGTTTCTAATCTTTGAACTAGGTCAAAGGCTTTTTGGTATTTGCATTCAGCCAAAGGCTTTTTTGGTTTTGCATTGGGCCAAATGTTTTTCGATGTTGGACTAGGCCAAAGGCTTTTTGGCATTGAGCTTGAACTGAAACCAAATCTTTGAACTAGGCCAAAGGTTTTTCGATGTTTGCATCAAGCTATGATTGTTGATCTATGCCAAAGGCTTTCCGGTATTTGCATCGAGCCAAAAGCTTTTCGATGTCGAGTTAGGTCGAAGGCTTTTTGGTATTATGCTTGAACCGGGCCAAAAGCTTTCTAGTCTTTGCATCAAGCCAATGGCTTTCTGACATTTGCATTGGGACATTGGCTTTCCGACGTTTGCATCAGGCCAAAGGCTTTTCGATTATTGATCCGGGCCAAAGCTTTCCAACTATTTGTATCAGGCCAAGACTTTTTGATATTGGACTAAGCCAAAGACTTTCTGAGTCGATCTTGAACTAGGCCAAAGGATTTTTGGTGTTTAAATCAAGCCAAAGGCTTTTCAGTGTTTACATCAAGACAAAGGCTTTCCAACCATTGATCCGAGTCAAAGGCTTTTTGGTGTTTGTGTCGGGCCAAAGGCTTTCCAATATTAGATCATGCAAAAGACTTTTTGGTGTTGAGTTTGAACTAGGCCAAAGACTTTCTAGTGCTGTATTGGGCTAAAGGCTTTCCAACTTGAGGCAATCATTTCACCCTTCTGCTTCTCCAAGGTAGCTACTTCACGCTTCCTACTTAAACAATGCCTTGGGGCCATTGCCATACAGAACTAGCTCGGGCAACTGTCCTTAAGGGAAAACCTTTCGTAGGCTACAAGGCTCCATGGTGATCCTTTGCCTTTTGGGAATTTAAGGCTTTTGACCTGTGTAATCACTTGAGAGGGACCATCAAGTGGTTATCCCTCTAAGTGTCATCATAGATTAATTTTTCATTCCATAACATATAAGTTGCTATAACAAAAACATATGCATAGCAAACAATGAATTTGAATTTATTAATAAGCCCCATCACGATAGTACATATAAAGATTAAAGGAGTTCTAGGGTCTAGGTAGATAAGTTCCATTAAGATGCTTCAGCCTATACGTGCCTGGATAGATTACCTCATCTACTTGGTACGAGCCTTTCTAGCTTGGAGATAACTTTCTTTGCTTAGTGGTTTGAAATATCGGCTAGCCATAGTACTAGGTCTTCCACTTTGAACTCTTTGGCTTGACTCAAGCATTGTAATATTAAGCCACCCTCTAACGATAAGAGGCCATTCTCATGGCTGTACGTTCCCTGTGCTCCTCTAGTGTCTAGGTTTATTCGATGCCATTAAGAGTTGGTGTCCCCATTGTATTCATCAACTCTGAATAAGAGGAGCCCGATCTCTACCGGGATGATAGCTTCAGTTCTGAATGCAAGGCTAAAGGGAGTTTCTCCAATCAGAATCCTTTGGATGGTTTGGCAAGTCCATAGCACATGACGAAGCTCATCCACCTAGTATCCTTTTGCTTGACTAAGTCGAGCCTACCATCCCTGTAGAAGAGTTTAGTTGGGACTTCAACCTCACCATTGGCTTGTGGATGCCCCATCGAAGTGAATCACTAAGAGATGCTAAACTTTGGTAGAACTCGCGGAACCATGCACCATTGAACTAGATATCGTTGCTAGTGATTATCACCCTGTGGATACCATATTGATAGATGATAGATTTTCACACAAAGCCCTTCACTCGGGCTTTTATAATGCAGATCAGAGGTTTGGCTTCTATCCATTTAATGAAATAATCAATTGCCAACAATCAGAATTTATACTTTTTAATAGCTTGAAAAAATATATCCAGGATGTCCTTTTCCCATTAGGCAAGAGGCCACGGCACTATAATTGGGGTCAAGTGTGACACTGGTTGATGCTACATGATGGCATTCCTCTGCCAGTAATCATATTGTTGCACAAATTCATTACATCTTGCTGTATAATTGACCAATAGTAGCCTTGCCAAAGTACTTTGAAGGCTGGAGATTGCCACCCAAATGATTTCCACAAACCCTCTCATAGTCTTCCCTCAGCATGTAGTCTACCTCAAATGGGTTGCAAGCACTTCAGCAGAGGCAAGGAATATAGGCATTTGTATAATTTGTTGTCAAATATGATGTAATGAGAAACTTGACACTTTATCTTCCGAGCCACTTTCCGATCTAAGGGTAATTTGCCATGCTTGAGATACCTGAAAAGCAGGTCCATCCAGCTAGGTTCTTTGTGGATTTGTTGGATAAGCTGAGGCTCCTCAAGGCTTGACTGCTTCAGTACTTCAAAATATGTTTTCTTCTGAAGGTCTGATGGCAAGAGTACCGCCAACTTTAACAATGCATCGACCTTAACATTTTCAACCTTGAGCACTTGCTTGATGTCAAAACCTTGGAGGATTTAGTCAACCCCTTTGCCTTGCTGAGGTACTTCATGTTCTCCTCCCAGGCTTCATATTTGCCTTTCACTTGTCCCACCACCAGCTGAGAATCGCTAAAAACTATAAGATGCCCCTTCTAGTTCCTTTGCAATCTTAAGCTTGGCATCCTTGCAATCTTAAGCTTGGCAATGAGTGCTTCATACTCTACTTTATTATTCATTGAAGAAAGTCAACCTCTACAGAAATACTCACAACCTCTCCTTCGAGACAAGCCAATATCAGCCCTACTCCAAATCTCAAAAACTCGATAAGCTATCTACATGCAAGGTCCATTATTCTTTTGAATCAACTTGGGAACTTGTCCCTTCCACTTGCATCTTATTATCCTTCGGTATGGTGCATTCCAAAACCAAATCAACGAGCATTTAAGCTTTGATCTAGAGCCTCGAATGGAACCTCATATCAAACTCAGAGAGTTTTAATACCATGTGGCTATCCTTCCCAAAGTATCCAGTCAATGAAGGACCATCTTTATGAGTTGATCATTAAGATGGGTGACATTGTGGGCTTAGAAGTATGGCTTAAGCTTTTAGTAGAAGTGATAAGGGAAAAGTGAACTTCTCTAGCCTTATGTACCTAGCCTTAGTATCATGAAGGACTTTGCTGATGTAGTATACAAGCTTTTGAACCTTCCCTTTTTTCCAAATAAGTACTACACTTACTACAATGAGAGATACAACGAGGTAGAGGAAAAGTTCTTCCCTGAGCTTGGTCTTGCTCAATAAGGGCACAAACTAATGTATCTCTTCAGCTTCTCAAATGCCTGCTGGACTTCAATGGTTCATTGAAAGTCTCTTAGCTAGTTGAATATCTTGAAAAATGAGAGACACTTCTCTATTGATCTGGACATGAAGTGATTAAGGGCCGCCACCTTCCTAATGAGGTGCTAAACCTTTTTGATGGAGTCATTTCCTGGATCACTCGAATCTTCTGTGGGTTCACCTTGATCCTCGGCATGACACCATGAAGGCCAGAAATTTGCTAGATACTATTCTAAAGACATACTTTGTTGGGTTCAGCTTCATCTTGTACTCGCACAGTGTGCTGAAGCTCTCCTGAAAATCGGTAATATGGTTATAAGTAGATTAGCTATTGACCAGCATATCATTCATGTAAATCTCCATGTTCTGGTCAATCTAATTTTGAAAATCTTGTTCATCAAGTACTGATAGGTTACACCTGCATTCTTGAGCCCGAAGGGCATGACTTTGTAATAATAGAGTCCATGACAAGTAATAAAGATGATCTTTTTCAAGTTTTTGGATACCATTCATATCTAGTTATACAGAGAAAGCATCCATGAAGTGAGTAGCTTATGACTAAAAGTTGCATCAACCAACTAGTCAATCCAAGGCAAGGATGGCTATCTTTAGGATAAGCTTTATTCAGATCAATGAAAGCTATGCATACATGCATTTTTATTTGCCTTCTTTACAAGCACTACGTACACTAGCTAGTCATGATACATTATTTCTCTAATATACCTAGTCTTGACCAGCTTGTTAACTTCTTTAATGATAGCCTTCTGTTGTTCTAGGACAAAGCTTCACTTTTTCTGCTTCACCAGGCAATAAATGGGCCGATGTTTAATTTGTGCACCATCAACTTAGGGTTTATCCCAGGCATGTTAGTAGCAAACCAAGCGAACACATTAGCATTTTCCTACAAAAATGTAGTTGGACTTTCCTTCATTACCTTGTCCAAGTCCAAGCCAATCCAAACTATTTGGCTAGGATCTTCTCTTAAGCTTTAGCTTGGAGCCAAGCACTGTAGCATTATCATGCTATAGCCTGATTCCATCTGATATGTCCAATGTCATGACTGGTTGGAAACTTCACCATTAAATATTAATAGAAACCATGGCATTAAGGGCATATAGGTCTGGTCGACCGACGATCGCATCATAGGGTGCTAGCACTTTAACTAGAATTTTATCTGGATAGTGACCCACTGAGGGTAGGTGCCAGCTTTAACTGGTAAAGTAATTGTCCCTTCTGGTGGCACTGGATCACTAGAAAAATCTTATATGAGTGATCTATACCTCTCCAAGTGGTCCATAGAAAGATTCATCTTAGAAAAGGCAGAAAAGTATAAAATATCAACTACACTTATGCTATTAACTAATACGCGGTGTACATTATGGTTATCAATATTCAAAGTTACAAATATCATATCCATGTATGGGAACTAGATACTAGTCACATCTTTCTTAGAGAAGGTGATGATTTCTTTGACCTTCTGCCTCTTTACTGCTCTAGATGACTTTGCTGGTCCCTAACGAGTCTCATCTATCATGAACACATGGATCATATGCACATTTGGTAGGTGGGTGGTGCGGACACCAGAGACACCAGAATAAAACAGAGGCTTCTCAACACTCTATGGATATCTACTTAGTATTATCAGTGTTTTAAGTCTAGTTTTGTAAAAAAGGCTTAGCCCATTTGAGTCTTTACTTTTAGTCCTAAGTCCTGTTTTTGGCCTTTTCATAATTGAGTCCTGTATTTAGCATTTGATCCATACCATTAGGATTTTGGATAAGTCAAGTTGAGTCTTGAGTTAAGTCAGCTCATGTTGAGCCATTTACCATTTTAGATCTTGTAATCATGTCCAGTTGTATTGAGTCTGTATTGAGTCAAGCCTAGTCATAGAAGACTCAAGCATGTGAAGGACACCACCCAGTGTGCCACTTAGCAACCGCATAGAGTCCCAGTCACACCTTGGATTTCACCACCTAGGATTACTTGGAGGATCATGAAGTCGGCCCATGCATGAGGAGTTGATGTCCACACGCCATCACACCCCTTCCACACCCCAAGCACACCAACTCTACACGTTAGCATGACAAGAAGGAAAGTCAAATAGATAAACATGAATCCCATGATTCATGCCAGCTTGCTTAGGAAAGAAGCGGTCCATCCCAAGCCAAGAGAAGAAAGAAGTTGACACCTCTTGGTCCCCCCTTTGACTGCCCACTACCTACCTTGTTTGGAGGGATTTGTATGGCATGAGAGTATTTTCTTCCATGTATTCAGCTCTACACTTAGGAAGAAAGTGGGCACCCCTTATTTTCCTTGTTTTCTTTTGCTTGGGCCCTAAGTCTCATGACTCTATATAAGGGACCCCTTGTATGAAAATTAATAACTTTTTTTGAATGAATACAACTGAGTTTTCCATCTACTGTGTGCTATATGCTGTGTGCTAAGGGGATTCTATGTGAACCCCTCCTCTTCTTCCTTGTGTCTTGCCCCCAGTCTCCAGCCGCTATCCACCTCTCCAAGCCCTGGCCGCCCAACCTCAAACTCTTCTTTCCCTTGCTGTCTTAACTTTATTTTTCATCCTTGCTTAGTTTCTTAACCCTTGATAGGCTATTTGCAGGTCTCTCGACTTCTACGAATCCAATGACTCCAACCGGGCAGCAATCGGATTACCGGTTGAAAGCCAAGAATCCACGGTCTCCAGCTTGATCATCCAAGCCGTATCCAGAGAGAAAGCGATCCCTTCATCTACGATCTTCATCGAGTGCATTAACCATTGTCAGGTACACCCCTTTGCTTGCTAGTAGCAATACTGAAGGAAACTAGCCCAACCGAGACTTCTCAACCTCGGTGGTCCTCTTTTTTATTGCTTTTTAGGTCCTATCTTGCATGCGATTGCTTCTTGTTTACATAGAACTCTCTACTTAAGTTCTTGGTCTAATCTTTGGGATTTAAATATTGAACTCTTAATATAAAAAAAATACAAAAATACTTATGCATGCATTTTAGTCCCGCATCATTTGTATCAGAGTCTATTTGGGCTCAGTTCTCTTTGAATATTCGGATCGGGTGCTTCACCATAGCCATCCGATCATAGGAGACAAGTAGGGCTGCAAGACCCTCTCTTCCCAATCTACGGGATCTCCTATGGCGTGTAGGGGTGCCGCTGTGATTTGACCCCTGAAGAAGAAAACAAAGAGTTCATTAGGATCATTTTGCATCTCAGCCTTCTCAGTACATAGCCTGCTAATTCAATTGTTTCTACCAGTATATAACTCAAAAAAATCTGAATTTTTTCTGATAAATTTCTTCTAATTGAAATTTTAGAATTTTCTTAGGAATTATTTCAATCTATAATATTTTTGCTAGCTGGAATACCACCTGAGAATAGTTCTATCCTGTTTTTGACAGCAAAGTCAATTTCAGCAAGTTTAGGGTGTTTTAGTATAATTTTTGCATATTTTAAAATTTTGGCATGTTTCTTGTATATTAGGTCATTATCTGCAAATTATCTTTCTATTTAAAAAAATATCAAAAAAAAAAAATTACATATATTCATAAAACACCAAAAAAAATACTTAAAATCTTAATTTGCACTCTCATTTGCCTGCCATCATTTTATAATTAACTTAAGGGCATCAATATCCAAGATAAGGGAAGGAGGTCATTACCTTTCCTTAGCCCAAAAACCACCACCCTTGCATCTGAACCCAACCTTAATTAAAATCGAGTAGACTTAATTTGTCCTAGAGGGCTAGGGATATCAACAGGTCGGGTTCAACCATTATGGGATGACTAGTGCACCCAATTCATTTCCTATTACTGGATACTGGTGTCTAGGCTAGAGGTACAGTGTCAAACGACCTAAGCGGATTGATGGTTCCTTAATTGGGTCCCTGCAAGAGCAGGGGCCTCCCACCATCCCATCTCTTACCTGGCCAGTTAAAGGACTAGGAGTTAAGTTGTGTGTAAGTTGAGTCAACCCATTCTGATTGGGCTCTAGGTTTGGGTACCCGTAGTCGAGTTAGTGTTGAGTCTCGCATGTGCAATAGATCAGGAGTCCCATTTCATCCACCATCTCCACCTTTGGCTGAATCCATGGATAATCTTAAAGCTTAGATTAGAAGCCCGTATGGCCCATACTAAACGTAGATCATCTAGGCCCACTCCCTTGATCCAAGAGCCTATTATCATCATCTTGTCCCTGAGTCTAACCCTAGAAGCCCATACCCATACTTGGGGGACCCAGAGGAAAGACCTGTTAGACACACCCAACCCTATGCACCCACTTTTGATAGAAGCCTAGATCTTGAGGGGAAGAAAGAATAGATCAGTATTTTGAGTACACTCAGATGGCAGAGTTAGCAAAAGTTAGATTGGCCACATATAAGCTAATCCGACATGCTAGGGCTGGGAAGACATTGAGGATGAATGTTATCAAAGAGGAGATGAAATTCGTACCTGGAAAGCCATGAAAAGTAAATTGAGAGAAAAGTACCTAGGTAGATTTTATGAGTACCAACTTTTAGACCAATGGTACAAATTGAAACAAGGGAACATGACTTTGTCTGAGTATATTGACCATTTAACGAGTTTAGTAGGAGATGTAATACAGTCGAACTTGAGTCTAAGATATGGCTACTAATTTCAAGATGGCCTGCGTAGGGATCCAGTGGGAGCTGTTTCATTGCAAATTCAGGACCTAGAGGAAGCCTATCCTCTAGCAAGGGAATTCGAGTTATATCAGAGGGAACTCATAATCAATCAATCTAAGTCTAACAAGGTTAATTCCCTTGAACCTAAGTCCAAACCTAGCCGACTTCCTTTAGACCAGCCTACTACTTCTATCCCTTAGTTTGCAAGGAAAAGATCCCATAACCCATTAATGAGCCTGAGGTAGAAGTGTATGAGGCTGATCCTAGTTTAGTAGACGAATATGAAGGAGAGGACTTTGAAGAGGATGAACCCCTTGAAAATTTAAAGAAAAAAACTCCTGAGCCCACTGAGACATTTAAAGAGGCCACTTATAAGTTAAGTCTAGTAGAGGAACCTGTAGTGGAAGAACAATTAGAGGAGGAGAACATAAATACTGCTGCTAGAACCTTACCTGAGGAAATTGTGGAAGAGAGCCAAATTATTGAGTCTAGTCCTAAAATATAAGAACCATAAGAATTTATTAAGGACTGATCTCTTTGAATCAGTATCCCCAGGATGAGCCCCCTCCCATAGTTCCCATTGAGGACCTCTTCCCAGAATTGTTGATCCATCCTTCCATAGCATGGACCTTTTCTTGCCTAGAGACATAACCCAATGCTCATACATTAAGGTCGGTCTCTTTAGCCAAGAACCAGTCCCTGAATCCCCTTCCTATTTCCTACCCTTCCCTGAGTCATCTCATATTTCTAGAACTATTGGGTCACATTTTATTGAGGTTACCAGGTTGCAAGAATCCATAGAGCCCATCCCATTTGCTACCTACTTTTAGAAGATCCTGTGGCATCTATTAGGAGTTCCTGACAAATTTCTTCTGCATGTCATCTATCAACCATGACTCATGCCCCATGCCCAAGTCCTAGTTAAGATCTAATAAACCTCTTTCGATAGGAATGCATAGTCGAGTCTATTAGGTGTTAGTATTAGTCCTTTGTGTCACCTGTTAGGAGTCTGCATGTGCCCAGCATGTCCACACCTGCACTGAACACCGTACAGCATATGCATCAGGATATTAGCTATAAGAGTAATTTAAATAATGAAATATCTAACAAACTGGCTAATTTCCAAATAAGAGCTAATGGATTCAATGTAGGGAATTCTATCTTGGTTAGGCTTAGGCCTAAAAAAAAACTTTGCTCGCGGAGCCAGACCTTTTAGAGTGATAGAGAAGGTTGGACCAAATGCCTATGTATTAGATTTGCCATCGGATTTTGGCATTAGTTCTACCTTCAATATCGCATACCTGGTTGAGTATAGGGAACCGACAGCGATATCCAATGAGGCCTTTGGACCTACTCCTTCCATTGTGAGTGACCCTAGCCTAGAGGGTCCACCAATTAATTGGCCTGAGAGAGGAGAATGGATCGAGTGTATCCTGGACAATCAAGCCATCACGATCCGAGGCCATGGCTATCAACGCTACCTGGTCCAATGGCAAGGCCGGCCAGAATCGGACGATTCGTGGATTTCTCGAGAGGACTTGCAGTGCATCGACCTAGACCTTCTCAAGAGATATGTGAGCCAGTGTGATCCTTACTTGATAGGATCGAGTTCCTCCCACCCCGGGGAATTGGTGCGGATACCAGAGGTACCAGAATAAGGCATAGGCTTCTCAACCCTCTGTGGATATCTACTTAGTATTTTCAGTATTTAAGTCCAGTTTTATAATAAAGGCTTAGCCCATTTGAGTCCTTACTTTGATCCTGAGTCTTATTTTGGCCTTTTTACAATTGAGTCCTGTATTTAGCATTTGATCCATACCATTAGGGTTTTGGATAAGTCAAGTTGAGTCTTGAGTTAAGTCAGCTCATGTTGAGCCATTTACCATTTTAGGTCTTGTAATCATGTCCAGTTGTATTGAGTCTATATTGAGTCAAGCCTAGTCATAGAAGACTCAAGCATGTGAAGGACACCACCCAGTGTACCACCTTAGCAACCGCATGGAGTCCCAGTCACACCTTGGATTTCGCCCCTAGGATTACTTGGAGGATCATGAAGTCAACCCATGCATGAGAAGTTGATGCCCACATGCCAGCACACCCCTTCCACGCCCCAAGCACACCAACTCCACATGCCAGCATGACAGAAGGAAAGTCAAAATAGATAACATGAATCCATGATTCATGCCAGCTTGCTTAGGAAAGAAGCGGTCCACCCCAAGCCAAGAAGAAAGAAGTTGGCACCCCTTGGTCCCCCCCTTGACTGCCCACTACCTGCCTTGTTTAGAGAGATTTTGTATGGCATGAGAGTATTTTCTTCCATGTATTCAACCCTACACTTTAAGAAGAAAGTGGGCACCCCTTATTTTTCTTGTTTTCTTTTGCTTGGGCCCTAAGTCTCATGACTCTATATAAGGGATCCCTTGTATGATAATTTAATAACTTTTTTGAATGAATACAACTGAGTTTTCTATCTGCTGTATGCTAAGGGGATTCTATGTGAACCCCTCCTCTTCTTCCTTGTGTCCTGTGCCCACTCTCCAGCTGCCATCCACCTCTCCAAGCCCTGGCTGCCCAACCTCAAACTCTTCTTCCCTTTGCTGTCTTAACTTTGTTTTTTCATCCTTGCTTAGTTTTCTACCCTTGATAGGCTGTTTGCAGGTCCCTCGACTTCTACAAATCCAACGACTCCAGCCGGGCAGCGATCAGATCACTGGGTTGAAAGCCGAGAATCCATGGGTCTCCGGCTTGATCATCCAGGCTGCATCTGGGAGCGAGAGCGATCCCTTCATCTATGATCTTCATCGGGCATATCAACCATTATCAGGTACACTCCCTCTGCTTGCCAATAGCATTATTGAAGGGGAACTAGCCCAACCAAGACTTCTCAGCCTCGACGGTCCTCTTTTCTATTGCTTTTTAGGTCCTATCTTGCATGCGATTGCTTATTGTTTACATAGAACTCTCTACTTAAGTTCTTGGTCTGATCTTCGAGATTTAAATATCTAACTCTTAATATAAAAGAATACAAAAATACTTATGAATGCATTTAGTCCCGTATCAATGGGCTCCTTTCTCTATTCTCTTGCTATGGAGGCTATTCAGGAGCCCGATGCGGTTATGGTGGTAGCAGCAATGGCAATTGTTGAGGCCTCGATGGCAATCATCATGGTGGAGCCCTTCTCTAGAGGAATTGATTGAGCTTCCCTCCTAGATGAAGTGCTTAATCGATCTCATCTTGTAGTTAGATGCACTCCTCTGTATCGTGCCCCTGGTTGTAATGATAATGGCAATATTTGTTGCCCAGTAAGCAACCCAAGAGAGGGGGATGAATTAGGTTTCTAAAAATAATTGCAAGTGTGTGAACCAATTTAATAAACAATCTAAGTACAATGAAATACAAGTGTAATGTGCTCTTAAAGAGTATGCAGCAAAAATTAAAAGCAATAAAAGTAAGAGCAAAAGAGAGAGACAAACAATTACAAACACAATCCAAGTATGATGGTTCGGTGCTTTCCAATGCACTTACATCCACTCCCCAAGGACCACTTGGAAATTCACTATAATCTTCACGATTTCAGCCGATTAGTTTTTTGAGCTTACTAATCAAAACTCGACTTATTTTCACAAGGCTCACAAGTCAAAACCTTCCTTGGTTTTGTAGGCTAACCAAGAACCTAATTGGTTTTAAGGCTCACCAACAACCTCCTTTGATTTTGCAGGCTAACAAAGAACCTAATTGGTTTTAAGGCTCACTAACAACCTCCTTGGTTTTCAAGGCTAACCATAACCTCCTTGATTTTCAAGGCTAACCAATAACCTTTATAACAAATATAAAGTTTGAAGTAAGACAACAATAAAAGCTTTCTAAATAAAGCATATATCTCTTTGAAGCTTGAGGAATTGCTTGTTTTCAACTTGATGAAGCCTCAATTAATGCTCAAGAATGTTGAACTTGAATGCTCTTGAAGGCTTTGAAGCTTGGAGACTTATTTTTGCTTGAAGGTAGTTGCTCTCAATGAATGGGGGTTAATGCACTTGTTTTTCTTTTCTATTGTTGATCCTCTGTATTTAGATTTGATTTCCATCACTTAAATACCTTCCCAAGGTCTCAAAGTCATTTAAGACCATTAGACACAAAAAAGAGCCATTAGGAGCCAAGAGGGCCAAGTTCTATATTTGAAAAACAAGCCATTATTGTTCCCAGAACTTCAAGTGCAACACTTCAAGCTGTGAGTCGACAATTAGGATCAACACTTACATTTCATGAGTTGACACCTAGTTCAAATTCTTCATTGAAGCTCTCTGGATTCTCAGGTGAGTTGACACTTCTTCTGGTGAGTCGACACTTGACATCCATGAGTCGACACTTCAGGCAAGTCTTCAATTCTAGTAAGTTCTGTATCAAAATTTTTCAAGCGATGAGCCAATCCTTGAGTCGACATCTTGAGTCGACACTTGACCGGCATGAGTTGACACTTCAATCGTGCCATCTGAAATTCTTTTTGCATGCCAGCTTGGTCGACACTTGCTGAGTGTTACAAAAGTAACAAATCCATTCAGCCCTGACACGTCATCTTCCTGTGGCTGACATTGCCCCGTGCTTCGCGCAGCACCCCCAAGTCTCTCATCAAAAGAAGATGGTGGATTCGCTTATTCTAAGGGAGGGCCGACCTCGACCAGGCCAGGTCGACACCTCGGCCAGGCCAGGTCGACACCTCGGCCATCCCATTTAGGCTATGTGTGGGCCCAGCGGTTGGCCCAGCTCAGCCGTGCACCTCAGCCCGAGAAATCCCATGGCTAGGCTCAACGCCCTCATGGAGTCTGCTCGATCCGCTCCTGCGCCACCCACGGCACAACCGCGACATGCTAGCGGCTGGCCCGGCTCAGTCCGTCCACTTTAGATCCGTCCGCTGGGGAGTAGCATGTGCTGGGATAAGGCTCCCCGGCTCCACCTAGCTTAGCCCATGCGACGGCCCTGAAAGTAGCTCACCCAAGCCAGTTCGGCAGTCTGGCATCTCGCCTCAGTCTGACTCGGCCCCGCATGGCTTCGCCCGATGGGAGGCAGCATGGCTCTGCGCACCTCAGCCTGTGCCAGACTAGCTCGGCATGTTGGGGGGCAATGTGACTCTGGTGGCACAGCTCCACACCGATCGTGGCACACTCGCTGCACGACCGTGCCCAGGCACCATGCCTCCGTCCAGTCCAGCATGCCCGAGCTCGGTCGACTTCCCCCCGTGTACCTCGGTTCGGCACACCTCTGCCTAGTTCAGCATAGCTCTGGTCCGCCCGTAGCATGGCTCCGCGGCATGCCCAGCTAGCCCACTCCGGCCATGCATGGAGTCCGGTGCCATGGCAGCACGGCTGCGCGTCGCAAGGGAGCGGCCAAGTCCGTTTCCGCTCCACTTCGGCACTGTTCAACGCGATGCTCTCTCTCGCATGGAGTTCGGTCCAGCATGGCCTTGGCAACGCCACTGCAAGGAGTTCGTCCGGCTCGGTCCGCGTCAGCCCACGAAGCTTTCTGGCTCAATGCCTAGCCGGGCCGGCCTCGCACACCTCAGTCCGGTGCGATCGGGAGTCTTGCATCGATTCGTCTTCATCCGTAGGGATCTGGAGGTGCGCCCGCACCGGTCCATCTACTGGGGGACAGGGTTCGCACCCATGTGCATGAAGCCTCGCACCTCGTCTCGATCAGCATGCATGGGAAACCTCTACAGGCCTTCTCTCGTCCGTGCGTCTGCATGGCAACTGGCACGTAAAGCCTAGTGCATCGCCCACTTTGGCATACTCTTCTCAGCCCATGTGCTATACAGGAGCAGCATCCTGGCTGGTTCGGCACTTCGGCATCTCACCCGGTCCGACCACCGGGAGCATCACACAGTTCAGCCCCATCCACGTGGGCTCGGCATGCTTCCCAAGGAACCCCCTCCATGTGGTCCTGTAGTACGCCGCCTGCGAAGGAGGACCACGTTGAAGCCTTCCAAGCCACTATCTACACAAATCAGGAAAGAGTGCCCCACTCGATGCACTGCACTTCTTCACCAACCTTCTGAACCTCCCAGAAGAGTAAGGTTCACCACCCATCATAGCCTCACAGGCCTATCCTGGCCTTACAGCCCTATGTCAAGGAGAGCACGTCTCCCCAAATGATAGGAACCATCTCATAAGTAGGTAAGAGGGACCTCCGGCCCAGGTAAGAGAAAAATGACCCATGCTCACTTACTGGCTTCGAGGCCATTATTTTCCTACACAGCTCTGGCTGTTCCTCCAACTGACTTGAGTAATGGAGTGTCCCCGTCGGAACCCCCGGCCGGGACTTTTGCAGGTCTTCATCCGCAAGGAGTGACGAGGAAAAGGATTCCTCCTATCGGAGAGGCCACAAGATGACCAACATAGCTCCAAGCCCTCTTAATTCTTACAACAGCCCCTTCGAACACGGTGACTCTGCCGGGGTCCCGTGACGAAGGGCCTGTTCCCCTGGATCACCTTCGATCGAGGAATCCGATGACGTCAATGGAGTCCATTCACCTAGGCCACGTAAGAGTTGCAGGCCAGGGCGATCTTGGCAGCAATAGATTGGCGCGCCAGGTAGGGGACAGATCAATGCTCCTCAATAGGGTGGGACAATAGTTTCCACCTTGTCCTTGGTCCCTGGGGGCAGACTGAGGGCACAGGGGCAGACTGGGGGCTTCAAGATGGCCTCAAGAAAAAATCCCGAGCTGTGAAGGTGCATCATCATCCTTGATAGGGTAGCAGGCAGCAAACCAAGGATGGAGCCACCTCCGGGCAGTGCCACCTTCTAGGAGCCCTATTCAACAAGAAAAGAAGACAAAAAAAAAAGAGAGAAAAAAAAGAAAGAGGAAGATAGGAAGAAATTCATGCTCGTGGCCTCTTTAAATGCCCGTCACTTCTCAGGAGTCCAACTCTCCCATGCAATAGGATCTCATTCCTCCCATGCAATGAAGCCTCATGCTTCCATGCAACGAGGTCATCTCCTCCCATGCAACGAGCTTTCTCCCATGCAACAGAGTTCCATGCTCTCATGCAACATGATCTCATTCCTCCCATGCAACGAAGCCTCATGCTTCTGTGCAATGAGGTCATCTCCTCCCATGCAACGGAGCTTTCTCCCATGTAATGGAGTTCCATGCTCCCATGCAACAGGATCTCATTCCTCCCATGCAACGAAGCCTCATGCTTCCGTGCAACGAGGTCTTCTCCTCCCATGCAACCAAGTTCTTTTATCCTATGCAGCGGAGTCTCATTCTCTCCTAAGATGGTGGTCGATGAATTTAATTCTGGCCTTCTCAAAGAAGAAATATATCTTTATTTTATTCATACAATCGGAGCTCAACAGGTAATTCCTCTCCCACTGTATTTGCAATGTGAAAAACTGTGTTCCAGTTTTAAGAAAAGCTCCTGTACTACCATCAAGGGCGAGCACCACAGTCCATCCAGTCCAGCACCGCCATCGAGACTCCAACATCATCATCAAGCCCGGACTCCAGTCTGGCACAAAACCAGTGACTTAAGACGCCCGGCACTCAAGCCCGGACTCCAGTCCGGCACCAAAGATCGATGACATAAGATGCCCGACACTCAAGCCCGGACTCCCATCTGGCACCAAAGATCGGTGACTTAAGACACCTGGCAGCAAAGCCCGGACTCTGGTCTGGCACCAAAGACTGGAATCCTGATACCTCAAGACCGGAACTCCAAAAGCCCGGCACCTCAAGACTGGAAACTCCTGAAGCCCGGCACCTCAAGACCGAAAACCCCGGTGCCTCAAGACGAAAAATGCCAGAGGTCCCGCACCAAAGCCAAGAAGCTTTCGAAGCTCTGCGTTCAAGCCAAGAGTCAATCAAGCCTCTCAATGAAACAGAGTTGAGGCTAAGTTCCTCACTGAAATCAAGCTTTTCAATAAAACAGAGCTAAAGCCAAGCTCCCTAATGAAGCCGAGCTCCTCACCAAAGTCAAGCTCTTTGACAAGATCGAGCACCCTGTTGAAGTCAAACTCCCGTTGGAGATGAAGAAGACTAACCCTCACTATGGCTGGGGAAGGCAAAACGAAGCACGATTCCCAAAAGGAGGAGCGTGGAAGCCCAGTCACTTCATGCACACCATGCGAGACTGTGGAGTGGGATTTTGTCCTTCACTTCATTCAAAGATGATGCAAAGGGTGATCCTGTTCCTCTATACAACATGGGCTGGATGGTACAAAACTAATAATGCATGCACTGACCTGCTCCCCTACTGATGATTTCCGCACACCATCGTCACCAACCTTGTCAAACATCCTCGGCCACCGGAATGCATGGGGCCAACCACTGTGGAAGCTTGTAATGACTGCATCTCTACCAACTGGGGCTTATGATAGCCGCCCTATTCCTCCAGCTCCCTCACCATTTTTGCTCCCTCGAGGTCAAGACGTCCTGGCCGAGGTCAAGCTCCTGCTCTTCCAGCTCCCTCACCAGTTCCGGCTCCCCTCAAGGTCGAGACATCCTGGCCGAGGTCGAGCTCTTGCTTTTTCAGCTCCCTCACTAGCTCTGTCTCCCTCAAGGTCGAGACACCCTGGCCGAGGTTGAACTCCTGCTCCTCAATCCTTCCGACGGCATCTGCACCCTGCCAAGGGCCCTGAGGGGTGTCGTAAGCCTAGCCGAGTCAATCATGTGCATGATCATATATGCATGCACCCAAGTTATGCTCTTCACCAACTTCATCCTCCTCGGCACCACCTTCTATCCGGCCAACGAGGAGTCAGACTGAAGCACTAGCACCATCACCATGCAACACCAACTAACCTTTGATCGAAGTACCTACAGGCAAGAACTCGCCCGTCTGACTCCAGTTCGACGAAGTTAAGAGCTGAAATCAAGCTCCTCACTGAGCCCCGCATCTATTGCTTGACTCTCAGTTCAGCTCTTGCCTTACTCACAGTCTGGAGATGTCCGCGAAGACTCCAAGAAGTCCGCCATCTATCGAAAAACTTATAATTGGCATCTACTGTACTCACAGTCTGGAGATGCCTATGGGAAGCTCCGAAGGTCCAACCGTTTACAGCTCGCCTCCTAGCAAGGCGAACCAGCAGCTCTGCCACCTCATGAAGGATTCCAGCGAACTAAGCTCCTGCTCTTCGACCTTCCAGCAACTTCTACGCCCTCATCAAAAGCTTTGAGGAGTGCTGTTGATGGGGGACATGTATCGAATGATGCATTTGAAGATTAGATGGACTGATGAAATGAAATAGATAAATATGTAGCTATTCTACGTAAAAGAAATAGAATTATATGAAAGGAACATAAGGAAAAGAACTAGACTAGAAAATAATCTCTCAAAGTAATTAAGAAGGGATCTTCGTGGTTAGGAACCACACAGGTTAGGCTAGCCTACTTTCCTATTTCAGATCTGAAAGAAGATTATAAAGATGGCTATCCGGTTATTAATAATCTGAAATTCAGAAAAGGGACACTCAAGATGAAGTACTAAGAATAGCAAGGAGTTACTATAGATCTAAAGGCACCTTGTTTATGATTCCTTGGCACAACGGACCTTCACCTTGAAACTAGGAGACCCGGGATCCTGCATATACATAGTAAAATTAAAAGATTTAGGTGGAAGAATGGAGAAATGGAAGAGAAAATTAGGAATGGAAGAAATGGCTTAGATTTGGCTTTAAGTAGATCTCCTTTGGCGTCCTTTGCTTGAATCATCTTCAATATTGGCATGGAGAACTCCATATAGATAGTGATCTCTTTGGAATGGGAAGGTTGAAATTGGAGAGGCTTGAAGAGGATTCTTCAAGATGGCCGAATGGATTGGAAAAGGGACTAATAGCTTGTTTGGTTAGTATCCTAGGTCTCACACCTACCTTCTCTCAAGGGTCTTTGGCTAGCAAAGGAAGAAAGCTTTCTTAGAAAAAAATTTCATTTCATTCATCATTCCCATTACAAGAGAATTCTAGGAGCTTTTATAAACCTTAAGCTCCTTTTCAAATTCAAAATGCACACTTTTCATGGAGAAAATCAAGGGGTGTCCCATGAAGATGGAGTGTCCCATTCAAATTTAAATCTCCTAATTACAAGGTGGGCACCCATAAAGAGTGGAGCTTCATTCAAATTTGAAAATTCATGGTTGATGTGTCTTGGTGATGTGGCATGATTTATCCTCCAAGTTGGCATGACTTGTCTTCCAAGGTGGCATGGTGCTTTGATGATGTGGTGCTTCAAGTAGTTGGTGAAGTTGGTTGCACTCATTCTTGCTTAATTGACGCCCAATGCAAGTAGATCTTGAACCCGATTCAATACAAAGCTTTAACTCTAATTGGACCCAATTAAATAAAACAGGACTCAATTATTCAAATAAAATAAATACAGGACTCATAGACTTATTACAGGACTTAAATGTCTAGTCTTCTATCCATAAAGAACTTGGCATTAGCTGAAGCCTCTTCCTGAGCCTGGTGCCCGCACCAATTCTCCCCGGTGGGGAGGAACCGACCCTGTCATAAGGATCGGTTTGACTGTGGTATTTTTCTAATATATCTGGGTCAATTTATTGTAGATCCTCTCAGGTAATCCAGGAGTCTTCAGATTTCGGTCGACCGTGCCAACGAACCAGATAACGCTGATAACCCTTATTTCTAGTAGTAATCACTTGGTCATCTAAGTACATTCAATCTTGTCTCTCCGGTCTAGTGAAATTGCTGGTGGACACTCAGGTAGGTTTCACTCTCAAAGGCAGGGTGAAGTTCAAAAAGCTCTCTCGAATTATGCCGGTTCTTTAAATTCTTTCAGATCAGAAACATTAAAAGTGGAGCTAATACCATAATCAGGTGGTAACTCTAATACATATGCATTAGATCCTATTTTCTTAATTATTTTGAAAGGTCCAGCTCCCCGGCATGCAATTTCTTCATAGTTCCCGTGGAAACCTTTCAGGTCTAAGTTTTATCATGACAGAGTCCCCTTCATTAAATTCCTTTATCCGTTTATGTGAATCAGCCACATGCTTATAAACTTCATTACTCATTTGAATTTTCTTACTAATTTTCTTATGTAATTCTTTAAGATGATGTGCATATGACTCGGCAGACTCAGATACACGTGCGTGTGTGGGTAATGGGATAAGGTCGATAGGTCTCCTAGGTCTGTAACCATGGCAATCTCAAAGGGACTTTTACCAGTAGACCTATTGACCGAGCTGTTGTATGCGAACTCAGCACGAGGTAAAAGTAAATCCCAATTTCCCAGATTCTCTCCAACAAGGCACCTTAATAAGTTCCCTAGACTTCTATTTACAACTTTAGTTTGTCCATCAGTCTGAGGGTGGTAAGCAGTTGAGAATTTTAGTTTTGTTCCTAGTAGTGCCAAAGAGTTTTCCAAAAATAGCTTGTGAAACGGACATCCCTATCTGAAACAATGGTTTTAGGTAACCCATGTAACTTGACTACTTGATCGAGAAAAAGCTTGGCTACCCTGGAGGCATCAAAAGTTTGGGAACAGGTATAAAATGGGCCATTTTCGAAAATCTGTCGACCACATACAAGATTGAATCGTGTTTTCTAAGGATCTTGGGCAGTCCTAAAACGAAGTCCATGCTAAGATCCTGCCATGGACAATCCGGCACAGGTAAAGGAGTGTATAAACCTGTGTTTTTGTCTCTGATGTTTGGCAACCGCACATGTCCTACATCGGGCAACAATATTGGCTACTTGTCTCTTAAGGCCTGGCCAGTAAAATTTCTCCTCAATTATCAATATGGTCTTATTTCTTCCAAAATGGCCAGCCAAACTCCAGCATGGGTTTTCCAAATTAGAAAATCTCTCAAGGAAGTCTTCGGACCACAAAGCTTGTTTTCCTTAAATAGATAATCATCTAAAAGGGTGTACTCACTGTGGTCACTAGATGGTCCTAATTTCATAGCTTGGTAAACTTCACTAAAGCGGACAATTATCTACTCATCCGTAAGTCTTTCAAACCAACAACGACTTCAGTGCTAATCGAGTTCAGAAGCAAGGCTCTATGACTTAATGCATCGCTACCTTATTCTCAGTTCCAGCACGATTTTTAGGACAAACGGTAGGCCTGGATGTATTCGACCCACTTGGCATGCCTAGGATTCAGCTTTTTCTGGGAACTAAGGAATCTAAGGGTCTCGTGATCAGAAAACAGGACAAATTCATGCGGTAGTAGATAGTGCCTCCAATACCTTAAAGCTTGCACTACCGCATAGAGCTCTTTATCATAGGTGAATACTTAAGCTTGGCTTCATTTATTTTTCACTAAAGAAAGCTATGGGATGGCTCTCTTGGCTTAACTCCACCTATTCCAACTCCAGATGCATCAAAGCAAACCTCAAAAACCTTGGAAAAATCAGGCAATCTTAAATAGGTGCATGTGTCATTTTCTTCTTAACATCTAGGAGGCCCTATCAGCAGCTTTTGTCCATTCAAATTGGCCTTTCCTAATGCAATCTATGATTGGCGCACTTATGGTACTAAACCCTCGAATGAATCTTCTATAAAAATAGCTAGGCCATGAAAACTTCGTACTTCATGAATATTTTTTGGCACTGGCCACTCAACAATTGATTTGATCTTTTCAGGGTCGGCAGAAACTCCGTCAGGTGTGACAACAAAACCTAGGAAAAGACTCTATGGGTAAAAAAGTCACATTTCTTAGGTTTGCAAAGAGACTATTTTCCCTAAGAGCTAAACAAACTTGATTCAAGTGGTCCAAATGGTCCTTCTGGGTCCTGCATATATAAGAATGTCGTCGAAGTAAACTACGACAAACTTTCTATAAATAACCATAGGACTTGATTCATAATCCGCATAAAGGTACTAGGAGCATTTGACAGTCCGAAAGACATACTACCCACTCAAAAAGTCCCTCCTTGGTCTTGAATGCAGTCTTCCACTCATCCCTGGTCTAATCCTAACCTGATGATAGCCCTCTTAAGGTCAATCTTTGAAAATATTATTGCTCCGGCCATCATATCTAACATGTCATCCAAACGGGGTATGGGAAACCTATATCATTGTGATCTTATTAATGACACGACTATCAACGCACATCCTCCAAGTGCCATCTTTCTTAGGGGTCAGTAATGCTGGTACTGCACAGGGACTCAAACTCTCTCTAATAAATTCTTTCCTAAGGAGATCCCCTACTTGTCTTTGTACTCTAAATGTTCGGTAGGGTTCATCCTATAGTGTGGAAGGTTGGGTAGGGTGGCTCCTGGGACCAAGTCAATGGCGTGCTGAATGTCCCTAAGTGGTGGAAGCGGTTAGGTAGGTCCATCTGGAAATACATCCTTAAAGTCTTCTAACACTTTAGCCACTTCCTGAGGGCGTTCTTTTTGGGAAGGCTCCTGAATTTCCTTTGTGGTTAAAATCCAAACATGTATACCCTCAGTGAGTTCTTTCTCAATTCCTTTTCAGTGATCAAATTGACTCCCTTTTTTTTCCTTTAGCTGGCTTGATCCTCTCTTAACAGTGTCCTTAGGTGGTGTTGGGTTAATCACAAACTTCTTTCCTAGGTGTATGAAGTGGAGTCTATCCAAAACCTTATATGGAGTCAGATGGGGAACTGTGGACAAGCCTAAAGTTTTGACAGCACTAGTGGATATGGCATTTACACAACTCCCACTATCTATGATTATTTTAACATCCCTATCCCCTAACTTGATGAATGTTTGTAGGATGTTAGTCCTACGCCAATCTTCCTGTGTCGCGTTTTGGGTAAGGATGCATCTAACTACTCCCAACATATCAGGCTCTATTTGTTCCTCGTCTCCTTCATACTCTTCAGCCAAATTGTCCTCAGCCTGATATACTTCCTCGACATTATCACCTAGGGTTCCTTGGGTTCAGACTCACTTTCTTCTAATTCTCCTATGTGTAAGGCCCTAGTTGGACAATTGCTAGCGTAATGGCCAACTTATGACATCTATAGCAAGCCACATTAGAATTTGGAGTCCCTGAACTTCTGGTGCTTTACCCCTACATCTCTACGGTCAGAGGGGGCTAGGGTTTGGTCGACTGGGTCGCATCTGATTTGTTCTTTCCTTGCTGCTTACTAGGGTGCACTATTCTAGGGGTTTCGGGTTTGCGATAAAAATGGTCCCTATGCAATCTCTCAGCGGATCTCGTGCTACCTGGAAAGCTAGCTCTAAGTCAGGGACTTCTCTCAGAAATAACTCCTTCGGATCTCTTCTCTCAATCCTGCCCTAAATCTCAACACAAGTAACTGACTCAGACTCATCTACATTGCATCTCATTACAAATTCATCAAATTTGGCAATGTATTCGGCTACACTCTTGTTCCCTAGGTCAATCTCTGCCACTGGTCTAGAAGTCTCTGGTGGTAGGACATAGGAAGGTACTTCTCTCTAAGCCTAAGTTTCATTGCCCTCCAGGTTACTATGGGAACAGCCCCTCTTTGCCTAATGACCCTCTCGACATTTTCCCAGTACCAAGCCTAGCCTGACGAATTAATCCTAAGCTTCGCGAACTTGCATTTTCTCTCCTCTGTCATGTCATACCAAGCAAAGTACTATCCATCTCTCCTTCCCAATCCTATGTAAACCTTAGGATCCAGATTCTTTCCATCGAATCTTGGTTCCAATCTAATAACTCTTACAGTTCGCTCATCTCGATATTGGTGCTTCCATCTATACCCTAAGGTTCGCTCATCACGGTCTGTCTGATCCTGATTGTGCCTAGGGTTTGCTCATAGATAGATCATGGTGTGCTATCCTAGGATTTGGGTCATGGACTCGATCAGGATTGGGCCTCCTAGGATTTGGCTCGAAGAAATGGTCTTGATGAAGAGTTCTTCTAGGGTTGATGGGTGTCTCAAACTCGGATTCAGGCTCTAACTCATTTTGGACTTCATGATTTCCTCCAGGGGTATGAGCTTCTAATCGATCAAGTCTAGCAGTGATGTGGGTTATCTGATCAGTCAAGTTTTGATTGGTCTGGGCTAATTGATCAGTTAAGTTTTGGTTCAGCCTGGTCATTTGGTCATTCAAGGATTTCATTAGACTCTCAAAGTTTTGTTCCATGGTTACACTAGATTGGGCTTGGGTTTGCTGATAAGGTGCTCCTAATCTAGTTGCCATGCACACGGACTCAACTCGGACTAGGGGTTTTGCTAGACCTAGAGTACAAATCAAATATAAGGTCAAATTGACAATCCGGGTTGTAGTAACTTGGCACCTGGCCAGGTAAGTGTAAGGTTAGTGGAGGTTCCTCTTTGCTTGTCTTAGACACCAATTTGAAATTGGCCAGTAAGCGAACCAACCCACTTTCCTTCGGGCTCTAGTCCCTGAACCACTTGCCTAGACACCAGATACAAGCACACACAAACAGGGTGTCAAAGTTGGCTTGACACTTGACTCGACCCGACCTTGTGGGTGTCCCTAGCTCGCTAGAGCAATTAAATGTCTAATCTGTTTTAATTAGGGTTGGGCTCATTATGCAAGTTGATGATTTTGGGCTAGGGACAGGTAATTAAATCCTGACCCTATGTCAATTTGATGCCCTTAATTTTGTTTACCATGAAATGAATGCAACAAACATATGGATCCAAATTTCAGGTGCAGAATTAGTGTGTTGCAGTTCTCAAGTGATGGAAAAGTGCAATGTAACAGATTCAAAAAAATTTAAAAAACTCACAGAGATTGCTAACTTCTAGATGATATGCCATACGAAAGGAAATTTAAAAATAAATTTTATACTATGCGAGCAGATACTGAAAACTAGATTGAAAAAAACAGGACTGAACATAAAGGAATTTCAGTGATAGTGATGGGATGCGAGAATTTCATTTTTTATGTAATTTTTTTCTGAAGATGAAATTTTACGTGATGATAACTAACTTAATATGGAGTAGAAAAAAATTATTTCAATAAAAAATTAACTACTTTCATTCAGACATTTATGCAAATCTCAGTCAGCTCATTCAGAAATATAGCAAGCAGAATTTAAACAAACAAAGGCATTTACATACCAAACTTCAACCTAAAAATTCACGTCCGGCCAGGGGCTCATTATTCCAATGGGTCGTGATAGTGTACTGGTGTACACCGGCTCAGGAGGCGTGAATTTTAGATCTAGATTGGATTTAAAAATAATAACTAAGTAGCATGTATGAATGCTATGCATGCAGAAAATTTCAGCAACCTACCTAAATGCACAAATTCAAAAGTAACCCTAACCTACCATGCTCTAATACCAAAATGATGGGGGACATGTATCGAATGATGCATTTGAAGAATTAGATGGACTAAATGAAAATGAAATAGATAAACATGTAGCTATTCTACGTAAAAGAAATAGAATTATATGAAAGGAACATAAGGAAAAGAACTAGACTAGAAAAGAATCTCTCAAAGTAATTAAGAAGGGATCTTCGTGGTTAGGAAACCACACAGGTTAGGGCTAGCCTACTTTCCTATTTCAGATCTGAAAGAAGATTATAAAGATGGCTATCCGGCTATTAATAATCTGAAATTCAGAAAATGGACACTCAAGATGAAGTACTAAGAATAGCAAGGAGTTACTATAGATCTAAAGGCACCTTGTTTATGATTCCTTGGCACAGTAGACCTTCACCTTGAAAACTAGGAGACCCGGGGATCCTGTATAGATACATAGTAAAATTAAAAGATTTAGGTGGAAGAATGGAGAAATGGAAGAAGAAATTAGGAATGGAAGAAATGGCTTAGATTTGGCTTTAAGTAGATCTCCTTTGGCGTCCTTTGCTTGAATCATCTTCAATTGTTGGCATGGAGAACTCCATTATAGATGATCTTTTTGGAAGATGGGAAGGTTGAAATTGGAGAGGCTTGAAGAGGATTCTTCAAGGGTGGCCGAATGGAATTGGAAAAGGGACTAGTAGCTTGTTTGGTTAAGTATCCTAGGTCTCACACCTACCTTCTCTCAAGGGTCTTTGGCTAGCAAAGGAAGAAAGCTTTCTTAGAAAAAAAATTTCATTTCATTCATCATTCCCATTACAAGAGAATTCTAGGAGCTTTTATAAACCTTAAGCTCCTTTTCAAATTCAAAATGCAACACTTTTCATGGAGAAAATCAAGGGGTGTCCCATGAAGATAGGAGTGGCCCATTCAAATTTAAATCTCCTAATTATAAGGTGGGCACCCATAAAGAGTGGAGCTTCATTCAAATTTGAAAATTCATGGTTGATGTGTCTTGGTGATGTGGCATGATTTATCCTCCAAGTTGGCATGACTTGTCTTCCAAGGTGGCATGGTGCTTTGATGATGTGGTGCTCCAAGTAGTTGGTGAAGTTGGTTGCACTCATTCTTGCTTAATTGACGCCAATGCAAGTAGATCTTGAACCCGACTCAATACAAAGCCAATTTAACTCTAATTGGACCCAAATTAAAATAAAACAGGACTCAATTATTCAAATAAAATAAATACAGGACTCATAGACTTATTACAGGACTTAATTTCTAGTCTTCTATCCATAAAGAACTTGGCATTAGCTGAAGCCTCTTCCTGAGCCTGGTGCCCGCACCAGCTGTGAGCTCAACCATGTGCCTAGTCGGCTATGTGCGCGACCAAGTTGTGCACCTTACCAACCTCTTCCTCCTCGGCACCACCTTCTGCCCAGTCAATAAGAGTTAGGCTAAAGTTATGCTACATCAAGTAATCGGCTTCCTACAACCAGTGCAAGGCCTGCTACAGTAAGGGGACGAGTGGTTAAAGCTACTCCCTTCGTCCAAAACAATGAGAAGTAATGCTTTGGACTCAGGGAGGGGGCATCTGTTACAGTAGTAACCAATCCATTCGGCCCTGACATGGCATCCTTCCTGGTGGCTGATGTTGCCATGTGCTTCGCGCAGCACCCCCAAGTCTCTCATCAAAAGAAGACGGTGGATCCGCTTATTCTAAGGAGGGCCGACCTCAGCCAGGCCAGGTCGGCACCTCGGCCATCCCATTTTGGCTATGCATGGGCCCAGCGGCTGGCCCAGCTCAGCCCATGCACCTCAGCCCGAGAAATCCCATGGCCAGGCTCAATGCCCGTGTGGAGTCCGCCCGCTCCGCTCCTGCGCCACCTGCAGCATGACCGTGGCACGCCAGCGGCTAGCCTGGCTTAGTCTGTCCACTTCGGCTCTATCTGTTGGGGAGCAACATGCACTAGGATAAGGCTCCCCAGCTCCACCCAGCTCAGCCCATGCAATGGCACCCTGAAGCAGCTTGCCCGAGCTAGTTCAGCTGTCCGGCATCTCACCTCAGTCCGGCTTCGCCCCGCACAGCTTCGCCCAATGGGAGGCAGCCCGGCTTCACCCACCTCGGCTCGTGCTAGAAAACTAGGCACGTTGGGGGCAACATGACTCCGGCAACATAGCTCCTCACCGACCGCAGCACTTTCACGGCACGACCGTGCCCAGAAACCATGCCTCCATCCAGTTCGGCATGCTTGAGCTCGGTCGACTCCCCCAGTGTACCTTGGTCTGGCATGCCTCTACCAGTTCGGCACAGCTCCGGTCCGCCCGTGACATGGCTCCGCGGCACGCCCAACCAGCCCACTCCGGCCATGCATGGAGTTTGGTGCCATGGTAGCACGGACGCGCATCGCTAAGGAGTGGCCAAGTCCATTTCCGCTCGAATTCAGCCCTGTTCAACACGGTGCTCTCTCCCGCATGGAGTCCAGTCTGGCACGGCCTTGGTGACGCCACTGCATGGAGTCTGTCCAGCTCCATCCGCTTCAGCCCATGAAGCTTTCCGGCTCAGCACCCAGTTGGGCCGGCCCCATGCACCTCGATCTGGTGCGGCCAGGTGTCCTGCACCAATTCATCTCCGCCCATAGGGGTCCGAAGGTGCGCCCTACCGGTCCGTCCACTAGGGGACAGGGTTTGCACCCACGTGTATGGAGCCTCGCACCTTGCCTCGATCAGCATGCATGGGAAGCCTCTATGGGCCTTCTCTTGGTCCGTGCATCTGCATGGCAACCAGCACGTAAAGCCTAGTGCATCGCCCACTTCAGCATACTCTTCTCAGCCCTGTGCTATACAGGAGCAGAATCCTGGCCGGTTCGGCACTTCGGCATCTCAGCCTGGTCCGACCACCAGGAGCATCGCACAGTTCAGCCCCATCCACGTGGGCTCGGCATGCTTCCCAAGGAACCCCCTCCACGTGGGTCCTGTAGCATGCCGCCTATGAAGGAGGACCACGTTGAAGCCTTCCATGCCACTATTTACACCAATCAGGAAAGAGTGCCCCACCCGAGGCACTCACTTCTTCATCAACCTTCTGAACCTCCCAGAAGAGGAAGGTTCACCAACCCATCGTAGCCTCACAGGCCTATCCTGGCCTCACAGGCCTATCCTGGCCTCACAGGCCTACATCAAGGAGAGCACGCCTCCCCAAATGACAGGAGGCATCTCATAAGTAGGTAAGAGGGACCTCCGCCCAGGTAAGAGAAAAAATGACCCACGCTCACTTACTGGCTCTAAGGCTATTATTTTCCTACACAGCTCTGGCTGTTCCTCCAACTGACTTGAGCATCGAAGTGTCCCCGCCGGAACCCCCGGTCGGGACTTTTGCAGGTCTTCATCCACGAGGAGCGATGAGGAAAAGGATTCCTCCCCACCAGAAAGGCCCATAGGACGACCAACACAGCTCCAAGCCCTCCTAATTCTTACAACGACCCCTCCAAACACGGTGACTCCGTCGGGTCCCGTGATGGAGGGCCTGTTCTCCTGGATCGCCTCCGATCGATGAACTCAGTGACGTCGACAGGAGTCCATTCACCTAGGCCACTTAAGAGCTGTAGGCTAGGGCAATCTTAACAGCAATACTAAGATTTCTTCAAAAAATCATTGAACCTTTGCTGAAACCAAATTGTATTAAACTCTTTGTGTTATTTCAAGCAATCTTCAAGTGCTCAAGTCCATTTAAAAACTGATCTTTCATTCATGGAGAGGACTTCTTCATTTCTTTGACAAGCAATCAAAACTGTTGAAATGATGAGTACAATTTTTTATAAAAATACACTTTAAAGAAACAGTTAGTACTCAACTTATACTTAAGTGTTTTGCTTATCATCAATAATGGAGTTAACAATCTCTTCTTTTTGATGATGACAAAATCTTTAAGTATAAAACACATAATAAGCTCTTTAAGAGAAGTTTTCAATTTTGCATAAGGCTTATTGTAGAATGTATTTAAATAGAGAAAGAGAGTTTAAAGGCTTAATTGAATCAACTTTTAATTAAGAGTATCAGAGCTAAAAAAAAGGAATTCATGTATCATGATACTCTAAAAAAAACATGCTCAAGAATAATAAATTCAACAGTGAAACAAGGTGAGTATAAATACTCCCCCTTAACAGGTGATTTGAAGAATTTATTCTTCAAAGATCTTTCAATGACAAAAAGCTAAAATTAAACATCCAAAATTAAGAATTGGACATGAAATTTTAGCAAAACAGATTTTGCAATCCAAAAGAAGGGATTACTCCCCCTCACTCAATGCTCAAAACATTTTTCTTCATTTCAAAACTTATCTTCATTGCATAAGAAATATATATATCTTTTATCTCTCATTACTTACATACCTTTTAAAACTTATCTCTCATTTATACTTACTTATATCTTTTATACTTACTTAACCTTCTCCCCTTTTTGTCAACATTAAAAAGGAATAGAGAGAAGTCAAACAACTGAAATTCATTCATTCATTCAGAAGTGACAACATTCAAAGTCATAATAGTCCAATCATTCATGATATTGCATTCATTGATACATGTTTGATACAAAAGAGTAAGTAAACATAAAAAACTATCTAAACAGCATACAAGGAGTACATAAGTGTAAACTATCTAAACAAAAGAGTATCCTAAGCACTATTGATGCGGGACTAATATGCATGCAATTCTTTTTGTAAGTTTCATATATGGGGTTAGGTGATTAATTCCCGAGTTTCAGATCAAAATTAGTTATAGGGAATTTTGTATGAGTTTTTGAAGCCAAGCATGCAGATTAGAACCAAGAAAAGTATTAAAGAAGGATCGCCGGAGCTGAGAAGCCTCGGTTAGGGCAAGTTCTCCTACAATAATAAGACTGGAGATAGAGGGGGTGTACCTGACAACGTCTGAAGTGCCCGGTGAAGATCGCAGCAAAGGGATCTCTCGTTCCTCGATGGATGCAGCATGGAAAATCGAGCCAAAGATCCGCGGATACCTGGCTTTTTACTCGGGTCCGATTGAGGCGTGGCTGGAGTCGTTGGATTCGTAAGAACTCGGGGACCTGCAAACGACCTATCAGGGTTTAGAAAACTCAAAAAAAACCAAGAAAACAAAGGAAAATAGCAAAGGAAAGAAAGTTTTGGAGGGGGCTGGAAGGATGGTTGGCGGCAGGAAGATGGTTGCAAACACCGGAAGAAGAACTCTCAAATCCCTTTATGCACACAGCAGGGTAATCACACAAAGCAATTGAAGAACTCAAGATTTATTTCATATATCAAAATCTCCCTTCATACAAGAGGCTAGGGTCCTTTAAATAGACCCTTAACCTTGGGCCCCAAGTAAGGGTACAATTGACATTACATAAGAATCCCTTTCCCTCTCAAACCCTAGCTAGAAAATAAGGAAATATTAGGTAAAAAAAATCCCTAAAAATTCTCTTGACTTGGTCAACACTCCAAGGATGCCTAGGAGGGCGTGTTGGGCTTCTAAGAACAGCAAGGGGCGGCCCAAAGGGGCTCAGCCGCATGGGTATGGGCCTCTGGAAGCTGGGGTGGCCTGGTAGCCAGGTAGCAGGAATATTCCCTAGTATCTTGCTTCTTTAGGGCTTGGGCTTGGCACCTAGGCTTGATTTCTTTGGGCTAGGATGCAGATGGACCTCTAAAATCATGGATGCCTTGGTCTATGAATATAATTTGGCATCTGAAAGGGAATCTGGGCATCTGGAGGGCATCTGCAAGGAATCAGGGTTTCTGATTTTCCTCCTGGAGTCTTCAAATCTTCAAGCTGGGTTGGACTTGGGCTAAACTTCCATGTCTTCAATATGGTTGGACTTGGTCTTCACTTGTATGATGTGATCTGAGTCTTCAGTATGCTTGGACAGGACTCAAAAAAATAAAATTAGCTCAACACGAGCTGAATAGCATTGGACTGAACTAGCTCAACATGAGCTGACTAGTATAAAACTGAAATAACAACTCAAAAGACTCAAATAATAACTAAAATTGACTCAGATGGGCTAATCCCTTATTATAGATGGACTCATAAATTATTGATCAATTCATAGAGGGTTGAAAAGCCTCTGTCTTATTCTGGTGCCTCCGGTGTCCCCACTAATTCTCCGGGGTGGGAGGAACTCGACCCTGTCGAGTGAAGATCAGACTGGCTCACATATCTCTCGAGAAGGTTTGGGTTAAGGCATTGCAAGTCCTCTCGAGAAATCCATGAATCGTTCGACTCTGGCCGGCCTTGCCAATGGACTAGGAAGCGTTGATAACCACAGCCCTGGGTCGTGATGGCTTGATCATCCAGGATACGCTCGATCCGTTCTCCTCTCTCAGGCCAATTTGTTAGTGGACACTCTGGGTTAGGGTCACTCACAATTAAAGGAATAGGTCCAAAGGCCTCACTAGGTATCGCTGCCGGTTCCTTATACTCAACCAGGTTTTTAATATTGAAGTAGAACTAATGCCCATATCCGAAGGCAAGTCTAACACATAGGCATTTGATCCAACCTTCTCTATCACTTTAAAAGGTCCGGCTCTGCGAGCATGAAGCTTCTTTTAGGCCTAAGCCTAACCAAGATAGAATCCACTACATCAAATTTTTTGGTCCATCTTCGGGAATTAGCCAGTTGTTTCAAAATTAGTGCACGTGGTGAACATGCTAGGCACATGCAGACTCCTAACAAGATGATGCAAAGGACTCAAACTAACACCTAATAGACTCGACTTTGTATTCCTATCGAAGAAAATTTATTAAACTTTTATGGGCCTAAACCTAAGAGACTATAGGCTCTCTAGGTCTGACCTTAGTGTGGTGTGCCCAAGAGTATTTACAATGGACTCCAAGCAAATGTCAAAGGGTATGCCAGAAGTATAATGCAAACCTAACATGCATAATGAATGCATGCAGTACGCTAATCTCAACTAAATGCAATCTAATGATCTAGAAATGCTAGAGATGTCTGGAAAGGACAGAAAATAGGAAGTGGGTTCAGAATTAGTTTGGTAGGGTAGAAAAAAGTTCCGGGTTAGTTGGATACAGTAAGATAAAAGAAGGCATGTCAGGGACTAATCCTAGACTAATGAGGCTAACCTTATGGGGTTGCGGTATATCTATGGGCAAGAAAAGGTCCATGCTATGGAAGGATGGGTCAACAGATTCTGGGAAGAGATCTTCAATAGGAATGGCAGGAAGGGATTCATCTTAAGGGCAATGGGTTAAGTAAGCCAAATCCTCAATAAAGTCTTCTTGTTCATGGAATTAGGAATAGGCTCTACAATTAGATCCTTTTCTAGTATTTTCTCAGGTAAAATCCTAGTATCAGAGTTTCTTCCTCTAATTGTTCTTCCACTATAGCTTTAGGTTGGATGTGGTCAAGGTCAACTAGCTCTAGGTTGGTTTCTACATGGGTATCTACTGGGTCAGCTAATTCGAGGTCTACTAAAGGTGTCTCCTCTTCTCCCTCATACTCATCCACTAGGCTCACATCAGTTTCATACACTTCCGCGTTAATGTAAGCCTTGTGAATCTCAGGAATGGTTGGAGAAGGTCGGCTAGCGAGAAATTGGTTAGGTTCTGTCTCTGATTATGGGTACTACTCCTAGTAGGTTCAGGTTGTATAAGGGGTAGGGGCTCACTACTGGATCATATTTAGGGATACTAATCCTATGGGGTTCAAGTTGACTGGGGAAGCATGACTAGTACTAGGCTGATACCTAGGGGTTATGGGTCCTAGGTTCATAGGACAAGGTGCAGATCTATGGGTCACTGGATTATAAGATCTGGGGTCATAGGATTTGGGTTCAGCTCTATGGGTCTTGGGTCTACTGGACTCATGGGATATGGGTTCGTAGATTCTAGAGTCAGAGGATTTGGGGTCATAAGATCTATAGGTTGTGGGTATACTAGGCTTATAGGAGAGGGTAAATAGGATCTATCTTCCTGGTCTATAAAATCCTGATTGGGTCTTCTAGGACTAACCTTAGGGATTGGGTCATAACGATGGGCTCTCCTAGGTTCAGCCTCAAGGTATGGATCAGGGTTTGGGGTCCTCCTAGGTTCAGTATCATAGTATGGGTCATGACAATGCGCTCTCCTAGGTTCAACCTCTCGGTAGGGATCAGGGTTTGGGGTCCTCCTAGGCTCAGTATCATAGTATGGGTCATGACGATGGGCTCTCCTAGGTTCAGCCTCAAGGTATTGATCAGGGTTTGGGGTCCTCCTAGGTTCAGTATCATAGTTTGGGTCATGACGATGGGCTCTCCTATGTTCAACCTCTCGGTAGGGATCAGGGTTTGAGGTCCTCCTAGGTTCAGTATAATAATAAGGGTCATGGCGATGGTCTCTCCTAGGTTCAACCTCACGGTAGGGATCATGGTAAGGGGTTCTCCAGGGTTGGGCTCCTTATATGGGTCAGAATATTGGGTTCTCCTAGGATTGGACTCCCTATATGGGTCAGAGTAGTGGGTTCTCATAGGGTGGGCTCTATGGTTTCACTAGGTTGAGTTGGGTTGAGGCTATTGGTCTGGGTCAACCGAGTCATTTGGGTAATTAACTGAGTAGACATTTAGGCCATTTGGTCTATAAGGGCTTGAATCCTAGCTTCCTGCTTATCCATGGGTTCAGGGAGATGGTGGATGAGATGGGATTCCTGATCTAATGCTCATGCAAGACACGATCAAACCGACTACAGCTAACTAGACCTAGAGTCCACAACTAAGGGCTCAATCAGGGTGGCAAACTAGCCTATAGTAACCCTATACTCAGCCAGGCAGGTGTAAGGGGAGTGTTAGGTCCCTGATTGCCAATCCTAGACACCAATCAGAGATTGGCCAGGTAGACGGACCAGCACACAAGCCCTTCGGGATTGAATCCCTAAACCACCATTCTAGACACTGAACACAAGGCACACACAGGTTAGCTTGACACAATGATCAGACACTTAGCCCAGACCCTGACCAGTTGGTGTCCCTAGCCCACTAGGGCAAATTAAGTCTAGTTAATTTTAGGTTAAGGCTTGGGACCAAATGCAAGGGATGTGGTTTTGGGCTAAGGAGAGGTGATCAAATCCTCCCCCCATCTGATATAGCAAGAGTGCCCCTTAAAAGTAAATTATGCAATGATGGCAGGCAAATGAGGATGCAAATTAGGGTTTAGATGTTTTTTGGTATTTTTAGAGAATATGTAATTTTTTTTTGGGTATTTTCTTAAATAGAAGAAAACTTGCAAATTATGGCCTAATATGCAGGAAATATACTAAAATTAAAGATATGCAAAAGATGCTAAACAAACACTAAAACTTCCAAACTTGTCTTGCTAAAAAAAATAGAGCTAAAAATCTGCAGGCTGTATTTCGGCTTGCAGAAAATTCACAGGCCGAAATAAAATCTAAAAAGTTTTTAAAAATTACTGTGAATTATGATGAATCCAGCAAATAAATTTCAAGATTTTTAGAGTTTTGATCAGGGAGAAATAACTTAAAGAACAAAGTATATACAGACTGAAAAATGCAGAAAATAAGCCCTAATCTAGGCTCTGATACCAAATGATGCGGGACTAATATGTATGAAATTCTTTTTGTATATTTTATATGTGGGGTTAGGTGATTAATTCCCAAATCTCAGATCAAAATTAGTTGTAGGGAATTTTGTATGAATTTTTTGAAACCAAGCATGCAGATTAGAACCTAGAAAAGTACTAAAGAAGGATCGCCGGGGCTGAGAAGCCTCGGTTAGGGCAAGTTCTCCTACAATAATAAGACTGGAGGTAGAGGGGGTGTACCTGACAACGTCCGAAGTGCCCGGTGAAGATCGCAGCGAAGGGATCTCTCATTCCTCGATGGATGCGGCCTGGAAAACCGAGCCAAAGACCCGCGGATACCCGGCTTTCTGCTCTATGGTCCGAATGAGGCGTGGCTGGAGTCGTTGGATTCGTAGGAACTCGGGGACCTGCAAACGACCTATCAGGGGTTAGAAAACTCAAAGAAAATCAAGAAAACAAAGGAAAACAGTAAAGGGAAGAAAGTTTTGGAGGGGGCTGGAAGGATGGTTGGCGGCAGAAGATGATTGCAAACACGGGAAGAAGAACTCTCAAATCCCTTTATGCACACAGCAGGGTAATCACACAAAGCAATTGAAGAACTCAAGGTTTATTTCATATATCAAATCTCCTTTCATACAAGAGGCTAGGGTCCTTTTAATAGACCCTTAACCTTGGGCCCCAAGTAAGGGTACAATTGACATTAAATAAGAATCCGTTTCCCTCTCAAACCCTAGCTAGAAAATAAGGAAACATTAGGTAAAAAAAATCCCTAAAAATTTTCTTGACTTGGTCAACACTCCAAGGATGCCTAGGGGGGCGTGTTGGGCTTCTAAGAACAGCAAGGGGCCGGCCCAAAGGGGCTCGACCGCATGGGTTTGGGCCTCTGGAAGCTGGGGTGGCCTGGTAGTAGGTAGCAGAATATTCCCTGGTATCTTGCTTCTTTAGGGCTTGGGCTTGGCGCCTAGGCTTGATTTCTTTGGACTAGGATGCAGATGGACCTCTAAAATCATGGATGCCTTGGTCTATGAATATACTTTGGCATCTGGAAGGGAATCTGGGCATCTAGAGGGCATTTGCAAGGAATCAGGGTTTCTGATTTTCCTCCTGGAGTCTTCAAATCTTCAAGCTGGGTTGGACTTGGGCTAAACTTCTATGTCTTCAATCTAGTTGGACTTGGTCTTCACTTGTATGATGTGGTCTTGAGTCTTCAGTATGCTTGGACATGACTTAAAAAAATAAAATTAGCTCAACACGAGCTGACTAGCATTGGACTGAACTAGCTCAACATGAGCTGACTAGTATAAAACTGAAATAACAACTCAAAAGACTCAAATAATAACTAAAATGAACTTAGATGGGCTAATCCTTATTATAGATGGACTCATAAATTATTGATCAATTCATAGAGGGTTGAAAAGCCTTTGTCTTATTCTGGTGCCTCCGGTGTCCACCAACTATCCTCATCATCCGAGGATCCAATCTCGATCGGTCCTGTATCAGTAGAAGCACAAGATCGAGGCCACATAGATTGAAGATCATGAAGACGGGTCCTGGTCAGTCTCGATGCAACACGACGGCCTCATCCTCTGCGTCTAACATAAGTCCTGCCTTTAGATGGTGCAGATAAGGTAGAAGCTATGTCAGTAGCAGGAGAAGAATGAATCAGAGTAGCAGTATCAACAACTGTATGAAAAGATGTATGATCGAATATAAGACCTGAATCAAGATGATGGAAACCAGGGGTATAAAATCCTAGTTCCCTGATAAGGAAAGATGTATGCAATGGGGGAGAATCAATGATAGGAGTATCAGTAGCTAAAGGTATGACAGGTGTAGGTGCAGGAATGGAAGTGTGATCAGCTGGTCTGGAAAGATGAGTGGGGTAGAATAGGAGTCTGGATAGATGAACTCGATGGATCATGAATGAGACTCCTAGGAGGCTCAGCTGCTATCTCCGGCACTGGCTCTATCATCAAATCTGCCATGTCAAACTCATCAGAGTCAGTCTCATCCAAATCTGGTCTCGAAGCAGGTGGTGCTGGAACTGAATCAATTGGATAGAAGTATCAGGAGAACTCCTGGAAGAAGGTCTACTCAAAGTGGATAGAATGGCAGAGATCTCATCTCTCAGTCCTCGATGGCTCTCTCTTATCTCCATATGATATGCATCGACTTGCTGATGAATGATCATCAACTTAATCTCAATGTGAGCGACCCTATCCTCTAGACTCTCAAAAAATCCAGGGATGTTAGACCATGCTAGCTCAGGCTGAGGAGCTGGCTCTGGATGCGCTGAAGACTCGGGCAGTATCTCGGCATATCAGTAGGTGGCTTTAAGGGCCCTGCCTCATCCAAAAAGATGCGCTCCTCTTCTGCTATATTCTCATCTCTATCAGTGGCCTGACTAGATACTCGTCGTCTCCACTGGCTCTAACAAGCTGGTACCCCATTCGGTGAAGAGATCTAATATCATAAACATCAGTGTGCAGTAGCTGCTGGTAGGGCTTATCATCCATCACTACACCATAAGCTCTGAAAAGTAAAGTTAAGCCCATCCCGTAGGGCAAACACAATCTCTGGCTAATGGATGCCTCCATCAACTGATTTACCATAAGTATCAGTAGGCGTACAGGAGTGTGCTGTACCAGAGAAACCATCACCAACAACTCTTGCTTTGTGATGAAGTCAAAACGGCCGGTCTTCGGTTAAAGAATCCGGCTACTATGTGATGCAGCAACCTTATCTCAACTGATAGTCTCGAAGCAACCACAGTGGCTCTCTTAGGTAAGTCATCTGTCTTGAAGATACAATGAAGACCACTAAATCTGTCCACTAGACTGTCTATAACAGAACCTCTCATGGGTATGTCCCATACTGATCTAGATATTTGGCTTGACCCATCTAGTCAATTTTAGACAAGTTAGAGTATAAATTATTAGCCAAATTTTGAGGCGTAAACTAATTTGGTCCAAATTAATTTAAGCAAATTTTAAGTATTTCTTAAATAGCTTGCCACAAAGGTTAAGTGAGTATATATTTTTTATCTAAAATTCTTAAATCGCTAACCTAATTCCTAAATAATAGTTGGTTAGCTTTAAAATAATAAAAATACTATTTATTCTAAAAGTCCAGTTCTTCACTTTTTTTCACTCAACTTTAGGTGGTGATATCTCTTGTATTTATACATGAGTTAAGATATTTATTATATGAGGGTGTGCAAAGAACATTTCCCTATGTGAATGTAATACTGGTAATCTAATTTTATTCCAAAGGAAAATTACTATTACTATCATGCTCCAAATCCAACACCTGAGTCATCCAAGCAACATGGCCATAAGAACCCTAGAATAATGTCTTAGAGATCTTAAGGCCTCAAAATCCATTATAGCTTCAATTTCCATGAACACTATTGCTCTCAATTTATAACAAATATTTATACTAATAAATACCAAATCTTATACAATTTACAAAACTTCATCATTCAACTTGTATTAATGATAATCAATCTAATCAAACCTTTCTGCCATGATCCTAATGATAGCCAAATACAAGCATCCTATAAAAAGAAAGCAGAATAAAGATAAGTTTTGTAATCCAATGAGAATCCCCACGTAGTCATAGCAATATAATATAATACAATTCAAAAATAACTAGTAAATAGTATAAAAAAAATATAAATTATAAAATCTCATATCAAGTAACTAATATAACACGGATATATGTAAAATTATGGAACAATTACCATCAAAATTTATTTTATTCAAAAGTAATACACTATATATCATTATGTAAAACCTCTTTATTAATTATAATTTTGTATCTTTATCATCTATGTCTAATTAACATATTTTAATGTCTCATTAAAAATTTTTATCAATCACTATTATCTTCTATGATTTTGGATTAGTCATAGTCACACTACAACCCGCAACTGGCAAACTAAGTATCACATTCCCATTCATGGCAGGGCTATTCTCTATGCTATTTCCTGTCCATGATGGATGATTTCTAGTATTATGTTCTCGTCCATATCGGCTATCCACAGTGCCATATTCCTGTCTATGGCTAGATATCTCAATGCTCGTTCCTATCCATGGTAAGCAATTCTCAATTTAATATAGCTAGTTCAAACATCTATTTCTTAATCATTAATTTATCAAATCTCAATCATGTTAGAAAATATTGTATCAAATTATATTCTTTTAAGATTTTTAATAGCTAATATTAAACCTAAAACCATCCAAAAAGTCATTAATAATTATAATATATGATACTAAAAATACCATTAACCATACTAACAATCACAAATAAATTTTAGCTACAAGAAATCAAAATCATGTAATGCACAAATAATTTTACATACTAATGATCATATCTAAAAATAAAACTATGCAATGTATAAAATATATACCGGTGATCGTGTACAAGAATCCTTATATTACTAACGACAACCTCAATCATATCATCTGCTAGTGCATGACTAGCATGTCCAAATAATCATCAATACAAGAATGATGAATAATTATTAGATCTCTATTTTCAAGCTCTAATATCTAAATTACTTTTAATTTAATTTTGTCGGCCTACCTAATACATAACTAATTAATAAATAAGATTTAAAGTTTTACCTTGATTTAGAAATCCAAGTATAATAAGAATGAGGTTGATCATGTACTAGCATCTAATAGTCCTATTCAATCATAACAAAGTAACCAAATCTTTTTAATCAATAAATAGGTGCCAATTAATACAAGGGTAATAAGTCAGAGATTATCGATAATAGGTCTAAGAATAGTCAATGGAAGCCTAAGTGAAGACCAACAAGATAGATGGTTACCTACAGTATCAATCTTGGGCATTTCATAGGGTTCAACCTAGGTCTACCATTAAGAGTCTCAAATTATAGCTCAATCAAAACTAGTGATGATGGAATCCAATAGTGCTCAGCCAAGATCAAGTTGTGAGCCATTTAGTGCATGGCTACTAAAGTAGTCAAAATCCCTTTCCTGAAGGTCAACTTAGATCTAGCATAAGTAGTATGGGATCAAATACTAGAGTCAATGGAATCAAGTACAGAGAAAGGTGGAAGAGGGAGAAAGGTTAAAAAAGAGAAAGAAGAAAATTGAAGAGATAGTGAAGGAAAGAGAGAGAGGAAACAACCCTCTCTTCCTCTTCATCGACCAAGAAAGGGATTTTCCCTTCCCTTTTGTCTTCTCCGTCACATCAATGAAGAGGCTGGCAACCCATGTTAGCATCCCATGAAAAGGGAACAACCCCGGTAGTGGCTACATCCCATAACGGTTAAAGAAACAAAAGAAAGAAAGTATGGTATGGGGAAGGCCTCGTTCATGTCCAAATCTGGTAGCTCGCTAATCGATCCAAGTGGTAGTGATGGCCCAAAGACTTGTAAAAAAGGAGATAGAAGTGGCTATCTAGTCTAGCAAAGTCGAAGAGGAAGGATCTAGCAATCCTTTCAATGAAACCCAACAGAAAATCTCGATAAATAGCTTGGAGATTTGCGAAGATTCTTAAAAAATTTGGGGTGGAGTCTAAAGGAGGATGGGGGACTACTATTTATGGATGATGGAGGCTAGGATTTCCTAGCCTCTAATGAGTTTGAGAAGGGGCCAAAGTCAGACTTTGAATCAAACAGGGGAACTCTGTTCCATTTTTTTCCTTTACTGATTATGATGTAGTAGGATCGCTGATGTGGAACCCTGTCAGATGCCATGCCGGACGAAGCTGCCACGTGGGAATATCCGGGTCGAGATCCGAGATGCCATGGCCAAAGTCGAGCTCCACCCTCCTTCGCCCGGCCGCGCTTCCTCCGGGTCGAGATGCCGTGGCCGAAGTCGAGCTCCGCCCTTTTTCGCCGCGCTCCTCCGGGTCGAGACATCGTGGCCGAAGTCGAGCTCCGCCCTCCTTCTCCAGGTCGTGCTCCCTCGGGTCGAGAACCGTGGCCGAAGTCGAGCTCCGCCCTTCTTCGCCCGGGCCGCGCTCCCTTCGGGTCGAGACATCCTGGCCGAAGTCTAGCTCCGCCCTCCTTCGCCGGCCGCGCTCCCTTCGGGTCGAAACACCGAAGCCGAAGTCGAGCTCCACCCTCCTTTACCCGGTGTGCTCCTCAGGGTTGAGATGCCGAGGATGAAGTCGAGCTCGTCTCTCCAGATCGCCCCAGCTCGGATGAAGAGATCTGCAGCCGAAGGAAGTCGCCGCTCTCCCTGGATGACGGCCCGGCACCCAAGGACCACGAAAAGATGCCTGCCAGGATGCTATGATGGTCCAATTGCCACTTACACCGAAATGGAAGGATCCTCCAATCGAGGCTCTGCATTCTCTACCAACCGGCTACACCTCTGAAACTGGAAGTCAACCAGTGGATCCAGATCCAGGAGGTGGTGGCCCGTCGATTGAGGCTCTGCTAAGTTACCCAAAAGAGAGCGACCAGAAGGAATGTCAGCATGAACGGTAGCTTCCATATCACCAAAATGGAAAGACAACCCGACCATGACATGAAACATCACCGCACGCGCCCACAAGCATGGGGAAGATCCAAGATAAGCGGCGCGCAACACCTCCAGCTAAAAGGGGGCCTCTCAGATTCAAACAAAGTAAGTGGAAGCTTCTCAAGCATTCATTCAAGTAAAGATTCAGTCGAGTGAGGTCTAACGAGCAAGAAGGGAGCAGCGCATAGGAAGATAAAGCTCGAAGGCTACCGCAAAACCCCCACGAGGGTCTAGACGGACCTAGCCACCCAGCTCGAGCTCTCCTCTACTGTCACTCCCGTAATCTATGCTCGGCCCACTCGCACTCTCTCACATAACAAATCCTCCTCTTAGCATGGAGTCCATCTTCGGGGCTCGACCAGGAGGATCTGTTCCCTGGATCATTACTAACTTGACTGTCGAATGCCCCGCCGGAATTCCGGCCCGGGTCACTGACTCTATTTTGCAGGTTCGGACGATCGAGCAGGATCCGAGTGACAGGAGCGCGTTCCGACCTCGATCTTAGCTACAGGCCACGACGATTCTGGTGCAACAGATTTTGTATTTAGGATTTTTCTTTTAGTGCCAAGCTGGCTACAGGGCTAGGCCTTATAATTACTAGCAGCTTATTTCAGAAATCATACAAGATCAACTAGATTTGTTATAAGATCTGTAGATTAGGTAGCCTATTTGGACATAGCCCATGTCAACCTGACACCTCCCTCAGTTTGAATTCTATGGGAGCGAAGAAAGACCTTCATAGGCTTGGACTTGGATGGGGACCTTAAGATTATAAATTGGACGAGCCAACAAGCCTAATTCACTTAGGATATTCATGCAAGAATACCCAAATAGGCTTTAGACAATGACTTTTTAACCAAATAACAAATAACAAAAACTAAACAACTTGAGAGGTAGGTGGGGAGGAGAGGGGCGAGAGCATAAAGAGAAGGTGATGAGCTACAAGTTGGTGGTGGTATGAGGTTGCAGAACCTCATGTTTACAATGTACTAATTTGCCAATCTTAATTTTAGCATATGACATTCGAGAATGGACATTGGGTTGGGAAAAAAGAAAGATGAAAGGAAAATAGATAAATATGGATCGGCAGCTATAAGAATCATTGCTTACATTTCAATGGTAGCCTATTCCAACATGTATAGTGATAAAAGTATGGTCTACCATGGTTACAGTAATTAACCATTCTTTTTTTTTTTTTTTCAAAAATAGAAGCACTCGGACTAACAGAAAACAACTGCTAATATATATAATTTTATAAAAAGAAATATATAGTCTTGCTTTGATACCTAATATTGTTTTTCTATGTCATCCATACTTCTGGGTTAGAGGGAGGCTAAGGTTAAAATTAGGCTTTCTAAGTGATACGTCAGTATTTGGTTTGTCCAATATGGCACCGAAGCACAATCCATGCCAGATACATGTTAGCTAGCCTGGATGACTGGGCCACCTCTCAATGCCTCACCACCTGGATATCAAGCCGCACACTCACCAATCCCCTGCGGGATGTCCATCGTTGCCAGGCTTGCCCCTCGTCCATTTCAGTCATGCATGGTCCAAGTGCGGTAGTCATTAATGTGCATCACTGAAGAATGCCCCATCACAGTGACGCGTGCTATGCGATCACCTCTCCATGCTCTACCAACTAGGATATTGCCTTGCTCCAGGTGTATTTGCAACAACCGAGATCTATCAAACACCACTCCTCTACAACGTATATATACAATTAGGCATCACATATATGCCTATAAACTGGTTCCCTGGAACCCTCCAGGTAAGTGGAATCATAGAGAGCCCAAAGGCAAGAAGGCCAAACAGAGAAGGAATAAGGAGGCGAGGAAAAATGAAATTGAGAGACCTCTGCCTTCATGAGAGCCTTCCTTCTAAACAATGAATTCTCCTCAAAGCACACCCTAAGCCTCCTGGCTCCATGAGCATACCCGAGTATTTATCAAGATTTTATAGGCCACCTATATACTTTCCATTTTTTATAAGTATCTTGGCCTCTATGACTCCACTCACTGGTGTGCTATCTCCTTTGAAGTAGATCTCAATACACTAAAAACTCCTTCTTTCATAGATCTCGTTTCATCTCCCTCCATTACTGGCTCTCTCAACCCTATACTCTCAAAACTTTAGAGAGGACTCCAAACCTCCTCTGTTTGCCTTTCAAGATTGACTCTCAAAACCAAGATTTTGAAATTTTTTGCAATAAAAAAGGTATTAAGCATAATTTTTAGTACTTAGGATATCTCTATAAAATGAGATTATAGAAAGAAAAAATAGGACTTTGAAAAAAATGGCACATACCATGCTATGTGAAAGTAGTCTCTCAAGATGTTTTTAAGAAAAAGCTATCAATATAGTATGTATACTTTAAACCATGTTTTGATCCATCCGATTTTAAAGAAATAGCTTATGAACTTTGAAAAGATAAAAATCCAAGGATAAAATATTTTTTTATTTTTGGATATTGATGTTTTATACTAAATAATGGAAAAGATAACTTAAATAAGTTTTATGCTAAGTTAAATGAGGATATCTTTTAAAATACTCCATATTTAGCAAAGCATACAGAGTCTTCAACAAGAAAATCCTTATTATTGAAAAATCCATGCATGTAGTTTTTGATGAATCTAATAATAAATCTTCTAGAAAAAGGAGATGTTCTGGATAATGGTTTAGGTCTTCAAAGAATGGAAAGCTTGACACTTAAGGATGCACCCTCCAAGAACCTTGAAGAAGATCAAAAGAAGGAGAAAGAAGAAAAGAAAACATCATCATGACAAAATGATCTATTAAAGATGGAGGTATGTCCATGGATATCCTAAAAAATTAATCATAGGTGATCCATCAATAAGGATAAGAGCTCAATCTTCTCTTAGAAATATTTATGATTTTTTGACTTTTGCATCTCAAATTGAACCTAAAAGTATTAACAAACTAAAAAATATCCTAATTAGATAAATTTAATATAAGAAGAACTAAACCAATTTGAAAAAAACAAAGTTTAGACTTTAGTAAAAAGATCACCTAATACTTTAATAATTTGCATAAAATAAATTTTAGAAATATATTAGATAAAAATGGAACCGTAACCAAAAACGAAGCTAGACTAGTTACGAAAGAATATAATGAAGAAGAAACATTGATTTTGATGAAATTTTGCACTTGTTACTAGATTAAAGACAATTAGATTATTACTTACATTTGCATATTTCATGAATTTTAAATTATATCAATTAGATGTTAAAAGTGGATTTTTAAATGGATACATAGTAGAAGAGGATTATGTAGAACAACCACTTGATTTTGAAGATCATACTTATCTAAATCATGTTTTAAAATTTTATAAAGCTCTTTATGGTTTAAAATAAACTCCACGTGTATGGTATGATATATTAAGCAAATTTTTACTTGAAAATAATTTTACAAAGGAAATGTAAATACCACTATGTTTTAAAAAAATGATAATTTATTAGTGGTGCAAATACATGTTAATGATATTATCTTTGGAGCCACTAATGAAGTTCTTTGTCAAGAGTTTACCAAGTTAATATAGGAAGAGTTCAATGTGAGCATGATGGGAGAGCTAAACTTCTTTCTCAAATTCTAGATCAAGCAAACTAAAGAGAGAATTTTTATCAACCATGCAAAATATACCAAAGATACTTAAGAAGTTTATGATGGAAACTACTAAACCACTTGGCACACCTAGGAGTTCCTCTGTAAGCTTGACAAGGATGAGAATAGTAAGAGTATTAATCAAAAATTATATAGAAGTATCACTAGTTCTTTGCTTTATCTTACTACAAGTAGACCATATATTATGTTTAGTCTTTGTATGCATACTAGATATCAATTAAACCCTAAGAAGTCACATTTATTGGCTATTAATTGTATACTTAGATATTTATTTGATGCTATTAATATTGGATTATGGTACTCTAAACAATCATCAATTGAGCTCATTACATATTTTAATGCTAATTTTACTAAATGTAAGTTAGATAGAAATAGTATAAGTGAAACCTGTCAATTTCTTGAAGTAAATTTAATACTTGGTTTAGCAAGAAATAAAATTCAGTTATACTATCTATGACTGAAGCTGAATATGTTGTAGCTAGAAGTTGTTATGTTCAAATCTTGTAAATAAACAACAACTTGAAAACTTTGACATTAAATTAAATAATTTTTTTATAAAATATGACAATATAAGTGTAATTAATCTAACAAAAAATTATGTTCAAAATTCAAAAAGCAAACATGTTGAAATAAGGTATCACTTTATAAGAGACAATGTACAAAATAAAGATATATTTCTTGACTTTATTTATATTGATAGACAATTAGCTGATATCTTTACCAAATCTCTTAATGAAGATAGATTTTATATGATTAGAAAAGAACTAGAAGTCATAGATCCTTTTGATTAGACTTTTCATATTTTCTTAATTCTTGCTTTTAGCAGTCTCAATTTGATTGAAATTATATCTCTTTGAATCACTTTGAATATCCTAAGATTGTTAGCTAAACTTCATTGATCCTCTTCTCAAGAAAATTTAATTTTGACTCAACTTAGGGCTCGAGTTGACTCATGCATTTTCCTTGTGAGTCGACTCATTGGTGAGTCAACCAAGGGATAATGTCGCGAGTCGACTCATTGATGGAAATCCCATTTCTTTAGGGCATGCCTGCAACTTTGTTTTCATTCCAATATCCCTTTTCTCTCTCCTAAATCTTTTCCAAAATACTCTTTAGCCCTTTCTACAATGTGATCCTTGATCCTCACCTTCCATTTATCCTAATCTTGTCCTTTTGTTTGGATTCGTGGAAGATAGGGCCACGAAAATAGTAGGCACATCGAGGGAAGAGGTCTCTGCCTATTTCTAGTGGGGAATGCCATTCCAAAGCAAGGCATGATTCGGAGGAGAGAGAGAGAGACCCAAGAACCCCTCCTCCTTTACCCATGGCCAAGAGGGTCATTGGGCAAGTGATTGCATGTGAGTAGTAGATAGATTTTGGATACTTAGATCGTGATGGGTTCTCCATCGAGGATTGGATTAGATTTGCTGGCTATGAGGGTTTATGCTTCATGAGAGAGAGGTACTGCCCACAACTTATCAGGGTGTTCATGTGTCATTGACTAGAGGAGGTGATGGATGGGTAGCCATTGTCAGAGGCACTTCGATCCCTACTAGTGATGAGTTGCTGAGTCAAGTATGGGGGATTCCTTGTCATGGGATGATCACTAATTATCTAGGTGATAAGGAGGCTAAATTTTGATGCATTCTTAAAAGGAAGGATGGGAGGGGAGTCTCTATAATTATGGCAAACTAGCTTTCCATGGAGATGAAACTTCCACACCGTATTATAGCACGAATTCTAGTACTAAAGACTGGGTGTTTTGTTTACTACCGAGCGGGGACTTATGTTAATGGTTATGCTAGTCCAAGGGATTGCTATCAACCTGTCGAGTATCATGGTTAGACAGATGCAGGAGGCGGCTAGTAGCAAGAGGCTATGCTTGCCATATAGGATGGGTCTGATCATGATTTTAGAGAGTTTAATGTACCCCTTGAGGGCAAAGCCTTCAAGGAGTTACTACATACTGACACTTATGATGACAAGTCCCTTCATTGTATGGGATACCAGAAGCTGGGTGGTCGGTGGGTATGCCAAGCTTCAGATAGGAGGCTAAGTCATACTCAAATAGAGAGATTGGAGTAGCTAAGATTGGGCCTTCAAAGCCAGCCACTAGCATAGTAGTTGAGGCAAGGCCTTCAGAACCAACCATCCCACTTGCACCTACAGCACCAAATGCTTCACCTTAGATCCCTACAACTCCTTAGCCTAGTGTTCATCTTGATGATCAGATAGGGGAGAGAATAACTTTATTGGTGACCAGCTCTATCAGGACCAAGCTTCAGACCTTATCTAGTAGAGTGGATGGATTATAAACATAACTTCATGATTTGAAGACTGAGACTCATGATTCACAGGCATAGCTCAGGGAGAGGTTAGATTCAGGATTCACAAATATATTGGCATGCATTCAGTGGCTCACCTCTGCATTTATAGCTACCAGCCTTCAGGTCCTCCATCAGATTCTCTATCTCTGCCACCACCTTCACCTCAGCCTCAAGCAGCGCTAAAGCCACCACCTACAACTGACCATGGTCAACATTTAGATCTTCTACAAGATCAGCCTCCTCCTCCACTAGCAGATCAGCCACCGACTCTACCTTCTAATAGGCCTACCCAATCAGTCTCTAAAGCTTTAGGATTTCATACCCAAGGATTCCACTCTCTAGTCCTTCTAGCAGGACCAAAAGCTTGACCTATCCGAAGCCTAGAGCTTAATCCTCTAGGATTATGACTCCTATAGTTATCGACTTCCCATCCAATGAGAAATAGTATGGTAGGCTTACTATGTCTATAGGATCTCTACTTATGTATGACTAATTGTATCTTGATGTCCTATAGAATATTCATTTTGTATTATGGTGTCTGCAGAACATCCATTTTATATTGATACTTATATACCTATGTAGTTGTCTTTTCTATTATGAAATGAAATTTACCTTTTTTATAATGATTGCTTTGATAACATATCTCTTAGTGTATCTTGATATTTGATGCCTTACAATTTCTTTTTCTACTCTAATACAATATGATTTTTCAAATGATGATAAAAATGGGAGTAGAAATGCTGATTATATAAGTAAATAAAAGTAAAAGTAAGGGAGGATAAATTAATTATATGAACAAAAATAGAAATAAGTCAATTATATGAGTAAGGGGGAGAAAAATTGGAAAATTTTAACTATAAAGATCATCTCTTGATATGATTTGGCATGCTAGTTTAATTTACTCCAATACACTAATATCTTATGTTGATATGCTCTGATACATGAATTTAATTATTATTTACATCCTGATATACTTTATACACTCCAATATATAATGAAGCATCTATAATGTATGCTCTGATACATCACTACATGCTATGGTACATTGATACATGCCTTGATAATTTGTCAATACATAAGTAACTATTTCAAAATTTAGATATTTGAGTAACGTTTCATAAATCTAATACATTAGTATGCTAATATATTAGTTAATTATAACCAATTACATTCTAATACAATTATGCTCTGATATTTGAGGAACATTATCAATCTCTTGCTCTGATACCTTGAAAAATTGAAATATAAATATCATTCTGATACCAAGATTTATAGATAAAAATTATATGCTCTGATACTACATAGTTTTATATGTTTATATATTCAAAGTTTTATCATCATTAAAAAGGGAGAGATTGTTGACTTTGGCCTTGATTTTGATGAATAACAAAATATTTGAATATATGTGCGGTACTAATATTTTGTTGGAGTGTTGAAAATGATGTTTCAGGTATCCTATAAATTTAACAAGAATGGAACTATTTGATCATTCATAAAAAAGAGAGTTTCACCATTTTGGTTGTCTTCTCAAAGAAAAAGGCAAGGAATTAATGATTATTGAGAGTTGGTGTAGAAGAAGTCAAGTCGAAGCTTCAAATTTTATGTTTGGTACACAATTCTTAAGTTAGCACAGGCCATGAATCGACTCAAGAGATGGTGAGTCGATTTTAGAAAAGGCTTGAGAAGGAAGAGGACTGGCATGCTAAAGTTTTAGCCGGCATGGCCATGAGTCGACCTGTGATTCGACTCAAGGATCGACTCAAGAAACACTCATGATCCATGAGTCACTATAGCAGGAAATAATAGAGAGTAAAAGTTTTGGCACAAGGTTGTGAGTTGACCTGTGAGTTAATTCAAGGGTTGATTTAAGGAATGATTGATGATCCATGAGTCACTGCAGCAGGAAATAACATAAAGGCATAATTTTGGTATAGATTGTGAGTGACCAATGAGTCGACTCAAGGATCGACTTAAGGTCTAGTGAGTTGACTCATCAGACTTTGATAACATAGTAATGGCTATATTTTCAGATGTGTAGAAGCTTGAAAAATATGTTAAATGGCTAGTTTACATTTCCAAATATTATAAATAGATTTTTGAAGGTTCTAAGCATATTTATTCATTACCAAATATATTGAAGAAGTAAGAGAATCTAAGAGAAAGTTAAGAACATTCAAGAAAATCTTTCAAAAAGCAAATTTTCAAAAAAAGCCTAATTCTTAAAGAGTGTGTCATTAATTCTCAACCACGAGCATTTAAAGCAATCATTAGAGGCTTTCCATTAATAAGATGACTCAAAAAGATTCCTTCAAGATCTTCATTGACTTTATTTGCTCTTATAAAGACCTTTTTATTTTATTATTTTTTGTACCTTGTTTTTTAGTTGTAACTAATTTCAAGTGGATTGAAACTAGGAGATAGGCTAATCCAAGTCTTGAAAATTGGATTATAAGCCTAGGATTGGCTTGTTATTAGGTTACAGTTGGTGAGGCTAAGGAAAAATAAATTGGATTAGGTTTATGATCCCGGAAAATAAATGGCTGTAATCTTTGAAGGATTTTAGTAAAATTTTTAAGAGATTCTTAGAAAATGAATATAGGTGCTTGGAGTGTTCTGAACCACTATAAACTTGTATTTTTGCTGCACTTTACTTTCTTCTTTTCCTCTTCATAAATTTGCATTTAGCTTTAATTTGCATATATATATATATATATATATATATATATATATATATATATATATATATATATATTATATATATATATATACTGCTTTATATTACCTCACTGGTTTTTAAAATTCAATACATACTTGTTAGAGTTTTTGAAAAACCAAATTCACCTTCCCTTTTGGGTGGCTTTGCTAGGCAATAGTAAAATTTATGATTCTTTGTTATAAAGCAATGTTCTGATGTTACACACATTTTTAAAGCAATGTTTTGATGTTATATTTATGATTCTTTGTTATAAAGCAATGTTCTGATGTTACACACATTTTTTGCTCCTTTCATACATAAATAGAAAACATTTTTGGAAGTAAAATTAAATATTTACAATCTGGTGGTGCTAAAAAATTTCTCTCACATGACTTTCAAACTGAATTACAAAATCATGGCATTTTCCATTACATCTCTTGTCCTCACACTCCTTAGTAGAATGGATATGTTAATGGAAAACACTATCATATAGTAGACATGGACCTTACTCTTCTTACTTAATCTCACTTACCATCTAAATTTTAGGATTATGCCTTTGAAACTACTATCTTCCTGATTAATTGCTTTCCCATCAAGACACTTAACTTAAAACACCATATCAACTTCTTTATGGCAAATCTCCAAACTACTTTTTTCGAGTCTTTGGCTCTATTTGTTTTCGTTACTTAAGTCCCTACACTTACCACAAGCTTGAACCTTGTTCTTTCCTTGGTTACCCTTCTAATTACCATGAATATAGTGTTTAGACTTGGGCACAGATCATATCTTTGTGTGTCGCATGGTAGTCTTCATGAACATTCCTTTTTTGAGTCTAGGACATCTACCTCAACTGGTCTCAATACACTATCTTCTGCATACTCTTGCTACATCTTCCTTGTCCATATCCTTCTACCTTCCTATTCCACCACCTGGACCATCAACTACTAATCCCATGGCTGATTCCTTAGCTTAGATTGGTTCGGCTCAGGATGTCATTGGTATGTCATCAGATTCTCCTACTCCATCCTCTGTCTCACTAGCAACTCCTGCTCCTCTGCTAGAGTCCATTTCTTGGACTCATTAGATGGTGACCCATTCTTATGATGGCTCTCTTCCTCTACCTTGTTTCATCATATCTAGACATTCGACTGCATTTTCTATGCTTGCCAGTATATAGGAGCTAAAAACTTTTGCTCGAGCTAGCAAAGATCCACAATGGGTTTAGGCAATAGAGGAAGAATATCGTGCCTTTCTTCATAATCAGATATGTAATCTTGTACCTCCTGTACTTAGAATGTTATTAGCTATAAATGGGTGCAAAAGAGCAAACAAAAATCTAATTGGATAATTAATCGATACAAGGTGCACCTTGTTACCAAAGGCTTTAACCAGCATGAGGGTATTGATTATGTAGAGACCTTCAGTTCGATAATCAAATCAGTTACTATCTAGGCTATCTTATTTATCATTGTTTCTCTCAACTAGCCTGTTCAGCAGCTTGATATAAAACAAATTTTTCTTCATGGCTACTTAATAGAGGAGGTTTATATGAAACAACCTCTTGGATTTATTAATACAACTCAACCTAATTTTGTCTGTCATTTGTGCCAATCTCTTTATAGCCTTAAACAAGCATCTTGGGCTTGGTTTTAAAGACTAAGCATCTTTCTTCAATACTTAGATATATCTGGCTCTCTTACAAATTTTTCTTTGTTCATATTTCATGGCTTAAACTAGATGATTTTCTTTTGATTTTTGAGGATGATATCATTTTCATTGGTACTTCTGGTGTGCCATTCTTCTCTCTCCTTTTTACTCTTGATAGAGAATTTGCTATGAAAGACTTGGGACCTGATGCAGGATAATATGCAAAAGCTAAATTACTGATTATTAAACTAATTATCTGAGATTAACGACGACTAATTTTTTTGGATATTTTTAGATTAAAGACTCAAAGTAATCAATAAAGTAAAACTAGTCAACTACTATTAGTCTGCAAAGTAGATCTAACAAATTAAACTAAAAAAACAGGATTTGATGATTAAGAAACCACCTTAAACCAAGGTTTCTACCTTTCAAAGAATTAGAAATTAAAGAGTTAGAGAAGGTTTTGACTTTTACCAACGAAGATTATACCCTCTAGTTGTGGATCTAACGGACTCTCTAGGATCTTGCACCAGGACTTCCGGATTTTGATTTTCAGGCTCCAATCTTCAGCTCTACTGGTTCCAAGGCAAGAACCATCATCACATCCGATCTTGATCACCTGCATGGAAAGGAAAAAAAATGGAATTTTAATCGAAAAAAGAAAAGGGAAGGAAGAAGCTGGAAGGCGGCTAGGGCTTTCTCATGATGGGATAAATAGGATAACTAGGGCCTCACACCCCACGATGCTTCGAAGAATAAAAGAATAGGGCTTCACACCCCATGATGCTCCGAAGAACAAAGGAATAGGGCCTCACAGCCTGCGATGCTTGACACAACAAAGGAATGGAAGAATTTCTTCTTTATTTGATGAATAATAATTCTACCGATGATGCGGGACAAAATATGCAAACTAATTTACTGATTATTAAGCTAATTATCTGAGATTAACAATGATTAATTTTCTAGATTTTTTTAGAATTAGACTCAAAGCATTCAATATAACAAGACTAGTCAACTAGTATATGCCCGCAATATCGAACTAACAGATCTAGTTAGGAAAGATGGATCTGGTGATTAAGAAATCACCTTAAATTAGGGTTTCTACCTATCAACGAATCAGAAATTAAAGAGTTAGAGAAGGTTTCGATTTTATGAACAAAGATTATACCTTCTGGTTATGGATCTGACTGGACTCTTTAGGATCTTGCAGTAGGACTTCTAGATTCCGATTTTCAGGCTCCGATCTTCAACTCTACTGGTTCCAATGCAAGAACCACCATCACGTCCGATCTCGATCACCTGCAATCAGCCACAAACTCACAAAAGTTAGGTTAAAGGTGTGGAAGGAAGAATAAAAATTGAAAGAAAAAAGTTAGAAGGGGAAGAAGATGGAAGTGGTGGCTAGGGTTTCTAATGGTGGGATAAATAGGTGGATAACTAAGGCCTCACACCCTGTGATGCTCCGAAGAACAAAAGAATAGGGTCACACCCCGCGATGCTCCAAAGAACAAAGGAATAGGGTCTCATTCATAGGTGATCCACAGAGATGTGGGTTCAACCTGTCATTTTCTTCTAGCCCTGGTGTTAGCACCAATTCTTCCCGGATGGAGGAACTCGATCCTGTCGATTATGGGTCAACTTTGCTATGATAGTGCTCTAGTAAGTCTAGGTCAATTCTTTGCAAGTCCTCTCTGGTGATCCAAGAATCGTCAATCTGGGGTCGTCCTTGCTAATGAACCAGATATCGCTGATAGTCTTTGCTCTGAGTAGTGATAATCTTGTCATCCAAGATCCACTAATCCTGTCTCTCTGGGCTGGTAGTATGGCAGGTGGACATGCAGGGGTTGGCTCACTCTCAAGGATCGGATTAGGCCCAAAAGACTTACTAGGAATCAACATTGACTTCCTATACTCTATAAGGTCTAAAACGTTTGAAAGTAGAACTAATGCCTAGTTCAGGTGGTAACTCAAGCACATAAATATTAGGTCCAATTTTTTTAATTACTTTGTATGGTCTACTACTACGGGCATGTAACTTTTTAATGGCTCCAGGTGAAACCGTTCAAGTCGTAGCCTTACCATAACAAAGTTTCCTTCATTGAATTCTTTGAGTCTTTTCTTAGAATTACCCTTGGTTAATGTATGACATGTCAATGAAAATTTGGCATGAATTGCTAATAGATGCCATAGTGTTGACTACGTTATTGATTTTGATGATAAGCAAAACACTTAAGTATAAGTTGAGTACTAACTATTTCTTTGAAATATGTTTTTATAGAAAAATGTGCTCATCAACTTAACAAAAAACTATTTGATTGAAAAAGTCCCAAATATGGATGAAAGATCTACTTAAAGAGGATTTTGTAGTTGAAGAATGCTTGAAAGGATACAAGAGTTCACACAAATTTGTTTCAGTAGAAGTTCAGATATTTTTGAAGAAATCTCATTCAAGTGTTGACTCACAACACAAGTGTCGACTCATGATAGTGGAAGTGTCTACTCAAGCCGGTACGCAGAAAGAATTTTAGATGGCATGGCTGAAGTGTCGACTCATGCCAGTCAAGTGTCGACTCAAGGATCGGCTCATCGCCTAAGACTTTTTGTTATAGAACTTGCTGAAGTTAAAGACCTGCCTGAAGTGTCGACACATGGATATTAAGTGTCGACTCATAGTGTCGACTCACCAATGGAAGTACCAACTAATCTGAGAATTCCAGAGAACTTCATTGAAGATATTTGAACTAGATGTCGACTCATGGAGTGCTAGTGTCGACCCTAAGTGTCGACACTTGAAGTTCTGGAAACAGTAATGGCTAGTTTTTAAACGTAAAACTTGCTCTTCTTGGCTCCCAACGGCTAGTTTTTCGTATCTAACGACCATAAACCGAGTTTGAGACCTTTGAAAGGTATTAAAATGATTTAAATCAAGTCTAAATACAAGAAGATTAACAAGAAAAAAAAAAAAGAAGTGCATTCACTCCTATTCATTGAGTTCAACCACCTTCAAGCAAAAAAAAGTCTCCAAGCATTCAAGAGCATTCAAGTTCAACTTCTTGAGCATTAAAAGAGACTTCATCAAGTTGAAGGCAGCACTGCAACAAAGCTTCAAAGAGATATCCACTTTTATTAGAAAGCTTTCATTTTTCTTTACTTTAAACTTATTATTGTTGTAAAGATTTTTGGTTAACCTATTGGAAAACTAAGGAGGTTATTGGTTAGCCTTGAAAACTAATTAGGTTCTTGGTTAGCCCGCAAAACCAAGGAATTTTGTTGGTGATCCTTAAAACCATTTAGGTTCTTGGTTAGTCCAGAAAACCAAGTGAGGTTTTGACTTGTAAGCCTTGTGAAAATAAGTCGGGTTTGATTTGTGAGCCCGGAAAACTAATTGGCTGTAATCGGTTAAGATTATAGTGAATTCCAAGTGGGTCTAGGAAGTGGATGTAGGTGCATTGGAAAGCACCGAACCATTATACTTCCTTTGTATTTGTGATTGCTTGTCTCTTCAACTTGCTCTTATATTTATTGCTTTATATTTTGCTGCATACTCACTAAGAGTACTTCGCACTTGCATTCATAGTACTTAGTTGATTATTGGATTGGATCATACACTTGCATTTAAATAATTTTTAGAGACCCAATTCACCCCCCCTCTTGGGTTGCTTACTGGGTAACACATAGTGTTTTCCAAAAATAGGATGCAATTGAATGTGCTTAGAGAACTTATGCAACATACTGATTTCAACAAAATGCAATCGGATGGTTTTAGAAAGAATAGAAACTTCAGGCCAGGGTAGGAAATAAGAAGTGGATTCGGAGCTAGCCTGGTGGGGTAGGAAATAAAAAAGGGCTTATAAAATAGTCTTGAGTTAATGGGGTTGACCTTAAGGTTTGGACATTGGGTTACATGAACAGGTAAATAAAGGTCAGCCTTATAGAAGGAGGAGTCAGTGATTTCAGAAAAAAGATCTTCAATGGGGATTGATGGAGTGAATTCTTCTTGAGGGTGTTGGTTTGGAAAAATCAAGTCCTCATTGTTTACTTCGGATTTGTAAATCTTAGGACTAGGCTCTATGGCTTGACTCTCTTCTAGTATTTTCTCAGGTATAATTCTAATAGTAGGGTTAGACTCCTCATGGTTCTCTTTTCCTACTTGTCATTCCAGTACAATTTCAGTAAGGATAAGGTCAACTAACTCTGGGTTTGTTTCAGTCTAGGTATGGCAGGGTCAGCTAATTCTAGGTCAGTCATAGGTATCTCCTCTTCTCCTTTATACTCATCCACTAGGTTCACCTCAGCTTCATACACTTCCACTTCAATGTCATCCTTGTGAACCAATGGAATAGTAGGAGTGGGTCGACTAAGAAAAAATGACGAGTATCTGGGATAGCAGGGTTGGGTTGACTAAGGGGTACCTGACTAAGACTTAGCTTACACTCAGGAGTGCTAATCCTATGGGGTTCCGTTGACTAAGGGAAACCTGACTGGTACTAGACTGATACCTAGAGGTTATGGGTTCCTTGGGCTCATAGGACATGGACCCAGAGGATCTAGGTTCGTAGGATCTGGGATGGTAGGGTGCAAGATGGTACTTCTCCCTAAGTTTGTTCTTCGTGGCTTTCTAGGTAGCTATGGAGATTTCTCCTCTATTTCTAGTCATTCTTTCAACCTTATCCCAATAGATTCTAGCTAGCGAACTAACTTAAGCCTAGCAAACTTAAACTTTCTTTTCTCAGATATTAGATCCCTCTCAAAATATTGATTCATACCTTGTTCCCAATAAATATAATCCTCAAGATCAAGATCACCACCAAATTTAGGTGCTTCTACCCTAAAATTCCTAGTGGCTCTCTCATCCTGGTCTATAAAATCATAATTATGTCTCTTCAAACTAAGATCCCATATTGGGTCATGGCGAGGGGCTATCCTAGGGTTGGGTTCTAGGATGGGTCAGGGTGTGGGGTCTCAAGTTTAGGCTTAGTACGGGTCACAAGGGTTCTCTCTAGGATTCCTCTACGGTCTCCTATCTGGTCAAACCTAGTACTGAGTTGCCTAACTTCCTTCGTTATGGATCTCAACAAAGTCTCAATATTAGGATCCATGGTAGGATTGGGTTAGGTTTGAGTATGCTGATAGGGTGTTCCTGATCTAGTAGACATGCAATGCACACACATAAAACTCTAACTAGGGTCTCCTAGATCTAAGCTCAAGTAGAATGGGTCAGCTCAATTATAACCAATTCAGCAATTATCCTATCCACTGGCTAGGTAAGAAGTGGGGTCGTGAGAGGCTCCCCCTACTTATCACAAGATCCTAATTAAAATCACAAGTCTACTTAGGGCGTTGCCTCTGGACCTCTAGCCTTATACACTAGATTTAAGTGATAATCAAAGGATTGGGTACACTAGCTTTCACACAATACTGAAACCCGACCTGTTGGTGTTCCTAAACTACTTTAGGTTTTTAATTGATTTTAATTAGGGTTAGGTTTGATGCAAAAGGTAGTTGTTGTAGGCCCAGGACATGTGATGAAATCCTGTCCTAATCTGAGATAGTCAAATGCCCTTAAGATTAGGTTAAGTATGATGCAATCACACGATATGAAACCCTAATATGCAATAAAGCTAAAATAATAAAAAATAACAAAAATAAAAAATTTTTTATTTAATTTTAGATCTGATTAATTTTAGATTTTGATCTCAGGATATCATGTCCAGTCATAACTCATTACTCCCATGGGTCGTGACAGTATACTTGCATATACTCGCTCAGGAGGCGTGATTTTCTTCCACCAGAAAATAATAAAATAGTAAAAAATTTATAATTTTTTTTCTGAGATTAGAAGTAGATTAATAGAGGATTAACAACAAATTAATTACTCATTTTTTTATATTTTTTAAGATGGTTTTTATGTAATTTATTTTCAACCTAAACCTAGATGTGCCAAAATTTAGAACTAGTAGTTAAACCCTAGTTTAAACCCGCTCTGATACCAAAGATGATGCGGGACAAAATATGCAAACTAATCTACTGATTATTAAGCTAATTATCTGAGATTAATAGTGATTAATTTTTTGGATTTTTTTCGAATTAGGTTCAAAGCATTCAATATAACAAGACTAGTCAACTAGTATATGCCCGCAATATCGAACTAACAGATCTAGTTAGGAAAGATGAATCTGGTGATTAAGAAATTACCTTAAACTAGGGTTTCTACCTTTCAATGAATCATAAATTAAAGAGTTAGAGAAGGTTTCAATTTTTATCGATGAAGATTATACCCTCTGGTTGTGGATCTGATTGGACTCTCTAGGATCTTGCAACAAGACTTCCAGATTCTGATTTCCGGGCTTCGATCTTCAGCTCTATTGGTTCCAAGGCAAGAACCACCATCATGTCCGATCTCGATCACCTATAATTAGCCACAAACTCATAAGAGTCAGGTTAAAGCATGGAAGGAAGAATAAAAATTGAAAGGAAAAAGTTGGAAGGGGAAGAAGATGGAAGTGGCGGCTAGGGTTTCTGATGGTGGGATAAATAGGTGGATAACTAGGGCCTCACACCCACGATGCTCCGAAGAACGAAGGAATAGGGCCTCATTCACAGGTGATCCATAGGGATGTGAGTTCGACCTGTCGTTTTCTTCTGGCCCTGGTGTCTGCACCAGGACCACTTCATTTCATTCTTAGTATTAAGGCATGTTCTAGCTCTACCAGTTTGCATTTTACACAGTCTAAGTATATTCATGACATGCTTTTTGTTATACTATGATTGACTGCAAACCAGTCAGCACTCCTGTGACTAATGGATCTCCCCTCTCTTTATATGATGGTATCCCATTTGATGATCTCACTCTTTATCGGAGTATAATTAGTAGTCTTCAGTATCTTACACTTACCAGACCAGATATTGCCTACACGGTAATCAGGAAGGCTAGTTTATGCACAAATCTTGTATGACTCATTCGGTTGCTATCAAATATATCCTCTACTACCTAAAGGGTACTATCACTCATGGATTATCTATCCAACCGGTGTTTATTTTTCTCTACATAGATTTTTGACACTGATGGGGCTATTAATCCTAAAGATCATTGCTCCACTAGTGGCTTTGCTATTTTTTTTGGCCGCAATTTTATCTCTTGGTCTTCGAAGAAACAATGCATGGTGCTAGATCTAGAACATAATCTATATAAAAGTTTGGCCAATGCCATGGCTAAACTTTTCTAGATCTAGTCACTTCTTCGGGAGTTAGGACTTTACACTTTTCCTATTTTATAGTTTGACAACTTGTCTACTATCTATCTCATGCTAATCCAATATTCCATGCCGAACCAAGCATATTGAGATCAATTATCATTTCGTTCATGAGTGTATTTTTCAAAAGCAATTAGCTATTTTTTCATTGGTTTTAATAATCAATTGTTGATGTTCTCATAAAGGCTTATCTTTGTCTCACTTTATTTTGCTTCAGTCCAAGCTTAATGTGATTTCCTTCCCATTGTGCTTACGAGGGGTGATGGAGATAATAATGGCAATAAATCTTATGATTGTTTAATATAGAATGATGGCAATAAATTATAGATTTGGATGTGATTATGTAATCTATAATGATGGCAACAAATCATAGAATTGGATGTGATTGTATAATCTATAGATTAGGAATATCTAAATTTGTATTTGATTTTCATAAAATCCCTTGTAACTATAATTATATATGTCATATCTCTATAAATTGGCAAACTCATCCTAATGAATATGATGAGATTTACATAGAATTCTTAGGCCTATAGCCTTTAATGTCCATTTGGCCAAGTTCTTTGTTGGGTTGGACTTTTGAAGAAGGAAGGGAGGGATAGCGAGAGAAAGAGAGAGAGAGAGAGAGAGAGAGAGAGAGAGAGAGAGAGAGAGAGAGATGCGGTAAGTAGATGGTGCCTGAAACCCTAGAAAAAAAGTGGGTTTGATTTAGGAAAAGAGATGGATTTACAATGAGAGAAGAAGATGGGATCTTTGTGCTTAAGATGAGAGAGGTGATAATTATAGCAAATCACTATGTTCATACCAAATTTGTCCTTTCTTGATGTGAAGTCTAGGATTTATATCTTTAAGTATTTTTAAATAATAAAATGATTTATTATAATATGTTATATGGTGATCATATTTTATAATCAGGCGAAGCTAGAATAAGCTAAGTTATTTTGAGTAAGCATAAATGGTTTTCTTTATGAACCTTGTAAAACCAGATTATGCTTTATCTAACCTAAAATCTCTACTCAAGCCATCCAAAAGTGATTCAATAGGTTGGTGATGCATGTCACAATGCACCGATTTAATATCTAATTTAACTATTCTTATAAAGTATAGTGAGAGTAAAGGTCGAATCCATAGGGACCTTTGAGTTATTTCAAAAGTAAAATAATCCAGATATGTGCAATAAAAAAGGAAATTATTAAGAAATTAGCAGTAAAATTAATCCAGGAATGATCTATCTTAACGAAAGCACGGTCCATACTCGTAGATCACAGCCCATTCCTTTTGAGAATAGATCAGTCAAAATAATAGTGAAAATAATTCAGATATGATCTTTCTTAGCGAGAGCATGGCCCGTACCCATAGATCACGACCTATCCCTTTGGGAATATATCATATAAAATATATATTCATGTAGATAAAGTTAGCAGTAAAAATAATCAAGATATGACCTATCTTAGCAAGAGCATGGCCCGTACCCATAGATCACGGTCCATCCCTTTTGAAAATAAATCAATCAAATTATATTCACGTAGAGTAACTTATTTCTAAAGCTTTTCACTGCTCATGAACCTACTTCAAACAAGATAAAAAAACATGAATTAATTGGAAGCTCTTTTCATTTCAGAAAATGAGGAGTATATCGAATGAACACTAAAATAGAAAACCCTTTCTAAACAGGCATCCAGAGTGAAGCTACAGCATATCCGAAGCTACCAGAAGATGGAGCAATCTAGTGATGTAGTGGAGAGCAGAGTGTGGGGAACCAGGGCCAATGCAGTGGAAGTGGGAACCAGTCATGATGGAGAGGTGGAAGGGAGTTGGAAGAATGGAAGAGAGGTGGAAGCTAGTGGAAAGGAAAAATAGAAAAGCTAGAGAGAATGGAATAAAGTAGAGGAAGGAAGTGTGAGAGCTTTGGAGAGGAAATGGGCTTCTTCGACTGATCTTTGGACTCCCCGACTCTATGTTTTCCTCCTCTCCATGATCAAGGCTCTTATAGGTAGTGAACTCCAACCATCCCAACAAATTTCATGATCTATTCCAATGATCTAACTGAATTCAGTTCCAACTTCATTCTGTTCAGCTTCACTGCATCCAACGAATTTCAGCTTGTTCCAATGATCCAATGGTTGTTTGGTTCCCATCATTCCAACGATCCCAACGGCTCCAATCGAACTCCCAATCAATGGATTCAGGTAGCTTGGATAGCAGAGGCATGGCCGGTGATGGGCAAAGGAGAGGGCTGTTGTGACCGACGGCTTTGGTTCTTGGATGGTTTGGATGGCCGGTGACAGGCGATGGCTGGGAGGTGGTTTGGCTTCTCCAGCCTTGGGAACCTCCTCAGAGGAGCGCCGATAGCTTTTAAGGCCATGGAAACCATGGAATGGCAATGAAGAAGAAGAGGAGACCGCTGGTTCTGACCATTTTCCGGCCAAGGGAGGCTTCTCCGGTTGGCAAGAAGGGTGCTAGAAACTTAGGCAGTGACAAGGAAGCAACTCTGGCAGTGTTGGTCAAAATGAGCTTCATGGTCCACGACTCTATTCATGGATTGAAGCTATGGCAGCCCGTGAACCACAAGCCAAACCGTAGACCATTCAGCCGATCCACCATGGATCGACTGCTTCAAAATTCATGCATTCTTTGATTAATTCTTCAAAATTCATTTCTGAGCTTGTTTCAAGTCCGATTTGAGTACCATTTACACCGTTGGACTCCTAAGATCGAGCTCTTCATATTAATGAAATCATTTCCCACAAAACACTACATAAAAGTATCAATTTTAATTACATAAAGTTAGATTAATTAAAATATTTGTAATAACTATCATACCCCCCAACTTAAACTTGCTCGTCCTCGAGTAAAGCAAATGAATTAGCTGTGTGTACTAACTTGTCTAAGAAGTAAAAATTATCTTACTCATTCTAAAATCAGTTGATACCCGGTTAGACCATTGAAGGGGTACTTCATTGGCTTACCAATTCTACTATTTAGTGGCTGAGTGAAGCCCATAGAAATTCAAAAGTTCCTCTTTTCCAACTTTCTACATCACTCTTTAAGTCCTCTAACTTACTTTGGTTATGGTGTAGTATCAATTTATTTAGTTTTTTTTTTTTTTTTTTTTTTGAAGTAGAGTCGGTGCAATGTCCTCACATCTTGCTTTCTAGATGATCCTTGTAATGAGTTTTAAGCCAATGACTCCCAAACTAGTTGGCTTTAGGGCATTAGGTGTAGAACATCCTTCAGGCTTAATGACTCGAGTCAAAAAGGCCGTGTTAAGACTATCTCTATAAATGATTTTTTTATATCTTCACCTTTTGACACGAACGACAATGCTTGCTTAGGCAAAGGGACCCGGTTACTCGTGAGAAATGCTAAAAACCTTATTTTTATTATACTTTAAACATGACTTTTTAGATATTTTCATCTATACCATTACAAGGTAGAGTCTTTATCAAAATCAGTAGGTAGAAGGGTCTAGAATTGCTCAAAAACTTTTTTCTGGTTTAAACTCTACCATTTATTGGGATTTTTTGGTAATTTATTCCTCGATATCTCTAAAATTATCTAAACCATTAATCATTCCTCATTTAGCAAGCTTGATTTTTTTCAAATCAAGACAAGTTTGGTACACAAAGACTGATTAAACTTTTACTCGAGGAGTTAGTTATCCCCCCAACTTAATTTCCATTGTCCTTAATAGAAGGAGATAAAAAATACATGACAAGAAAAGATACCACCTGGAAGGGTGCTTGAATTGGATGTTCCTTTGTCATCATACTTCCCTCACTTTATTGTTCTTCTAAAAGAAATGAAAGTAACTAGTTAAAAATAAAAGCATAACTGGGTTGCCTCCCAAGAGTGCTAAGTTTAATATCTTCAGCCGGATGCTAAGGAGTGTTACTGATATTAAACTTGGGTACATCCTTCCAGATTTTTAGAAGATAGGTCCAATCAGAGGCCTTGTCATCATGATAGAAAAACGTTTGTTGAGTTTTTGACGATGATTATCCCTAATCCATAGAATGCACTGGGCAAGCATGCTAGGCCAAGATTTAAAAATATTATAATTGATTGACGACTGGAAGGGATTGTGTGTGTTGGGTCGAGAGCAGGGGTGTTAGCTTAAAAATTTTTGTAACTTTAAATATATCTACCCTAATCCATTCTTGATGGTACTTTGTCCAAGTTAATTGTAGGTCTGTCTCCATACATCGTTTTAGAATAAAAGATAGATTTTGGAGGCGATCCTCAAAAGTAATGCCAAATATAGAGAAATTAGCTATAAAATCTTTAAGATCATTATCCCTCATTTCATAAACATCCCATCCAACAATTTTTTTATGCATCTTTAAAACACCAAATATTTGGTCTTCCTAATTAGAGATCACTGGTAGGGTGTCAATAGGTATGACAGGAAGCAGCTTCAATTCTAGATCTGGTGGTGATTCTAATAAAGAAGCTATGGGGGGCTAGGTGTTGGCTCAACTTATTCCATCAAAAGTTGGGTAGGTTTGAAATGTAGTGTGTCGAATAAGTTATCCCTCCCTATAATATATTCATCTTCTTTAAAATTATCTACCTCACACTGAGCCATATAGGGATCTAATGACTTTGGGGACAACTTAAAGGTATGGCTTCCTTGTTATGTCATTCTGTTGTGGTTTCCAGGGATCCTTAATTAATTCATCATATCATCAATTTCTTCTTCCATCCCATAAAAAAGGAGGTGATTATTCTAAGGCACTTGGGAAGGAAACTATTGGTGAGTGGGATGATGATGGAAGTGGTTCATCTCACCATTCTACTTCAATAGAATCATCTATATTGGTTCTATGATAGTGCAGGGTTGTTCTGTGATTAATTCATTATCGAGAGTTATAGTTAATTATTCAAAAAAAATTAAAGAGTTATTAAAATCTTTAACTTGGTAATGTCCCTCTAAGTTATTATTAAATTTTTAAGTTAGGTAATATCCCTCTAAGTCACTCTCAGCCTGACTAAGCAGTATTCCTACCTCCTCCCTATCAATTTCAGTTAATAATCGGTCATTCTGATTCATAAGCTCATCAATAGGTTGCTACTGAGGCATAATTAATTGTTGGGATTGAGCAAACCTATCGACATCTGGGTTGATCGGTGGGAGAGGTGGGGTTTGACCAATTTTTTAATTCTATCTATTACTTGCAGAACCTTCTCTCTGAAATGACAGGTATAATTAGGAGAATGTTGATAACATGGATATGGCTAATCATAATACAATCCATCTACATGCAAAGGTCTTTGTGGTACCGAGGTAACCACTGGATGTGGTTGCCATGACAAATCTGATTGAGCCCCCCAACCTGAGTTGTAAGATTAAAGTGTGGGTTTTCTCCTGGTCTATAGGCCATATGAGTTTGATCTTGGTAAACTTGGTCATACCTAGACTCAGGAAATTGGTACAAGGCTGAGCACTCACTTACAAAGTGAGTTGGACTCGATATATGGAGCATGCCTGTTATGCAGGAAAAAAGGATGGAGTGGAAGAGTGTTAATAGTTGGTAGATGATCGAATTTATAGGATATGTGTTGACTCCATTATTGATTTGATGATTAACAAAATACTTAAGTATAATTAAGTATTAACAGTTTGCTAAAGTATATTTTTATTAAGGAAAAGGTACTCATCAAGTTAGTCAAATTGAATTGCCTGTCAAATGATTGGAGAAGCCCTTTCTATGAATGAAACATCAATGTTTAATGGACTTAAGTATCTAAAATTGCTTGAAAGGAATTACAGAGTCAAGTTGAAAAAGGATTCAGCAGAGTTTCAGTCATTTTTAAAGAAGTTTCAGCAGGTGTCGACTCAAAGTATCGACTCATGACAGTGCAAGTGTCGACTCAAGCCAGCATGCAGAAAGAAGTTTCAGATGGCATGCTTGAAGTGTTGACTCATGCTATTCAAGTATCGACTCAAGGTGTTGACTCAAGGATCGACTTAAAGCCTGAGATAAATTTTTACAGAACATGCTGAAATTCAAGACTCACCTCAAGTGTCGACTCACCAGATAAAGTGTCGACTCACATGAGACTTCCAGAGAGCCTCAAAGCTGAAATTTGAACTAGGTGTCGACTCATGGAACTAAGTGTCGACCCTAAGTATCAACTCATAGGACTGAAATGTCGACACTTGGAGTTCTGGAATAGTAATAGCTAGTTTTTTCAAACGCAGAACTGTCCCTTTCACCCCCAACGGCTAGTTTCTCATGTCTAATGGTCATAAACCGACTTTTAGACCTTGGAATGGTATGTAAGTGGATTACTCTAATCTAAGGACATAACAAGAAGTGAAGAAACAATAAGAAACAACAAGAAATAAGAGAGAAGTGAAAAAGGAAGAAAAGAAAGTTCATTCACGCACACATTCATTGAGAGCACTACTTCATGCTAAAAAAGACTTCAAGCATTCAAAGCAATCAAGAACATTCAAGTCCAACCTTTTGAGCATTGATTAAGACTTCATCAAATTGAAGACAAGCATCATCACGAACTTCAAAGAGATAACAGCTTTTATTAGAAAGCTTTTCTTGTACTCTTACTTCATTTCATACTTTGTTGTATCAAGGTGTTTGGTGAGCCTAAGAATAAAACCAAGGTAGATTTTGGTTAGCCTAGTTGAAAACTGATATGGCTACACCTGACGTGGAGCGTCTATTAGATCCAGCTAGATGCCGCCGGTGCTACGTGGATTTTCTTTCAAAATTCCTGCTCCTTCGCCAAGTGGCGCCCCAAGATGGGTCCACCTCGGTCGAAGTCGAGCCTCTCTCTGCCACTCCACCAGGTGTCCACCCAAGAGGGGTCCACCTCGGTCGAAGCTGGCGGCCTTCTGCTCCCTCGCCAGGTGGCACCCCAAGATGGGTCCACCTCTGCCGAGGTCGAGCCAGGCCCTCCTGCTCCTTCGCCAGGTGGCATGCCAAGACGGGTCCACCTCGGCCAAAGTCGAGTATCTCTCTGCCAATCCACCAGGTGTCCACCCAAGAGGGGTCCACCTCGGTCGGAGCTGGCGGCCTTTTGCTCCCTCGCCAGGTGGCACCCCAAGACGGGTCCACCTCAGCCGAGGTTGAGCTAGGCCCTCCTGCTCCTTCACCAGGTGGCACCCCAAGACGGGTCCACCTCGGTTGAAGTCGAGCGTCTCTCCACTCCGCCAGGTGTCCACCCAAGAGGGGTCCACCTTGGCCGGAGCTGGCGGCCTTCTGCTCCCTCGCCAGGTGGCACCCCAAGATGGGTCCACCTCTGCCAAGGTCGAGCCAGGCCCTCTTGCTCCTTCGCCAGGTGGCACCCCAAGACGGGTCCACCTCGGTCGAAGTCGAGCCTCTCTCTACCACTCTGCCAGGTGTCCACCCAGGAGGGGTCCACCTCAGCCGAAGCTGGCAGCCTTCTGCTCCCTCTCCAGGTGGCACCCCAAGATGGGTCCACCTCTGCTGAGGTCGAGCCAGGCCCTCCTGCTCCTTCGCCAGGTGGTATCCCAAGATGGGTCCACCTCGGTCGAAGTCGAGCCTCTCTCTGCCACTCTGCCAGGTGTCCACCCAGGAAGGGTCTACCTCGCCGAAGCTGGTAGCTTTCTGCTCCCTCGCCAGGTGGCACCCCAAGAGGGTCCACCTCTGCCGAGGTCGAGCCAGGCGCTCCTGCTCTATCACCAGGTGGCACCCCAAGACTGGTCCACCTCGACCGAAGTCGAGCGTCTCTACCACTCCGCCAGGTGTCCACCCAGGAGGGGTCCACCTCGGTCGAAGCTGGCGGCCTTCTGTTCCCTCGCCAGGTGGCACCCCAAGATGGGTCCACCTCTGCCAAGGTCGAGCCAGGCCCTCCTGCTCCTTCGCCAGGTGGCAGCCCAAGATGGGTCCACCTTGTCCAAAGTCGAGCCTCTCTCTGCCACTCCGCTAGATGTCCACCCAGAGGGGTCCACCTCGGTCAAAGCTGGCGGCCTTCTGCTCCCTCGCCAGGTGGCACCCCAAGACGAGTCCACCTCTGCCTAGGTCGAGCCAGGCCCTCCTACTCCTTCGCCAGGTGGCACCCCAAGACGGGTCCACCTCGGCCGAAGTCAAGCCTCTCTTTGTCGCATCGCCAGGTGTCCACGTCGACCGAAGCTAGCGGCCTTCTGCTCCCTCGCCAGGTGGCACCCCAAGACGGGTCCACCTCAGCTGAGGTCGAGCCAGGCCCTCCTGCTCCTTCGCCAGGTGGCACCCTAAGACGGGTCCACCTCGGCCGAAGTCGAGCGTCTTTGCCACTCCGCCAGGTGTTCACCCAGGAGGGATCCACCTCGGCCGGAGCTGGCGGCCATCTGCTCCCTTGCCAGGTGGCACCCCAAGACGGGTCCACCTCAACCGAGGTCGAGCCAGGCCCTCCTGATCCTTCGCCAGGTGGCACCTCAAGACGGATCCACCTCGGTCGAAGTCGAGTGTCTCTGCCACTCCGCTAGGTGTCCACCCAGGAGGGGTCCACCTCGGTCGATGGCGACCTTCTGCTTCCTCGCCAGGTGGTACCCCAAGATGGGTCCACCTCAGTCGAGGTCGAGCCAGGCCCTCCTTCTCCTTCGCCAGGTGGCACCCCAAGACAGGTCCACCTCGACCGAAGTCGAGCATCTCTACCGCTTCGCCAGGTGTCCACCCAGGAGGGGTCCACCTCAGTCGAAGCTGGCGACCTTTCTACCCCATCGCCAGGTGGTACCCCCTGATGGGTCCACCTCGACCGAAGATAGCCCACTCTGCAAAGCTTCGGGGAGGCAGAGGCACAGGTCACGAGGTTGCCACTGGAACTGGCGCGCCGCGTCCCATACAGGATGCTAATACGGCCCATAGCGATACTCGAAACTTGTTTACATCGATTAAATAGGGCCCCGTGATCGAGGAACAAAATCCTTGCAGGCAGGAGCCTGAAATGGTCGGAAGCCCACCGTCAACACCTCGAAAGGAGAGCTCCCGCACTTGGCCCAAGGTCTCGCCAATCTTCTCCCTTTCGTGACACACGACGGACAAGGCATGCCGATCACTTAACTCCTAGACTTAAAGGAGGGGGGAGGGAGATCCAGAGACCTCGAAGAGTCTCCGGGAGGGGAGGTGGGCTGAAGGCGGTCCAGTGGTATAAAAGGGATAGTAAAAACGAACGGAAAGGCAAGTCGAAAAGAGGAGAGAACGATCCTGGGGCCCTCAAGAAGTCCTCAGGCGCGAGCTTGGAAAACCCAGCGCAGGAAGCCAGGCTTCAACTCCTCTCTTCCTCGCACTTCTCTCATCTACATCTCCTCTAAGCACGGGAATCCTTCGGGAACCCACCTTAGAGGACCTGTTCCATCTTGCCACTCTCTAACTTGACCATCGAAGTGCTCCCGCCGGAATCCCCAGCCGGGGTCTTGACTTTGTTTTGCAGGACCGGAAGCTTGGAGATCTCGAGGTAAGAGAGTGCGAGAACCAGCGCTAGCTCACGAGCTACCCTATTGAGTCTTGTAATAAGTTAAGTTGTCTCAACCTTGTGAGTCTAGTTGAGTCCTATAAATCTGAGTTAGTCCAGTCTTGAACAACAAGAGGATCACCAACCAAAGCCTTCACCAGACCCTCCCAAGTCAGAGCAGAGTCCAAGCCCATGGAGCCTCCCCACTTGAAGATACCTGGCACCCCTGGAATATTTCTCCTTCCAGGCACCAAGGCCTCCAAGAGTGGCACCCCAGTCCAAGTTCCCCAGCTCAGCACCCCAGGCCCAAGCCCATAAAGCCTAGGCACCCCTCCCAGCCCTCTTCAAGACATGGGCCCCAAACCAAAAGCCCATTCATGGAGTGGCGCCCCTCCAAGCCCAATTCAACAATGTTGGCTCCCCAAGTCCCAGCCCATCAGGGAGTGGAAAGTCAAGCTCCAAGCCCATAAGGAGACCAAGTCCCAAGCCCAAGAGGAAGAGGCTTTCTAGTTCCACAAGGAGTTGTAATTCTTATTTTATTCAAATTTGTAATCCTTTTTCTATTCAAATTTTGTACTCCAATCTTACAAAGAGAAGACCTGGGTTAGCCTATAAATACCCCATCCCTCCACCCTATTGTAATAATGATGGATGAATTCTGATATTATGAAAAGTTGAGAGATTTTTTGCATTGCCTTTGCCTTTGTGCATCATCCTCCATGAAGGGAGTGATTGGAGAGACCCGTTAGCCTTTGCTCATTAGCATCGAGGGGTGTGAGACCCTATTTATCAAATCCCTAGCCCCCCTGCTTCTTCCACCTTGGATGCCCAACAATCAAGCTTCATCTTGGCCACTCCTGCTACTCTCTCTCTTCCTTTCTCTTTCAGCGATTCATCCTTTTCTCCTTCATTTTTTAATCCCCTTTGGTGTTTTACAGATCCCTTGAGTTTCATGACTTTAAGGTTCTGTTTGCCTAGTCGTCGGGTCAGCGGATAAAAGCTGACAGATCCGCAGGTATTCAGCTGACTTTCCAAGCCACATCTGGGCGAGGAGGCTCTTCATGGCAGCAGCAGTAATCATTGCTAGGTACATACCTCCTAGCCCTAGAGATCAAGGTATTGCAGAAGAGCTAGCCCTATCGAGGTTTCTTAGCCCGGCGGTCCTGTTTTTATCTCTTTTGAGGATCTTTTTTGCATGCTTGTGGTCTAGAGTTTCTATAGGATCACTCTTTATCTATTTAACTTGAAATTTGGGAATTAAATCTTAACTTAATTCGAATCCATGAAAATTCTCTTGCATGCTAATTAGTCCTGCATCAAACCAGGGCCAGTGCATGGAAGTGGGACCAGTCAGGATAAAGAGGTGGAAGGGAGTTGGAAGAATGGAAGAGAGGTGGAAGCTAGTGGAAAGGAAAAGGAAAAGATAAAGAGAATGGAATGGAGTGGAGGAAGGAAGTGAGAGCTCTGGAGAGGAAATGGGCTTCTTGCACTGATCTTTGGACTCCCCGACTCTATGTTTTCCTCCTCTCTCGTGATCAAGGCTTTTATAGGCAGTGAACTCCAACCATCCCCAACAAATTTCATGATTATATTCCAACGATCCACTGAATTCAGTTCCAACTTCATTCTGTTCAGCTTCAACTGCATCCAACGAGTTCCAGCTTGTTCCAACGATCCAGTGGTTGTTTGGTTTCCATCTTTCCAATGATCCGAACGGCTCCAACCGAACTCCCGATCAACGGATTCAGGTAGGTTGGATAGCAGAGGCGTGGCCGGCAATGGGCAAAAGAGAGGGCTGTTGTGACCGACAGCTTTGGTTCTTGGATAGCTCGGATGCTGACGACGGGTAGTGGCTGGGGAGGTGGTTTGGTTTTTCCAGCCTTGGGAACCTCCTCGGAGGGTGCCGATGGCTTTTCCAGCTATGGAAATCGTGGAATGGCAGTAAAGAAGAAGAGATCGTCGACTTTTCTGGCCATTTTTTTTGACCAGGGGAGGCTTCTCCGGCTAGTAAGGAGGGCATCGGAAACTTGGGCTATGATTGGGAAGCAGCTCCGACAGTTTTAGCTCAAAATGAGCTTCGCAGTCCACGACTCTATTTCATGGATCGTAGCCATGGCAGCTCGTGGACCACAAGCCGAACAGTAGACCATTCGCCGGTCCATGGTGAACCGGCTGCTCCAAAATTTATGTATTTTTTGATTAATTCTTTAAAATTCAGTTCTGAGTTCGTTTCAAGTACAATTTGAGTACCGTTTGCACCGTTGAACTCCTAAGATCGAGCTTTTCATATTAATGAAATCATTTCCTATAAAATACTACATAAAAGTATCAATTTTAATTATATAAAGTTGGATTAATAAAATATTTATAATAACTATCAGTTGGGTTAAAATAACAAAATCTATCCAATTTTTCAAAAATTAGTCATTGATGCTAAATCTTCAAATTACAAATTATCTTAGAAGATCATTATTGCATAACAAATCTTAATTTCAAAAACTAATAAGTGTTAAAACATATAAAATAATAACTTATCTCTCAAATTACGAGAAATATAAAAAGATAATATCTTTGTTTATAATTTAATGATTATAAAATAACAATTTGAATTTCTTTGTAGCTTTTGAATAAATTTGTCACTTATCTATCTCAACCACTAGTAATTAAACATTTGTAATATAGTAGATAGGATCAAGCTTAAGACATAAATTTCAATAATAAAATTATGAGACCCTGGGCCCAGGCCCATTTTTGGACTAGGCCATCTCTTTCACTTCCAACCCCTTTCCCCTTTTTTATTGATTGATTCTTCTCCTTTTTATCACTTGCTCTCACATCCCTCTTATTCTTATCATGTCCAAACCTCCCCTCTTCCTCCCACATGTCCATGTCTCTTTTCTTCTTCCTTCAAGCTTGGAGAAAATTCAACGAATGAATCTCAAGACTATGGTATTGATTTATTGAAGTAAGAGTTAAAATAAAATCATATCCTTTTCTTTGGAATCAAATCTTCAAATCTTAGGTTATTTGGATGGTTTAAGATTAAGAGGGGATGTGAATGATGAGATTCTAGAGACATGAGTAGGAATGAATTAAGAGGGAAATAAATATTACAAAAATGGATGTTAATCAGGATGGCTAATTATGTCTATGTTTAATCTAGGATTTTTAACTCTTTAATAGTTAAGTATTTTGACGATTTTTATTAGAGATTGTGATCAACCAATCTACAAAATTTCAAAATTTTTGGAGGTTATTAGCCAAGGTAATAAATCATAAAAAGATATTGTTTTCATCTTTCAGGAGTGATAAAAAAGGAAGAGAAAGGGATTGTTCTCATCTTCTTAAAAGAAATAAAAATGAGAAAAAGAAAAAGAAAGAGGGAGAAGAGAGAGAACGTTCTAGGTTAAAAGAAATGGAAAAAAAGGATTGATGATTTTGGACAATTATTGTTAGACATTAAGATTGTTTAGAATAGAAGAAAAGGGCTTAGTCCTATTGCCATGCTCATTAGAATATTTATCACAAGGCATGATAGAGGGAAGAATTTTGACTGAAAAAGAAAATGACGAAATGAAAAGATTGTGAGTACAAGCCAATTACATCAAAATCTTTGGGCATTGATTTGATAATAATTCTAGTTTTTTTTTTATGATAGAAAGCTAAGTCAAGAGGAAGGGATTTGCAGAAAAGATAGAAAATTAGATATATTATAGCTATGATTAGTGATATACTTAAAAATTTAAGTGTGGTAATTGTACTTTATTGCAAGTCTTTAAGGAGAATGATAGCTGCTCATTATAGTTGGATTTTGTTTGCTATTAGTTAAGACAAGTAGTACATACTTTATAGTGATTAATTCAAAGTAAGCATGCATTATATATTATATATTTTAATATAAATTATATTAAAATTTGGAATTAGGAGATTTGTCTCGATAGTATAATTATATTGAGCAATTTTATGGTTAAATCATTCTCATGAGTAAGCATATTGATCTTTGGTTATTGGATATTGAATAGTAGAATTCAATATAGTTCAATAAAGAAAAGTAGCTTAAATTGATGTGTGTGTATATAATAATATATATAATATATATATATAATATATATATATATATATATATATATATGTATGTATGTATATATCAATTCTCTTAGCTTGACCATATATAGAATCGAATGTGATTGTGTGACCTAGCCATAGGAGTTAAGTATGGTCTCATGACCCATACCACAGGAGATGTATATTATCACGTGACCTATGCCATAAGCATTAAATATGACCACATGACCTAAGCTATAGGTGTTAAGTATGGCTGCAAATCATTATTCTAAATAATAGCCTTTGCCATAGGAATTAAATATGGCTATGACCCGTACCACAAGGGATATATATAGTCATAGTCAAAGTTATAAAGCTAAGATGGTTAGTAACTTAATACTTGGGATTAAGTATGTAAATAAGAGTTTGTTATGTATTGATATTTATCCGATTCTAGCATAATGTATCAGTTTATTGTATTGATAAATTTAAAAAAATGAGGTGATTGTTTCAGCATACAATTTTATTAAGTAAATATCATGATATGAATTATATCATATATATATATGATTTGAATTAAGTTGCATTATATGATCTAGCTATCTTAATTGTATAAAGTGAACTTGTTACTTATTAAGTCATAAAGCTCACAATTATATATATATATTTAGATCCAAAAGTAAGAAGCAGGCAAGTATCGTGGCTAAAATAAGGAAGTAGAGGCGAGGCCACCTCTTGGATTGGTGCATCTATATGATCATATATATTAAAGTATGGTTTGTAAGATAAGTAGATATGTAAATTAACTTGAATGTTGGAGAGTTGAGTTGTAAGATTTTGAAAGGAGATGCTATTTACAAACTATAATAATATGTATATATAGCTTTAAACTTATTTTGATAGATATTGTTCTGATATACTACTAATTGTAATTCAAGTATATTATCTCTTGAATTATATTAAGTACTTGATATGTTAAATGCCTTGTATGTTTATAGGGATAGTTCCCTATAAATATGTGATGGCTGCTCATGTTTCTATTCATGAAATTGGGATTTGGGACGTGATAGTTAAAGTGGTATCATAGTTTAAATTATGATCTTTAGAACTATGAGTTAAACAATGTTAGGTTTGGATTTGTGATTACTAATTATAATATTAATTATGATGTATGATGAGCGTAGATAGGGTAGTTGTCATACAGTAAGATATAAATTCTTCCTTGTTACTTTATACATAGTTATTGATCTTACATTTTGGTCTATTTGAATTTTATAATAAGTTCTTCATAATGTTCTAGTATAAATTGAAAATGACATCAATGGTATATGAATGTTGTTAGTGATTCTACTAATTATGGTATTCAAAGAGTTATTTTAGATATTCATTTCATTTCATTACTATACAGAAGGTTATATGCTCATTGTTAGTAAGCAATTTGAATGGTTATAAATTATGGGTATTTTACTTAATAAGTGGAGAGTATTTTCAGTTATAGATAGTTCTTGTGATAAAGAAATATATGAAATATCAATATTCCTTTATTATACTAAATGTTATTTGCTATTTGTAGAATTCAGATAGTATTGATATTCCTTTATTAACTAAATGTTGTATGAATAAGGATCCATATGCTATTTTTTAGTAATAAAGAACTAAGTTGAAAAGTACATAATGATATAATATGTAAGAGTATGATTTAGATTTTAGCAAAGAAAAATAAGAATTCAAATATGGGGATAATATTGACATGTAATATAGGTGTTCGAAGATTGAAATAGCTTTTTTAAAATTTGATATCTAATAAGATGAATGGATCAAATGGTATCATAGCAGCATAGTGGAGCATAACTCACAAGTCATGTGAAAATTATTGATGTATGATTCTATATATGATGATAATCCTAAAAGAAAATAATCATTATATGTTTATAATTTACTTGGAGTTTGTCTTTGAACATGGTTATTTTATATAGGTGATTAATTTTTGTGGTTTAATTACAGATCAATGAAGGTACCTAAATTATCTCCAAAATTATTCTGGCTAATATGATAAAAAAATTAGGACTGTCTAATCTAACTTATATAGCTAAGTTTGATGGGGGACAATAATCTAGATGATATATGGATATAGTAGTTAGTTGGGGATCAACCCCATGAGATTATAATAAGATTTGGGTCTACTAGATAGGGCAATTGGAATTAAAAGAAAAAGGCAACTTATGCTTTCAATACTTTGAAGCGACAATTCAATTTATAAGTGAGAGATATAAACCTTTCAGATAAGGAATATTATAAGTATACTTGTCAAAGGATAAATGTCGAATATGATATCTTGCATGCCAATTATCATCAATTAAGTTGGGAATATATTTATTAAGAATAGACATCAAAGTCAAATAAATGAAAATTTGAAATTATGCCATGAAATTAGAAGGCATAGGTAGGCACTCTCTTTGGTACTAGATCTTTGTTAGGAGAAAATTGACAGAAAATGAAGAAATAATTGAAAGTATAATTTATTATTACATAGGATAAGTCTTTATGCACATATAAATATTTTAGTAGTTGGCTTAATTCCATTAAATGCTTATATTGGATGACTTCGTAGTTTGATAAATTTTAAATTGTACTACTAAAAACTTTCATAATTAGTTAAATATTATTATATATTTTGAAGAAGGTTAAAAGTGGTATCCATGATCTAAGAATTTAACTTGAGCAAGTATAGATATTGAATATCTAGGGTATGTGATAATACTTTTATTATGAAATGGAATTGAGTTAGAAATGATATACCAAGACTTATATAAATTATAGTACCAAAAAACATTACATATTCAAGAAGATGATTCTTTAAGAATTAGTATGGAGTATGGTAATGTCAACTATTTAGAATTGTGTTTAAAAATTTGCCAGAATTGTAATAAGCTTTGAGGATTTGTTAAAATTCATCCTATCCATATTCAATAAAAGATTAGTTAGGGAAGATTGTTTAGACCTTGAAAAAAAAATGCTAGGAGTTGTGATTTTGGTCTAAGAGAACATTTACTGCTATTCGAATAATATCATAGAAAATGATTTGTGATAAAGTTAGATCTCTTGCTAATTATAATGGCAAAGATAATGATTGGGGCTTATGATTAGTACATGGATTTGACAATGTAGATTTGTGATATGATTATTTTAAAAATCAAGAAGAAGAAGATATAATATGTTGAAATATTTTCGAACTTTAGAATGCATAAATTTTGAGAATGAAATTTCTTTTAAGAGGAGAGAGTGTGAGACGCCGGGCCTAAAGCCTATTTTTTAGATCGGTAGAGTCATGTGCAATATGTCGAGCTGCATGCAACGGACTTGTGGCTTGTTCTAGGACTCTGAGTGTGATTGGAATAAAGGAAAAAAATAGAAAATTATAATTTTGGAAGTGTGGCAAGCTTTGTTAGGAAAAACAAAGTGCCATATATTTTCCCTGTTTGGTAATCAAAATCCAAATCTCTACTACTTTCTATTTTTCACTTTTTCATCTCTCTCATTTCCTACCCCTTTTCCTCTTTTTCTTATTGATTACTCTCCTCTTTATCACACTCTCTCACATCCCTCTTATCCTTATTGTGTCCAAATGTCTCCTCTTCCTCCTATTTATATGGGTTTCTTTCTTTTTTTTTTTTCAAGCTTAGGAGAATTTAGAAAAGGATCTCAAGACCAGGTATCAATTTATTGAAGCAAGAAAAAATTTTTTTTAAAAAAATCTAATATTTAGACCTTATGGTTAATCCAGATGCTTTAAGAATAAAAAGGGATGTGAATGAAGAAATTCTGGAAAAATAATTTAGGAATGAATTAGAGAGAAAAAAAAAGGAAATTTATGTAAAATGGATGTTAATTTAGGATGGCTAAATTTTATCCTATTTTAATTTGAGATTTTTAACTCCTTGTATTTCATCTAAATTTTTAATTGGGGATTGTGATCAAGCAATCTACAAAATTTGAAAGTTTTTGGAGGTTATTAGCTAATCATAAAAGGGATATTTTCATCTTTTTATGAGGGATAGAAAAAGAAAGAAAAAGGGGCTATTCTCATCTTCCTAAAAAAAATTAAAAGGAAGAAAAGAAGAAATAAAGAAGGTGAACGTGTTTAGGTTTAAAAGTGATGAAAAAATGGGATTGATGATTTTGGGTAATTAGTATTAGACCTTAAGATTGTTTAGGACAGAGAAAAATAGCTTGGTCTTGCTGCTATGTTTATTAGAATAGAAAATTTTGGTAAGCAAGGCATGAGATATTTTTGACTAAAAGAAAAATAATAAAATAAAAAGATTGGGATTGAAAGCCATTATATCAGAATTTTTGGGCATTGATTTGATAGTAATTTTAGTTTTTCTTTATGATGGGAAGCTTATCAAGTAGAAGAGATTTGTAGAGAGAAGAGAGGAATAGATATATTTATAGCATAATTAGTGTTACAATTAGAGATTTAAGTATGCTTTTTGTACTCTATTATGGTGTATTAAGGAGAGTGATAGCTATTGCTTGTACATGGATTTTGATTACTATTGGTTAAGATAAGTAACACATACTTTATAGTGATTAATTCAAAGTAAACATGCAATTGGGTATTATGTTTTCTAATATTATAATTGAAATTGGATTTAAGGGATTGGTCTCGATATTATAATTTTATCGATCAATTTCATGGTAAATCATCTTTATGAGTTAAGCATATTGACCTTTGATTATTAGATACTGAATTATAGAGTCAATATGGTTTCATAAAGAAAAATAGCTTAAATTGATGCATATGTGTGTGTGTGTATATATATATAATGTATGTATATATCAATTCTTTTAGCTTAACTATATATGAAATCGGATATGATTATGTTCTATACTATGGAAAAAGTATGGTATCATGATCTATAACATGGGAATGTACCCTTGCCATATGGATTAAATATAGTAATGTACCTAAATCGTAGGAGTTACCTGCGGCAACAGATCATTATTTCAAGTGAAGGTCTTTACCATAAATATTAAATATAATTGTGGGCCTATGCCATAAGGAACATATGTAACCATATTCAAAGCCGTAAAGCTAAGATGTTAGTAACTTAATACCCAGGATTAAGTATGTGAATAAGAGTTTTGTTGTGTATCAGATATCTATCCAATTATAGCATAAATATCTCTTTGTTGTATTGACAAATTTAAAGAAATGAGATGCATTAATTTAATATAATTATTATCATGATCATTACTTATATATGAATATCATGCATATATGATTTGAATTAAGTTGCATGATATGATCTAGTTATCTTAATTTTATAAAGTAAATGGGTACTTACTAAGCTATTAAGCTCACAATCTTCACATATTTTCAAATCCAAAACTAAAAAAGTAGATAGGTATTATGGCTAAAATGGAAGTAGAGGCAAGGCTGCCTTTTGGATCAATGCATCTATGTGATCATCTATGCATGTTAAAGTATGATTTGTAAGATAGTAGATATGTAAATTACCTAATGTTGGAGAGAGATATGAAATTTGAAAGAAAACCCTATTTACAAACTGTAATAGTGTATATGTGAAACCTAACCTTCTTGGGCCAAAGTCGGCAAACCTAACCGACTTCAGCCTAATCAAAAGAAAAAAAATGTAGAAGAGGCCGAATAGGGGACGGAGCCCTTGTTTATCCGAGCGATGTTTTCACTGGATTTTGTGGCTGGATCACCATAGCAAGGAAGGAGAGTTCAGTGGCGTGTGGGATTAGATGATGGGGGTTCGATCGAATTCCTTTCCCGAATGGCGAGGCATCTTCTCATTATTTTTCTATAAATTTTTTCCTCCTCTCACTGCCACCTAAGTAGCCCCACAGAGCTTCTCGCTGCCATCTCCCTCCTCTCCGATGAGCATCGAAGCCTCGACGATGCCGTGAGGTTCCTTACCTTAGATCTCTCTTGGAGAGAATGGAATAAAGCAAATGTTTCCATGATTTTCTTCCAATTTTCCTTAAGCCGAACGGTCATCGATGGCCGCACCGTTAGATCCCTCCATCCGGCCAAGCCGACGATCCCCGTTCTCCACTCCTTCATGTTTTTGGGAACCATGGGAGACCCGCTCGAGTTGAACCAGGAAAAAGTAGGGAAGAAAAGAAAAAAAGGGGGAAGAAGAAGGAAAAGAAAGAGAAAAAAAAGAGAGAAAAAAAAAAAAAAAGAAAAAAAAAAAAGAAAAGAAACAAAAGAAGAGGAAAAAATAATAATTAATAAAAATTAAAAAAAGGGAGAGGAGAGGAAAAAGAGAGAGAAGGGGAAGAGAAAGAAGAGAGGAAGATGAGAGAGAAGGAAGATAGAGGAGGAAGAAGAGAAAATGAAAGAGGAAGAGAAGAGAGAAGAAAAAGAAAAATAAATAAATTTTATAAAATCAGTTTGGGATTTACATTGTTTTCATTGATAATCTATTTTTTATCATCTGGACCTAAATAGATATCTAATCGAGCCTAGTCTCAGATCAGACCGAAAAACCGAAAAATCTTTTATCTTATTTAGATTTAGGATAAATTATTTACTTATTTTATCAGAGCCTTCATTAGTATGGAAGTATCGAGATCTAGTGTTGAGTCGCGCATTCCTGATAGAATCAGTTTCAGGTAAGTTATATTGACCTCTAGTATTACATGCTAAATAATTATGATTGTTGTATGTGTGTGGTATGGTGTCTCATTGTATTGTATTTATTGTCATGTGTGTTTGGTGTTGTCCTTTCTAGCTCGACTATGATCACATGAGGACCCAGTCTCCTCCGACCTCCAATGGGGCGATCACTGGCATATGATGATGTACGGTATGTGTATTCGGAGCTAGTTACCTTTCTTTTTGTTGTAATTGCTGGCACAAGCTAAGGATGCATGTTTTTTCATGTGATATCAGAGTTAGTTTCCTTTCAGGCCTCCAGTGGGACAATCATTGGCACCATGACCGATTTTGATATGTGTAGTCAGGATTTTATTATCTTTCAGGCTAGCCACAGGCCAATCATGGCCATAATCAGAGGGACTATGAAGTAAAGTAAATGGTTACTATCCATAGTCGTGTCATTTATAATTGAACGTGCATATAATGTGATATTGCATTTTTTTTTATTGTGAGCTATTGTTTTGTGATGCATGATTTGTGTATGTTTGCAAATTATTGTTGACATGTTTATGCATATATTAAAGGTGTTGATAACTTATTGAGCCTTATAGCTCAACCTCTTATTTTCTATATCTTGTTACAAATCTGAAAGATCAATCGAGCTTTGAAGACCAGTCAATGAGGAATAGGGTTTAAGTGTTAATCCATTAGTTTATGAGTTATCTTAAATTTTAGTAGAATTTATTTACCTGTTAACTTTGATGAAAAAAATTTAGAAATAAATTAATAATTAATGAATTTTGTTCTTTAACCACTCTGCTTGAGTATTGATTGAAGGATAGGCCTGGCATGATCTCTAGGATGATACCTAGGATTGTGCAATCGATCACGTAGCCGATTCCGGTGCTGGATTTAGGGCATGATAGAGTGGTATTAGAACAAAGATTTAAGATCGGATGATCTAGTTAATAAGAGTGGGGTAGAATTAAGATTTTATGTATAGTGTCAAGGGTTTTGCAAGTATAGAGGCTTTCATGAATAAAATATTGAATTAAACTCACTTAGCTTAATTTTGGAAGGATATCATCGAGACTAAATAATGGATATATGAATGTATGGATTTGATTTACTTTGAAATCTAATTTTGTATAATTACAGACTGTGACATAAGTGATTAGGATATGATTTGAGTGATATTAAAATTTAGGTTTGATCACTATGGACTATGACTTAAAATGTACTTAAACTTAGTATTATGAGTATCAGGATATGAAAAATTTGCGAGAATGGATTCGATGTTGGATTTATAATCCCTAGATATTATGCATAAGATCTGGCATATGCTTAGCGCAGAAGAAGAACATGATTTTTTTGTCGTGAGATTGATCTTGGATGAGTATAAAAGGCTGAATAATTTATACTATTTGATCATGATAAGTAAGCATATTATGGATATTGAAGAGCTGGATAAGATGTGTCTTTATATCTTATAAATGATTTGATTGAGTTCAGAAGTATTGACTTGGAGGTATAGTGTGTTGTTATGATGAATATGTATATTCAATTATTAATTAATAATGTTAGAATCCTAAACTTGATATGGATGAAGCCATATAATTCATATGCCTGGCAACAATCCCAAAATTCATAGGATCCACTAAAGGAATACTCTAGATATATGATAAAAGTTATACCTTTTGAACATAGATGGATGATAATAAATCTAATTTAAAACCAACTCTATCTAAAAATTTGATCTACCAATTAGAAGAACACGACATGGTTCAAGAAAATAAAAGGATAAAAGAAGAAAATGAAGTTACATATTCAACCATAGGAATTTTTTAGATATTTGATTGATCTTATATCGCCAAAGATAGATGGTTGTTAATGATATAGTTTAAAGTGAATTGAGTCCAAAAACTCTAAAGTTGTATTTGGTAGCAAGTAATCTATCAAGGTTATCAATAATTTAATGAGGTCCCACTACATTACTGTGTTTGATATTTTTTTTGAATGATAATCTATCCTATTTAGTAATATGGATTACCTCTAGGAGAGTAGGAATCCAGATTACCACATTCCAACTATTTAGATTACCAAATACCATTTCCCCTTCTCCCTTCCTCATCTCTTCAATATAAATATATAATATTTATAATAATATAATATATATTATATTTTTATAATATAATATAATAAATATATTCTTATATTATATTATATTGTAATATAATATTATAAATATAATATTCATAATATAATATTAATATTAATATATTTGTAATTTTAATTTATTTAATATCTTCTAATGAATAATAATTATATATTTAATTTAAGTCAATTAATTTTATATTGATATACTCTAATATACTATATTATCTAATATAATTTTATATTTATCTCCTATCCTATTTTATATTTTTTAATATAAATATATTAATTATACTATACTATGCAATTTAATACTGTTACCCGCCAAGATCGTCGTGGCCTATAGCTCCGGTGCATCACCGATACATCGGGCTCCTATGGAGGGCGCTCGTCCCTCTCTTTACCGGTCGACTCCTTATTCCGACTGCCCTGCAAAAAGAAGAGACCTGGGCCAGGAATTTCGACGGGACACTCCGACGATCAAGTCAGACGAGAATGATCAAGCGAATAGAATCTCTATGATGGAGAGCTTGGGACTCTCCACATAGAGGGTGAAAGAAAAGGACTTAGATGTGAAGACAAGTGGAGATGGGATCAAGGAGCTTGAAAAGTTCTCTTGGATGGTTTCTTGTCCGTTTGCTCCCTGTTCTTGCTTGCTTACCCTTTTATTCTTTCTCTGACTTATATGTAAGGTGGCCCAGACCATTTCTGGAGCTTTGTCCAAGTGTCCCTTTGATGTACATCTCCTTGTGGGAGCAGCGGGCATCATGTCGCTGAACCTCTAGCAACGATGGGTGTTTTCCATCCCTAGGGGTCTATGCAAGCATCGCAGAGCTCTAGGGCCTTCAGGAACACTCTTTTTGGAGAGTTTTAGATATCATATCGCAGGTTTGAGCCCCCGTTGCACATCATCGACGTGACAGCATGTTACAAGGCTCGGAGCCTGGTAGAAACGCCCGTTGCTCAGGACATGGCAATGCCGTGTTGCAGAATTTGAATTTATGGCAAGGCGTGCGCCACCTCCCGAAAGGTTGTAGGTGATCGGGTTCCTTCTTGTCATGATTTGAATTTTTGTTGGTCCTTCCTTCTCCTCCCGTTGGCAGAATATCGGTCCCCCGCAAGACAGGGAGAGCCTGCCACTGGAAGCGTGAGCTCGACCCCCGGTCAGGAGCTAGCCTCAGACGGGGTTCGCCCTATGAGCACGACCCCGGTTGGGAGCTATCCTCGGCAGGAGGGCTTGCCTTATAAGCATGATCCGATTGGGAGTTGACCTCGTTAGAGGGCTCGCCTTGGCAGTATGAGCACGATCTCGATTGGGAGCTTGTCTCAGACATAAGCTTGCTTTATGAGCATGACTTCGATTGGGAGCTGACCTTGGTAGGAGGGCTCATCTTGGCAGCATGAGCATGACCCCAGCCGGGAGCTGGCCCTCAGATGGAGGGCCCGCCTTATAAGCACATCCCGCTGGGAGCTGACCTCGTAGGAAGGCTAGCCTTGGCAGCATGATCACACCCCGGCTGGGAGCTAGTCTCAGATGAAGGCTCACCTTATGAGCATGACCCCGGCTAGGAACTGACTTTGGCAAGAGGGCTCGCCTTGGCAGCCTAAGCATGACCCCGACCGGGAGCTAGCCTTAGACGGAGGCTTGCCTTATGAGCACGACTCTGACTGGAAGCTGACATCGACAGGAGGCTCGCCTTGGCAGCATGAGCATAACCCCAGCTGGGAGCTAGCCTCAAACGGAGGGCTCGCCTATGAGCACGACCCCGGTTGGAGCTGACCTCGACAGAAGGGCTCGTCTTGGCAGCATGAGCACGACCCCGACCGGAGTTGGCCTCAAACGAAGGCTCGCCTTATGAGCCCGACCCTGGTTGGGAATGACCTCGGTAGGAGGGCTCACCTTGGCTCCTTATTTGGCCACCGTGTCTAGGTGGTGGGTCTCTTGCCAGCGCGACCATAGCATGGGCTCCCACATCATTGGATGCACCACATCAAATATATATATATATACATATTTATTGGATAAAATATAGATTTGATTTAATGATATTTTGAAAATTTGATTTTATATTGTGCAACCTTATTTACATGTACTAATATAACAAGTTAATCTTTGTATCGATATTAATTTTTATTTCTGGCAATTTTATTACTTGTTGTTGGGTAATTCGGTTTGATACAAAAAATTGCCGTTCATCGGTCAGATCGATTTTCTCTGGACCCACCAACTAAGTCAATGCACCTGAAGAGGATGTCTCTTAAATTAACAAGGACTACAATCTATCTCAATGAAGAGAATTCTAACTACACCTTCCTGACAGTTACATCTTGTGATCAGTCTTCAGCTTGGTCCAAAGAGAATACTTATGAAGCATAGAGTTTGTCCACTTTGGTTTTCATGATAATGGCTCTTTTATCTCCTGATCCATTCCGAGGAAATTTCGAAACATGTGAGCTAACGTTTCTTTGCCTACTCTGAAGAGGATAGTCCGAAGATACAGCTAAATCTACTTTGGATTTTTCTCTAGGAAACGCGTTCGAAGCATATAAATGGTCCCTCGACCAAAAGTGTTTATGAGTCTCATTCTAATCGTTATAACCACCCAGATGGCCGATAGCCTCAGCTTCGATAACAAGATTTTCGACAGCCACTACTTACGGTTATGAGGAAGTTATGCTAACTAACTCCCGTAATTGTAATCAGTTACACTCACACTTATAAATACTGGTAAGAGGGGACACCCAGGGAGAGGCAAGTTAGAGCCAGTCCACAACTAGCTCTCTTATCGCCATCTAAACTGGCTCCCTTTCTTTCCTATCCTTGTCCATTCTATTTCGAAGTTTTTCATTCTGTGGCCTAGACCCTTACTGACTTTGGCATCGGAGTGTCTCCCACCGAAAAAATTCTGGTCAGGGAATTTGTTTTGCAGGATTTCATCAAGGTCTCATCAAAGATGAATCGACGAACATATCACTTCAACCGGTCCATGAGGATTTAGCATCAATAGATTGGCGTGCCAGGTAGGGGGAAGAATTTTCTCTATTAAGGAGAACCTTGAAAAAACGAGAATGGTTAAAGGAAAGGTCCATAATGCTTCTACAAGAAGGGAGCACCCTGCTTCTCAAGTGAATAATCCTCCGGTGGAAAATGATATGCCACCTCCTATGTTGGCTATAGGGCAATAGCAATTTGAGGCCTTCCTGAATCGAGTTGATGCCTTGACAACCTTAGTCCAAACTTTTCAAAAAAATGCTATCTAGAAACAATGTCCACCAGCCACTTCTCAACACAGTCATCGAACCAGAGGAAAGGTTGACCGACGCCGAGAACCAACCCCATGTTCTTCATGAACTTGGTTTTCTCGCGAGCATTATAATTCTCTGACTGGTAGGTCAGTGGAGGGTCGATCTGACAAGAAGAGAACCAAATGTTTGCTCTCTATTTCTTCTAGAAGTTCTACACCTGGGAAAGTCAGGCAAAAGGAAATTGACCTTAACTATGAAGAGAAGTTCAAGTTATTAGAGTCACAAATAGCCAGGCTTACTAATTAGAGGAGGGGTGACGAAATTATGACTTTTAATTCACGACCTCCTTTCTCTGATCAAATTATGGAAGAAATTATTCCTCGGCATTTCAAGATTCCTTAAGTGAAGGCTTATGATGGAACTACCGATTTCCTTAATCATTTAGGAAGCTTCAAAGCTCATATGATGATACAAAGAGCATCCGATGTATTACATGCCTTGCTTTCCCTGCCACCTTAAGAAAAGCTGCTCAAATATGGTATTCGAGAATACAGCCAGGCACTATTCATTCTTTTGCTGAACTAGAGTAGTTGTTCATTTCATATTTTTGAACCTGTCGAAAGATGCCTCAGAATACAGACAGTTTGTTCCTCCTTCAACAGAATGAAGGAGAAAGTCTTAAAGAGTTGTCATTCAGTTCAATTCAGTCACTCTTGAGATCCCTGATCTTAATGAGCATGTGGCCATGTTAGCCTTGAAGAAAGGTCTCAGATCGTCTAGGTTCACTTTTTTCCTGGATAAAATGTTCTTACGAATTATGCTGAACTACTGCAAGGATCCAAAAGTATGCTGCTGCTGAGGAGCAGGCGACAATTCGATGACTCACTAAGGGGAGATCCTCTTCCAAGAAAAAGAATGGCCGAGGACCAAATGTGCCCACATCTTCTAATGATGCACTGATTCTGCACCAAAGTCCTAAACCTAAGCCATTGGGCATGCAGTTCGACTCCTACACTCCTCTCAACCTTCCAAGAGAAAAGATTTTGCTAGAAATAGAGAAGGAAAACTACTTGCAAAGGTCACGTACTATGAAGACCTCTGCTAATGTGAGGAGCAAGAATAAATATTGTCGATTCCATTGGGACCACGACCATAATACTGAGGAATGTTTTTAGCTCCGAGATGCTATAGAAGACCTAATCAAAAGAGGGTGTCTGAAAAAATATGTTAGTCATCCAGAACCTCAAGCCGAAGTAATCGCCCCTCAAAGAACTATCGATGAAGCCGAACTGCCTCACCAAAGGCCGACCGATGGAAGGGTAGGCATGCTTCATCGGTCAGTTGGTTGGAGAATTGAAGCTAAAGAGAATAATTCCAAGAGACTTAGGGGCAATAATTTCATTTGTTTTCCGGATGAAGATCTTCAAGGAGTTCAACTCCTACATGATGACCCTGTTGTGATTCAGCTGTAATAGCGAGATATGATGTAAGAAGAATTCTGATAGATAATGGAAGTTCTACCAAAGTTTTACTCTTTGATGCATTTCTTAGAATGTGTTCATCTAAAAATAAGCTATAGAGGTCTCTTGTTCCTCTGACCGGCTTCGGAGGAATTCATGTTGCAATTGAAGGGGAAATAGTTTTATCTGTGACTCTTGGCACTGAACCTTGTTAAAAGATGCTCCCCATTAACTTCATAGTAGTACAAACACATTCAACTTATAATGCAATCTTGGGACGACCTGCTTTAAATAAATTATGGGCCATATATCGACCTATCACCTTTTAGTGCAGTTTTCCACTAGAAATGGCATTGGAGAAATGAAAGGAGATCAGAAGGTTGCTCGCCAATGTCTAATAATCCAGGATAAGCAATTGGCTAATCCTTTAACGCTTGATCAGCTAGATCCAAGAGACAGAATTGAAAACTATGGAGAACCTGTAGAAAGAACCATTTATGTGCCTTTGTCTAAAGACAACCCAACGAAATTTATGCAGATTGGCAGTCTGTTAGACAAAGAGACAAAGGCAAAGTTAATTTACTTTCTCTGAAGTAATACTGATATCTTCACTTGGGTAGCTTCGGATATGCCTGTAATTCCATTTGAAATAATTACACATCGATTGGAAGTAACTCCTAACTATAAGCCTGTTTGGCAGAAGAAATGAAACTTTGCTCCAGTGAGACAGAGAGTTATTGACGAAGAAGTTAGCAAACTCCTTAAAGCCAAATTTATAAGAAAAGTACAATATCCAGATTGGTTGGCCAATGTCGTAATGATGAAGAAGTCTAATAGCAAGTGGAGGATCTGTATTGATTATACAGATCTTAATAAGGCTTGCCCAAAGATAGCTTACCTTTGTCAAAGATAGATCAATTAGTTGATGCCACCACTGGTCATCAACTGCTGAGCTTCCTGGATGCCTTCTTCGGATATAACCAGATACGAATGGATCCTAAAGATGAAGAAAAAATTGCTTTCGTCACAGAAAAAGGGCTTTACTATTACAAAGTGATACCATTTGGGTTAAAAAATGCCGGAGCGACCTTCCAAAGATTAATCAACAAAGTATTCAAGAATCAGACAGGGAGAAACATGGAAGCTTATGTTGATGATATGATTATGAAGAGTTTTCAAAAGTCTGACCACATTGAAGATTTAAAAGAATCCTTTGATGCCCTTAGATGCCATCAAATGAAGCTGAATTCGACTAAATGCACTTTCGGTGTGACCTCGGGGAAGTTTTTGGGATTCTTAGTTACCAAGCGGGGAATTGAAGTTAATCCAAAAAAAATTCAAGCCATCAGAAGCATGAGACATCCCTCCTACAAGAAAGAAGTACAGCGACTGACTGGAAGAATTGCCTCTCTAAGCGGTTCATTTCCCAATCAGCGAAAATGTATCTCCCATTTTTAAAGTTCTCTGTCAAACTCAAAGTTTCGAATGGTCAGATGACTGCAAGCTTGCTTTTGATAAGTTAAAAGAATACTTGGAAAACCCTCATTTACTTTCTAAACCTTGTGAAGGGGAACTCTTTATTTGTACCTTTCTGCCTTGGACGAAGCGGTTAGTTTGGTACTTGTTCAAAAAGATGTCGACCACTTACAAAAGCCGATCTACTATACCAGTAAGATATTGCATGAGATAGAAGTACGATATCCAAGAATACAAAAACTCATTTTTTCATTAATGGTTGTGGCAAAATGTTTATGACCCTATTTCCAAGTCCACACTATTGTAGTTATGACGGATCAGCCCGTGAAGGCCATCTTGCGCTACCTGATATTTCAGGAAGGATAGCTAAATGGCTGTCAAGTGGGAGAATTTGACATTGACTTTCAACCTAGGTCAGTAATGAAAGCGCAAGTCCTGGCTAATTTTATAGCTGAATGCACTTGGGGACAGGATGATGGTTAACAAAGGGCCGAAGAAGAGGGAACCATTGAAGAAGATCTGGAATCTGTTTGGGTGCTCCATATGGATGGTGCCTCTAACGCCAATGGCTATGGAGCTAGTCTCATTCTGGCCAGTCTGAATGGTTAGATCATAGAGTATGCTCTTTGTTTTTCTTTTCAAGCTTCGAATAATCAAGCAGAGTATGAGGCCCTTATTGTTGGACTCAAAATTGCTCACAAGCTGGAGATTCAAAAGGTTAAAGTTTTTTCAGATTCTCAGTTGGTGATGAATCAAGTGAAGGCTGAATTTGAAGCTCGAGATCCCATTATGATTCAATATTTGGCAAAGGTACAAGGTTTAATATCCCAGCTGGAATAATTGAAATTGCTCATGTGCTTCGGGCTGACGTTCTTTCACGTCTCGTGACCACCATCTCAGATTTCCTTGGTCGGACATTTATAGAATATCTTGAAGATCCCAGCATATCTGAATCTGTAGTGGAGGTATATCCGATTAAACATGAGCCATCTTGGATGGATCCCATCCTTAAATTCTTGAATGAAGGAACATTGCCTAAAAATAAGCTTGAAGCTAAATGGCTTCGTTCGATAGCTTCTCAGTATGTAGTTTTAAATGGGATTTTGTATAAAAGATCCTTACACAGCCTCTGTTAAAATGTCTAGGGCCATCAGATGCCAATTATGCTCTCAGAGAAGTGCACGAAGGTATATGTGGGGATCACCTAGGGGGCAGATCTTTAGCTTACAAAATAATTCATCAAGGCTACTATTGGCCAACTATCTAGAAGGATTCTACAGATTTTGTCCAAAGATGTGATTAGTATCAAAAGTATTATAATATACAAATATGGCATGCAAATTAGCTAACTCTGTTGACAGCTCCTTGGCCTTTTACTCAATGGGAATGGATATTCTTGGTCCGTTCCCTCCAGCCTCTGAACAACGAAAATTTTTTATAGTGGCTATTGACTACTTTACTAAGTGGGTTGAGCCCGAACTCTTGGCACAAATTACTGAGACAAAAGTCGAGAATTTCGTAAGGAACTTTATTATTTTTTGTTTTGGAATTCTTTATGCCATTATTACTGATAACGAAAGGCAATTCGATAATCCGAAGTTTAAAGGCTTCTACACCCAGTACCATATACTTCATAAGTTGACTTCTGTTGGTCACCTCAATTAAACGGAGAAGCTGAAGTGACCAACAGAACTATTCTTCATGGTCTCAAGACCAGGTTGAATGATGTTAAGGGATCATGCGCTGAAGAGCTGAATTCGATTCTTTGGGCATACCGAACCACTCCCAAAATAGCCACCAGTGAATCTCCATTTCACTTAGCTTACGGTACTGAAGCAGTCTTCCTATAGAGGTTTCTTTACAATATTTATGGATTGACCATTATAAAGAGCCTGAAAATTTGGAGCATCGAAGGATTGATTTGGATTTATTGCAAGGCACCCGCCTCCATGCTCAAATAAAGATGGCGGCATATCACCAGAAGATTGACAAATTTTACAACTCCAGTGTAAAAGAGTGGAATTTTCACCTCGAAGACTTAGTCTTGCGAAGGTCCGAAGTGTCCAAGCCGACTGAACAAGGCAAGCTTTCTCCTGACTGGGAAGGTCCTTATCGAATCAGGGAAGTATCTGCCCCGGAACTTATCGACTTGAAACTTTGGAAGGCACATTGTTGCATCGATCTTGGAATGTGCAGAACCTTCACAAATATATTAATAAAAAAAATTTTTGTTTACAAAACTATATTGAAATGTTTAGATCAAGATGGGCCTAACCAGCCTATCTTATTCTCTATCAAAAGGCACGGGATGATCTATGTGATCTATCCAATGGTAAATCCGATGAAGTACTGAGGTGGGCTAACAAGCCTGTCTTATTCTCTATTAAAGGCATGGGATGATTTACATGATCTACCCAATGGTAAATCCGATGAAAGCCGAGGTAGGCCTAACAAGCCTGTCTTATTCTCTATCAAAAGCACGGGATGATCTATGTGATCTATCCAACGGTAAATCTGATGAAATGCTGAGGTGGGTCTAACAAGCCTGTCTTATTCTCTATCAAAGGCACGGGATGATCTACGTGATCTATCCAATGGTAAATCCGATGAAATGCCAAGAAGGGCTTAACCAGCCTGTCTTATCCTCTATAAAAACACAGGGATGACCTACGCAGTCTATTCTATGACAAATCCGATGAAGTACAAAATAAATTCGGTGACATGCTGAAGTATATCCACTCGATATATATTGTTTTCCATCAGCAATAATCTAAGCATCCAATCTCAGTAGAAAAGATGATGAAATGACAAGTTTAATTACTTTGGATCTTCTTATTCATCAAATGAAAAGAAAACAGATAATGGTATTTCGTTTGCATGATTATTTTATTATTATTATATCTTCTTGGAAGATGGAGATGGTTTCATATATCAAAATTCTTTACTCGATATATTAATGGCAGAAGTGTCTAAAGTTTGGTTTTTTGTTCGACCGATCTTGTTTAGTGTAATTTGAAAGATCGCTCATATGATAAGCCGAATTGTTCGGATTCTTCGAAGCCTATGTTCACTTTGTGACTAAGCCCGAAGACTTTGTATTGCTTTAAGTCCGAAGACTTTATCCTTAAACGAATTTTCATTCAAAATTTGGGGTTGACGGTGATGTGTTTGTTAGAAGTATTGCTTACTCACGGATTCTATCTAATTAGAGAGATTATTATTTAGCATCTACCTCTGATGAATTTATACTTGGTAAATGTCTTATTATGGCATAATTTATCTGGAAAGGAAGATGTTTCATTCATGAAGAAGTAAATACATGTATATTATCTTTCTTACAATATGATCAAAAAGTAAAAGAGTTACAAAATTTGGGTGGCGTCTGCATCATCTACTTATGATGGGTTATCTTCAGCCAAAGCCTCTTCAGCTTGAGTTGGGTTGATTGGGTCTGTAGCTGCTACTTCTTCTTCAATAGCTTCTTCGATTACAGCACAATCCTCTTCAGTATGACTCGATATTTCTTTAATAATATGGGAGATCCAGACTCTTTTATTTCTTCGAGTTCGTATAACTGAATCTTCAAGATGTCAAGGTTTAGATAAAGATTTTGCACTTCATTTACCTCATCATTGTAACCTGCGCGGTAGCTGAATGGCCTGATTCGGTCATTTCATCATCGAATGCCGAAGACTTTTTATAGTTCTCGACCACCCTATTCACTTGATCTTTTAAAGTTTTTATTTCTTCAGTTGCTGTCTCAGCTCTTTTGCTTCATCGCTTCATCGGTCTTTTTGACTACTTTTTCAGTCTTCTGTTGAGCTTCTTTGGCTGAATGTTCCAATGATCGAATCTTTTTCTTTTTCTTCTTGAGCTTTGCCTCTTGTTCAGAAGCCTTTGATTAAGCCTTTTCTAGTTTGGCTTTTAAATTCTGGACCGTGGCATCACTTAAAGCAAGCTTCTCCTCCATGGCCTTCTTTAACTCTTCAGCTACTTCCTTCTCGGTTTAGTCATTTGGAGTTTTCCTTGAGTTCTTTTATGGTAATCTTAAAGTCAAATATGCTCTCTCCTATAAGGGTAATATCGTGAATTAGCTGCATTGACAATGAAGAATATGAGTTAACCTGGTTAAGTACTATATAAACAAAGAAAAGAGAAGAAGAAAAGAAGTAATACTTACCTTCGGCATAGATGAGAACACCGAATCAGATATCCCTTAACATTTTGGGTTTGCTGACTTCCCAGTCTTGAAGGAGGAGAGTGTATTTCAGTATCTTCTAGCTAATTCGGGGGGCACCCCAGACCGTACATCGAAAAAGATTGCAAGTTCACATTGCATTCTCTATTGTTAGATTGTCTCTCACTAGACCTTCTTCAGTTTGAGGAGCTTTTCCTTTGTCCTTGAAGGATTGAATCGGCTCTTCGGTAATCGGATATGGAATAGGTTGTTCTAGAGAAGGCAATGGAGGGGAAATCCTTGGTGAAGTCTCTCTCATAAGAGTATCGTCTTTATCTGGCATGACCCTTATTGGACATGTCCTTGAGGTTTCTTCGGCAATTAATTTTCTTTCGGACTTCTGTGTTCTTTGATGAACCGACATTGCTCTTTTTCTAGATGCTTGTTGTGAGTTTTTCAAGATTGGGCTCATTTTTTTTAACCACGAATAAAGAGAAAAGGTTTCTCATATCAGCCATTGGAGATACAAAATAGGTTCTGGGAGGAATTAAAGTTTAGCTATTTACTATACCTAGTGTTGGAAGCTCGCTGATATGAGAGAGGTGGAGGTTTTGTTCCCTCAGCAGTTCCTTGACCAAAGGAACCTTTGAATTGGATAGTGTCTCTAAATCCTTCTGATCGGCTTTCAAGATTCTTTTTTCATCATTGCATCTAAGCATGGAGTCTTCCATTCGGGGTCAAAACCCCATGATTGGTAATAAATAAAGAAGAAACATGATTTCCACCCGTGTATGGCACTAGGCATTCCTTTAATTAATCTTTTACCCCGATGGGGGCCGATGACCCACCATCCTTGGCCGTGAAAATCTTTCTTCGGTACAAAGAGAGAAGTAAATAAGGAGGTTTTGGGCATTACCTTACAGAGTTTGCAAAGAACTAAGAATCCGCAAGTATTCCTAAAGATGTTTGGTGTCAGTTGAGCTGGGACTACCTGATAAAGGGTGAACAACTTCACCAGGAAAGAGTGAAGAGGAAACCTAAGGCCAGCCTTTAAATGATCCTCACATACGGCAATAGCCCTAGGAGAGGACAAGTGACCCTTTCATCGAGTCTGGGAAGTAATGTTTTATAGGTCCTAGGAATGTGGTAACGTTCCTGAAGACTCTCTACCCTGGTAAAGGACAGAAAACTGGCAACCATTTCTAGAGAAAGTTTAGAAATTTTTCTTCTATCAGGACCTTTGCTCCCAGAAGTTCATCACCACCCGCTGAACCTTTACCAATAATCGATCTATCTAATAACATAGACATTAAGAAAGCAGTGAAGAAAAAGACCCCTACCTCTGAGACAAAATAGGGTAACTTATAGAGAAGCATAATGGTGTCTAGTAAAAGGAAGAGAAGGAAGTTCCAACAAGGAGCACGAAAGTTCGCTTCGTGGGATGACCTCTTTTTATATATTTGGGACGGTAGGGTTTTCTAAGAAACTGATGATCTTCTCAGTCACACAACGTATCGCCGACGCCGATTGTGGATACGAATTACTAAGGGATGTTGATTGATGAATTGTTAGTTACGATCCGCGAGAAATGCCATAGACAGCCAAGATGAATTTTCAACATAATGACTAAGGCTCAAGATGTCGCCAAGTGTGCTTTCTCGATCAAATAGAGTCCTATAAAAATCTTTTTAATAAGAGGATCAACCAGGCTTTCAAATATGCTCCATCTTTTTGAAGTATCAATAAGGGGCTGACACCTGTCCTTGGCATGATCTTTGAATCATAAATCATTATTATGAAAGGAAGAGTCAGCGATTCACCATCATTGATTATTTTATTTTCATCCATAAATGACAAAACTCTAACTACTCCATTTTTCAAAATAAAGTTATTTCGAAATTGGGAGGGGGCTAGCTGTTGTGGTAATCTGATTTGATACAAAATGATTGCCGGTTCATCAATCATATCGGTTTTATCTAGACCTGCCAACTAAGTCAGTGCACCTGAAGACGATGTCTCTTAAATTTAACGAGGGCTACAATCTATTCCATTGAAGAGAATTCTAGCTACACCTTCCTGACAGTTACATCTTGTGAATCAGTCTTCAGCTTGGTCCGAGGAGAATACTTATGAAGCGTAGAGTTTTCCACTTCCGTTTCATGATAAACGGCTCTTTATCTCTGACCCATTCTAAAGGGAATAATTCCGAAGCATGTGAGCTAACGTTTTTTTCGACCTACTCTGAAGAGGATAGTTCGAAGACAACGACTAAATCTACTTCGGATTTTCTCCAGGAAGAATGTGTCCGAAGCATATAAATGGTCCCTCGATCAGAAGCGGTTAGGAGTCATTCTGATCGTTATAACCACTTACATGGTCGATAGCCTTGGCTTCGATAACAAGATTTCCGACAGCCACTACTTACGGTTATAAAGAAGTTTGCTAACTCTCCCGTAACCGTAATCAGTTACACCCACGCCTATAAATACTGATAAGAGGGGACACCCGAGGAGGCAAGTTAGAGCCAGTCCACAACTAGCTCTCTCATCGCCATCTAAACTAACTCCCTTTCTTTCATATCCTTGTCCGTTCTATTCTCGAAGTTCTCCATTCTGTGGCCTAAACCCTTACTGATTTTGACATCAGAGTGTTCCCACCGGAGAAATTCCAGTCAGGAAATTTGTTTTGCAAGATTTCGTCAAGACCTCATCAAAGATGAATCGACGAACAGATCACTTCAACCGGTCCATGAGAATTTAGCATCAATACTTGTAATCTACATTATCTTTCAAGATTACCTAGTAATGTACAAATACAATCTAATGGTTAAATCAAGTTGAACCAAGAGGCAACGTAGGAAAATAATGATAAAAGGAAAAAATATAAGTATTCACGTACTCAGCAAATGAAATAATGTGAAAATTTAATTGGTCCAGAATACGGATGGTTGACGATGAGACATGGTTCACACTTGACTTGGTTGAAAACTCGAAAGCACCTATGGACCGGCTATAGTCCAGGAAGAAAAAGGTTAAAAGAAACAATTATAAGAATTCAAACACTCTACTTAAGGAAAAATTACGTATGCTTGGCTTTATACCTACAGAACATAGACGGTGAGAGAGACCTAGTTTAAAACTAATTCAGTCTCAAAACTCAGAAACCACCTATTGGTTTTGACGAGGGTCCTCGAAAAAGGGTAAATGGGACAAAGACATAAGAATTCACACGCTCAAGTGAAGGAATATGCCACGTATCTAATTGGTCTGGTATCCATATGCTTATATGAAGGAACCACCAAAGGTAAAAATGTGACTTGGTTTAAAGCCAAGTCGGTCCCAAAACTCCAAACCACCGGTTGGACTAAGAGATGACCCAAGAACTTACAAAAAAAAAAAAAAAAAAAAAAAGGAAAAAAAAAAAAAAAAAAAGGAAAAAAAAAAAAGTGGATAAAAATAAACATTTAAATTAAGGATGTAATCAAGTCGAGTCAAGCCGAGTAACCAAAAACTTGAACCCAACTCGATTCAAAATATTCCATCTTAAGTAACCAAAAACTTGGACCCAACTCGATTCAAAATATTCTATCTTAAAATTCGATACCAAGTTTTAATATTCTAAGTTCGAGTTCGATTCGATAAAAAAAATTATAATACCTGAGATCGATTTAATTTGACTCGAACATTAACCTAATCATATTCGGACTCGAGTTCGAATTTAAATTTAAATTTTAATCTATTTATAATTAATAAAATAATAATAAATGTAATTAAAATATATAAATTTGAATATATTTATGAGTTTTCAAATAATGATCTTGATGATATTCTAACTCAACTTAAACATTATTTGAGCTCGATAAGTAGTCGAGACAAGTTGAGCTCAGACTCGAGTCATGCTTGAGTAATTTGTGAGCAATTTTTCTTATCAGTATTCTTTGTTCACATAATTAAGTAAAGAATATTTTTTAGAACCACTAAAGCGGTAGTCGGTAATTCAAAAAAATTATTTTTTCGGACCTGCGCATAGTTTTTTTTTAATGAAAATTTAGATTTCTTCTTTGTGTCCCTGTTCTATTACCCGGCATCTTAGTACCGGTATTTTAGTGGTATTAGATAGACCTACTCATCTATTGATGAGAATGGAGACATATGAGGATAGCTACATCGAATTTAGCTCTCCGAGTTTTTTGCTTAAAAAAAAATTTAGACATCGTATTTAACTGGTTTACGTGGAGATCCGGCTTAAGTCCATTTTACTTGGAAACTCCAGGTATCTACGGACATAGATGGTCGATGCCGAGACCCGATTTAAACCCAATTCGAAGTTGGACCGTCCAAGGATCCAACCAATGAGGAAAAGGATCAAGCATGCAGCCCTACCCTATCATGTGACCCTCACGTGAGCAGTCCCTTCCACCGCCGCGCTCCTGTATCGTGTGCCGACCCCCACCCCGGTCTCTTATAATTCGTCTATTGGCTTTCTCCAGTGGCGTGCCCTTTCCCTTCCTTCCCCTCTTCTTCTTCTCTGTCGCCTTCAACTCATCCGAAGTCGTCCGTCCGATGTGTATGCATCATCGCCTCATCATCATCCTTTCCGTCTCCGCTGCCGTCTACTCTCCAAATCTTTTCCCCTCGCCAATCCCAGGTTCGTCTTCTGTTTTCTTTTAGTTTTCTTTCTATTTATTTGATCCCTCCTTTCCTCGGATGATGGATGGTGCTATCGATCTCTATTGTCGTTTTTTTTTTTTCTGTTTTTTTGGGCTATTTTGCTGATTTTTTTGTGGCTTTTCTTTGCTATGTCCGTAGTTGTTGATATAGGAGGGGGCTCGGAGAGAGGGATTCACGATGGCGAGCCACAGGGCGAGCTTTCCCCCTGCGGCTCCAGCAGTTCTTTTCGGGTGGGAGGCAGGTCTCACCCTCCCTAAAATTGGAGTCCGAGCCTGTGAGTTCTCTGTCTAGATTTTAATCCCGTATCTTGATCTGGTTGCGAAGTTGTTCCTTTTCCTGTTGTTTTTGTATGTATTTCTTGGCGATTATATTGGAAAAGTGTTTGTCTGACCGGTGTTGTTTGATGGTGTGGGATTTCGTTAAACTTGTTTGGCATGTGTGATTTCTTCTTCTTCTTTTTTTTTTAGCGTGTTTTGCTGGTTGTTGTCGGTCTTTTTGATGGATTGATTTTGGGGATTGTTGGCTATTTTTGCTGATTGTTGAAAATGTTTGCTTTGATTAGTTGTGCATGCATGTTTTATGCTTTTGAGAATTTTCGGATCTTCTTTGAGGTTTTTTTTTTTTGGCGCGTTGGTTGGTGCGGCGGGGGGGGGGGGGGGGGGTGCGTGGCGCGGGGGGGGGGGGCGGGGGGCGTGTGGAAGCAAATTCATGAAAGAATTAAACTTGGGTTGCTGGTTGATGGTTTGGATGAGTGGCTGTTGGAACCATCGCCTTATTGATGGACTCAGTCTCTACTACCATTACTCCTTTGTGACTGTGATTTTAAAGGATTCTGGTATATGTCTATGTGCTTCGAATACTGTGCTGAGTATGTCTATGTGCTTCGATATAGCATCTTTTATTTTCCTTTTTTTTTCTGTCAAACAAAACTTGGTAAATTACTGAACACTCATTCTTAAAGTGTTTCCTTTGTCCCTGGACCATTAATTTCTGCATGCCTATTTAAGGAGAGAGAAAAGTAAGCATCCAACAGTGTATGATCTGGAGGGAAAGATTATTATTATTATTTTTCCTCCTAATGTTATTGCTGGGCTTGCTGGTTGTGTTGGTTACTGATAAGATTGTTTGGTTTTGCTTTTGTAGTCTGATTGTCCCTTTTCTCTTGGCTCTCCTTAATTACCATCAAAAAAGTTTTAAATTGATTTCAAGGTGATGCTTGCTAAAAATTTAGTCAATACAATGGGACTCTACCCATGTCTTGGGGATGGCTAGTTTGCACTTTGAATTGTAGTCGATCAAAACAGGTGACAAGAGGAAGGGTTGAGAAAATGAAGCAGTAGTCAAGAATTTTATTTTTTTTTTTTTATTTTCTCTTATTATTATGTCATTATTTAACCATACCTCCGCCCGATAATAATAAATAAAAAGGGGTCTTGGTGGGGCCAATTAAGAGGGTAAATTGATGGTGAAAATGGGGCTACCACTGATCTTCTCTTGTCTTCTTTTCTGTGTATGTGTTTTTATCACTCACCTTATTATCTCTGCCTTTGTTCTTATTCACTGTTGCTCCTTACCTTTCTCTTCCCTTGGTGCCTAAGGAGGGCCCTTATAGTCCTTGAGAAACAAGAGGTGCCCAGATTGATTCCTTTTCCCTCACCAGCGGGGTCCATATGCTTGGCAATCGCTGTAACTCTAACGCAGATGAGTTGTTTGCTCATGTGCATTGACTATGGAACTAAATAATTTAAATAGAACCACAACAAGATTGAGTTTCAACTCTCTAATAAACATAGGATAACTTATAACTAATAACAAATCAGCCAAGAATACATGGTGGAGGCATGGAGAATGATAAGAATTACAGTGAAAGAGAAGAATGAGAATAAGAGTTATGATAAAATTTAAACAAGAAGAAATCATTGCAAGTGAAGAATCTGATCAAATACAATATATGTTGTGAGTTCCCACTTTTTGAAAATAATCTAATTAGAAGCATATCTTTGTTTCGTTCCTTTTCCAATTTCCTTTTTATCAAGTCTAACAATCTACACTGAAGACCTTATTTTTTTTAAAAAAACAGTTAATTATTTTTAATAGAGTAAATATTTAGCTAGCCACTTGATAGTAATTGATTTGAATCTAGGTGTTTTGGTTATTCATGCCTTTTTTATTGCCTTTCATATTGATTTGATTGCTTGTTATCCCTGGCTTTCATAAGTACTTACTAGTTTTATAATTAATATGTTATTCTACAATTTAAGTAACAAGGTTAAAGGCAAGGTTTTAAATTCCGTGGGACAGGGTTGACCTGGTTCTTTCCTGGAACGGACGCATCGGCTCCCCCGCCCGTCCCGGCACTCGGGACAGAGGATGTCCCAAGATATCCCGATTGGGACACTGGGATACTGGCGGGATGTCCTGTCCCGACACATGGGATAATACCCATCCCGGTATCCCGTGGATGTCCCGCCGAGACCTGAATCCTTGGTTTAAGGTATTCAAGATCCAGTTCTTGTAAGAATCTGATCTTTAATTTAGTGCCAAAGGAGGAAGATCCTTTGCTTTCTTCTTATTCCCCTTTTTTTTTTTGGTGGGGGAGGGTGGCACATTGGGGACAGTTGTCTACAATTCGCAGAATGGAACCTGATTCCTGCATTGGCAGATTAGATAGCATTAGACTCTACAAATGAAAATAGGTGCGACTATTTGAAATTGTTGTTTGGAATTCACAAAATGGACCTGATTCCTGCATGAAGCAATCAGATAACACTAGACTTCTACAATGAAAATAAGGGAAACTATTTGAAATGCCCTACTTGAAAATCTAACATCCACAATTCTGGATCTGGTCCACTTTGGGAGCTACTCAAAGTTGCTGTTTAATACATCCGAGTGTTTGATCATTGTACAAGTGCTTTTGTATTAAGGAAGAAGGCTTGAAAGTGAGGGTCTGTTAGGGGAGGTTTTAATTTTGAGGGGCCTTTCTTATAAAGGATTTCTGATGAAGTGGATGTTGGCTGTGATAGAGATATGTCCTTGAATAGCCTTGGATGACCTGAGATTTGATAACTAAATAGTAAGGACTACTTCTTTTATGTAATGCTTATGGTTATGGGCCATTTTCTTGGGACCTCAAGTTCTCATGATTTTCTGCGTTTTCTTTCATAAACTCATTAACCTAAATATTATCCATGTTTTTTAGTTTGGGTAAAAGGGCAACCATGTGGAGGCTCTTGCCACTGTGGGGTCATATATACATGCCTGACCCTTGTATGGAGAGTCTGGTTCTATATTTTGAACCTGTGATATATGTCATAATAGTAATCTTACCGTTGCACAGACTCACTCTTAGGTTTATAGTTTTGGTGAAAACTAAGTATTGCTATTTTACTTAAATGATGCATGGAGAACATTTTATGTATAAATACATTCTGTATTTTGATTTTTCTTGTACTATGACGGTTTGAGCTTTGATATATAATTGCAGAGCAAAGTAATTAACTCCTTGCCCACATTTGTAATAATGCAAAAGTCTGTTAAAAGTCAACTTACATTGCAAATATTACCTTGATACTCAAATTTTAGGTTGATTTATTATTGTAAGTCCATATTCTTCTATGTTCATTCATGTGGATGCCAAGACTTCATTCCCAATGTATGACCAAGCTTTCAACAGTACTTCTCTTTTTTCTAGGAAATCTTGAGTGCGTCGAACAAAGCATCTGATTTTAGGCTATACATCTGATTTTAGGCTATACATCTGATTTTAATGCTAGGCTCCACATTTATGTGATTTTAAATTGATCATTTGCCCTGTCACATGCTATAGCTACATCTTTTTGCTTCTTTACTATAATTTAGATGTTCTGCTGTGCCTGTAAAAATTAGACAAAATGTTGGAACAATGGTCAATTGGATGTAGGTTGGTTATCATCTTGTGATAATGCTGAACCTTGGGTAAGTACTCTTTATTTCCTAGGCTGTATGACAATTTTTTCCACCATATACCAACAATAGAATTTGTTTTTTTTATTCCTTGTTCTGATGGCATTTCATTTATGCATCTTGAATTGTTTGGAATTATGAGTGCTTTCTTTTTCAAATGAATTGATCCAACAATTTGTTGATGTCCTGATATGTTGTTTTGATATTTGCAGCCACCAAAAGTAAAGCATTTATTGATAGGGTGATTAAGAGTCCCTTACATGATATTGCTATACCTCTTTCGGGCTTCCGTTGGGAGTACAATAAGGTGCAGTAAAATTTTATGTTCTCCAAACCTGCATTGTTTGGTTTAACCTTTGTATTCTGATCTTAAGCAGCTTGTGATTTCTTGATTTTAGGAGGAGAAATTTTCATCATTGGAGGGATCCCCTTTTAGCATTTTGATACATACTTCAAGACATATCTCTTTTGTAGGAAGGAAAGATCTTCTTTTAATCTGATAATATCAGATGAACATCCATTAGAGATTGGAACATTCAGCCAAAGAAGCTCAACAGAAGACTGAAAAAGTAGTCAAAAAGACCGATGAAGCGATCAAAAGAGCTGAGACAGCAACTGAAGAAATAAAAACTTTAAAAGATCAAGTGAATAGGGTGGTCGAGAACTATAAAAAGTCTTCGCATTCGATGATGAAATGACCGATCAGGGCCATTCAGCTACCGCGCAGGTTACAATGATGAGGTAAATGAAGTGCAAAATCTTTATCTAAACCTTGACATCTTGAAGATTCAGTTATACGAACTCGAAGAAATAAAGAGTCTGGATCTCCCATAGTTTTAAAGAAATATCGAGTCATACTGAAGAGGATTGTGCTGTAATCGAAGAAGCTATTGAAGAAGAAGTATTAGCACTACAGACCCAATCAACCCAACTCAAGCTGAAGAGGCTTTGGCTGAAGATAACCCATCATAAGTAGATGATGCAGACGCCACCCAAATTTTGTAACTCTTTTACTTTTTGATCATATTGTAAGAAAGATATATACATGTATTTACTTCTTCATGAATGAAACATCTTCCTTTCCAGATAAATTATGCCATAATAAGACATTTACCAAGTATAAATTCATCAGAGGTAAGATGCTAAATAATAATCTCTCTAATTAGATAGAACCCGTGAGTAAGCAATACTTCTAACAAACACATCAACCGTCAACCCCAAAATTTTGAATGAAAATTCGTTTAAGGATAAAGTCTTCGGACTTAAAGCAATACAAAGTCTTCGGGCTTAGTCACAAAGTGAACATAGGCTTCGAAGAATCCGAACAATTCGGCTTATCATATGAGCGATCTTTCAAATTACACTAAACAAGATCGGTCGAACAAAAACCCAACTTTAGACACTTCTGCCATTAATATATCGAGTAAAGAATTTTGATATATGAAACCATCTCCATCTTCCAAGAAGATATAATAATAATAAAATAATCATGCAAACGAAATACCATTATCTTGTTTTTTTCATTTGATGAATAAGAAGATCCAAAGTAATTAAACTTGTCATTTCATCATCTTTTCTACTGAGATTGGATGCTTAGATTATTGCTGATGGAAAACAATATATATCGAGTGATATACTTCAGCATGTCACCGAATTTATTTTGTACTTCATCGGATTTGTCATAGAATACCCTGCGTAGGTCATCCCTGTGTTTTTTATAGAGGATAAGACAGGCTGGTTAAGCCCTTCTTGGCATTTCATCGGATTTACCATTGGATAGATCACGTAGATCATCCCGTGCCTTTGATAGAGAATAAGACAGGCTTGTTAGACCCACCTCAGCATTTCATCAGATTTACCGTTGGATAGATCACATAGATCATCCCGTGCTTTTTGATAGAGAATAAGACAGGCTTGTTAGGCCTACCTCGGCTTTCATCATCGGATTTACCATTGGGTAGATCATGTAAATCATCCCATGCCTTTAATAGAGAATAGACAGGCTTGTTAGGCCCACCTCAGTACTTCATCGGATTTACCATTGGATAGATCACATAGATCATCCCGTGCCTTTTGATAGAGAATAAGATAGGCTGGTTAGGCCCATCTTGATCTAAACATTTCAATATAGTTTTGTAAACACAAAATTTTTTATTAATAATATTTGTGAAGGTTCTGCACATTCCAAGATCGATGCAACAATGTGCCTTCCAAAGTTTCAAGTCGATAAGTTCCGGGGCAGATACTTCCCTGATTCGATAAGGACCTTCCCAGTCAGGAGAAAGCTTGCCTTGTTCAGTCGGCTTGGACACTTCGGACCTTCGCAAGACTAAGTCTTCGAGGTGAAAATTCCACTCTTTTACACTGGAGTTGTAAAATTTGTCAATCTTCTGGTGATATGCCGCCATCTTTATTTGAGCATGGAGGCGGGTCCTTGCAATAAAATCCAAATCAATCCTTCGATGCTCCAATTTTCAGGCTCTTTATAATGGTCAATCCATAAATATTGTAAAGAACCTCTATAGGGAAGACTGCTTCAGTACCGTAAGCTAAGTGAAATGGAGATTCACTGGTGGCTATTTTGGGAGTGGTTCGGTATGCCCAAAGAATCGAATTCAGCTCTTCAGCGCATGATCCCTTAACATCATTCAACCTGGTCTTGAGACCATGAAATAATAGTTCTGTTGGTCACTTCAGCTTCTCCGTTTATTGAGGTGACCAACAGAAGTCAACTTATGAAGTATATGGTACTGGTGTGTAGAAGCCTTAAACTTCGGATTATCGAATTGCCTTTCGTTATCAGTAATATGGCATAAAGAATTCCAAAACAAAAATAATAAAGTTCCTTACGAAATTCTCGACTTTTGTCTCAGTAATTTGTGCCAAGAGTTCGGGCTCAACCCACTTAGTAAAGTAGTCAATAGCCACTATAAAAAATTTTCGTTGTTCAGAGGCTGGAGGGAACGGACCAAGAATATCCTTCCCCATTGAGTAAAAGGCCAAGGAGCTGTCAACAGAGTTAGCTAATTTGCATGCTATTTGTATATTATAATACTTTTGATACTAATCACATCTTTGGACAAAATCTGTAGAATCCTTCTAGATAGTGGCCAATAGTAGCCTTGATGAATTATTTTGTAAGCTAAGATCTGCCCCCTAGGTGATCCCCACATATACCTTCGTGCACTTCTCTGAGAGCATAATTGGCATCTGATGGCCCTAGACATTTTAACAGAGGCTGTGTAAAGGATCTTTTATACAAAATCCCATTTAAAACTACATACTGAGAAGCTATCGAACGAAGCCATTTAGCTTCAAGCTTATTTTAGGCAATGTTCCCTCATTCAAGAATTTAAGGATGGGATCCATCCAAGATGGCTCATGTTTAATCGGATATACCTCCACTACAGATTCAGATATGCTGGGATCTTCAAGATATTCTATAAATGTCCGACCAAGGAAATCTGAGATGGTGGTCACGAGACGTGAAAGAACGTCAGCCCGAAGCACATGAGCAATTTCAAATTATTCCAGCTGGGATATTAACCTTGTACCTTTGCCAAATATTGAATCATAATGGGATCTCGAGCTTCAATTCAGCCTTCACTTGATTCATCACCACTGAGAATCTGAAAAACTTAACCTTTTGAATCTCCAGCTTGTGAGCAATTTTGAGTCCAAACATAAGGGCCTCATACTCTGCTTGATTATTCGAAGCTTGAAAAGAAAAACAAAGAGCATACTCTATGATCTAACCATTCAGACTGGCCAGAATGAGACTAGCTCCATAGCCATTGGCGTTAGAGGCACCATCCATATGGAGCACCCAAACAGATTCCAGATCTTCTTCAATGGTTCCCTCTTCTTCGGCCCTTTGTTAAACCATCATCCTGTCCCCAAGTGCATTCAGCTATAAAATTAGCCAGACTTGCGCTTTCATATACTGACCTAGGTTGAAGTCAATGTCAAATTCCTCCCAACTTGACAGCCCATTTAGCTATCCTCTCCTGAAATATCAGGGTCGCAAGATGGCCTTCACGGGCTGATCCGTCATAACTACAATAGGTGGACCTTAGAGTGTGGACTTGGAAATAGGGTCATAAACATTTTGCCACAACCATTAATGAAAAAATGAGTTTTTGTATCTTGGATATCGTACTTCTATCTCATGCAATATCTTACTGGTATAGTAGATCGGCTTTTGTAAGTGGTCGACATCTTTTTGAACAAGTACCAAACTAACCGCTTCGTCCAAGGCAGAAAGGTACAAATAAAGAGTTCCCCTTCACAAGGTTTAGAAAGTAAATGAGGGTTTCCAAGTATTCTTTTAACTTATCAAAAGCAAGCTTGCAGTCATCTGACCATTCGAAACTTTGAGTTGACAGAGAACTTTAAAAAATGGGAGATACATTTTCGCTGATTGGGAAATGAACCGCTTAGAGAGGCAATTCTTCCAGTCAGTCGCTGTACTTCTTTCTTGTAGGAGGGATGTCTCATGCTTCTGATGGCTTGAATTTTTTTTGGATTAACTTCAATTCCCCGCTTGGTAACTAAGAATCCCAAAAACTTCCCCGAGGTCACACCGAAAGTGCATTTAGTCGAATTCAGCTTCATTTGATGGCATCTAAGGGCATCAAAGGATTCTTTTAAATCTTCAATGTGGTCAGACTTTTGAAAACTCTTCATAATCATATCATCAACATAAGCTTCCATGTTTCTCCCTGTCTGATTCTTGAATACTTTGTTGATTAATCTTTGGAAGGTCGCTCCGGCATTTTTTAACCCAAATGGTATCACTTTGTAATAGTAAAGCCCTTTTTCTGTGACGAAAGCAATTTTTTCTTCATCTTTAGGATCCATTCGTATCTGGTTATCCGAAGAAGGCATCCAGGAAGCTCAGCAGTTGATGACCAGTGGTGGCATCAACTAATTGATCTATCTTTGACAAAGGTAAGCTATCTTTTGGGCAAGCCTTATTAAGATCTGTATAATCAATACAGATCCTCCACTTGCTATTAGACTTCTTCATCATTACGACATTGGCCAACCAATCTGGATATTGTACTTTTCTTATAAATTGGCTTTAAGGAGTTTGCTAACTTCTTCGTCAATAACTCTCTGTCTCACTGGAGCAAAGTTTCATTTCTTCTGCCAAACAGGCTTATAGTTAGGAGTTACTTCCAATCGATGTGTAATTATTTCAAATGGAATTACAGGCATATCCGAAGCTACCAAGTGAAGATATCAGTATTACTTCAGAGAAAGTAAATTAACTTTGCCTTTGTCTCTTTGTCTAACAGACTGCCAATCTGCATAAATTTCGTTGGGTTGTCTTTAGACAAAGGCACATAAATGGTTCTTTCTACAGGTTCTCCATAGTTTTCAATTCTGTCTCTTGGATCTAGCTGATCAAGCGTTAAAGGATTAGCCAATTGCTTATCCTGGATTATTAGACATTGGCGAGCAACCTTCTGATCTCCTTTCATTTCTCCAATGCCATTTCTAGTGGAAAACTGCACTAAAAGGTGATAGGTCGATATATGGCCCATAATTTATTTAAAGCAGGTCGTCCCAAGATTGCATTATAAGTTGAATGTGTTTGTACTACTATGAAGTTAAGGGGGAGCATCTTTTAACAAGGTTCAGTGCCAAGAGTCACAGATAAAACTATTTCCCCTTCAATTGCAACATGAATTCCTCCGAAGCCGGTCAGAGGAACAAGAGACCTCTATAGCTTTTTTAGATGAACACATTCTAAGAAATGCATCAAAGAGTAAAACTTTGGTAGAACTTCCATTATCTATCAGAATTTCTCTTACATCATATCTCGCTATTACAGCTGAATCACAACAGGGTCATCATGTAGGAGTTGAACTCCTTGAAGATCTTCATCCGGAAAACAAATGAAATTATTGCCCCTAAGTCTCTTGGAATTATCTCTTTAGCTTCATTCTCAACCAACTGACCGATGAAGCATGCCTACCCTTCCATCGGTCGGCCTTTGGTGAGGCAGTTCGGCTTCATCGATAGTTCTTTTGGGGGCGATTACTTCGCTTGAGGTTCTGGATGACTAACATATTTTTCAGACACCCTCTTTTGATTAGGTCTTCTATAGCATCTCGGAGCTAAAAACATTCCTCAGTATTATGGTCGTGGTCCCAATGGAATCGACAATATTTATTCTTGCTCCTCACATTAGCAGAGGTCTTCATAGTACGTGACCTTTGCAAGTAGTTTTCCTTCTCTATTTCTAGCAAAATTTTCTCTTGGAAGGTTGAGAGGAGTGTAGGAGTCGAACTGCATGCCCAATGGCTTAGGTTAGGACTTTGGTGCAGAATCAGTGCATCATTAGAAGATGTGGGCACATTTGGTCCTCGGCCATTCTTTTCTTGGAAGAGGATCTCCCTTAGTGAGTCATCGAATTGTCGCCTGCTCCTCAGCAGCAGCATACTTTTGGATCCTTGCAGTAGTTCAGCATAATCGTAAGGAACATTTTATCCAGGAAAAAAGTGAACCTAGACGATCTGAGACCTTTCTTCAAGGCTAACATGGCCACATGCTCATTAAGATCAGGGATCTCAAGAGTGACTGAATTGAACTGAATGACAAACTCTTTAAGACTTTCTCCTTCATTCTGTTGAAGGAGGGAACAAACTGTCTGTATTCTGAGGCATCTTTCGACAGGTTCAAAAATATGAAATGAACAACTACTCTAGTTCAGCAAAAGAATGAATAGTGCCTGGCTGTATTCTCGAATACCATATTTGAGCAGCTTTCTTAAGGTGGCAGGGAAAGCAAGGCATGTAATACATCGGATGCTTTTGTATCATCATATGAGCTTTGAAGCTTCCTAAATGATTAAGGAAATCGGTAGTTCCATCATAAGCCTTCACTTAAGGAATCTTGAAATGCCGAGGAATAATTTCTTCCATAATTTGATCAGAGAAAGGAGGTCGTGAATTAAAAGTCATAATTTCGTCACCCCTCCTCTAATTAGTAAGCCTGGCTATTTGTGACTCTAATAACTTGAACTTCTCTTCATAGTTAAGGTCAATTTCCTTTTGCCTGACTTTCCCAGGTGTAGAACTTCTAGAAGAAATAGAGAGCAAACATTTGGTTCTCTTCTTGTCAGATCGACCCTCCACTGACCTACCAGTCAGAGAATTATAATGCTCGCGAGAAAACCAAGTTCATGAAGAACATGGGGTTGGTTCTCGGCGTCGGTCAACCTTTCCTCTGGTTCGATGACTGTGTGAGAAGTGGCTGGTGGACATTGTTTCTAGATAGCATTTTTTTGAAAAGTTTGGACTAAGGTTGTCAAGGCATCAACTCGATTCAGGAAAGGCCTCAAATTGCTATTGCCCTATAGCCAACATAGGAGGGGGCATATCATTTTCCACCGGAGGATTATTCACTTGAGAAGCAGGGTGCTCCCTTCTTGTAGAAGCATTATGGACCTTTCCTTTAACCATTCTCGTTTTTTCAAGGTTCTCCTTAATAGAGAAAATTCTTCCCCTACCTGGCACGCCAATCTATTGATGCTAAATCCTCATGGACCGGTTGAAGTGATATGTTCGTCGATTCATCTTTGATGAGACCTTGATGAAATCCTGCAAAACAAATTCCCTGACCAGAATTTTTTCGGTGGGAGACACTCCGATGCCAAAGTCAGTAAGGGTCTAGGCCACAGAATGAAAAACTTCGAAAATAGAATGGACAAGGATAGGAAAGAAAGGGAGCCAGTTTAGATGGCGATAAGAGAGCTAGTTGTGGACTGGCTTAACTTGCCTCTCCCTGGGTGTCCCCTCTTACCAGTATTTATAAGTGTGAGTGTAACTGATTACATTACGGGAGTTAGTTAGCATAACTTCCTCATAACCGTAAGTAGTGGCTGTCGAAAATCTTGTTATCGAAGCTGAGGCTATCGGCCATCTGGGTGGTTATAACGATTAGAATGACTCATAACCACTTTTGGGCGAGGGACCATTTATATGCTTCGAACGCATTCTTCCTAGAGAAAATCCAAAGTAGATTTAGCTGATCTTCGGACTATCCTCTTCAGAGTAGGCCAAAAAAACGTTAGCTCACATGTTTCGAAATTATTTCCTTCGGAATGGATCAGGAGATAAAGAGCCATTTATCATGAAACCAAAGTGGACAAACTCTATGCTTCATAAGTATTCTCTTTGGACCAAGCTGAAGACTGATTCACAAGATGTAACTGTCAGGAAGGTGTAGTTAGAATTCTCTTCATTGAGATAGATTGTAGTCCTTGTTAAATTTAAGAGACATCCTCTTCAGGTGCATTGACTTAGTTGGTGGGTCCAGAGAAAATCGATCTGACCGATGAACCGGCAATTATTTTTATCAAACCGAATTACCACAACAACAAGTAATATAAATTGCCAGAAAATATCGATTACAAGTAATGTAACTTGTATATTTAGTACATGTAAATAATGTTGCACAATATAAAATCAAATTTTCAAAATATCATTAAATCAAATCTATATTTTATCCAATTATTAAATATGTATATATAATATATATTGATGTGGTGCATCCACTGATGTGGAGCCCATGCTATGGTCGCGCTGGCAAGAGACCCACCACCTAGACACGGTGGCCAAATAAGGAGCCAAGGTGAGCCCTCCTACCGAGGTCATCTCCCAACCAGGGTCGGGCTCATAAGGCGAGCCCTTCGTTTGAGGCCAACTCCCGGTCGGGGTCGTGCTCATGCTGCCAAGACGAGCCCTTCTGTCGAGGTCAGCTCCCAACCGGGGTCGTGCTCATAAGGCGAGCCCTCCGTTTGAGGCTAGCTCCCAGCTGGGGTTATGCTCATGCTGCCAAGGCGAGCCCTCCTGTCGATGTCAGCTTCCAGTCAGAGTCGTGCTCATAAGGCAAGCCTCCGTCTAAGGCTAGCTCCCGGTCGGGGTCATGCTTAGGCTGCCAAGGCGAGCCCTCTTGCCAAAGTCAGTTCCTAGCCGGGGTCATGCTCATAAGGTGAGCCCTTCATCTGAGACTAGCTCCCAGCCGGGGTCGTGCTCATGCTGCCAAGGCTAGCCTCCTACCGAGGTCAGCTCCCAGCCGGGATCGTGCTTATAAGGCGGGCCCTCCATCTGAGGCCAGCTCCCGGCTGGGGTCATGCTCATGCTGCCAAGATGAGCCCTCCTACCAAGGTCAGCTCCCAATCGAAGTCATGCTCATAAAGCAAGCCTTATGTCTGAGACCAGCTCCCAATCGAGATCGTGCTCATACTGCCAAGGCGAGCCCTCCTACCGAGGTCAACTCCCAATCAGGATCATGCTTATAAGGCAAGCCCTCCTGCCGAGGATAGCTCCCAACCGGGGTCGTGCTCATAGGGCGAACCCCCGTCTGAGGCTAGCTCCTGACCGGGTCGAGCTCACGCTTCCAGTGGCAAGGCTCTCCCTGTCTTGCGGGGGACCGATATTCCTGCCAACGGCGAGAGAAGGAAGGACCAACAAAAATTCAAATCATGACAAGAAGGAACCCGATCACCTACAACCTTTCGGGAGGTGGCGCACGCCTTGCCATAAATTCAAATTCTGCAACACGGCATTGCCATGTCCTGAGCAACGTGCGTTCTACCAGGCTCCGAGCCTTGTAACATGCTGTCACGTCGATGATGTGCAACCGGGGGCTTCAAACCTTGCGATATGATATCTAAAACCTCTCCAAAAAGAGTGTTCCATGAAGGCCCTAGAGCTCTGCGATGCTTGCATAGACCCTCTAGGGATGGAAACACCCCATCGTTGCTAGAGGTTCAGCGACATGATGCCCGCTGCTCCACAAGGAGATGTACCATCAAAGGGACACTTGGACAAAGCTCCAGAACTGGTCTGGGCCACCTTACATACATAAGATCAGAGAAAGAATAAAAGGGTAAGCAAGCAAGAACAGGGAGCAAACGGACAAGAAACCATCCAAGAGAACTTTTCAAGCTCCTTGATCCCATCTCCACCTTGTCTTCACATCTAAGTCCTTTTCTTTCACCCTCTATGTGGAGAGTCCCAAGCTCTCATCATAGAGATTCTATTCTGCTTGATCATTCTCGTCTGACTGATCGTCGGAGTGTCCCGTCGAAATTCCTGGCCCAGGTCTCTTCTTTTTTGCAGGGCAGTCGGACTAAGGAGTCGACCGGTAAGAGAGGGACGAGCGCCCTCCATAGGAGCCCGATGTATCGGTGATGCACCGGAGCTATAGGCCACGACGATCTTGGCGGGAAACAGTATTAAATTTGCATATTATAGTATAATATAATATATTTTATATTAAAAAATATAAAATATTATTATATATAAAATTAAAATATATTATATTATATATATTATATTATATCAATAAAATTAAATTACTTAAATAAAATATAATCTATTATTCATTATATATATTAAATAAATAAAATTTACAAATATAATATATATTATATTTATTATGAATATTATATTTTATAATATTATATTACAATATATAATATAATATAATAATATATTTATTATATTATATTATAAAATATATATATATTATATTATTATAAATATTATTATATTATATTGAAGAGATGAGGAAGGGAGAAGGGAATGGTAATTTGGTAATCTAAATTAGTTGGAATGTGGTAATCTGGATTCCTACTCCTCCTAGAGGTAATCCATATTACTAAATAGGATAGATTATCATTCAAAAAAAAATATCAAACACAGTAATGTAGTGGGACCTCATTAAATTATTGATAACCTTGATAGATTACTTGCTACCAAATACAACTTTAGAGTTTTTGGACTCAATTCACTTTAAACTATATCATTAACAACCATCTATCTTTGGTCGATATAAGATCAATCAAATATCTAAAAAATTCTATGGTTGAATATGTAACTTCATTTTCTTCATTTATCCTTTTATTTTCTTGAACCATGTCTTGTTCTAATTGGTAGCTCATAATTTTTAGATAGAGTTGGTTTAAATTAGATCTTATTATCATCCATCTATGTTCAACAGGTATAACTTTTATCATATATCTAGAGTATTCCTTTAGTGGATCCTATGAATTTTGGGATTGTTGCCAGGCCTATGAATTTATATGGCTTCATCCATATCAAGTTTAGGATTCTAACATTATTTAATTAATAATTGAATATACATATTCATCATAACATAACACACTATACCTCCAAGTCAATACTTCTGAAACTCAATCAATCCATTTATAAGATAAAAGACACATCTTATCCAGCTCTTCAATATCCATAATATGCTTACTTATCATGATCAAATAGTATAATTATTCAGCCTTTTATACTCATCCAAGATCAATCTCACGACAAAAAAATCATGTTCTTCTTCTGCGCTAAGCATATGCCAGATCTTATGCATAATATCTAGGGATTATAAATCCAACATCGAATCCATTCTCGCAACTTTTATCATATCCTGACTACTCATAATACTAAGTTTAAGTACATTTTAAGTCATAGTCCATAGTGATCAAACCTAAATTTTAATATCACTCAAATCATATCCTAATCACTTATGTCACAGTCTGTAATTATATCAAAATTAGATTTTCAAAGTAAATCAAATCCATACATTCATATATCCATTATTTAGTCTCGATGATATCCTTCCAAAAATTAAGCTAAGTGAGTTTATTCAATATTTTATTCATGAAAGCCTTCTATACTTTGCAAAACCCTTGACACTATAACATACAAATTAATTCTACCCCACTCTTATTAACTAGATCATCCTGATCTTAAATCTTTGTTCTAATACCACTCTATCATGCCCTAAATCCAGCACCGGAATCGGCTACGTGATCGATGCACAATCCTAGGTATCATCCTAGAGATCATGCCAGGCCTATCCTTCAATCAATACTCAAGCAGTGGTAAAGAACAAAATTCATTAATTATTAATTTATTTCTAAATTTTTTTCATCAAAGTTAACAGGTAAATAAATTACTAAATTTTAAGATAACTCATAAACTAATGGATTAACACTTAAACCCTAATTCCTCATTGACTGGTCTTCAAAGCTCGATTGATCTTTCAGATTTGTAACAAAGATATAGAAAATAAGAGGTGAGCTATATAGGCTCAATAAGTTATCAACACCTTTAATATATGCATAAACATGTCAACAATAATTTGCAAACATACACAAATCATGCATCACAAAACAATCAGCTCACAATAAAAAAAATGCAATATCACATTATATGCACGTTCAATTATAATGACACGACTATGGATAGCTAACCATTTACTTTACTCTCATAGTCCCTCTGATTATGGCCATGATTGGCCTGTGGCTAGCCCTGAAAGATAATAAAATCCTGACTACACATATCAAAATCGGTCATGTGCCAATGATTGTCCCACTGGAGGCCTGAAAGGAAACTAACTCTGATATCACATGAAAAAACATGCATCCTTAGCTTGTGCCAGCAATTACAACAAAGAAAGGTAACTAGCTCCTGAATACACATACCGTACATCATCATATGCCAGTGATCGCCCCATTGGAGGTCCGGAAGGAGACTGGGTCCTCATGTGATCATAGTCGAGCTAGAAAGCGACAACACCAACACACATGACAATAAATACAATACAATGCAGATCACACCATACCACACACATACAACAATCATAATATATTTAGCATGTAATACTAGAGGTCAATATAACTTACCTGAAACTGATTCTATCAGGAATGCGCGACTCAACACTAGATCCTCGATACTTCCATACTAATGAAGGCTCTGATAAAATAAGTTAAATAATTTATCCTAAATCTAAATAAGATAAAAGATTTTTCGGTCTGATCTGAGACTAGGCTCGATCTAGATATCTATTTAGGTCCAGATTAAAAAATAGATTAATCAATGAAAACAATGTAAATCCCAAACTGATTTTATAAAATTTATTTATTTTTCTTTTTCTTCTCTCTTCTCTTCCTCTTTCATTTTCTCCCTCTTCTTCCTCTTCTCTCTTCCTTCTCTCTCATCTTCCTCTCTCTTCTTTCTCTCTCCCTTTCTCTCTCTTTTTCCTCTCCTCTCCCTTTTTTTAATTTTTATTATTTATTATTTTTTCCTCTTCTTTTGTTTCTTTTCTTTTTTTTTTCTTTTTTTTTTTTTTTTTTCTCTCTTTTTTCTCTTTTCTTTTCCTTCTTCTTCCCCTTTTTTCTTTCTTCCCCTACTTTTTTCCTGGTTCAACTCGAGCGGGTCCCATGGTTCCCAAAAACCATGAAGGAGTGGAGAACGGGGATCGTCGGCTTGGCCGGATGGGGGATCTAACGGTGCGGCCATCGATGACCGTTCGGCTTAAGGAAAATTGGAAGAAAATCATGGAAACATTTGCTTTTATTCCCTTCTCTCCAAGAGAGATCTAAGGTAAGGAACTCACCGGCATCGTCGAGGCTTCCGATGCTCATCGGAGAGGAGGAGATGGCAGCGAGAAGCTCTGTGGGGCTTACTTAGGTGGCAGTGAGAGGAGGAAAAAAATTTATAGAAAAATAATGAGAAGATGCCTCGCCATTCGGGAAAGGAATTCGATCGAACCCCACCATCATCTAATCCCCACACGCCACTGAACTCTCCTTCCTTGCTATGGGATCCAGCCACAAAATCCAGTGAAAACATCGCTCGGATAAACAAGGCTCCGTCCCCTATTCGGCCTCTTCTACATTTTTTTCTTTTGATTAGGCTGAAGTCGGTTAGGTTTGCCGACTTTGGCCCAAGAAGGTTAGGTTTCACATATACACTATTACAGTTTGTAAATAGGGTTTTCTTTCAAAATTTCATATCTCTCTCCAACATTTAGGTTAATTTACATATCTACCTATCTTACAAATCATACTTTAACATGCATAGATGATCACATAGATGCATTGATCCAAAAGGCAGCCTTGCCTCTACTTTCCATTTTAGCCATAATACCTATCTACTTTTTTAGTTTGGATTTGAAATATGTGAAGATTGTGAGCTTAATAGCTTAGTAAGTAACCATTTTACTTTATAAAATTAAGATAACTAGATCATATCATGCAACTTAATTCAAAATATATGCATGATATATTCATATAAGTAATGATCATGATAAAATTATATTCTAATTAATGCATCTCATTTCTTTAATTTGTCAATACAACAAAAGATATCTTATGCTATAATTGGATAGATATCTGATACACAACAAAACTCTTATTCACATACTTAATCCTGGGTATTAAGTTACTAACATCTTAGCTTTACGGCTTTGAATATGGTTACATATGTTCCTTATGGCATAGGCCACACAATTAATTTAATATTTATGGTAAAGACCTTCACTTGAAATAATGATCATGTTGCCGCAGGTAACTCCTACGATTTAGGTACATTACTATATTTAATCCATATGGCAAGGGACATTCCATGTTATAGATCATGATACCATACTTTTTCCATAGTATAGATCACATAATCATATCCGATTTCATATATAGTTAAGCTAAAAGAATTGATAATACAATATATATATATACACACACACACATATGCATCAATTTAAGATATTTTTCTTTATGAAACCATATTGACTTCTATAATTCAGTATCTAATAATCAAAGGTCAATATGCTAACTCATAAAGATGATTACCATGAAATTGATCGATAAAATTATAATATCGAGACCAATCCTTAAATCCAATTTCATTATAATATTAGAAAACATAATACCCATTGCATGTTTACTTTGAATTAATCACTATAAGTATGTGTTACTTATCTTAACCAATAGAATCAAAATCCATGCAAGCATAGCTATCACTTCTCTTATATAACACCAATAATAGAGTAAAAAGCATACTTAAAGTCTAATTGTAACTACTAATATGTACAAATAGCTATCCTCTTTCTCTATCAAATCTTTCTACTTGACGAAGCTTAAAGCATAAAGAAAAAACAAAATTACTATCAAATCATGCCCAAAATTTGATATAATGGCTTTCAATCATAATAGTATTGATTATTTTGTTTTTCTTTTCTTCTAAAAAGTCTTCATACTTACTTCATCTCCATATCTGTTATCATTACCCTGTCCTCACACTAACAGTTTTAGATATGATATTATCACTTTTGCTGTCAGCTTTTTTCTGGATATCCTCTGTTCTTATGGTTCTAACTTTTTTTCATCTCATTTTAGTTGATACGTTATTCTTTGTACCATTTACCTTACATATCACTATTCCCAATTGTGTCCTTTGCCTATTCTCACAATAGGTCCTTTCCATTTTTTTAGCCATGCACTATATATTTTTCTACTTTTCTATTTATTTCCCAATCCCATTATGTCCCTATACAGCTCAAATTTATTTGCTCTGATATCGATGCTACTCGAGACAATCTTAAAGATCAAGCGTCACATAAAATGTACCCCATGGTAGTTTCTCATTTAACCCTAAAGGAGGAAATTAATTATTTTTTCTGTATAGACTATGTGCATAAACAATCTGACTCATGAACATTGGACCTTGCTTCTTATTAGCTATCGTTTTTTCCATCTCAACTAATCCCTTAATTTTTCTTCCATCATATTTTCATAAGCACCCGCATAGCAGACTTAAGAATGTTCAATTCCCCAAATTTCTTTTTTCTATGATCTTTTTTTTTCTCCTCCTCTCACAAACAATCTTAAGATCTAATACTAATTACCCAAAATCATCAATCCCATTTTTTTCATCACTTTTAAACCTAAACACGTTCACCTTCTTTATTTCTTCTTTCTCTTCCTTTTTCTATTTTTTTTAGGAAGATGAGAATAGCCCCCTTTTTCTTTCTTTTTCTATCCCTCATAAAAAGATGAAAATAATCCCTTTTTATGATTTAGCTAATAACCTCCAAAACTTTCAAATTTTGTAGATTGCTTGATCACAATCCCCAATTAAAAATTTAGATGAATACAAGGAGTTAAAAATCTCAAATTAAAATAGGATAAAATTTAGCCATCCTAATTAACATCCATTTTACATAATATTTCCTTTTTTTTTTCTCTCTAATTCATTCCTAAATTATTTTTCCAGAATTTCTTCATTCACATCCCTTTTTTCTTAAAGCATCTGGATTAACCATAAGGTCTAAATATTAGATTTTTTTTTAAAAAAAATTTAATTCTTGCTTCAAAAATTGATACCCTGGTCTTGAGATTCCTTTTCTAAATTTCTCCTAAGCTTGAAAAAAAAAAAGAAAAGAAACCCATATAATAGGAGGAAGAGGAGACATTTGGACACAATAAGGATAAGAGGGATGTGAGAGAGTGTGATAAGAGGAGAGTAATCAATAAGAAAAAGAGGAAAGGGGTAGGAAATGAGAGAGATGAAAAAGTGAAAAATAGAAAGTAGTAGAGATTTGGATTTTGATTACCAAACAGGGAAAATATGGCACTTTGTTTTTCCTAACAAAGCTTGCCACACTTCCAAATTATAACTATTTTTTCCTTTACCAATCACACAGGAGCTCCTAGAACAGCCACAGTCCGTTGCATGCAGCTCGACATATTGCACATGACTCTACCGATCTAAAAAATAGGCTTTAGGCCCGGGTCTCACACTCTCTCCTCTTAAAAAGAAATTTCATTCTCAAATTTATGCATTCTAAAGTTCGAAAATATTTCAAACATATTATATCTTCTTCTTCTTGTAATTTTTAAAAATAATCATATCACAAAATCTACATTGTCAAATCCATGTTACTAATCATAAGCCCCAATCATTATCTTTGCCATTATAATTACAAGAGATCTAACTTTATCACAAATCATTTTCTATGATATATTCGAATAGCAGTAAATGTTCTCTTAGACCAAAATCACAACTCCTAGCATTTTTTTTTCAAGGTCTAAACAATCTTCCCTAACTAATCTTTTATTGAATATGGATAGTATGAATTTTAACAAATCCTCAAAGCTTATTACAATTCTGGCAAATTTTTAAACACAATTCTAAATAGTTGACATTACCATACTCCATACTAATTCTTAAAGAATCATCTTCTTGAATATGAATGTTTTTTGGTACTATAATTTATATAAGTCTTGGTATATCATTTCTAACTCAATTCCATTTCATAATAAAAGTATTATCACATACCCTAGATATTCAATATCTATACTTGCTCAAGTTAAATTCTTAGATTCATGGATACCACTTTTAACCTTCTTCAAATATATAATAATATTTAACTAATTATGAAAGTTTTTAGTAGTACAATTTAAATTTATCAACTACGAAGTCATCCAATATAGCATTTTAATGGAATTAAGCCAACTACTAAATATTATATGTGGCATAAAGACTTATCCTATGTAATAATAATTATACTTTCAATTATTTCTTCATTTTTCTGTCAATTTTCTCCTAACAAGATCTAGTATCCAAGAGAGTGCCTACCTATGCCTTCTAATTTCATGGCATAATTTCAAATTTTCATTTATTTGACTTTGATGTCTATTTCTTAATAAATTATATTCCCAACTTAATTGATGATAATTGGCATGCAAGATATCATATTCGACATTTATCCTTTGACAAGTATACTTATAATATTCCTTATCTGAAAGGTTTATATCTCTCACTTATAAATTGAATTGTCGCTTCAAAGTATTGAAAGCATAAGTTGCAACTTTTTCTTTTAATTCCAATTGCCCTATCCTAGTAGACCCAAATCTTATTATAATCTCATGGGGTTGATCCCCCAACTAACTACTATATCCATATATCATCTAGATTATTGTCCCCCATCAAACTTAGCTATATAAGTTAGATTAGACAGTCCTAATTTTTTATCATATTAGCCAGAATAATTTTTGGAGATAATTTAGGTACCTTCATTGATCTGTAATTAACACCACAAAAATTAATCACCTATATAAAATAACCATGTTCAAAGACAAACTCCAAGTAAATTATAAACATATAATTGATTATTTTCTTTTAGGATTATCATCATATATAGAATCATACATCAATAATTTTCACATGACTTGTGAGTTATGCTCCACTATGCTGCTATGATACCATTTTGATCCATTCATCTTATTAGATATCAAATTTTAAAAAAGCTATTTCAATCTTCGAACACCTATATTACATGTCAATATTATCCCAAATATTTGAATTCATCTTATTTTCTTTGCTAAAACTCTAAATCATACTCTTACATATTTATATCATTATGTACTTTTCAACTTAGTTCTTTATTTACTAAAAAATAGCATATGGATCCTTATTCATACAACATTTAGTATAATAAAGGAATATCAATACTATCTGAACTTCTACAAATTAGCAAATAACATTTAGTATAATAAAGGAATATTGATATTTCATATATTTTCTTTATCACAAGAACTATCTATAACTAGAAAATACTCTCCCACTTATTAAGTAAAATACCCATAATTTATAACCATTCAAATTGCTTACTAACAATGAGCATATAACCTTCTGTATAGTAATGAAATGAAATGATCTAAAATAACTCTTTGAATACCATAATTAGTAGAATCACTAACAACATTCATAATACCATTGATGTCATTTTCAATTTATACTAGAACATTATGAAGAACTTATTATAAAATTCAAATAGACCAAAATGTAAGATCAATAACTATGTATAAAGTAACAAGGAAGAATTTTATATCTTACTGTATGACAACTACCCTATCTACGCTCATCATACATCATAATTTAATATTTATAATTAGTAATCACAAATCCAAACCTAACATTGTTTAACTCATAGTTCTAAAGATCATAATTTAAACTATGATACCACTTTAACTATCACGTCCCAAATCCCCAATTTCATGAATAGAAACATGAGCAGCCATCACATATTATAGGGAACTATCCCTATAAACATACAAGGCATTAACATATCAAGTACTTTAATATAATTCAAGAGATAATATACTTGAATTACAATTAGTAGTATATCAGAACAATATCTATCAAAATAAGTTATTAAAGCTATATATACATATTATTATAGTTTGTAAATAGCATCTCCTTTCAAAATCTTACAACTCAACTCTCCAACATTCAAGTTAATTTACATATCTACTTATCTTACAAACCATACTTTAATATATATGATCATATAGATGCACCAATCCAAGAGGTGGCCTCGCCTCTACTTCCTTATTTTAGCCACGATACTTGCCTGCTTCCTTACTTTTGGATCTAAATATATATATATAATTTGTGAGCTTTATGACTTAATAAGTAACAAGTTCACTTTATACAATTAAGATAGCTAGATCATATAATGCACTTAATTCAAATCATATATATATATGATAAATTCATATCATGATATTTACTTTAATAAAATTGTATGCTGAAACAATCACCTCATTTTTTTAAATTTATCAATACAATAAACTGATACATTATGCTAGAATCGGATAAATATCCAATACATAACAAACTCTTATTTACATACTTAATCCCAAGTATTAAGTTACTAACCATCTTAGCTTTATAACTTTGACTATGACTATATATATCCCTTGTGGTACGGGTCATAGCCATATTTAATTCCTATGGCAAAGGCTATTATTTAGAATAATGATTATGCAGCCATACTTAACACCTATAGCTTAGGTCATGTGGTCATATTTAATGCTTATGGCATAGGTCACGTGATAATATACATCTCCTGTGGTATGGGTCATGAGACCATACTTAACTCCTATGGCTAGGTCACACAATCACATTCGATTCTATATATGGTCAAGCTAAGAGAATTGATATATATACATACATACATATATATATATATATATATATATATATATATATATATATATATATATATATATATATATACACACATCAATTTAAGCTACTTTTCTTTATTGAACTATATTGAATTCTACTATTCAATATCCAATAACCAAAGATCAATATGCTTAACTCATGAGAATGATTTAACCATAAAATTGCTCAATATAATTATACTATCGAGACAATCTCCTAATTCCAAATTTTAATTATAATTTATATTAAAATATATAATATATAATGCATGCTTACTTTGAATTAATCACTATAAAGTATGTACTACTTGTCTTAACTAATAGCAAACAAAATCCAACTATAATGAGCAGCTATCATTCTCCTTAAAGGACTTGCAATAAAGTACAATACCACACTTAAATTTTTAAGTATATCACTAATCATAGCTATAAATATATCTAATTTTCTATCTTTTCTGCAAATCCCTTCCTCTTGACTTAGCTTTCTATCATAAAATAAAAACTAGAATTATTATCAAATCAATGCCCAAAGATTTTGATGTAATTGGCTTGTACTCACAATCTTTTCATTTCGTCATTTTCTTTTTCAGTCAAAATTCTCTCCCTCTATCATGCCTTGCTTGATAAATATTCTAATGAGCATGGCAATAGGACTAAGCCCTTTTCTTCTATTCTAAACAATCTTAATGTCTAACAATAATTGTCCAAAATCATCAATCCTTTTTTTCCATTTCTTTTAAACCTAGACACGTTCTCTCTCTTCTCCTCTTTCTTTTTTTTTTTCTCATTTTTTATTTCTTTTAAGAAGATGAGAACAATCCCCTTTCTCTTTCCTTTTTTATCACTCCTAGAAAGATGAAAACAATCTCTTTTTATGATTTATTTACCTTGGCTAATAACCTCCAAAAATTTTGAAATTTTGTAGATTGGTTGATCACAATCTCTAATAAAAACTTCAGATCAAAATACTTAACTATTAAAGAGTTAAAAATCCTAGATTAAAATAGACATAATTTAGCCATCCTTGATTAACATCCATTTTATGTAATATTTATTTCCCTCTTTAATTCATTCCTAACTCATGTCTCTAGAATCTCATCATTCACATCCCCTCTTAATCTTAAACCATCCAAATTAACCATAAGATTTGAAGATTTGATTCCAAAGAAAAGGATATGATTTTATTTTAACTCTTACTTCAATAAATCAATACCATAGTCTTGAGATTCATTCGTTGAATTTTCTCCAAGCTTGAAAGGAAGAAGAAAGAGACATGGACATGTGGGAGGAAGAGGGGAGGTTTGGACATGATAAGAATAAGAGGGATGTGAGAGAAAGTGATAAAAAGGAGAAGAATCAATAAGAAAAAAGGGAAAGGGGTTGGAAGTGAAAGAGATGGCCTAGTCCAAAAATGGGCCCTGGGCCCAGGGTCTCATAATTTTATTATTGAAATTTATGTCTTTAAGCTTGATCCTATCTACTATATTACAAATGTTTAATTACTAGTGGTTGAGATAGATAAGTGACAAATTTATTCAAAAGCTACAAAGAAATTCAACTTGTTATTTTATAATCATTAAATTATAAACAAAGATATTATCTTTTTATATTTCTCGTAAATTTGAGAGATAAGTTATTATTTTATATGTTTTAACACTTATTAGTTTTTGAAATTAAGATTTGTTATGCAATAATGATCTTCTAAGATAATTTGTAATTTGAAGATTTAGCATCAATGACTAATTTTTGAAAAATTGGATAGATTTTGTTATTTTAACCCAACTGATAGTTATTATAAATATTTTAATTAATCCAACTTTATATAATTAAAATTGATACTTTTATGTAGTATTTTATAGGAAATGATTTCATTAATATGAAAAGCTCGATCTTAGGAGTTCAACGGTGCAAACGGTACTCAAATTGTACTTGAAACGAACTCAGAACTGAATTTTAAAGAATTAATCAAAAAATACATAAATTTTGGAGCAGCCGGTTCACCATGGACCGGCGAATGGTCTACTGTTCGGCTTGTGGTCCACGAGCTGCCATGGCTACGATCCATGAAATAGAGTCGTGGACTGCGAAGCTCATTTTGAGCTAAAACTGTCGGAGCTGCTTCCCAATCATAGCCCAAGTTTCCGATGCCCTCCTTACTAGCCGGAGAAGCCTCCCCTGGTCAAAAAAATGGCCAGAAAAGTCGACGATCTCTTCTTCTTTACTGCCATTCCACGATTTCCATAGCTGGAAAAGCCATCGGCACCCCTCCGAGGAGGTTCCCAAGGCTGGAAAAACCAAACCACCTCCCCAGCCACTACCCGTCGTCAGCCATCCGAGCTATCCAAGAACCAAAGCTGTCGGTCACAACAGCCCTCTCTTTTGCCCATTGCCGGCCACGCCTCTGCTATCCAACCTACCTGAATCCGTTGATCGGGAGTTCGGTTGGAGCCGTTCGGATCATTGGAAAGATGGAAACCAAACAACCACTGGATCGTTGGAACAAGCTGGAACTCGTTGGATGCAGTTGAAGCTGAACAGAATGAAGTTGGAACTGAATTCAGTTGGATCGTTGGAATAGATCATGAAATTTGTTGGGATGGTTGGAGTTCACTGCCTATAAAAGCCTTGATCACGGAGAGGAGGAAAACATAGAGTCGGGGAGTCCAAAGATCAGTGCAAGAAGCCCATTTCCTCTCCAGAGCTCTCACTTCCTTCCTCCACTCCATTCCATTCTCTTTATCTTTTCCATTTTTCCTTTCCACTAGCTTCCACCTCTCTTCCATTCTTCCAACTCCCTTCCACCTCTTTATCCTGACTGGTTCCCACTTCCACTGCACTGGCCCTGGTTTGATGCAGGACTAATTAGCATGCAAGAGAATTTTCATGGATTCAGAATTAAGTTAAGATTTTAATTCCCAAATTTCAAGTTAAATAGATAAAAGAGTGATCCTATAGAAACTCTAGACCACAAGCATGCAAAAAAGATCCTCAAAAGAGATAAAAACAGGACCGCCGGGCTAAGAAACCTCGATAGGGCTAGCTCTTCTGCAATAACTTGATCTACAGGGCTAGGAGGTATGTACCTAGCAATGATTACTGCTGCTGCCATGAAGAGATCCTCCTCGCTCCCAGATGTGGCTTGGAAAGTCAAGCTGAATACCTGCGGATCTGTCAGCTTTTTATCCGCTGACCCGACGACTAGGCAAACAGAACCTTAAAGTCATGAAACTCAAGGGATCTGTAAAACACCAAAGGATTAAAAAATGAAGGAGAAAAGGGATGAATCGCTGAAAGAAGAAAGGAAGAGAGAGTAGCAGGAGTGGCCAAGATGAAGCTTGATTGTTGGGCATCCAAGGTGGAAGAAGCAGGGTGGCTAGGGATTTGATAAATAGGGTCTCACACCCCTCGATGCTTAATGAGCAAAGGCTAACGGGTCTCTCACTCACTCCCTCATGGAGGACGATGCACAAAGGCAAAGGCAATGCAAAAAATCTCTCAACTTTTCATTAATCAGAATTCATCCATCATTATTACAATAGGGTGGAGGGATGGGGTATTTATAGGCTAACCCAGGTCTTCTCTTTGTTAAGATTGGAGTACAAAATTTGAATAGAAAAAGGATTACAAAATTTGAATAAAATAAGAATTACAACTCCTTGTGGAACTAGGAAAGCCTCTTCCTCTTGGGCTTGGGACTTGGTCTCCTTATGGGCTTGGAGCTTTGACTTTTCCACTCCCTGATGGGCTGGGACTTGGGGAGCCAACATTGTTGAATTGGGCTTGGAGGGGCGCCACTCCATGAATGGGCTTTTGGTTTGGGGCACCATGTCTTGAAGAGGGCCTGGGAGGGGTGCCTAGGCTTTATGGGCTTGGGCCTGGGGTGCTGAGCTGGGGAACTTGGACTGGGGTGCCACTCTTGGAGGCCTTGGTGCCTGGAAGGAGAAATATTCTAGGGGTGCCAGGTATCTTCAAGTGGGGAGGCTCCATGGGCTTGGACTCTGCTCTGACTTGGGAGGGTCTGGTGAAGGCTTTGGTTGGTGATCCTCTTGTTGTTCAAGACTGGACTAACTCAGATTTGTAGGACTCAACTAGACTCACAAGGTTGAGACAACTTAACTTATTACAAGACTCAATAGGGTAGCTCGTGAGCTAGCGCTGGTTCTCGCACTCTCTTACCTCGAGATCTCCAAGCTTCCGGTCCTGCAAAACAAAGTCAAAGACCCGGGCTGGGGATTCCGGCGGGGGCACTTCGACGGTCAAGTTAGAGAGTGGCAAGATGGAACAGGTCCTCTAAGGTGGGTTCCCGAAGGATTCCCGTGCTTAGAGGAGATGTAGATGAGAGAAGTATGAGGAAGAGAGGAGTTGAAGCCTGGCTTCCTGCGCTGGGTTTTCCAAGCTCGCGCCTGAGGACTTCTTGAGGGCCCCAGGATCGTTCTCTCCTCTTTTCGACTTGCCTTTCCGTCCGTTTTTACTATCCCTTTTATACCACTGGACTGCCTTCAGCCCACCTCCCCTCCCGGAGACTCTTCGAGGTCTTTGGATCTCCCTCCCCCCCTCCTTTAAGTCCAGGAGTTAAGTGATCGGCACGCCTTGTCCGTCGTGTGTCACGAAAGGGAGAAGATTGGCGAGACCTTGGGCCAAGTACGGGAGCTCTCCTTTCGAGGTGTTGACGGTGGGCTTCCGACCATTTCAGGCTCCTGCCTGCAAGGATTTTATTCCTCATCACGGGGCCCTATTTAATCGATGTAAACAAGGTTTCGAGTATCGCTATGGGCCGTATTAGCATCCTGTATGGGACGCGGCGCGCCAGTTCCAGTGGCAACCTCGTGACCTGTGCCTCTGCCTCCCCGAAGCTTTGCAGAGTGGGACTATCTTCGGTCGAGGTGGACCCATCAGGGGGTACCACCTGGCGATGGGGTAGAAAGGTCACCAGCTTCGACTGAGGTGGACCCCTCCTGGGTGGACACCTGGCGGAGCGGTAGAGATGCTCGACTTCGGTCGAGGTGGACCTGTCTTGGGGTGCCACCTGGCGAAGGAGCAGGAGGGCCTGGCTCGACCTCGACTGAGGTGGACCCATCTTGGGGTACCACCTGGCGAGGAAGCAGAAGGCCGCCATCGACCGAGGTGGACCCCTCCTGGGTGGACACCTAGCGGAGTGGCAGAGACACTCGACTTCGACCGAGGTGGACCCGTCTTGAGGTGCCACCTGGCGAAGGATCAGGAGGGCCTGGCTCGACCTCGGTTGAGGTGGACCCGTCTTGGGTGCCACCTGGCGAGGGAGCAGATGGCCGCCAGCTCCGGCCGAGGTGGATCCCTCCTGGGTGAACACCTGGCGGAGTGGCAAAGACGCTCGACTTCGGCCGAGGTGGACCCGTCTTGGGGTGCCACCTGGCGAAGGAGCAGGAGGGCCTGGCTCGACCTCAGCTGAGGTGGACCCGTCTTGGGGTGCCACCTGGCGAGGGAGCAGAAGGCCGCTAGCTTCGGTCGACGTGGACACCTGGCGATGCGGCAAAGAGAGGCTTGACTTCGGCCGAGGTGGACCCGTCTTGGGGTGCCACCTGGCGAAGGAGTAGGAGGGCCTGGCTCGACCTAGGCAGAGGTGGACTCGTCTTGGGGTGCCACCTGGCGAGGGAGCAGAAGGCCGCCAGCTTTGACCGAGGTGGACCCCTCCTGGGTGGACATCTAGCGGAGTGGCAGAGAGAGGCTCGACTTTGGACAAGGTGGACCCATCTTGGGCTGCCACCTGGCGAAGGAGCAGGAGGGCCTGGCTCGACCTTGGCAGAGGTGGACCCATCTTGGGGTGCCACCTGGCGAGGGAACAGAAGGCCGCCAGCTCCGACCGAGGTGGACCCCTCCTGGGTGGACACCTGGCGGAGTGGTAGAGACGCTCGACTTCGGTCGAGGTGGACCAGTCTTGGGTGCCACCTGGTGATAGAGCAGGAGGGCCTGGCTCGACCTCGGCAGAGGTGGACCCATCTTGGGGTGCCACCTGGCGAGGGAGCAGAAAGCTACCAGCTTCGGCCGAGGTAGACCCCTCCTGGGTGGACACTTGGCAGAGTGGCAGAGAGAGGCTCGACTTCGACCGAGGTGGACCCATCTTGGGATACCACCTGGCGAAGGAGCAGGAGGGCCTGGCTCGACCTCAGCAGAGGTGGACCCATCTTGGGGTGCCACCTGGAGAGGGAGCAGAAGGCTGCCAGCTTCGGCTGAGGTGGACCCCTCCTGGGTGGACACCTGGCAGAGTGGTAGAGAGAGGCTCGACTTCGACCGAGGTGGACCCGTCTTGGGGTGCCACCTGGCAAAGGAGCAAGAGGGCCTGGCTCGACCTTGGCAGAGGTGGACCCATCTTGGGGTGCCACCTGGCGAGGGAGCAGAAGGCCGCCAGCTCCGGCCAAGGTGGACCCCTCTTGGGTGGACACCTGGCGGAGTGGCAGAGACGCTCGACTTCAACCGAGGTGGACCCGTCTTGGGGTGCCACCTGGTGAAGGAGCAGGAGGGCCTAGCTCAACCTCGGCTGAGGTGGACCCGTCTTGGGGTGCCACCTGGCGAGGGAGCAAAAGGCCGCCAGCTCCGACCGAGGTGGACCCCTCTTGGGTGGACACCTGGTGGATTGGCAGAGAGATACTCGACTTTGGCCGAGGTGGACCCGTCTTGGCATGCCACCTGGCGAAGGAGCAGGAGGGCCTGGCTCGACCTCGGCAGAGGTGGACCCATCTTGGGGTGCCACCTGGCGAGGGAGCAGAAGGCCGCCAGCTTCGACCGAGGTGGACCCCTCTTGGGTGGACACCTGGTGGAGTGGCAGAGAGAGGCTCGACTTCGACCGAGGTGGACCCATCTTGGGGCGCCACTTGGCGAAGGAGCAGGAATTTTGAAAGAAAAATCCACGTAGCACCGGCGGCATCTAGCTGGATCTAATAGACGCTCCACGTCAGCGGTGTAGCCATATCAGTTTTCAACTAGGCTAACCAAAAATCTCCTTGGTTTTATTCTTAGGCTCACCAAAAACCTTGATACAACAAAGTATGAAATGAAGTAAAGAGTACAAGAAAAGCTTTCTAATAAAAGCTGTTATCTCTTTGAAGTTCGATGATGATGCTTGTCTTCAATTTGATGAAGTCTTAATCAATGCTCAAAAGGTTGGACTTGAATGTTCTTGATTGCTTTGAATGCTTGAAGTCTTTTTTAGCTTGGAAGTAGTTGCTCTCAATGAATGTGTGCGTGAATGAACTTTCTTTTCTTCCTTTTTCACTTCTCTCTTATTTCTTGTTGTTTCTTATTGTTTCTTCACTTCTTGTTATGTCCCATTAGAATGTAATCCACTTACATACCATTCCAAGGTCTAAAAGTCGGTTTATGACCATTAGACATGAGAAACTAGCCGTTGGGGGTGAAAGGGACAGTTCTGCGTTTGAAAAAACTAGCTATTACTATTCCCAGAACTCCAAGTGTCGACATTTCAGTCCTATGAGTTGATACTTAGGGTCGACACTTAAGTTCCATGAGTCGACACCTAGTTCAAATTTCAGCTTTGAGGCTCTCTGGAAGTCTCATGTGAGTCGACACTTTATCTGGTGAGTCGACACTTGAGGTGAGTCTTGAATTTCAGCATGTTCTGTAAAAAATTTATCTCAGGCTTTAAGTCGATCCTTGAGTCAACACCTTGAGTCGATACTTGAATAGCATGAGTCAACACTTCAAGCATGCCATCTGAAACTTCTTTCTGCATGCTGGCTTGAGTCGACACTTGCACTGTCATGAGTCGATACTTTGAGTCGACACCTGCTGAAACTTCTTTAAAAATGACTGAAACTCTGCTGAATCCTTTTTCAACTTGACTCTGTAATTCCTTTCAAGCAATTTTTAGATACTTAAGTCCATTAAACATTGATGTTTCATTCATAGAAAGGGCTTCTCCAATCATTTGACAGGCAATTCAATTTGACTAACTTGATGAGTACCTTTTCCTTAATAAAAATATACTTTAGCAAACTGTTAATACTTAATTATACTTAAGTATTTTGTTAATCATCAAAATCAATAATGGAGTCAACACATATCCTATAAATTCGATCATCTACCAACTATTAAACACTCTTCCACTCCATCCTTTTTTCCTGCATAACAGGCATGCTCCATATATCCGAGTCCAACTCACTTTGTAAGTGAGTGCTCAGCCTTGTACCAATTTCCTGAGTCTAGGTATGACCAAGTTTACCAAGATCAAACTCATATGGCCTATAGACCAGGAGAAAACCCACACTTTAATCTTACAACTCAGGTTGGGGGGCTCAATCAGATTTGTCATGGCAACCACATCCAGTGGTTACCTCGGTACCACAAAGACCTTTGCATGTAGATGGATTGTATTATGATTAGCCATATCCATGTTATCAACATTCTCCTAATTATAACCTGTCATTTCAAGAGAAGGTTCTGCAAGTAATAGATAGAATTAAAAAAATTGGTCAAACCCCACCTCTCCAACCGATCAACCCAGATGTCGATAGGTTTGCTCAATCCCAACAATTAATTATGCCTCAGTAGCAACCTATTGATGAGCTTATGAATCAGAATGACCGATTATTAACTGAAATTGATAGGGAGGAGGTAGGAATACTGCTTAGTCAGGCTGAGAGTGACTTAGAGGGATATTACCTAACTTAAAAATTTAATAATAACTTAGAGGGACATTACCAAGTTAAAGATTTTAATAACTCTTTAATTTTTTTTGAATAATTAACTATAACTCTCGATAATGAATTAATCACAGAACAACCCTGCACTATCATAGAAACCAATATAGATGATTCTATTGAAGTAGAATGGTGAGATGAACCACTTCCATCATCATCCCACTCACCAATAGTTTCCTTCCCAAGTGCCTTAGAATAATCACCTCCTTTTTATGGGATGGAAGAAGAAATTGATGATATGATGAAATTAATTAAGGATCCCTGGAAACCACAACAGAATGACATAACAAGGAAGCCATACCTTTAAGTTGTCCCCAAAGTCATTAGATCCCTATATGGCTCAGTGTGAGGTAGATAATTTTAAAGAAGATGAATATATTATAGGGAGGGATAACTTATTCGACACACTACATTTCAAACCTACCCAACTTTTGATGGAATAAGTTGAGCCAACACCTAGCCCCCCAATAGCTTCTTTATTAGAATCACCACCAGATCTAGAATTGAAGCTGCTTCCTGTCATACCTATTGACACCCTACCAGTGATCTCTAATTAGGAAGACCAAATATTTGGTGTTTTAAAGATGCATAAAAAAATTGTTGGATGGGATGTTTATGAAATGAGGGATAATGATCTTAAAGATTTTATAGCTAATTTCTCTATATTTGGCATTACTTTTGAGGATCGCCTCCAAAATCTATCTTTTATTCTAAAACGATGTATGGAGACAGACCTACAATTAACTTGGACAAAGTACCATCAAGAATGGATTAGGGTAGATATATTTAAAGTTACAAAAATTTTTAAGCTAACACCCCTGCTCTCGACCCAACACACACAATCCCTTCCAGTCGTCAATCAAATTATAATATTTTTAAATCTTGGCCTAGCATGCTTGCCCAGTGCATTCTATGGATTAGGGATAATCATCGTCAAAAACTCAACAAACGTTTTTCTATCATGATGACAAGGCCTCTTGATTGGACCTATCTTCTAAAAATCTGGAAGGATGTACCCAAGTTTAATATCAGTAACACTCCTTAGCATCCGGCTGAAGATATTAAACTTAGCACTCTTGGGAGGCAACCCAGTTATGCTTTTATTTTTAACTAGTTACTTTCATTTCTTTTAGAAGAACAATAAAGTGAGGGAAGTATGATGACAAAGGAACATCCAATTCAAGCACCCTTCCAGGTGGTATCTTTTCTTGTCATGTATTTTTTATCTCCTTCTATTAAGGACAATGGAAATTAAGTTGGGGGGATAACTAACTCCTCGAGTAAAAGTTTAATCAGTCTTTGTGTACCAAACTTTGTCTTGATTTGAAAAAAATCAAGCTTGCTAAATGAGGAATGATTAATGGTTTAGATAATTTTAGAGATATCGAGGAATAAATTACCAAAAAATCCCAATAAATGGTAGAGTTTAAACCAGAAAAAAGTTTTTGAGCAATTCTAGACCCTTCTACCTACTGATTTTGATAAAGACTCTACCTTGTAATGGTATAGATGAAAATATCTAAAAAGTCATGTTTAAAGTATAATAAAAATAAGGTTTTTAGCATTTCTCACGAGTAACCGGGTCCCTTTGCCTAAGCAAGCATTGTCGTTCGTGTCAAAAGGTGAAGATATAAAAAAAATCATTTATAGAGATAGTCTTAACACGAAGCCTTTTTGACTCGAGTCATTAAGCCTGAAGGATGTTCTACACCTAATGCCCTAAAGCCAACTAGTTTGGGAGTCATTGGCTTAAAACTCATTACAAGGATCATCTAGAAAGCAAGATGTGAGGACATTGCACCGACTCTACTTCAAAAAAAAAAAAAAAAAAAAAAGAACTAAATAAATTGATACTACACCATAACCAAAGTAAGTTAGAGGACTTAAAGAGTGATGTAGAAAGTTGGGAAAAGAGGAACTTTTGAAATTTCTATGGGCTTCACTCAGCCACTAAATAGGTAGAATTGGTAAGCCAATGAAGTACCCCTTCAATGGTCTAACCGGGTATCAACTGATTTTAGAATGAGTAAGATAATTTTTACTTCTTAGACAAGTTAGTACACACAGCTAATTCATTTGCTTTACTCGAGGACGAGCAAAGTTTAAGTTGGGGGGTATGATAGTTATTACAAATATTTTAATTAATCTAACTTTATGTAATTAAAATTGATACTTTTATGTAGTGTTTTGTGGGAAATGATTTCATTAATATGAAGAGCTCGATCTTAGGAGTCCAACGGTGTAAATGGTACTCAAATCGGACTTGAAACAAGCTCAGAAATGAATTTTGAAGAATTAATCAAAGAATGCATGAATTTTGAAGCAGTCGATCCATGGTGGATCGGCTGAATGGTCTACGGTTTGGCTTGTGGTTCACGGGCTGCCATAGCTTCAATCCATGAAATAGAGTCGTGGACCATGAAGCTCATTTTGAGCCAACACTGCCAGAGTTGCTTCCTTGTCACTGCCTAAGTTTCTAGCACCCTTCTTGCCAACCGGAGAAGCCTCCCTTGGCCGGAAAAATGGTCAGAAAAACCAGCGGTCTCCTCTTCTTCTTCATTGCCATTCCATGGTTTCCATGGCCTTAAAAGCTATCGGCGCTCCTCTGAGGAGGTTCCCAAGGCTGGAGAAGCCAAACCACCTCCCCAGCCATCGCCTGTCACCGGCCATCCAAACCATCCAAGAACCAAAGCCGTCGGTCACAACAGCCCTCTCCTTTGCCCATCACCGGCCATGCCTCTGCTATCCAAGCTACCTGAATCCATTGATTGGGAGTTCGATTGGAGCCGTTGGGATCGTTGGAATGATGGGAACCAAACAACCATTGGATCATTGGAACAAGCTGAAATTCGTTGGATGCAGTTGAAGCTGAACAGAATGAAGTTGGAACTGAATTCAGTTAGATCATTGGAATAGATCATGAAATTTGTTGGGATGGTTGGAGTTCACTACCTATAAGAGCCTTGATCATGGAGAGGAGGAAAACATAGAGTCGGGGAGTCCAAAGATCAGTCGAAGAAGCCCATTTCCTCTCCAAAGCTCTCACACTTCCTTCCTCTACTTTATTCCATTCTCTCTAGCTTTTCTATTTTTCCTTTCCACTAGCTTCCACCTCTCTTCCATTCTTCCAACTCCCTTCCACCTCTCCATCATGACTGGTTCCCACTTCCACTGCATTGGCCCTGGTTCCCCACACTCTGCTCTCCACTACATCACTAGATTGCTCCATCTTCTGGTAGCTTCGGATATGCTGTAGCTTCACTCTGGATGCCTGTTTAGAAAAGGGAGTTTCTATTTTAGTGTTCATTCGATATACTCCTCATTTTCTGAAATGAAAAGAGCTTCCAATTAATTCATGTTTTTCTTTATCTTGTTTGAAGTAGGTTCATGAGCAGTGAAAAGCTTTAGAAATAAGTTACTCTACGTGAATATAATTTTGATTGATTTATTTTCAAAAGGGATGGACCGTGATCTATGGGTACGGGCCATGCTCTTGCTAAGATAGGTCATATCTTGATTATTTTTACTGCTAACTTTATCTACATGAATATATAATTTTTATTGATATATTCCCAAAGGGATAGGTCGTGATCTATGGGTACGGGCCATGCTCTCGCTAAGAAAGATCATATCTGAATTATTTTCACTATTATTTTGACTGATCTATTCTCAAAAGGAATGGGCTGTGATCTACGAGTATGGACCGTGCTTTCGTTAAGATAGATCATTCCTGGATTAATTTTACTGCTAATTTCTTAATAATTTCCTTTTTTATTGCACATATCTGGATTATTTTACTTTTGAAATAACTCAAAGGTCCCTATGGATTCGACCTTTACTCTCACTATACTTTATAAGAATAGTTAAATTAAGATATTAAATCGGTGCATTGTGACATGCATCACCAACCTATTGAATCACTTTTGGATGGCTTGAGTAGAGATTTTAGGTTAGATAAAGCATAATCTGGTTTTACAAGGTTCATAAAGAAAACCATTTATGCTTACTCAAAAATAACTTAGCTTATTCTAGCTTCGCCTGATTATAAAATATGATCACCATATAAACATATTATAATAAATCATTTTATTATTTAAAAATACTTAAAGATATTAAATCCTAGACTTCACATCAAGAAAGGACAAATTTGGTATGAACATAGTGATTTGCTATAATTATCACCTCTCTCATCTTAAGCACAAAGATCCCATCTTCTTCTCTCATTGTAAATCCATCTCTTTTCCTAAATCAAACCCACTTTTTTTCTAGGGTTTCAGGCACCATCTACTTACCGCATCTCTCTCTCTCTCTCTCTCTCTCTCTCTCTCTCTCTCTCTCTCTCTTCTCTCGCTATCCCTCCCTTCCTTCTTCAAAAGTCCAACCCAACAAAGAAGCTTGGCCAAATGGACATTAAAGGCTATAGGCCTAAGAATTCTATGTAAATCTCATCATATTCATTAGGATGAGTTTGCCAATATTATATAGAGATATGACATATATAATTATAGTTACAAGGGATTTTATGAAAATCAAATACAAATTTAGATATTCCTAATCTATAGATTATACAATCACATCCAATTCTATGATTTGTTGCCATCATTATAGATTACATAATCACATCCAAATCTATAATTTATTGCCATCATTCTATATTAAACAATCATAAGATTTATTGCCATTATTATCTCCATCACCCCTCGTAAGCACAATGGGAAGGAAATCACATTAAGCTTGGACTGAAGCAAAATAAAGTGAGACAAAGATAAGCCTTTTATGAGAACATCAACAAATTGATTATTAAAACCAATGAAAAAAATAGCTAATTGCTTTTGAAAAATACACTCATGAACGAAATGATAATTGATCTCAATATGCTTGGTTCGGCATGGAATATTGGATTAGCAGTGAGATAGATAGTAGACAAGTTGTCAAACTATAAAATAGGAAAAGTGTAAAGTCCTAACTCCCGAAGAAGTGACTAGATCTAGAAAAGTTTAGCCATGGCATTGGCCAAACTTTTATATAGATTATGTTCTAGATCTAGCACCATGCATTGTTTCTTCGAAGACCAAGAGATAAAATTGCGGCCAAAAAAAATAGCAAAGCCACTAGTGGAGCAATGATCTTTAGGATTAATAGCCCCATCAGTGTCAAAAAATCTATGTAGAGAAAAATAAACACCGGTTGGATAGATAATCCATGAGTGATAGTACCCTTTAGGTAGTAGAGGATATATTTGATAGCAACCGAATGAGTCATACAAGATTTGTGCATAAACTAGCCTTCCTGATTACCGTGTAGGCAATATCTGGTCTGGTAAGTGTAAGATACTGAAGACTACTAATTATACTCCGATAAAGAGTGAGATCATCAAATGGGATACCATCATATAAAGAGAGGGGAGATCCATTAGTCACAGGAGTGCTGACTGGTTTGCAGTCAATCATAGTATAACAAAAAAGCATGTCATGAATATACTTAGACTGTGTAAAATGCAAACTGGTAGAGCTAGAACATGCCTTAATACTAAGAATGAAATGAAGTGGTCCTGGTGCAGACACCAGGGCCAGAAGAAAACGACAGGTCGAACTCACATCCCTATGGATCACCTGTGAATGAGGCCCTATTCCTTCGTTCTTCGGAGCATCGTGGTGTGTGAGGCCCTAGTTATCCACCTATTTATCCCACCATCAGAAACCCTAGCCGCCACTTCCATCTTCTTCCCCTTCCAACTTTTTCCTTTCAATTTTTATTCTTCCTTCCATGCCTTTAACCTGACTCTTATGAGTTTGTGGCTAATTATAGGTGATCGAGATCGGACATGATGGTGGTTCTTGCCTTGGAACCAATAGAGCTGAAGATCGAAGCCCGGAAATCAGAATCTGGAAGTCTTGTTGCAAGATCCTAGAGAGTCCAATCAGATCCACAACCAGAGGGTATAATCTTCATCGATAAAAATTGAAACCTTCTCTAACTCTTTAATTTATGATTCATTGAAAGGTAGAAACCCTAGTTTAAGGTAATTTCTTAATCACCAGATTCATCTTTCCTAACTAGATCTGTTAGTTCGATATTGCGGGCATATACTAGTTGACTAGTCTTGTTATATTGAATGCTTTGAACCTAATTCGAAAAAAATCCAAAAAATTAATCACTATTAATCTCAGATAATTAGCTTAATAATCAGTAGATTAGTTTGCATATTTTGTCCCGCATCATCTTTGGTATCAGAGCGGGTTTAAACTAGGGTTTAACTACTAGTTCTAAAATTTGTGCACATCTAGGTTTAGGTTGAAAATAAATTACATAAAAACCATCTTAAAAAAATATAAAAAAATGAGTAATTAATTTGTTGTTAATCCTCTATTAATCTACTTCTAATCTCAGAAAAAAAATTATAAATTTTTACTATTTTATTATTTTCTGGTGGAAGAAAATCACGCCTCCTGAGCGAGTATATGCAAGTATACTGTCACGACCCATGGGAGTAATGAGTTATGACTGGACATGATATCCTGAGATCAAAAATCTAAAATTAATCAGATCTAAAATTAAATAAAAAAAATTTATTTATTTTTTGTTATTTTTTATTATTTTAGCTTTATTGCATATTAGGGTTTCATATCGTGTGATTGCATCATACTTAACCTAATCTTAAGGGCATTTGACTATCTCAGATTAGGACAGGATTTCATCACATGTCCTGGGCCTACAACAACTACCTTTTGCATCAAACCTAACCCTAATTAAAATCAATTAAAAACCTAAAGTAGTTTAGGAACACCAACAGGTCGGGTTTCAAGTATTGTGTGAAAGCTAGTGTACCCAATCCTTTGATTATCACTTAAATCTAGTGTATAAGGCTAGAGGTCCAGAGGCAAACGCCCTAAGTAGACTTGTGATTTTTAATTAGGATCTTGTGATAAGTAGGGGGAGCCTCTCACGACCCCACTTCTTACCTAGCCAGTGGATAGGATAATTGCTGAATTGGTTATAAATTGAGCTGACCCATTCTACTTGAGCTTAGATCTAGGAGACCCTAGTTAGAGTTTTATGTGTGTGCATTGCATGTCTACTAGATCAGGAACACCCTATCAGCATACTCAAACCTAACCCAATCCTACCATGGATCCTAATATTGAGACTTTGTTGAGATCCATAACGAAGGAAGTTAGGCAACTCAGTACTAGGTTTGACCAGATAGGAGACCGTAGAGGAATCCTAGAGAGAACCCTTGTGACCCGTACTAAGCCTAAACTTGAGACCCCACACCCTGACCCATCCTAGAACCCAACCCTAGGATAGCCCCTCGCCATGACCCAATATGGGATCTTAGTTTGAAGAGACATAATTATGATTTTATAGACCAGGATGAGAGAGCCACTAGGAATTTTAGGGTAGAAGCACCTAAATTTGGTGGTGATCTTGATCTTGAGGATTATATTTATTGGGAACAAGGTATGAATCAATATTTTGAGAGGGATCTAATATCTGAGAAAAGAAAGTTTAAGTTTGCTAGGCTTAAGTTAGTTCGCTAGCTAGAATCTATTGGGATAAGGTTGAAAGAATGACTAGAAATAGAGGAGAAATCTCCATAGCTACCTAGAAAGCCACGAAGAACAAACTTAGGGAGAAGTACCATCTTGCACCCTACCATCCCAGATCCTACGAACCTAGATCCTCTGGGTCCATGTCCTATGAGCCCAAGGAACCCATAACCTCTAGGTATCAGTCTAGTACCAGTCAGGTTTCCCTTAGTCAACGGAACCCCATAGGATTAGCACTCCTGAGTGTAAGCTAAGTCTTAGTCAGGTACCCCTTAGTCAACCCAACCCTGCTATCCCAGATACTCGTCAATTTTTTCTTAGTCGACCCACTCCTACTATTCCATTGGTTCACAAGGATGACATTGAAGTGGAAGTGTATGAAGCTGAGGTGAACCTAGTGGATGAGTATAAAGGAGAAGAGGAGATACCTATGACTGACCTAGAATTAGCTGACCCTGCCATACCTAGACTGAAACAAACCCAGAGTTAGTTGACCTTATCCTTACTGAAATTGTACTGGAATGACAAGTAGGAAAAGAGAACCATGAGGAGTCTAACCCTACTATTAGAATTATACCTGAGAAAATACTAGAAGAGAGTCAAGCCATAGAGCCTAGTCCTAAGATTTACAAATCCGAAGTAAACAATGAGGACTTGATTTTTCCAAACCAACACCCTCAAGAAGAATTCACTCCATCAATCCCCATTGAAGATCTTTTTTCTGAAATCACTGACTCCTCCTTCTATAAGGCTGACCTTTATTTACCTGTTCATGTAACCCAATGTCCAAACCTTAAGGTCAACCCCATTAACTCAAGACTATTTTATAAGCCCTTTTTTTATTTCCTACCCCACCAGGCTAGCTCCGAATCCACTTCTTATTTCCTACCCTGGCCTGAAGTTTCTATTCTTTCTAAAACCATCCGATTGCATTTTGTTGAAATCAGTATGTTGCATAAGTTCTCTAAGCACATTCAATTGCATCCTATTTTTGGAAAACACTATGTGTTACCCAGTAAGCAACCCAAGAGGGGGGGTGAATTGGGTCTCTAAAAAATTATTTAAATGCAAGTGTATGATCCAATCCAATAATCAAACTAAGTACTATGAATGCAAGTGCGAAGTACTCTTAGTGAGTATGCAGCAAAAATATAAAGCAATAAATATAAGAGCAAGTTGAAGAGACAAGCAATCACAAATACAAAGGAAGTATAATGGTTCGGTGCTTTCCAATGCACCTACATCCACTTCCTAGACCCACTTGGGAATTCACTATAATCTTAACCGATTACAGCCAATTAGTTTTCCGGGCTCACAAATCAAAACCCGACTTATTTTCACAAGGCTTACAAGTCAAAACCTCACTTGGTTTTCTGGACTAACCAAGAACCTAAATGGTTTTAAGGATCACCAACAAAATTCCTTGGTTTTGCGGGCTAACCAAGAACCTAATTAGTTTTCAAGGCTAACCAATAACCTCCTTAGTTTTCCAATAGGTTAACCAAAAATCTTTACAACAATAATAAGTTTAAAGTAAAGAAATAATGAAAGCTTTCTAATAAAAGTGGATATCTCTTTGAAGCTTTGTTGCAGTGCTGCCTTCAACTTGATGAAGTCTCTTTTAATGCTCAAGAAGGTTGAACTTGAATGCTCTTGAATGCTTGGAGACTTTTTTTTGCTTGAAGGTGGTTGAACTCAATGAATAGGAGTGAATGCACTTCTTTTCTTTTTTTCTTGTTAATCTTCTTGTATTTAGACTTGATTTAAATCATTTTAATACCTTTCAAAGGTCTCAAACTCGGTTTATGGTCGTTAGATACGAAAAACTAGCCGTTGGGAGCCAAGAAGAGCAAGTTTTACGTTTAAAAAACTAGCCATTACTGTTTCCAGAACTTCAAGTGTCGACACTTAGGGTCGACACTAGCACTCCATGAGTCGACATCTAGTTCAAATATCTTCAATGAAGTTCTCTGGAATTCTCAGATTAGTTGGTACTTCCATTGGTGAGTCGACACTATGAGTCGACACTTAATATCCATGTGTCGACACTTCAGGCAGGTCTTTAACTTCAGCAAGTTCTATAACAAAAAGTCTTAGGCGATGAGCCGATCCTTGAGTCGACACTTGACTGGCATGAGTCGACACTTCAGCCATGCCATCTAAAATTCTTTCTGCGTACCGGCTTGAGTAGACACTTCCACTATCATGAGTCGACACTTGTGTTGTGAGTCAACACTTGAATGAGATTTCTTCAAAAATATCTGAACTTCTACTGAAACAAATTTGTGTTGAACTCTTGTATCCTTTCAAGCATTCTTCAACTACAAAAATCCTCTTTAAGTAGATCTTTCATCCATATTTGGGACTTTTTCAATCAAATAGTTTTTGTTAAGTTGATGAGCACATTTTTCTATAAAAACATATTTCAAAGAAATAGTTAGTACTCAACTTATACTTAAGTGTTTTGCTTATCATCAAAATCAATAACGTAGTCAACACTATGGCATCTATTAGCAATTCATGCCAAATTTTCATTGACATGTCATACATTAACCAAGGGTAATTCTAAGAAAAGACTCAAAGAATTCAATGAAGGAAACTTTGTTATGGTAAGGCTACGACTTGAACGGTTTCACCTGGAGCCATTAAAAAGTTACATGCCCGTAGTAGTAGACCATACAAAGTAATTAAAAAAATTGGACCTAATATTTATGTGCTTGAGTTACCACCTGAACTAGGCATTAGTTCTACTTTCAACGTTTTAGACCTTATAGAGTATAGGAAGTCAATGTTGATTCCTAGTAAGTCTTTTGGGCCTAATCCGATCCTTGAGAGTGAGCCAACCCCTGCATGTCCACCTGCCATACTACCAGCCCAGAGAGACAGGATTAAGTGGATCTTGGATGACAAGATTATCACTACTCAGAGCAAAGACTATCAGCGATATCTGGTTCATTAGCAAGGACGACCCCAGATTGACGATTCTTGGATCACCAGAGAGGACTTGCAAAGAATTGACCTAGACTTACTAGAGCACTATCATAGCAAAGTTGACCCATAATCGACAGGATCGAGTTCCTCCCATCCGGGAAGAATTGGTGCTAACACCAGGGCTAGAAGAAAATGACAGGTTGAACCCACATCTCTGTGGATCACCTATGAATGAGACCCTATTCCTTTGTTCTTTGGAGCATCGCGGGGTGTGACCCTATTCTTTTGTTCTTCGGAGCATCACAGGGTGTGAGGCCTTAGTTATCCACCTATTTATCCCACCATTAGAAACCCTAGCCACCACTTCCATCTTCTTCCCCTTCTAACTTTTTTCTTTCAATTTTTATTCTTCCTTCCACACCTTTAACCTAACTTTTGTGAGTTTGTGGCTGATTGCAGGTGATCGAGATCGGACGTGATGGTGGTTCTTGCATTGGAACCAGTAGAGTTGAAGATCGGAGCCTGAAAATCGGAATCTAGAAGTCCTACTGCAAGATCCTAAAGAGTCCAGTCAGATCCATAACCAGAAGGTATAATCTTTGTTCATAAAAATCGAAACCTTCTCTAACTCTTTAATTTCTGATTCGTTGATAGGTAGAAACCCTAATTTAAGGTGATTTCTTAATCACCAGATCCATCTTTCCTAACTAGATCTGTTAGTTCGATATTGCGGGCATATACTAGTTGACTAGTCTTGTTATATTGAATGCTTTGAGTCTAATTCTAAAAAAATCTAGAAAAATTAATCATTGTTAATCTCAGATAATTAGCTTAATAATCAGTAAATTAGTTTGCATATTTTGTCCCGCATCATCGGTAGAATTATTATTCATCAAATAAAGAAGAAATTCTTCCATTCCTTTGTTGTGTCAAGCATCGCAGGCTGTGAGGCCCTATTCCTTTGTTCTTCGGAGCATCATGGGGTGTGAAGCCCTATTCTTTTATTCTTCGAAGCATCGTGGGGTGTGAGGCCCTAGTTATCCTATTTATCCCATCATGAGAAAGCCCTAGCCGCCTTCCAGCTTCTTCCTTCCCTTTTCTTTTTTCGATTAAAATTCCATTTTTTTTCCTTTCCATGCAGGTGATCAAGATCGGATGTGATGATGGTTCTTGCCTTGGAACCAGTAGAGCTGAAGATTGGAGCCTGAAAATCAAAATCCGGAAGTCCTGGTGCAAGATCCTAGAGAGTCCGGTTAGATCCACAACTAGAGGGTATAATCTTCGTTGGTAAAAGTCAAAACCTTCTCTAACTCTTTAATTTCTAATTCTTTGAAAGGTAGAAACCTTGGTTTAAGGTGGTTTCTTAATCATCAAATCCTGTTTTTTTAGTTTAATTTGTTAGATCTACTTTGCAGACTAATAGTAGTTGACTAGTTTTACTTTATTGATTACTTTGAGTCTTTAATCTAAAAATATCCAAAAAAATTAGTCGTCGTTAATCTCAGATAATTAGTTTAATAATCAGTAATTTAGCTTTTGCATATTATCCTGCATCAGGTCCCAAGTCTTTCATAGCAAATTCTCTATCAAGAGTAAAAAGGAGAGAGAAGAATGGCACACCAGAAGTACCAATGAAAATGATATCATCCTCAAAAATCAAAAGAAAAATCATCTAGTTTAAGCCATGAAATATGAACAAAGAAAAATTTGTAAGAGAGCCAGATATATCTAAGTATTGAAGAAAGATGCTTAGTCTTTAAAACCAAGCCCAAGATGCTTGTTTAAGGCTATAAAGAGATTGGCACAAATGACAGACAAAATTAGGTTGAGTTGTATTAATAAATCCAAGAGGTTGTTTCATATAAACCTCCTCTATTAAGTAGCCATGAAGAAAAATTTGTTTTATATCAAGCTGCTGAACAGGCTAGTTGAGAGAAACAATGATAAATAAGATAGCCTAGATAGTAACTGATTTGATTATCGAACTGAAGGTCTCTACATAATCAATACCCTCATGCTGGTTAAAGCCTTTGGTAACAAGGTGCACCTTGTATCGATTAATTATCCAATTAGATTTTTGTTTGCTCTTTTGCACCCATTTATAGCTAATAACATTCTAAGTACAGGAGGTACAAGATTACATATCTGATTATGAAGAAAGGCACGATATTCTTCCTCTATTGCCTAAACCCATTGTGGATCTTTGCTAGCTCGAGCAAAAGTTTTTAGCTCCTATATACTGGCAAGCATAGAAAATGCAGTCGAATGTCTAGATATGATGAAACAAGGTAGAGGAAGAGAGCCATCATAAGAATGGGTCACCATCTAATGAGTCCAAGAAATGGACTCTAGCAGAGGAGCAGGAGTTGCTAGTGAGACAGAGGATGGAGTAGGAGAATCTGATGACATACCAATGACATCCTGAGCCGAACCAATCTAAGCTAAGGAATCAGCCATGGGATTAGTAGTTGATGGTCCAGGTGGTGGAATAGGAAGGTAGAAGGATATGGACAAGGAAGATGTAGCAAGAGTATGCAGAAGATAGTGTATTGAGACCAGTTGAGGTAGATGTCCTAGACTCAAAAAAGGAATGTTCATGAAGACTACCATGCGACACACAAAGATATGATCTGTGCCCAAGTCTAAACACTATATTCATGGTAATTAGAAGGGTAACCAAGGAAAGAACAAGGTTCAAGCTTGTGGTAAGTGTAGGGACTTAAGTAACGAAAACAAATAGAGCCAAAGACTCGAAAAAAGTAGTTTGGAGATTTGCCATAAAGAAGTTGATATGGTGTTTTAAGTTAAGTGTCTTGATGGGAAAGCAATTAATCAGGAAGATAGTAGTTTCAAAGGCATAATCCTAAAATTTAGATGGTAAGTGAGATTAAGTAAGAAGAGTAAGGTCCATGTCTACTATATGATAGTGTTTTCCATTAACATATCCATTCTACTAAGGAGTGTGAGGACAAGAGATGTAATGGAAAATGCCATGATTTTGTAATTCAGTTTGAAAGTCATGTGAGAGAAATTTTTTAGCACCACCAGATTGTAAATATTTAATTTTACTTCCAAAAATGTTTTCTATTTATGTATGAAAGGAGCAAAAAATGTGTGTAACATCAGAACATTGCTTTATAACAAAGAATCATAAATATAACATCAAAACATTGCTTTAAAAATGTGTGTAACATCAGAACATTGCTTTATAACAAAGAATCATAAATATTTACTATTGCCTAGCAAAGCCACCCAAAAGGGAAGGTGAATTTGGTTTTTCAAAAACTCTAACAAGTATGTATTGAATTTTAAAAACCAGTGAGGTAAATATAAAGCAGTATATATATATATATATATATATATATATATATATATATATATATATATATATATATATATATATATATGCAAATTAAAGCTAAATGCAAAATTTATGAAGAGGAAAAGAAGAAAGTAAAGTGCAGCAAAAATACAAGTTTATAGTGGTTCAGAACACTCCAAGCACCTATATTCATTTTCTAAGAATCTCTTAAAAATTTTACTAAAATCCTTCAAAGATTACAGCCAATTTATTTTCCGGGATCATAAACCTAATCCAATTTATTTTTCCTTAGCCTCACCAACTGTAACCTAATAACAAGCCAATCCTAGGCTTATAATCCAATTTTCAAGACTTGGATTAGCCTATCTCCTAGTTTCAATCCACTTGAAATTAGTTACAACTAAAAAACAAGGTACAAAAAATAATAAAATAAAAAAGGTCTTTATAAGAGCAAATAAAGTCAATGAAGATCTTGAAGGAATCTTTTTGAGTCATCTTATTAATGGAAAGCCTCTAATGATTGCTTTAAATGCTCGTGGTTGAGAATTAATGACACACTCTTTAAGAATTAGGCTTTTTTTGAAAATTTGCTTTTTGAAAGATTTTCTTGAATGTTCTTAACTTTCTCTTAGATTCTCTTACTTCTTCAATATATTTGGTAATGAATAAATATGCTTAGAACCTTCAAAAATCTATTTATAATATTTGGAAATGTAAACTAGCCATTTAACATATTTTTCAAGCTTCTACACATCTGAAAATATAGCCATTACTATGTTATCAAAGTCTGATGAGTCAACTCACTAGACCTTAAGTCGATCCTTGAGTCGACTCATTGGTCACTCACAATCTATACCAAAATTATGCCTTTATGTTATTTCCTGCTGCAGTGACTCATGGATCATCAATCATTCCTTAAATCAACCCTTGAATTAACTCACAGGTCAACTCACAACCTTGTGCCAAAACTTTTACTCTCTATTATTTCCTGCTATAGTGACTCATGGATCATGAGTGTTTCTTGAGTCGATCCTTGAGTCGAATCACAGGTCGACTCATGGCCATGCCGGCTAAAACTTTAGCATGCCAGTCCTCTTCCTTCTCAAGCCTTTTCTAAAAATCGACTCACCATCTCTTGAGTCGATTCATGGCCTGTGCTAACTTAAGAATTGTGTACCAAACATAAAATTTGAAGCTTCGACTTGACTTCTTCTACACCAACTCTCAAATAATCATTAATTCCTTGCCTTTTTCTTTGAGAAGACAACCAAAATGGTGAAACTCTCTTTTTTAATGAATGATCAAATAGTTCCATTCTTGTTAAATTTATAGGATACCTGAAACATCATTTTCAACACTCCAACAAAATATTAGTACCGCATATATATTCAAATATTTTGTTATTCATCAAAATCAAGGCCAAAGTCAACAATCTCTCCCTTTTTAATGATGATAAAACTTTGAATATATAAACATATAAAACTATGTAGTATCAGAGCATATAAATTTTATCTATAAATCTTGGTATCAGAATGATATTTATATTTCAATTTTTCAAGGTATCAGAGCAAGAGATTGATAATGTTCCTCAAAATATCAGAGCATAATTGTATTAGAATGTAATTGGTTATAATTAACTAATATATTAGCATACTAATGTATTAGATTTATGAAACGTTACTCAAATATCTAAATTTTGAAATAGTTACTTATGTATTGACAAATTATCAAGGCATGTATCAATGTACCATAGCATGTAGTGATGTATCAGAGCATACATTATAGATGCTTCATTATATATTGGAGTGTATAAAGTATATCAGGATGTAAATAATAATTAAATTCATGTATCAGAGCATATCAACATAAGATATTAGTGTATTGGAGTAAATTAAACTAGCATGCCAAATCATATCAAGAGATGATCTTTATAGTTAAAATTTTCCAATTTTTCTCCCCCTTACTCATATAATTGACTTATTTCTATTTTTGTTCATATAATTAATTTATCCTCCCTTACTTTTACTTTTATTTACTTATATAATCAGCATTTCTACTCCCCATTTTTATCATCATTTGAAAAATCATATTGTATTAGAGTAGAAAAAGAAATTGTAAGGCATCAAATATCAAGATACACTAAGAGATATGTTATCAAAGCAATCATTATAAAAAAGGTAAATTTCATTTCATAATAGAAAAGACAACTACATAGGTATATAAGTATCAATATAAAATGGATGTTCTGCAGACACCATAATACAAAATGAATATTCTATAGGACATCAAGATACAATTAGTCATACATAAGTAGAGATCCTATAGACATAGTAAGCCTACCATACTATTTCTCATTGGATGGGAAGTCGATAACTATAGGAGTCATAATCCTAGAGGATTAAGCTCTAGGCTTCGGATAGGTCAAGCTTTTGGTCCTGCTAGAAGGACTAGAGAGGTGGAATCCTTGGGTATGAAATCCTAAAGCTTTAGAGACTGATTGGGTAGGCCTATTAGAAGGTAGAGTCGGTGGCTGATCTGCTAGTGGAGGAGGAGGCTGATCTTGTAGAAGATCTAAATGTTGACCATGGTCAGTTGTAGGTGGTGGCTTTAGCGCTGCTTGAGGCTGAGGTGAAGGTGGTGGCAGAGATAGAGAATCTGATGGAGGACCTGAAGGCTGGTAGCTATAAATGCAGAGGTGAGCCACTGAATGCATGCCAATATATTTGTGAATCCTGAATCTAACCTCTCCCTGAGCTATGCCTGTGAATCATGAGTCTCAGTCTTCAAATCATGAAGTTATGTTTATAATCCATCCACTCTACTAGATAAGGTCTGAAGCTTGGTCCTGATAGAGCTGGTCACCAATAAAGTTATTCTCTCCCCTATCTGATCATCAAGATGAACACTAGGCTAAGGAGTTGTAGGGATCTAAGGTGAAGCATTTGGTGCTGTAGGTGCAAGTGGGATGGTTGGTTCTGAAGGCCTTGCCTCAACTACTATGCTAGTGGCTGGCTTTGAAGGCCCAATCTTAGCTACTCCAATCTCTCTATTTGAGTATGACTTAGCCTCCTATCTGAAGCTTGGCATACCCACCGACCACCCAGCTTCTGGTATCCCATACAATGAAGGGACTTGTCATCATAAGTGTCAGTATGTAGTAACTCCTTGAAGGCTTTGCCCTCAAGGGGTACATTAAACTCTCTAAAATCATGATCAGACCCATCCTATATGGCAAGCATAGCCTCTTGCTACTAGCCGCCTCCTGCATCTGTCTAACCATGATACTCGACAGGTTGATAGCAATCCCTTGGACTAGCATAACCATTAACATAAGTCCCCGCTCGGTAGTAAAATCAAAACACCCAGTCTTTAGTACTAGAATTCGTGCTATAATACGGTGTGGAAGTTTCATCTCCATGGAAAGCTAGTTTGCCATAATTATAGAGACTCCCCTCCCATCCTTCCTTTTAAGAATGCATCAAAATTTAGCCTCCTTATCACCTAGATAATTAGTGATCATCCCATGACAAGGAATCCCCCATACTTGACTCAGCAACTCATCACTAGTAGGGATCGAAGTGCCTCTGACAATGGCTACCCATCCATCACCTCCTCTAGTCAATGACACATGAACACCCTGATAAGTTGTGGGCAGTACCTCTCTCTCATGAAGCATAAACCCTCATAGCCAGCAAATCTAATCCAATCCTCGATGGAGAACCCATCACGATCTAAGTATCCAAAATCTATCTACTACTCACATGCAATCACTTGCCCAATGACCCTCTTGGCCATGGGTAAAGGAGGAGGGGGTTCTTGGGTCTCTCTCTCTCTCCTCCGAATCATGCCTTGCTTTGGAATGGCATTCCCCACTAGAAATAGGCAGAGACCTCTTCCCTCGATGTGCCTACTATTTTCGTGGCCCTATCTTCCACGAATCCAAACAAAAGGACAAGATTAGGATAAATGGAAGGTGAGGATCAAGGATCACATTGTAGAAAGGGCTAAAGAGTATTTTGGAAAAGATTTAGGAGAGAGAAAAGGGATATTGGAATGAAAACAAAGTTGCAGGCATGCCCTAAAGAAATGGGATTTCCATCAATGAGTCGACTCGCGACATTATCCCTTGGTTGACTCACCAATGAGTCGACTCACAAGGAAAATGCATGAGTCAACTCGAGCCCTAAGTTGAGTCAAAATTAAAATTTTCTTGAGAAGAGGATCAATGAAGTTTAGCTAACAATCTTAGGATATTCAAAGTGATTCAAAGAGATATAATTTCAATCAAATTGAGACTGCTAAAAGCAAGAATTAAGAAAATATGAAAAGTCTAATCAAAAGGATCTATGACTTCTAGTTCTTTTCTAATCATATAAAATCTATCTTCATTAAGAGATTTGGTAAAGATATCAGCTAATTGTCTATCAATATAAATAAAGTCAAGAAATATATCTTTATTTTGTACATTGTCTCTTATAAAGTGATACCTTATTTCAACATGTTTGCTTTTTGAATTTTGAACATAATTTTTTGTTAGATTAATTACACTTATATTGTCATATTTTATAAAAAAATTATTTAATTTAATGTCAAAGTTTTCAAGTTGTTGTTTAATTTACAAGATTTGAACATAACAACTTCTAGCTACAACATATTCAGCTTCAGTCATAGATAGTATAACTGAATTTTATTTCTTGCTAAACCAAGTATTAAATTTACTTCAAGAAATTGACAGGTTTCACTTATACTATTTCTATCTAACTTACATTTAGTAAAATTAGCATTAAAATATGTAATGAGCTCAATTGATGATTGTTTAGAGTACCATAATCCAATATTAATAGCATCAAATAAATATCTAAGTATACAATTAATAGCCAATAAATGTGACTTCTTAGGGTTTAATTGATATCTAGTATGCATACAAAGACTAAACATAATATATGGTCTACTTGTAGTAAGATAAAGCAAAGAACTAGTGATACTTCTATATAATTTTTGATTAATACTCTTACTATTCTCATCCTTGTCAAGCTTACAGAGGAACTCCTAGGTGTGCCAAGTGGTTTAGTAGTTTCCATCATAAACTTCTTAAGTATCTCTTTGGTATATTTTGCATGGTTGATAAAAATTCTCTCTTTAGTTTGCTTGATCTAGAATTTGAGAAAGAAGTTTAGCTCTCCCATCATGCTCACATTGAACTCTTCCTATATTAACTTGGTAAACTCTTGACAAAGAACTTCATTAGTGGCTCCAAAGATAATATCATTAACATGTATTTGCACCACTAATAAATTATCATTTTTTTAAAACATAGTGGTATTTACATTTCCTTTGTAAAATTATTTTCAAGTAAAAATTTGCTTAATATATCATACCATACACGTGGAGTTTATTTTAAACCATAAAGAGCTTTATAAAATTTTAAAACATGATTTAGATAAGTATGATCTTCAAAATCAAGTGGTTGTTCTACATAATCCTCTTCTACTATGTATCCATTTAAAAATCCACTTTTAACATCTAATTGATATAATTTAAAATTCATGAAATATGCAAATGTAAGTAATAATCTAATTGTCTTTAATCTAGTAACAAGTGCAAAATTTCATCAAAATCAATGTTCTCTTCTTCATTATATTCTTTCGTAACTAGTCTAGCTTCGTTTTTGGTTACGGTTCCATTTTTATCTAATATATTTCTAAAAATTTATTTTATGCAAATTATTAAAGTATTAGGTGATCTTTTTACTAAAGTCTAAACTTTGTTTTTTTCAAATTGGTTTAGTTCTTCTTATATTAAATTTATCTAATTAGGATATTTTTTAGTTTGTTTAATACTTTTAGGTTCAATTTGAGATGCAAAAGTCAAAAAATCATAAATATTTCTAAGAGAAGATTGAGCTCTTATCCTTATTGATGGATCACCTATGATTAATTTTTTAGGATATCCATGGACATACCTCCATCTTTAAATAGATCATTTTGTCATGATGATGTTTTCTTTTCTTCTTTCTCCTTCTTTTGATCTTCTTCAAGGTTCTTGGAGGGTGCATCCTTAAGTGTCAAGCTTTCCATTCTTTGAAGACCTAAACCATTATCCAGAACATCTCCTTTTTCTAGAAGATTTATTATTAGATTCATCAAAAACTACATGCATGGATTTTTCAATAATAAGGATTTTCTTGTTGAAGACTCTGTATGCTTTGCTAAATATGGAGTATTTTAAAAGATATCCTCATTTAACTTAGCATAAAACTTATTTAAGTTATCTTTTCCATTATTTAGTATAAAACATCAATATCCAAAAATAAAAAAATATTTTATCCTTGGATTTTTATCTTTTCAAAGTTCATAAGCTATTTTCTTTAAAATCGGATGGATCAAAACATGGTTTAAAGTATAACATACTATATTGATAGCTTTTTCTTAAAAACATCTTGAGAGACTACTTTCACATAGCATGGTATGTGCCATTTTTTTCAAAGTCCTATTTTTTCTTTCTATAATCTCATTTTATAGAGATATCCTAAGTACTAAAAAATTATGCTTAATACCTTTTTTATTGCAAAAAATTTCAAAATCTTGGTTTTGAGAGTCAATCTTTCAGAAAGGCAAACAGAGGAGGTTTGGAGTCCTCTCTAAGTTTTGAGAGTATAGGGTTGAGAGGAGCCAGAGAAGTAATGGAGGGAGATGAAACGAGATCTATGAAAGAAGGAGTTTTTAGTGTATGTGAGATCTACTTCAAAGGAGATAGCACACCAGTGAGTGGAGTCATAGAGGCCAAGATACTTATAAAAAATGGAAAGTATATAGGTGGCCTATAAAAGTCTTGATAAATACTCGGGTAGATGCTCATGGAGCCAGGGAGCTTAGGGTGTGCTTTGAGGAGACGATTCATTTGTTTAGAAGGAAGGGCTCTCATGAAGGCAGAGGTCTCTCAATTTCATTTTTCCTCACCTCCTTATTCCTTCTCTGTTTGGCCTTCTTGCCTTTTGGCTCTCTATGATTCCACTTACCTGGAGGGTTCCAGGGAACCAGTTTATAGGCATATATGTGATGCCTAATTGTATGATATACGTTGTAGAGGAGTGGTGTTTGATAGATCTCGGTTGTTGCAAATACACCTGGAGCAGAGGCAATATCCTAGTTGGTAGAGCATGGAGAGGTGATCGGCATAGCACGTCACTGTGATGGGGCATTCTTCAGGTGATGCGCATTAATGACTACCGCACTTGGACCATGCATGACTGAAATGGACGAGGGGCAAGCCTGGCAACGATGGACATCCCGGCAGGGGATTGGTGAGTGTGCGGCTTGATATCCAGGTGGTGAGGCATTGAGAGGTGGCCCAGTCATCCAGGCTAGCTAACATGTATCTGGCATGGATTGGTGCTTCGGTGCCATATTGGACAAACCAAATACTGACGTATCACTTAGAAAGCCTCTGGATAGGTCCTAAGTTTTAACCTTAGCCCTCTAACCCAGAAGTATGGATGACATAGAAAAACAATATTAGGTATCAAAGCAAGACTATATATTTTCTTTTTATAAAATTATATATATTAGCAGTTGTTTTCTGTTAGTCCGAGTGCTTCTATTTTTGAAAAAAAAAAAAAAGAATGGTTAATTATTGTAACCATGGTAGACCATACTTTTATCACTATACATGTTGGAATAGGCTACCATTGAAATGTAAAGCAATGATTCTTAATAGCCGCCGATCCATATTTATCTATTTTCCTTTCATCTTTCTTTTTTCCCAACCCAATGTCCATTCTCGAATGTCATATGCTAAAATTAAGATTGGCAAATTAGTACATTGTAAACATGAGGTTCTGCAACCTCATACCACCACCAACTTGTAGCTCATCACCTTCTCTTTATGCTCTCGCCCCCTCTCCTCCCCACCTACCTCTCAAGTTGTTTAGGTTTTTGTTATTTGTTATTTGGTTAAAAAAGTCATTGTCTAAAGGCCTATTTGGGTATTCTTGCATGAATATCCTAAGTGAATTAGGCTTGTTGGCTCGTCCAATTTATAATCTTAAGGTCCCCATCCAAGTCCAAGCCTATGAAGGTCTTTTCTTCGCTCCCATAGAATTCAAACTGAGGGAGGTGTCAGGTTGACATGGGCTATGTCCAAATAGGCTACCTAATCTACAGATCTTATAACAAATCTAGTTGATCTTGTATGATTTCTGAAATAAGCTGCTAGTAATTATTAGGCCTAGCCCAGTAGCCAGCTTGGCACTAAAAGAAAAATCCTAAATACAAAATCTGTTGCCACCAGGATCGTCGTGGCCTGTAGCTAAGATCGAGGTCGGAACGCGCTCCTGTCACTCGGGATCCTGCTCGATCGTCCGAACCTGCAAAATAGAGTCAGTGACCCGGGCCGGGAATTCCGGCGGGGGCATTCGACGGTCAAGTTAGTAATGATCCAGGGGAACAGATCCTCCTGGTCGAGCCCCGAAGATGGACTCCATGCTAAGAGGAGGATTTGTTATGTGAGAGAGTGCGAGTGGGCCGAGCATAGATTACGGGAGTGACAGTAGAGGAGAGCTCGAGCTGGGTGGCTATGTCCGTCTAGACCCCTCGTGGGGGTTTTGCGGTAGCCTTGAGCTTTATCTTTCTATGTGCTGCTCCCTTCTTGCTCGTTAGACCTCACTCGACTGAATCTTTACTTGAATGAATGCTTGAGAAGCTTCCACTTACTTTGTTTGAATCTGAGAGGCCCCCTTTTAGCTGGAGGTGTTGCGCGCCGCTTACCTTGGGATCTTCCCCATGCTTGTGGGCGCGTGCGGTGATGTTTCATGTCGTGGTCGGGTTGTCTTTCCATTTTGGTGATATGGAAGCTACCGTTCATGCTGACATTCCTTCTGGTCGCTCTCTTTTGGGTAACTTAGCAGAGCCTCAATCGACGGGCCACCACCTCCTGGATCTAGATCCACTGGTTGACTTCCAGTTTCAGAGAGTGTAGCCGGTTGGTAGAGAATGCAGAGCCTCCATTGGAGGATCCTTCCATTTCGGTGTAAGTGGCAATTGGGACCATCATAGCATCCTGGCAGGCATCTTTTCATGGTCCTTGGGTGCCGGGCCGTCATCCAGGGAGAGCGGCGACTTCCTTCGGCTGCAGATCTCTTCATCCGAGCTGGGGGCGATCTGGAGAGACGAAGCTCGACTTCATCCTCGGCATCTCAACCCTGAGGGAGCGCACCGGGTGAAGGAGGGTGGAGCTCGACTTCGGCTTCGGTGTTTCGACCCGAAGGGAGCGCGGCCGGGCGAAGGAGGGCGGAGCTAGACTTCGGCCAGGATGTCTCGACCCGAAGGGAGCGCGGCCGGGCGAAGAAGGGCGGAGCTCGACTTCGGCCACGGTGTCTCGACCCGAAGGGAGCACGACCTGGAGAAGGAGGGCGGAGCTCGACTTCGGCCACGATGTCTCGACCCGGAGGGAGCGCGGCCCGGCGAAGAAGGGCGAAGCTCGACTTCGGCCACGGCATCTCGACCCGGAGGAAGCGCGGCCGGGCGAAGGAGGGTGGAGCTCGACTTTGGCCATGGCATCTCGACCCGGAGATGTCCCACGTGGCAGCTTCGTCCGGCATGGCATCTGACAGGGGTTCCACATCAGCGATCCTACTACATCATAAACAGTAAAGGAAAAAAATGAGAACAGAGTTCCCTTGTTTGATTCAAAGTCTGACTTTGGCCCCTTCTCAAACTCATTAGAGGCTAGGAAATCCTAGCCTCCATCATCCATAAATAGTAGCCCCATCCTCCTTTAGACTCCACCCCAAATTTTTTAAGAATCTTCGCAAATCTCCAAGCTATTTATCGAGATTTTCTGTTGGTTTTCATTGAAAGGATTGCTAGATCCTTCCTCTTCGACTTTGCTAGACTAGATAGCCACTTCTATCTCCTTTTTTTTACAAGTCTTTGGGCCATCACTACCACTTGGATTGATTAGCGAGCTACCAGATTTGGACATGAACGAGGCCTTCCCCATACCATACTTTCTTTCTTTTGTTTCTTTAACCGTTATGGGATGTAGCCACTACCGGGGTTGTTCCCTTTTCATGGGATGCTAACATGGGTTGCCAGCCTCTTCATTGATGTGATAGAGAAGACAAAAGGGAAGGGAAAATCCCTTTCTTTGGTCGATGAAGAGGAAGAGAGGGTTGTTCCTCTCTCTCTTTCCTTCTCTATCTCTTCAATTTTCTTCTTTCTCTTTTTTAACCTTTCTCCCTCTTCCACCTTTCTCTGTACTTGATTCCATTGACTCTAGTATTTGATCCCATACTACTTTATGCTAGATCTAAGTTGACCTTCAGGAAAGGGATTTTGACTACTTTAGTAGCCATGCACTAAATGGCTCACAACTTGATCTTGGCTGAGCACTATTGGATTCCATCATCACTAGTTTTGATTGAGCTATAATTTGAGACTCTTAAATGGTAGACCTAGGTTGAACCCTATGAAATGCCCAAGATTGATACTGTAGGTAACCATCTATCTTGTTGGTCTTCACTCAGGCTACCATTGACTATTCTTAGACCTATTATCGATAATCTCTGACTTATTACCCTTGTATTAATTGGGCACCTATTTATTGATTAAAAAGATTTGGTTACTTTGTTATGATTGAATAGGACTATTAGATGCTAGTACATGATCAACCTCATTCTTATTATACTTGGATTTCTAAATCAAGGTAAAACTTTAAATCTTATTTATTAATTAGTTATGTATTAGGTAGGGCCGACAAAATTGAAATTAAAAGTAATTCAGATATTAGAGCTTGAAAATAGAGATCTAATAATTATTCATCAATTCTTGTATTGATGATTATTTGGACATGCTAGTCATGCACTAGCAGATGATATGATTGAGGTTGTCGTTAGTAAATATAAGAATTCTTGTATACGATCACCGGTATATATATTTATACATTGCATAGTTTTATTTTTAGATATGATCATTAGTATGTAAAATTATTTGTGCATTACATGTTTTTGATTTCTTGTAGCTAAAATTTATTTATGATTGTTAGTATGGTTAATGGTATTTTTAGTATCATATATTATATAATTATTAATGACTTTTTGGATGGTTTAGGTTTAATATTAGCTATTAAAAATCTTAAAAAGAATATAATTTGATACAATATTTTCTAACATGATTGAGATTTGATAAATTAATGATTAAGAAATAGATGTTTGGACTAGCTATATTAAATTGAGAATTGCTTACCATGGATAGGAACGAGCATTGAGATATCTAGCCATAGACAGGAATATGGCACTGTGGATAGCCGATATGGACGAGAACATAATACTAGAAATCATCCATCATGGACAGGAAATAGCATAGAGAATAGCCCTGCCATGAATGGGAATGTGATACTTTAGTTTGCCGGTTGCGGGTTGTAGTGTGACTATGACTAATCCAAAATCATAGAAGATAATAGTGATTGATGCAAAATATTTTAATGAGACATTAAAATATGTTAATTAGACATAGATGATAAAGATACAAAATTATAATTAATAAAAGAGGTTTTACATAATGATATATATAGTGTATTACTTTTGAATAAAATAAATTTTGATGGTAATTGTTCCATAATTTTATATATATCCGTGTTATATTAGTTACTTGATATGAGATTTTATAATTTATATTTTTTTTATACTATTTACTAGTTATTTTTGAATTGTATTATATTATATTGCTATGACTACGTGGGGATTCTCATTGGATTACAAAACTTATCTTTATTCTGCTTTCTTTTTATAGGATGCTTGTATTTGGCTATCATTAGGATCATGGCAGAAAGGTTTGATTAGATTGATTATCATTAATACAAGTTGAATGATGAAGTTTTGTAAATTGTATAAGATTTGGTATTTATTAGTATAAAATATTTGTTATAAATTGAGAGCAATAGTGTTCATGGAAATTGAAGCTATAATGGATTTTGAGGCCTTGTAAGATCTCTAAGACATTATTCTAGGGTTCTTATGGCCATGTTGCTTGGATGACTCAGGTGTTGGATTTGGAGCATGATAGTAATAGTAATTTTCCTTTGGAATAAAATTAGATTACTAGTATTACATTCACATAGGGAAATGTTCTTTGCACACCCTCATATAATAAATATCTTAACTCACTGTATAAATACAAGAGATATCACCACCTAAAGTTGAGTGAAAAAAAGTGAAGAATTGGACTTTTAGAAATAAATAGTATTTTATTATTTTAAAGCTAACCAACTATTATTTAGGAATTAGGTTAGCGATTTAAGAATTTTAGATAAAAAATTATATACTCACTTAACCTTTGTGGCAAGCTATTTGAGAAATACTTAAAATTTGCTTAAATTAAGTTTGGACAAATTAGTTTACGCCTCAAAATTTGGGCTAATAATTTATACTCTAACTTGTCTAAAATTGACTAGATGGGTCAAGCCAAAATATCTAGATCAGTATGGGACATACCCATGAGAGGTTCTATTATAGACAGTCTAGTGGACAGATTTAGTGGTCTTCGTTGTATCTTCAAGACAGATGACTTACCTAAGAGAGCCACTGTGGTTGCTTCGAGACTATCAGTTGAGATAAGGTTGCTGCATCACATAGTAGCCCGGATTCTTTAACCGAAGACCAGTCGTTTTGACTTCATCACAAAGCAAGAGTTGTTGGTGATGGTTTCTCTGGTACAGCACACTCCTATACGCCTACTGATACTTATGGTAAATCAGTTGATGGAGGCATCCATTAGCCAGAGATTGTGTTTGCCCTACGGGATGGGCTTAACTTTACTTTTCAGAGCTTATGGTGTAGTGATGGATGATAAGCCCTACCAGCAGCTACTGCACACTGATGTTTATGATATTAGATCTCTTCACCGAATGGGGTACCAGCTTGTTAGAGGCCAGTGGAGACGACGAGTATCTAGTCAGGCCACTGATAGAGATGAGAATATAGCAGAAGAGGAGCGCATCTTTTTGGATGAGGCAGGGCCCTTAAAGCCACCTACTGATATGCCGAGATACTGCCCGAGTCTTCAGCGCATCCAGAGCCAGCTCCTCAGCCTGAGCTAGCATGGTCTAACATCCCTGGATATTTTGAGAGTCTAGAGGATAGGGTCGCTCACATTGAGATTGAGTTGATGGTCATTCATCAGCAAGTCGATGCATATCATATGGAGATAAGAGAGAGCCATCGAGGACTGAGAAATGAGATCTCTGCCATTCTATCCACTTTGAGTAGACCTTCTTCCAGGAGTTCTCCTGATACTTCTATTCCAATTGATTCAGTTCCAGCACCACCTGCTTCGAGACCAGATTTGGATGAGACTGACTCTGATGAGTTTGACATGGCAGATTTGATGATAGAGCCAGTGCCGGAGATAGCAGCTGAGCCTCATAGGAGTCCCATTCATGATCCATCGAGTTCATCTATCCAGACTCCTATTCTACCCACTCATCTTTCCAGACCAGCTGATCACACTTCCATTCCTGCACCTACACCTGTCATACCTTTAGCTACTGATACTCCTATCATTGATTCTCCCCCATTGCATACATCTTTCCTTATCAGGGAACTAGGATTTTATACCCCTGGTTTCCATCATCTTGATTCAGGTCTTATATTCGATCATACATCTTTTCATACAGTTGTTGATACTGCTACTCTGATTCATTCTTCTCCTGCTACTGACATAGCTTCTACCTTATCTGCACCATCTAAAGGCAGGACTTATGTTAGACGCAGAGGATGAGGCCGTCGTGTTGCATCGAGACCGACCAGGACCCGTCTTCATGATCTTCAATCTATGTGGCCTCGATCTTGTGCTTCTACTGATACAGGACCGATCGAGATTGGATCCTCGGATGATGAGGATAGTTGGTGGGGACACCGGAGGCACCAGAATAAGACAAAGGCTTTTCAACCCTCTATGAATTGATCAATAATTTATGAGTCCATCTATAATAAGGGATTAGCCCATCTAAGTTCATTTTAGTTATTATTTGAGTCTTTTGAGTTGTTATTTCAGTTTTATACTAGTCAGCTCATGTTGAGCTAGTTCAGTCCAATGCTAGTCGCTCGTGTTGAGCTAATTTTAATTTTTAAGTCATGTCCAAGCATACTGAAGACTCAAGACCATATCATACAAGTGAAGACAAGTCCAACCACTAGATTGAAGACATAGAAGTTTAGCCCAAGTCCAACCCAGCTTGAAGATTGAAGACTCCAGGAGGAAAATCAGAAACCCTGATTCCTTGCAAATGCCCTCTAGATGCCCAGATTCCCTTCCAGATGCCAAAGTATATTCATAGACCAAGGCATCCATGATTTTAGAGGTCCATCTGCATCCTAGTCCAAAGATCAAGCCTAGGCGCCAAGCCCAAGCCCTAAAGAAGCAAGATACCAGGGAATATTCTGCTACCTGACTACAGGCCACCCCAGCTTCCAGAGGCCCAAACCCATGCGGCCGAGCCCCTTTGGGCCGGCCCCTTGCTGCTCTTAGAAGCCCAACACGCCCCCCTAGGCATCCTTGGAGTGTTGACCAAGTCAAGAAAATTTTTAGGGATTTTTTTTACCTAATGTTTCCTTATTTTCTAGCTAGGGTTTGAGAGGGAAACGGATTCTTATTTAATGTCAATTGTACCCTTACTTGGGGCCCAAGGTTAAGGGTCTATTTAAAGGACCCTAGCCTCTTGTATGAAGGGATTTTGATATATGAAATAAACCTTGAGTTCTTCAATTGCTTTGTGTGATTACCCTGCTGTGTGCATAAAGGATTTGAGAGTTCTTCTTCCCGGTGTTTGCAATCATCTTCTTGCCGCCAACCATCCTTCCAGCCCCCTCCAAAACTTTCTTCCCTTTATTGTTTTCCTTTGTTTTCTTGATTTTCTCTGAGTTTCTAACCCCTGATAGGTCGTTTGCAGGTCCCCGAGTTCCTACGAATCCAACGACTCCAGCCACCCACGCCTCATTCGGACCATAGAGCAGAAAGCCGGTATCCGCGGGTCTTTGGCTCGGTTTTCCAGGCCGCATCCGTCGAGAATGAGAGATCCCTTCGCTGCGATCTTCACCGGGCACTTCGGACGTTGTCAGTACACCCCCTCTACCTCCAGTCTTATTATTGTAGGAGAACTTGCCCTAACCGAGGCTTCTCAGCCCCGGCGATCCTTCTTTAGTATTTTCTAGGTTCTAATCTGCATGCTTGGTTTTAAAAAATTCATACAAAATCCCTACAACTAATTTTGATCTGAGATTCGGGAATTAATCACCTAACCCCACATATAAAATATACAAAAAGAATTGCATACATATTAGTCCCGCATCATTTTGTATCAGAGCCTAGATTAGGCTTATTTTCTTTAATTTTTCAGTCTGTATATACTCTGTTCTTTAAGTTATTTCTCCCTGATCAAAACTCTAAAAATTTTGAAATTATTTTTCTGGATTCATCATAATTCACAGTAATTTTTAAAATTTTTTTAGATTTTATTTCGGCCTGTGAATTTTCTGCAAGCTGAATATAGCCTGCAGATTTTTAGCTTTATTTTTTTTAGCAAGACAAGTTTGGAAGTTTAGTGTTTTGTTTAGCATCTTTTGCATATCTTTTAATTTTAGTATATTTCCTGCATATTAGGCCATATTTACAAGTTTTCTTCTATTTAAGAAAATACCCAAAAAAAAATACATATTCTCTAAAAATACCAAAAAACATCTAAACCCTAATTTGCATCCTCATTTGCCTGCCATCATTGCATAATTTACTTTTAAGGGCACTCTTGCTATATCAGATGGGGGGAGGATTTGATCACCTCTCCTTAGCCCAAAACCACATCCCTTGCATTTGGTCCCAAGCCTTACCTAAAATTAACTAGACTTAATTTGCCCTAGTGGGCTAGGGACACCAACTGGTCAGGTCTGGGCTAAGTGTCTGATCATTGTGTCAAGCTAACCTGTGCGTGCCTTGTGTTCAGTGTCTAGAATGGTGGTTTAGGGATTCAATCCCGAAGGGCTTGTGTGCTGGTCTGCCTACCTGGCCAATCTCTGATTGGTGTCTAGGATTGGCAATCAGGGACCTAACACTCCCCTTACACCTGCCTGGCTGAGTATAGGGTTACTATAGGCTAGTTTGCCACCCTGATTGAGCCCTTAGTTGTGGACTCTAGGTCTAGTTAGCTGTAGTCGGTTTGATCGTGTCTTGCATGAGCATTAGATCAGGAATCCCATCTCATCCACCATCTCCCTGAACCCATGGATAAGCAGGAAGCTAGGATTCAAGCCCTTATAGACCAAATGGCCTAAATGTCTACTCAGTTAATTACCCAAATGACTCGGTTGACCCAGACCAATAGCCTCAACCCAACTCAACCTAGTGAAACCATAGAGCCCAACCCTATGAGAACCCACTACTCTGACCCATATAGGAGTCCAATCCTAGGAGAACCCATATTCTTCGACCCATATAAGGAGCCAACCCTAGGAGAACCCCTTACCATGATCCCTACCGAGAGGTTGAACCTAGGAGAGACCATCGCCATGACCCTTATTATTATACTGAACCTAGGAGGACCTCAACCCTGATCCCTACCGAGAGGTTGACATAGGAGAGCCCATCGTCATGACCCAAACTATGATACTGAACCTAGGAGGACCCCAAACCCTGATCAATACCTTGAGGCTGAACCTAGGAGAGCCCATCGTCATGACCCATACTATGATACTGAACCTAGGAGGACCCCAACCCTGATCCCTACCGAGAGGTTGAACCTAGGAGAGCCCATTGTCATGACCCATACTATGATACTGAACCTAGGAGGACCCCAACCCTGATCCATACCTTGAGGCTGAACCTAGGAGAGCCCATCGTTATGACCCAATCCCTAAGGTTAGTCCTAGAAGACCCAATCAGGATTTTGTAGACCAGGAAGATAGATCCTATTTACCCTCTCCCTATAAGCCTAGTATACCCACAACCTATAGATCTTATGACCCCAAATCCTCTGACTCTAGAATCTACGAACCCATATCCCATGAGTCCAGAGACCAAGACCCATAGAGCTGAACCCAAATCCTATGACCCTAGATCTTATAATCCAGTGACCCATAGATCTGCACCCTTGTCCTATGAACCTAGGAAGCCCATAACCCCTAGGTATCAGCCTAGTACTAGTCATGCTTCCCCCAGTCAACTTGAGCCCCATAGGATTAGTATCCCTAAAATGAACCCAGTAGTGAGCCCCTACCCCTTATAACACCTGAACCTACTAGGAGTAGTACCCATAATCAGAGACCAGAACCTAACCAATTTCTCGCTAGCCGACCTTCTCCAACCATTCCTGAGATTCACAAGGCTTACATTAACGCGGAAGTGTATGAAACTGATGTGAGCCTGTGGATGAGTATGAGGGAGAAGAGGAGACACCTTTAGTAGACCTCGAATTAGCTGACCCAGTAGATACCCATGTAGAAACCAACCTAGAGCTAGTTGACCTTGACCACATCCAACCTAAAGCTATAGTGGAAGAACAATTAGAGGAAGAAACTCTGATACTAGGATTTTACCTGAGAAAACACTAGAAAAGGATCTAATTGTAGAGCTTATTCCTAAATTCCATGAACAAGAAGACTTTATTGAGGATTTGGCTTACTTACACCCATTGCCCTCAAGATGAATCCCTTCCTGCCATTCCTATTGAAGATCTCTTCCCAGAATCTGTTGACCCATCCTTCCATAGCATGGACCTTTTCTTGCCCATTGATATACCGCAACCCATAAGGTTAGCCTCATTAGTCTAGGATTAGTCCCTGACATGCCTTCTTTTATCTTACTGTATCCAACTAACCCGGAACTTTTTCTCTACCCTACCAAACTAATTCTGAACCAACTTCCTATTTTCTGTCCTTTCCAGACATCTCTAGCATTTCTAGGATCATTAGATTGTATTTAGTTGAGATTAGCGTACTGCATGCATTCATTATGCATGTTAGGTTTGCATTATACTTCTGGCATACCCTTTGGCATTTGCTTGGAGTCCATTGTAAATACTCTTGGGCATACCACACTAAGGTCAGACCTAGAGAGCCTATAGTCTCTTAGGTTTAGGCCCATAAAAGTTTAATAAATTTTCTTCGATAGGAATACAAAGTCGAGTCTATTAGGTGTTAGTTTGAGTCCTTTGCATCATCTTGTTAGGAGTCTGCATGTGCCTAGCATGTTCACCACGTGCACTAATTTTGAAACAACTGGCTAATTCTCGAAGATGGACCAAAGAATTTGATGTAGTGGATTCTATCTTGGTTAGGCTTAGGCCTAAAAGAAGCTTCATGCTCGCAGAGCCGGACCTTTTAAAGTGATAGAGAAGGTTGGATCAAATGCCTATGTGTTAGACTTGCCTTCGGATATGGGCATTAGTTCTACTTTCAATATTAAAAACCTGGTTGAGTATAGGGAACCGGCAGCGATACCTAGTGAGGCCTTTGGACCTATTCCTTTTAATTATGAGTGACCCTAACCCAGAGTGTCCACTAACAAATTGGCCTGAGAGAGGAGAACGGATCGAGCGTATCCTGGACGATCAAGCCATCATGACTCAGGGCCGTGGTTATCAACGCTTCCTAGTCCATTGGCAAGGCCGGCCAGAGTCGAACGATTCATGGATTTCTCAAGAGGACTTGCAATGCCTTAACCCAAACCTTCTCGAGAGATATGTGAGCCAGTCTGATCTTCACTCGACAGGGTCGAGTTCCTCCCACCCCGGGAGAATTGGTGGGGACACCGGAGGTACCAGAATAAGACAGAGGCTTTTCAACCCTCTATGAATTGATCAATAATTTATGAGTCCATCTATAATAAGGGATTAGCCCATCTGAGTCAATTTTAGTTATTATTTGAGTCTTTTGAGTTGTTATTTCAGTTTTATACTAGTCAGCTCATGTTGAGCTAGTTCAGTCCAATGCTATTCAGCTCGTGTTGAGCTAATTTTATTTTTTTGAGTCCTGTCCAAGCATACTGAAGACTCAAGACCACATCATACAAGTGAAGACCAAGTCCAACCATATTGAAGACATGGAATTTTAGCCCAAGTCCAACCCAGCTTGAAGATTTGAAGACTCCAGGAGGAAAATCAGAAACCCTGATTCCTTGCAGATGCCCTCCAGATGCCCAGATTCCTTTCAGATGCCAAATTATATTCATAGACCAAGGCATCCATGATTTTAGAGGTCCATCTGCATCCTAGCCCAAAGAAATCAAGCCTAGGTGCCAAGCCCAAGCCCTAAAGAAGCAAGATACCAGGGAATATTCCTACTACCTGGCTACCAGGCCATCCCAGCTTCCAGAGGCCCATACCCATGCGGCCGAGCCCCTTTGGGCTGGCCCCTTGCTGTTCTTAGAAGCCCAACACGCCCCCCTAGGCATCCTTGGAGTGTCGACCAAGTCAAGAGAATTTTTAGGGATTTTTTTTACCTAATGTTTCCTTATTTTCTAGCTAGGGTTTGAGAGGGAAAGGGATTCTTATGTAATTCAATTGTACCCTACTTGGGCCCAAGGTTAAGGGTCTATTTAAAGGACCCTAGCCTCTTGTATGAAGGGAGATTTTGATATATGAAATAAATCTTGAGTTCTTCAATTGCTTTGTGTGATTACCCTGCTGTGTGCATAAAGGGATTTGAGAGTTCTTCTTCCGGTGTTTGCAACCATCTTCCTGCCACCAACCATCCTTCCAGCCCCCTCCAAAACTTTCTTTCCTTTGCTGTTTTCCTTTGTTTTCTTGGTTTTTTTTGAGTTTTCTAAATCCTGATAGGTCATTTGCAGGTCCCCGAGTTCTTACGAATCCAACGACTCCAGCCACGCCTCAATCGGACCACCGAGCAGAAAGCCGGGTATCCACGGTCTTTGGCTCGATTTTCCAGGCCGCATCCATCGAGGAACGAGAGATCCCTTTGCTGCGATCTTCACCGGGCACTTCAGATGTTGTCAGGTACACCCCCTCTACCTCCAGTCTTATTATTGTGTAGGAGAAGCCCTAACCGAGGCTTCTCAGCTCCGGCGATCCTTCTTTAATACTTTCTTGGTTCTAATCTGCATGCTTGGCTTCAAAAAATTCATACAAAATTCCCTATAACTGATTTTGATCTGAAATTCGGGAATTAATCACCTAACCCCATATATGAAACATACAAAAAGAATTGCATGCATATTAGTCCCGCATCAATAGTGCTTAGGATACTCTTTTTGTTTAGATAGTTTACACTTATGTACTCCTTGTATGCTGTTTAGATAGTTTTTTATGTTTACTTACTCTTTTGTATCAAACATGTATCAATGAATGCAATATCATGAATGATTGGACTATTATGACTTTGAATGTTGTCACTTCTGAATGAATGAATGAATTTCAGTTTTGAATTTTAGTTGTTTGACTTCTCTCTATTCCTTTTTAATGTTGACAAAAAGGGGGAGAAGGTTAAGTAAGTATAAAAGATATAAGTAAGTATAAATAAGAGATAAGTTTTAAAAGGTACGTAAGTAATGAGAGATAAAAGATATATATATTTCTTATGCAATGAAGATAAGTTTTGAAATGAAGAAAAATGTTTTGAGCATCGAGTGAGGGGGAGTAATCCCTTCTTTTGGATTGCAAAATCTGTTTTGCTAAAATTTCATGTCCAATTCTTAATTTTGGATGTTTAATTTTAGCTTTTGTCATTGAAAGATCTTTGAAAATAAATTCTTCAAATCACCTATTAAGGGGGAGTATTTATACTCACCTTGTTTCACTGTTGAATTTATTATTCTTGAGCATGTTTTTTTTAGAGTATCATGATACATGAATTCCTTTTTTTTAGCTCTGATACTCTTAATTAAAAGTTGATTCAATTAAGCCTTTAAACTCTCTTTCTCTATTTAAATACATTCTACAATAAGCCTTATGCAAAATTGAAAACTTCTCTTAAAGAGCTTATTATGTGTTTTATACTTAAGATTTTGTCATCATCAAAAAGGAAGAGATTGTTAACTCCATTATTGATGATAAGCAAAACACTTAAGTATAAGTTGAGTACTAACTGTTTCTTTAAGTGTATTTTTATAAAAAAATGTACTCATCATTCCAACAGTTTTGATTGCTTGTCAAAGAAATGAAGAAGTCCTCTCCATGAATGAAAGATCAGTTTTTAAATGGACTTGAGCACTTGAAGATTGCTTGAAATAACACAAAGAGTTTAATACAATTTGGTTTCAGCAAAGGTTCAATAATTTTTTGAAGAAATCTTAGTATTGCTGTTAAGATTGCCCTAGCCTACAGCTCTAAGTGGCCTAGGTGAATGGACTCCTGTCGACGTCACTGAGTTCATCGATTGGAGGCGATCCAGGAGAACAGGCCCTCCATCACGGGACCCGACGGAGTCACCGTGTTTGGAGGGGTCGTTGTAAGAATTAGGAGGGCTTGGAGCTGTGTTGGTCATCCTATGGGCCTTTCCGGTGGGGAGGAATCCTTTTCCTCATCGCTCCTCGTGGATGAAGACCTGCAAAAGTCCCGACCGGGGATTCCGGCGGGGACACTTTGATGCTCAAGTCAGTTGGAGGAACAGCCAGAGCTGTGTAGGAAAATAATAGCCTTAGAGCCAGTAAGTGAGCGTGGGTCATTTTTTCTCTTACCTGGGCTGGAGGTCCCTCTTACCTACTTATGAGATGCCTCCTGTCATTTGGGGAGGCGTGCTCTCCTTGATGTAGGCCTGTGAGGCCAGGATAGGCCTGTGAGGCTACGATGGGTTGGTGAACCTTCCTCTTCTGGGAGGTTCAGAAGGTTGATGAAGAAGTGAGTGCCTCGGGTGGGGCACTCTTTCCTGATTGGTGTAAATAGTGGCATGGAAGGCTTCAACGTGGTCCTCCTTCACAGGCGGCATGCTACAGGACCCACGTGGAGGGGGTTCCTTGGGAAGCATGCCGAGCCCACGTGGATGGGGCTGAACTGTGCGATGCTCCTGGTGGTCGGACCAGGCTGAGATGCCGAAGTGCCGAACCGGCCAGGATGCTGCTCCTGTATAGCACAGGGCTGAGAAGAGTATGCTGAAGTGGGCGATGCACTAGGCTTTACGTGCTGGTTGCCATGCAGATGCACGGACCAAGAGAAGGCCCATAGAGGCTTCCCATGCATGCTGATCGAGGCAAGGTGCGAGGCTCCATACACGTGGGTGCAACCCTGTCCCCTAGTGGACGGACGGTAGGGCGCACCTTCGGACCCCTATGGGCGGAGATGAATTGGTGCAGGACACCTGGCCGCACCGGATCGAGGTGCATGGGGCCGGCCCAACTGGGTGCTGAGCCGGAAAGCTTCATGGGCTGAAGCGGATGGAGCTGGACAGACTCCATGCAGTGGCGTCACCAAGGCCGTGCCAGACCGGACTCCATGCGGGAGAGCGCCGTGTTGAACAGGGCTGAATTCGAGCGGAAATGGACTTGGCCGCTCCTTAGCGATGCGCGTCCGTGCTGCCATGGCACCAAACTCCATGCATGGCCGAGTGGGCTGGTTGGGCGTGCCGCGGAGCCATGCCACGGGCGGACCGGAGCTGTGCCAAACTAGGTAGAGGCGCGCCAGACCAAGGTACACTGGGGGAGTCGACCGAGCTCAAGCATGCCGGACTGGATGGAGGCATGGTTTCTGGGCGCGGTCGTGCCGTGAAAGTGCTGCGGTCGGTGAGGAGCTATGTTGCCGGAGTCATGTTGCCCCTCAACGTGCCTAGTTTGTCTAGCACGAGCCGAGGTGGGTGAAGCCGGGCTGCCTCCCATTGGCGAAGTTGTGTGGGGCGAAGCCGGACTGAGGTGAGATGCCGGATAGCTGAACTAGCTCGGGCAAGCTGCTTCAGGGTGCCATCGCATGGGCTGAGCTGGGTGGAGCTGGGGAGCCTTATCCTAGTGCATGTTGCTCTCCCCAACAGATAGAGCCGAAGTGGACAGACTAAGCCAGGCTAGCCGCTGGCGTGCCACGGTCATGCTGCAGGTGGCGCAGGAGCGGAGCGCGGGCGGACTCCACGGGCATTGAGCCTGGCCATGGAATTTCTCGGGCTGAGGTGCATGGGCTGAGCTGGGCCAGCCGCTGGGCCGCATAGCCAAAATGGGATGGCCGAGGTGCCGACCTGGCCTAGCTGAGGTCGGCCCTCCCTTAGATAAGCGGATCCACCGTCTTCTTTTGATGAGAGACTTGGGGGTGCTGCGCGAAGCACATGGCAACATCAGCCACCAGGAAGGATGCCATGTCAGGCCGAATGGATTGGTTACTACTGTAACAGATGCTCCCACTCCCTGAGTCCAAAGCATTACTTCTCATTGTTTTGGATGAAGGGAGTAGCTTTAACCACTCGTCCCCTTACTGTAGCAGGCCTTGCACTGGTTGTAGGAAGCCGATTACTTGATGTAGCATAACTTTAGCCTAACTCTTATTTGACTGGGCAGAAGGTGGTGCCGAGGAGGAAGAGGTTGGTAAGGTGCACAACTTGGTCGCGCACATAGCCGACTAGGCACATGGTTGAGCTCACAGCTGGTGCGGGCACCAGGCTCAGGAAGAGGCTTCAGCTAATGCCAAGTTCTTTATGGATAGAAACTAGAAATTTAAGTCCTGTAATAAGTCTATGAGTCCTGTATTTATTTTATTTGAATAATTGAGTCCTGTTTTATTTAATTTGGATCCAATTAGAGTTAAATTGGCTTTGTATTGAGTCGGGTTCAAGATCTACTTGCATTGGCGTCAATTAAGCAAGAATGAGTGCAACCAACTTCACCAACTACTTGAAGCACCACATCATCAAAGCACCATGCCACCTTGGAAGACAAGTCATGCCAACTTGGAGGATAAATCATGCCACATCACCAAGACACATCAACCATAAATTTTCAAATTTGAATGAAGCTCCACTCTTTATGGGTGCCCACCTTGTAATTAGGAGATTTAAATTTGAATGGGCCACTCCTATCTTCATGGGACACCCCTTGATTTTCTCCATGAAAAGTGTTGCATTTTGAATTTGAAAAGGATCTTAAGGTTTATAAAAGCTCCTAGAATTCTCTTGTAATGGGAATGATGAATGAAATGAAATTTTTTTCTAAGAAAGCTTTCTTTCTTTGCTAGCCAAAGACCCTTGAGAGAAGGTAGGTGTGAGACCTAGGATACTTACCAAACAAGCTACTAGTCCCTTTTCCAATCCCATTCGGCCACCCTTGAAGAATCCTCTTCAAGCCTCTCCAATTTCAACCTTCCCATCTTTCAAAAGAGATTATCTATAATGGAGTTCTCCTTGCCAGTAATGAAGATGATTCAAGCAAAGGACACCAAAGGAGATCTACTTAAAGCCAAATCTAAGCCATTTCTTCCATTCCTAATTTCCTCTCCATTTCTCCATTCTTCCACCTAAATCTTTTAATTTTACTATGTATCTATGCAGGATCCCCGGTCTCCTAGTTTTCAAGGTGAAGGTCTGCTGTGCCAAGGAATCATAAACAAGGTGCCTTTAGATCTATAGTAACTCCTTGCTATTCTTAGTACTTCATCTTGAGTGTCCCTTTTCTGAATTTCAGATTATTAATAGCCGGATAGCCATCTTTATAATCTTCTTTCAGATCTGAAATAGGAAAGTAGGCTAGCCCTAACCTGTGTGGTTTCCTAACCACGAAGATCCCTTCTTAATTACTTTGAGAGATTATTTTCTAGTCTAGTTCTTTTCCTTATGTTCCTTTCATATAATTCTATTTCTTTTACGTAGAATAGCTACATATTTATCTATTTCATTTTCATTTAGTCCATCTAATTCTTCAAATGCATCATTCGATACATGTCCCCATCAACAACAGCACTCCTCAAAGCTTTTGATGAGGGCGTAGAAGTTGCTGGAAGGTCCGAAGAGCAGGAGCTTAGTTCGCTGGAATCCTTCATGAGGTGGCAGAGCTGCTGGTTCGCCTTGCTAGGAGGCGATCTGTAAATGGTTGGACCTCCGGAGCTTCCCATAGGCATCTCCAGACTGTGAGTATAGTAGATGCCAAATTATAAGTTTTTCGATAGATGGCGGACTTCTTGGAGTCTTCGCGGACATCTCCAGACTGTGAGTAAGGCAAGAGCTAAACTGAGAGTCAAGCAGTAGATGCGGGGCTCAGTGAGGAGCTTGATTTTAGCTCTTACTTCGTCGAACTTGGAGTCGGACGGGCGAGTTCTTGCCTGTAGGTACTTCGATCAAAGGTTAGTTGGTGTTGCACGGTGATGGTGCTAGTGCTTCAGTCTGACTCCTCATTGGCCGGATAGAAGGTGGTGCCGAGGAGGATGAAGTTGGTGAGGAGCATAACTTGGGTGCATGCATATATGATCATGCACATGATTGACTCGGCTAGGCTTACGACACCCCTCAGGGCCCTTGGCAAGGGTGCAGAAGCCGTCGGAAGGATTGAGGAGCAGGAGTTCAACCTCGGCCAGGGTGTCTCGACCTTGAGGGAGACAGAGCTAGTGAGGGAGCTGAAAAAGCAGGAGCTCGACCTCGGCCAGGACGTCTCGACCTTGAGGGAGCCGGAACTGGTGAGGGAGCTGGAAGAGCAGGAGCTTGACCTCGGCCAGGACGTCTTGACCTCGAGGGAGCTAAAACTGGTGAGGGAGCTGGAGGAATAGGAGCGGCTGTCATAAGCCCCAGTTGGTAGAGATGCAGTCATTACAAGCTTCCACAGTGGTTGGCCCCATGCATTCCGGTGGCCGAGGATGTTTGACAAGGTTGGTGACGATGGTGTTGCGGAAATCATCAGTAGGGGAGCAGGTCAGTGCATGCATTTATTAGTTTTGTACCATCTGTTGCCCACGTTGTATAGAGGAACAGGATCACCCTTTGCATCATCTTTGCATGAAGTGAAGGACAAAATCCCACTCCACAGTCTCGCATGGTGTGCATGAAGTGACTGGGCTTTCACCGCTTCCTCCTTTTGGGAATCGTGCTTCGTTCGTTGCCTTCCCCAGCCATAGTGAGGGTTAGTCTTCTTCATCTCCAACGGGAGTTTGACTTCAACAGGGTGCTCGATCTTGTCAAAGAGCTTGACTTTGGTGAGGAGCTCGGCTTCATTAGGGAGCTTGGCTTTAGCTCTGTTTTATTGAAAAGCTTGATTTCAGTGAGGAACTTGGCCTCAACTCTGTTTCATTGAGAGGCTTGATTGACTCTTGGCTTGAACGCAGAGCTTCGAAAGCTTCTTGGCTTTGGTGCGGGACCTCTGGCATTTTCCGTCTTGAGGCACCGGGGTTTTTGGTCTTGAGGTGCCGGGCTTCAGGAGTTTCCAGTCTTGAGGTGCCGGGCTTCAGGAGTTTCCGGTCTTGAGGTATCAGGATTTCCAGTCTTTGGTGCCAGACCAGAGTCCGGGCTTTGCTGCCAGGTGTCTTAAGTCACCGATCTTGGTGCCAGATGGGAGTCCGGGCTTAAGTGTCGGGCATCTTATGTCATCAATCTTTGGTGCCGGACTGGAGTCCGGGCTTGAGTGCCGGGCATCTTAAGTCACTGGTCTTTTGTGCCAGACTGGAGTCCGGGCTTGATGATGATGTTGGAGTCTCGATGGCGGTGCTGGACTAGATGGACTGTGGTGCTCGCCCTTGATGGTAGTACAGGAGCTTTTCTTAAAAACTGGAACACAGTTTTTCACATTGCAAATACAGTGGGAGAGGAATTACCTGTTGAGCTCCGATTGTATGAATAAAATAAAGATATATTTCTCTTTGAGAAGGCCAGAATTAATTCATCATCGACCACCATCTTAGGAGAGAATGAGACTCCGCTGCATAGGATAAAAGAACTTGGTTGCATGGGAGGAGAAGACCTCGTTGCACGGAAGCATGAGGCTTCGTTGCATGGGAGGAATGAGATCCTGTTGCATGGGAGCATGGAACTCCATTACATGGGAGAAAGCTCCGTTGCATGGGAGGAGATGACCTCATTGCACAGAAGCATGAGGCTTCGTTGCATGGGAGGAATGAGATCATGTTGCATGAGAGCATGGAACTCTGTTGCATGGGAGAAAGCTCCGTTGCATGGGAGGAGATGACCTCGTTGCATGGAAGCATGAGGCTTCGTTGCATGGGAGGAATGAGATCCTGTTGCATGGGAGAGTTGGACTCCTGAGAAGTGACGGGCATTTGAAGAGGCCACGAGCATGAATTTCTTCCCTCTCTTCCTATCTTCTTCTTTCTTTTCCTCTCTTTTTTTTGTCTTCTTTTCTTGTTGAATAGGGCTCCTAGAAGGTGGCACTGCCCGGAGGTGGCTCCATCCTTGGTTTGCTGCCTGCTACCCTATCAAGGATGATGATGCACCTTCACAGCTCGGGATTTTTTCTTGAGGCCACTTCTTGAAGCCCCCAGTCTGCCCCTGTGCCCTCAGTCTGCCCCCAGGGACCAAGGACAAAGGTGGAAACTATTGTCCCACCCTGTTGAGGAGCATTGATCTATCCCCTACCTGGCGCGCCAATCTGTTGCTGCCAAGATCGCCCTGGCCTGCAACTCTTACGTGGCCTAGGTGAATGGACTCCCATCGACGTCATCGGATTCCCCGAGCGAAGGTGATCCAGGGGAACAGGCCCTTCGTCACGGGACCCGGCAGAGTCACCGTGTTCGAAGGGGCTGTTGTAAGAATTAAGAGGGCTTGGAGCTATGTTGGTCATCTTGTGGGCCTCTCCGATAGGGAGGAATCCTTTTCCTCGTCACTCCTTGCGGATGAAGACCTGCAAAAGTCCTGGCCGGGGGTTCCGACGGGGACACTCCATTGCTCAAGTCAGTTGGAGGAACAGCCAGAGCTGTGTAGGAAAATAATGGCCTCGAAGCCAGTAAGTGAGCATGGGTCATTTTTTCTCTTACCTGGGCCGGAGGTCCCTCTTACCTACTTATGAGATGGCTCCTATCATTTGGGGAGACGTGCTCTCCTTGACATAGGCCTGTAAGGCCAGGATAGGCCTGTGAGGCTACGATGGGTTGGTGAACCTTACTCTTCTGGGAGGTTCAGAAGGTTGGTGAAGAAGTGCAGTGCATCGAGTGGGGTACTCTTTCCTGATTTGTGTAGATAGTGGCTTGGAAGGCTTCAACGTGGTCCTCCTTCGCAGGCGGCGTACTACAGGACCCACGTGGAGGGGGTTCCTTGGGAAGCATGCCGAGCCCACGTGGATGGGGCTGAACTGTGTGATGCTCCCGGTGGTCGGACCGAGCTGAGATGCCGAAGTGCCGAACCAGCCAGGATGCTGCTCCTGTATAGCACATGGGCTGAGAAGAGTATGCCAAAGTGGGCGATGCACTAGGCTTTACGTGCTGTTGCCATGCAGATGCACGGACCGAGAGAAGGCCTGTAGAGGTTTCCCATGCATGCTGATCGAGACGAGGTGCGAGGCTTCATGCACATGGGTGCGAACCCTGTCCCCCAGTAGATGGACCGGTGCGGGCGCACCTCCGGATCCCTACGGATGAAGATGAATCATGCAAGACTCCCGATCGCACCGGACTGAGGTGTGCGGGGTCGGCCCGGCTATGCATTGAGCCAGAAAGCTTCGTGGGCTGACGCGGACCGAGCCGGACGAACTCCTTGCAGTGGCGTTGCCAAGGCCATGCTGGACCGAACTCCATGCGAGAGAGAGCATCGCGTTGAACAGTGCCGAAGTGGAGCGGAAACGGACTTGGCCGCTCCCTTGCGACGCGCAGCCGTGCTGCCATGGCACCGGACTCCATGCATGGCCGGAGTGGGCTAGCTGGGCATGCCGCGGAGCCATGCTACGGGCGGACCAAAGCTGTGCTGAACTAGGCAGAGGCGTGCCGAACCGAGGTACACGGGGGGGAGTCGACCGAGCTCGGGCATGCTGGACTGGACGGAGGCATGGTGCCTGGGCACGGTCGTGCAGCGAGTGTGCCACGATCGTGTGGAGCTGTGCCACCAGAGTCACGTTGCCCCCCAACATGCCGAGCTAGTCTGGCACAGACTGAGGTGCGCAGAGCCATGCTGCCTCCCATCGGGCGAAGCCATGCGGGGCCGAGTCAGACTGAGGCGAGACGCCAGACTGCCGAACTGGCTTGGGTGAGCTACTTTCAGGGTGCCGTCGCATGGGCTAAGCTAGGTGGAGCCGGGAGCCTTATCCCAGCACATGCTACTCCCCAGCGGACAGATCTAAAGTGGACGGACTGAGTCGGGCCAGCCGCTAGCATGTCGCGGTTGTGCCGTGGGTGGCGCAGGAGCGGATCGGGCAGACTCCATGAGGGCGTTGAGCCTAGCCATGGGATTTCTCGGGCTGAGGTGCACGGGCTGAGCTGGGCCAACCGCTGGGCCCACACATAGCCTAAATGGGATGGCCGAGGTGTCGACCTGGCCTGGCCGAGGTCGGCCCTCCCTTAGAATAAGCGAATCCACCATCTTCTTTTGATGAGAGACTTGGGGGTGCTGCACGAAGCACGGGGCAATGTCAGCCACCAGGAAGGATGACGTGTCAGGGCTGAATGGATTTGTTACTTTTTGTAACACTCAGCAAGTGTCGACCCAAGCTGGCATGCAAAAAGAATTTCAGATGGCACGATTGAAGTGTCAACTCATGCCGGTCAAGTGTCGACTCAAGATGTCGACTCAAGGATTGGCTCATCGCTTGAAAAAATTTTGATACAGAACTTACTAGAATTGAAGACTTGCCTGAAGTGTCGACTCATGGATGTCAAGTGTCGACCCACCAGAAGAAGTGTCAACTCACCTGAGAATTCTAGAGAGCTTCAATGAAGAAATTGAACTAGGTGTCAACTCATGAAATGTAAGTGTTGACCTAATTATCGACTCACAGCTTGAGTGTTGACACTTGAAGTTCTGGGAACAATAATGGCTTGTTTTTCAAATATAGAACTTGGCCCTCTTGGCTCCCAATGGCTATTTTTTGTGTCTAATGGTCTTAAACTGACTTTGAGACCTTGGGAAGGTATTTAAGTAATGGAAATCAATCTAAATACAAGAGGATCAACAATAGAAAAGAAAAACAAGTGCATTAACTCCCATTCATTGAGAGCAACTACCTTCAAGCAAAAATGGTGCGGGCACCAGAATCAGAAAGAGACTCCAACCAATTCAAGGCCATTCCGAATCTTTATGGTTGGACTAGAGAGTCCGGTAACCTTCTTTATTTTGAGTCCAAAAGAATCATGTAAGTCGAGTCCATGTTGGGTCCTGTAATCTTTCTTTTGAGTCCAAAATAATCATGTAAGTCGAGTCCATGTCGGGTCTAGTCTTAGTCCAATCCAAATGGGTCAACTAGCATCAAGCCTAAAGAAGACTCACAATGTTATACCCAAATCAAGACCAAAGCCAACTCAATTGGGGACCACATGCCACATCACTTGCGCCACCTCAACTTGGGACCACATGCCACGTCAAGAGGGGACCACATGCCACCTCACACGCCACCTCACCACAAGAGGGTGCCATCCCAAGTTCAAATTCAAGGAAGTTGGCCAAGGAGGATTTCAAGCAAGAAAATCAGCCCTCTCCCCTATATTACTCACTTGTTTAGGGATTTGAAATTTCAAATTTGTAAGGCTTTATTTAAAGCCTTGGATGCCCCTTGTAAAGAAGGGATGAGTGAATACAAATTTCCAACACTTTTCTATGTGTTTCTATGTGCCTATGTGGATCTTTGTGCCTAAGTGAACCTCTTCCTCTCCTCCACCATTTCTTCTCCCTAATCCTTCTCTTTTACTCTTCATCTTCCAAGCAATCCTCTTCCTTCAAGGCGAATTAAGGATATCCTCACAAGAAGAAGATCAACACCAACACAAGCTTCCACCATGGCGCCAAGGATCATTTCAACAAACTCTCCTTTGAGTTCCATCAATCTTCTCATTTCTAATTAAGCTTCTAATCATCTTGGTTTCTTGTTGCAGGGTTCTCTAGGCTCCAGATCTAAGAGGAAGGATTACTTGCTACAACCAGAAAGTTAGAAGGTCCATCTTATGTGGTATGATCTTTCATTTGAGACCTTAAGAGTGAATCCCTTGTGCTTGAGATTTCAATGCTTGAACTCCTAGTATTTTAAGATCGGGATCATTAAATAGGGCTAGCTTGACTTGTGTGCGAATTCTAACCTTGTCCTATTTCTTAAGATTTTGATAGTCCTCCTAGCTGGGTTTAAGTATAAGCATTTAGGGTTTCTTATTAGATCTCCTTGATCTTATATGTTGAATCACTCATATGCAAGTAGGAATTGCTAGTTAAATTTTGATTAGTCTCCTTTAGAGTTACATGATTGCATCCTCATCATGCATACCACACCAAAAAAGAAGTCTCCAAGCTTTCAAAGCCTTCAAGAGCATTCAAGTTTAACATTCTTGAGCATAATTGAGGCTTCATCAAGTTGAAAACAAGCAATTCCTCAAAGCTTCAAAGAGATATATGCTTTTATTTAGAAAGCTTTTATTGTTGTCTTACTTCAAACTTTATATTTGTATAAAGGTTATTGGTTAGCCTTGAAAATCAAGGAGGTTATTGGTTAGCCTTGAAAACCAAGGAGGTTGTTAGTGAGCCTTAAACCAATTAGGTTCTTTATTAGCCCGCAAAATCAAAGGAGGTTGTTGGTGAGCCTTAAAACCAATTAGGTTCTTGGTTAGCCTACAAAACCAAGAAAGGTTTTGACTTGTGAGCCTTGTGAAAATAAGTCGAGTTTTGATTAGTAAGCTCAAAAAACTAATCGACTGAAATCGGTGAAGATTATAGTGAATTTCCAAGTAGTCCTTGGGGAGTGGATGTAAGTGCATTGGAAAGCACCGAACCATCATACTTAGATTGTGTTTGTGATTGTTTGTCTCTCTCTTTTGCTCTTACTTTTATTGCTTTTAAATTTTTGCTGCATACTCTTTAAGAGCACATTACACTTGTATTTCATTGTACTTAGATTGTTTATTAAATTGGTTCACACACTTGCAATTAATTTTTAGAAACCTAATTCATCCCCCTCTCTTGGTTTGCTTACTGGGCAACAAATATTGCCATTATCATTACAACCAGGGGCACGATACAGGAGTGCATCTAACTACAAGATGAGATCGATTAAGCACTTCATCTAGGAGGGAAGCTCAATCAATTCCTCTAGAGAAGGGCTCCACCATGATGATTGCCATCGAGGCCTCAACAATTGCCATTGCTGCTACCACCATAACCGCATCGGGCTCCTGAATAGCCTCCATAGCAAGAGAATAGAGAAAGGAGCCCATTGATACGGGACTAAAATGCATTCATAAGTATTTTTGTATTCTTTTTATATTAAGAGTTAGATATTTAAATCTCAAAGATCAGACCAAGAACTTAAGTAGAGAGTTCTATGTAAACAATAAGCAATCACATGCAAGATAGGACCTAAAAAGCAATAGAAAAGAGGACCGTCGAGGCTGAGAAGTCTTGGTTGGGCTAGTTCCCCTTCAATAATGCTATTGGCAAGCAGAGGGAGTGTACCTGATAATGGTTGATATGCCCGATGAAGATCATAGATGAAGGGATCGCTCTCGCTCCCGGATGCAGCCTGGATGATCAAGCCGGAGACCCATGGATTCTCGGCTTTCAACCCAGTGATCTGATCGCTGCCCGGCTGGAGTCGTTGGATTTGTAGAAGTCGAGGGACCTGCAAACAGCCTATCAAGGATTAAGAAACTAAGCAAGGATGAAAAAACAAAGTTAAGACAGCAAAGGGAAGAAGAGTTTGAGGTTGGGCAGCCAGGGCTTGGAGAGGTGGATGGCAGCTGGAGAGTGGGCACAGGACACAAGGAAGAAGAGGAGGGGTTCACATAGAATCCCCTTAGCACACAGCAGATGGAAACTCAGTTGTATTCATTCAAAAAAGTTATTAAATTATCATACAAGGGATCCCTTATATAGAGTCATGAGACTTAGGGCCCAAGCAAAAGAAACAAGAAAAATAAGGAGTGCCCACTTTCTTCCTAAAGTGTAGGACTGAATACATGGAAGAAAATACTCTCATGCCATACAAAATCCCTCCAAACAAGGCAGGTAGTGGGCAGTCAAAGGGGGGGACCAAGGGGTGCCAACTTCTTTCTTCTCTTGGCTTGGGGTGGACCGCTTCTTTCCTAAGCAAGCTGGCATGAATCATGGGATTCATGTTTATATATTTTGACTTTCCTTCTGTCATGCTAGCATATGGAGTTGGTGTGCTTGGGGCGTGGAAGGGGTGTGCTGGCGTGTGGGCATCAACTTCTCATGCATGGGTTGACTTCATGATCCTCCAAGTAATCCTAGGGGCGAAATCCAAGGTGTGACTGGGACTCCATGCGGTTGCTAAGGTGGTACACTGGGTGGTGTCCTTCACATGCTTGAGTCTTCTATGACTAGGCTTGACTCAATATAGACTCAATACAACTGGACATGATTACAAGACCTAAAATGGTAAATGGCTCAACATGAGCTGACTTAACTCAAGACTCAACTTGACTTATCCAAAACCCTAATGGTATGGATCAAATGCTAAATACAGGACTCAATTGTAAAAAGGCCAAAAACAAGACTCAGGATCAAAAGTAAGGACTCAAATGGGCTAAGCCTTTATTATAAAACTGGACTTAAATACTGAAAATACTAAGTAGATATCCACAGAGGGTTGAGAAGCCTATGCCTTATTCTGGTACCTCTGGTATCCGCACCAATTTCCCCGGGGTGGAGGAACTTGATCCTATCAAGTAAGGATCACACTGGCTCACATATCTCTTGAGAAGGTCTAGGTCGATGCACTGCAAGTCCTCTCGAGAAATCCACGAATCGTCCGATTCTGGCCGGCCTTGCCATTGGACCAGGTAGCGTTGATAGCCATGGCCTCGGGTCGTGATGGCTTGATTGTCCAGGATACACTCGATCCATTCTCCTCTCTCAGGCCAATTAATGGTGGACCCTCTAGGCTAGGGTCACTCACAATGGAAGGAGTAGGTCCAAAGGCCTCATTGGATATCGCTGTCGGTTCCTATACTCAACCAGGTATGCGATATTGAAGGTAGAACTAATGCCAAAATCCGGTGGCAAATCTAATACATAGGCATTTGGTCCAACCTTCTCTATCACTCTAAAAGGTCTGGCTCCGCGAGCATAAAGTTTCTTTTTTTAGGCCTAAGCCTAACCAAGATAGAATTCCCTACATTGAATCCATTAGCTCTTATTTGGAAATTAGCCAGTTTGTTAGATATTTCATTATTTAAATTACTCTTATGGCTAATATCCTGATGCATATGCTATACGGTGTTCAGTGCAGGTGTGGACATGCTGGGCACATGCAGACTCCTAACAGGTGACACAAAGGACTAATACTAACACCTAATAGACTCGACTATGCATTCCTATCGAAAGAGGTTTATTAGATCTTAACTAGGACTTGGGCATGGGGCATGAGTCATGGTTGATAGATGACATGCAGAAGAAAATTTGTCAGGAACTCCTAATAGATGCCACAGGGTCTTCTAAAAGTAGGTAGCAAATGGGATGGGCTCTATGGATTCTTGCAACCTGGTAACCTCAACAAAATGTGACCCAATAGTTCTAGAAATATGAGATGACTCAGGGAAGGGTAGGAAAAGGAAGGGGATTCAGGGACTGGTTCTTGGCTAAAGAGACCGACCTTAATGTATGAGCATTGGGTTATGTCTCTAGGCAAGAAAAGGTCCATGCTATGGAAGGATGGATCAACAATTCTGGGAAGAGGTCCTCAATGGGAACTATGGGAGGGGGCTCATCCTGGGGGTACTGATTCAAAGAGATCAGTCCTTAATAAATTCTTATGGTTCTTATATTTTAGGACTATACTCAATAATTTGGCTCTCTTCCACAATTTCCTCAGGTAAGGTTCTAGCAGCAGTATCTATGTTCCTCCTCTAATTGTTCTTCCACTACAGGTTCCTCTACTAGACTTAACTTATAAGTGGCCTCTTTAGATGTCTCAGTGGGCTCAGGAGTTTTTTTTCTTTAAATTTTCAAGGGGTTCATCCTCTTCAAAGTCCTCTCCTTCATATTCGTCTACTAAACTAGGATCAGCCTCATACACTTCTACCTCAGGCTCATTAATGGGTTCTGGGATCTTTTCCTTGCAAACTAATGGGATAGAAGTAGTAGGCTGGTCTAAAGGAAGTCGGCTAGGTTTGGACTTAGGTTCAAGGGAATTAACCTTGTTAGACTTAGATTGATTGATTATGAGTTCCCTCTGATATAACTCGAATTCCCTTGCTAGATGATAGGCTTCCTCTAGGTCCTGAATTTGCCAATGAAACAGCTCCCACTGGAATCCCTATGCAGGCCATCTTGAAATTTAGCCATGATCTTAGACTCAAGTTTGACTGTATTACATCTCCTACTAAACTCGTTAAATTGGTCAATGTACTCAGACAAAGTCATGTTCCCTTGTTTCAATTTGTACCATTGGTCTAAAAGTTGGTACTCATAAAATCTACCTAGGTACTTTTCTCTCAATTTACTTTTCATGGCTTTCCAGGTACGAATTTCATCTCCTCTTTGATAACATTCATCCTCAATGTCTTCCCAGTATCGCCTAGCATGTCGGATTAGCTTATATGTGGCCAATCTAACTTTTGCTAACTCTGCCATCTGAGTGTACTCAAAATACTGATCTATTCTTTCTTCCCTCAAGATCTAGGCTTCTATCAAAAGTGGGTGCATAGGGTTGGGTGTGTCTAACAGGTCTTTCCTCTGGGTCCCCCAAGTATGGGTATGGGCTTCTAGGGTTAGACTCAGGGACAAGATCATGATAATAGGCTCTTGGATCAAGGGAGTTGGGCCTAGATGATCTACGTTTAGTATGGGCCATACGGGCTTCTAATCTAAGCTTTAAGATTATCCATGGATTCAGCCAAAGGTGGAGATGGTGGATGAAATGGGACTCCTGATCTATTGCACATGCGAGACTCAACACTAACTCGACTACGGGTACCCAAACCTAGAGCCCAATCAGAATGGGTTGACTCAACTTACACACAACTTAACTCCTAGTCCTTTAACTGGCCAGGTAAGAGATGGGATGGTGGGAGGCCCCCTGCTCTTGCAGGGACCCAATTAAGGAACTATCAATCCGCTTAGGTCGTTTGACACTGTACCTCTAGCCTAGACACCAGTATCCAGTAATAGGAAATGAATTGGTGCACTAGTCGTCCCATAATGGTTGAACCCGGCCTGTTGATATCCCTAGCCCTCTAGGACAAATTAAGTCTACTCGATTTTAATTAAGGTTGGGTTCAGATGCAAGGGTGGTGGTTTTTGGGCTAAGGAAAGGTAATGACCTCCTTCCCTTATCTTGGATATTGATGCCCTTAAGTTAATTATAAAATGATGGCAGGCAAATGAGAGTGCAAATTAAGATTTTAAGTATTTTTTTTGGTGTTTTATGAATATACGTCAATTTTTTTTTTTGATATTTTTTTAAATAGAAAGATAATTTGCAGATAATGACCTAATATACAAGAAACATGCCAAAATTTTAAAATATGCAAAAATTATACTAAAACAACCCTAAACTTGCTGAAATTGACTTTGCTGTCAAAAACAGGATAGAACTATTCTCAGGTGGTATTCCAGCTAGCAAAAATATTATAGATTGAAATAATTCCTAAGAAAATTCTAAAATTTCAATTAGAAGAAATTTATCAGAAAAATTTCAGATTTTTTTGAGTTATATACTGGTAGAAACAATTGAATTAGCAGGCTATGTACTGAGAAGGCTGAGATGCAAAATGATCCTAATGAACTCTTTGTTTTTCTCTTCAGGGGTCAAATCACAGCGGCACCCCTACACGCCATAGGAGATCCTGTAGATTGGGAAGAGAGGGTCTTGCAGCCCTACTTGTCTCCTATGATCGGATGGCTATGGTGAAGCACCCGATCCGAATATTCAAAGAGAACTGAGCCCAAATAGACTCTGATACCAAATGATGCGGGACTAAAATGCATGCATAAGTATTTTTGTATTTTTTTTATATTAAGAGTTCAATATTTAAATCCCAAAGATCAGACCAAGAACTTAAGTAGAGAGTTCTATGTAAACAAGAAGCAATCGCATGCAAGATAGGACCTAAAAAGCAATAAAAAAGAGGACCACCGAGGTTGAGAAGTCTCGGTTGGGCTAGTTTCCCTTCAGTATTGCTACTAGCAAGCAAAGGGGGTGTACCTGACAATGGTTAATGCACTCGATGAAGATCGTAGATGAAGGGATCGCTTTCTCTCCTGGATACGGCTTGGATGATCAAGCCGGAGACCTGTGGATTCTCGGCTTTCAACCCGGTGATCCGATCGCTGCCCGGTTGGAGTCATTGGATTCGTAGAAGTCGAGAGACCTGCAAATAGCCTATCAAGGGTTAAGAAACTAAGCAAGGATGAAAAATAAAGTTAAGACAGCAAGGGAAAGAAGAGTTTGAGGTTGGGCGGCCAGGGCTTGGAGAGGTGGATAGCGGCTGGAGACGGGGGCAAGACACAAGGAAGAAGAGGAGGGGTTCACATAGAATCCCCTTAGCACACAGCATATAGCACACAGTAGATGGAAAACTCAGTTGTATTCATTCAAAAAAAGTTATTAAATTTTCATACAAGGGGTCCCTTATATAGAGTCATGAGACTTAGGGCCCAAGCAAAAGAAAACAAGGAAAATAAGGGGTGCCCACTTTCTTCCTAAAGTGTAGAGCTGAATACATGGAAGAAAATACTCTCATGCCATACAAAATCCCTCCAAACAAGGTAGGTAGTGGGCAGTCAAAGGGGGGGACCAAGAGGTGTCAACTTCTTTCTTCTCTTGGCTTGGGATGGACCGCTTCTTTCCTAAGCAAGCTGGCATGAATCATGGGATTCATGTTTATCTATTTTGACTTTCCTTCTTGTCATGCTAACGTGTAGAGTTGGTGTGCTTGGGGTGTGGAAGGGGTGTGCTGGCGTGTGGACATCAACTCCTCATGCATGGGCCGACTTCATGATCCTCCAAGTAATCCTAGGTGGTGAAATCCAAGGTGTGACTGGGACTCTATGCGGTTGCTAAGGTGGCACACTGGGTGGTGTCCTTCACATGCTTGAGTCTTCTATGACTAGGCTTGACTCAATACAGACTCAATACAACTGGACATGATTACAAGATCTAAAATGGTAAATGGCTCAACATGAGCTGACTTAACTCAAGACTCAACTTGACTTATCCAAAATCCTAATGGTATGGATCAAATGCTAAATACAGGACTCAATTATGAAAAGGCCAAAAATAGGACTTAGGACTAAAAGTAAAGACTCAAATGGGCTAAGCCTTTTTTACAAAACTAGACTTAAAACACTGATAATACTAAGTAGATATCCATAGAGGGTTGAGAAGCCTCTGTTTTATTCTGGTGTCTCTGGTGTCCGCACCACCCACCTACTCCAAATGTGCATATGATCCATGTGTTCATGATAGATGAGACTCGTTAGGGACCAGCAAAGTCATCTAGAGCAGTAAAGAGGCAGAAGGTCAAAGAAATCATCACCTTCTCTAAGAAAGATGTGACTAGTATCTAGTTCCCACACATGGATGATATTTGTAACTTTGAATATTGATAACCATAATGTACACCGCGTATTAGTTAATAGCATAAGTGTAGTTGATATTTTATACTTTTCTGCCTTTTCTAAGATGAATCTTTCTATGGACCACTTGGAGAGGTATAGATCACTCATATAAGATTTTTCTAGTGATCCAGTGCCACCAGAAGGGACAATTACTTTACCAGTTAAAGCTGGCACCTACCCTCAGTGGGTCACTATCCAGATAAAATTCCTAGTTAAAGTGCTAGCACCCTATGATGCGATCGTCGGTCGACCAGACCTATATGCCCTTAATGCCATGGTTTCTATATTAATGGTGAAGTTTCCAACCAGTCATGACATTGGACATATCAGAGGGAATCAGGCTATAGCATGATAATGCTACAGTGCTTGGCTCCAAGCTAAAGCTTAAGAGAAGATCCTAGCCAAATAGTTTGGATTGGCTTGGACTTGGACAAGGTAATGAAGGAAAGTCCAACTACATTTTTGTAGGAAAATGCTAATGTGTTCGCTTGGTTTGCTACTAACATGCCTGGGATAAACCCTAAGTTGATGGTGCACAAATTAAACATCGGCCCAATTTATTGCCTGGTGAAGCAGAAAAAGCGAAGCTTTGTCCTAGAACAACAGAAGGCTATCATTAAAGAAGTTAACAAGCTGGTCAAGACTAGGTATATTAGAGAAATAATGTATCATGACTAGCTAGTGTACGTAGTGCTTGTAAAGAAGGCAAATAAAAAATGGCATGTATGCATAGCTTTCATTGATCTGAATAAAGCTTATCCTAAAGATAGCCATCCTTTGCCTTGGATTGACTAGTTGGTTGATGCAACTTTTAGTCATAAGCTACTCACCTTCATGGATGCTTTCTCTGTTATAACTAGATATGAATGGTATCCAAAAACTTGAAAAAGATCATCTTTATTACTTGTCATGGACTCTATTATTACAAAGTCATGCCCTTCGGGCTCAAGAATGCAGGTGTAACCTATCAGTACTTGATGAACAAGATTTTCAAAATTAGATTGACCAGAACATGGAGATCTACATGAATGATATGCTGGTCAATAGCTAATCTACTTATAACCATATTACCGATCTTCAGGAGAGCTTCAGCACACTGTGCGAGTACAAGATGAAGCTGAACCCAACAAAGTATGTCTTTAGAATAGTATCTAGCAAATTTCTGGCCTTCATGGTGTCATGCCGAGGATCAAGGTGAACCCACAGAAGATTCGAGTGATCAGGAAATGACTCCATCAAAAAGGTTTAGCACCTCATTAGGAAGGTGGCGGCCCTTAATCACTTCATGTCCAGATCAATAGAGAAGTGTCTCTCATTTTTCAAGATATTCAACTAGCTAAGAGACTTTCAATGAACCATTGAAGTCCAGCAGGCATTTGAGAAGCTGAAGAGATACATCAGTTTGTGCCCTTATTGAGCAAGACCAAGCTCAAGGAAGAACTTTTCCTCTACCTCGTTGTATCTCTCATTGTAGTAAGTGTAGTACTTATTTGGAAAAAAGGGAAGGTTCAAAAGCTTGTATACTACATCAGCAAAGTCCTTCATGATACTAAGGCTAGGTACATAAGGCTAGAAAAGTTCACTTTGCCCTTATCACTTCTACTAAAAAGCTTAAGCCATACTTCTAAGCCCACAATGTCACCCATCTTACTGATCAACTCATAAAGGTGGTCCTTCATTGACTGGATACTTTGAAAGGATAGCCACATGGGTATTAAAACTCTCTGAGTTTGATATGAGGTTCCATTCGAGGCTCTAGATCAAAGCTTAAATGCTCGTTGATTTGGTTTTGGAATGCACCATACCGAAGGATAATAAGATGCAAGTGGAAGGGACAAGTTCCCAAGTTGATTCAAAAGAATAATGGACCTTGCATGTAGATAGCTTATCGAGTTTTTGAGATTTGGAGTAGGGCTGATATTGGCTTGTCTCGAAGGAGAGGTGTTTGAGTATGCTCTGTAGAGGTTGACTTTCTTATAATGAACAATAAAGTAGAGTATGAAGCACTCATTGCCAAGCTTAAGATTGCAAAGGAACTAGAAGTCGGGCATCTTATAGTTTTTAGCGATTCTCAGCTGGGTGGTGGGACAAGTGAAAGGCAAATATGAAGCCTGGGAGGAGAACATGAAGTACCTCAGCAAGGCAAAGGGGTTGACTAAATCCTTCCAAGGTTTGACATCAAGCAAGTGCTCAAGCTGAAAATGTTAAGGTCGATGCATTGTTAAAGTTGGCGGTACTCTTGCCATCAGACCTTCAGAAGAAAACATATTTTGAAGTACTGAAGCAGTCAAGCCTTGAGGAGCCTCAGCTTATCCAACAAATCCACAAAGAACCTAGCTGGATGGACCTGCTTTTCAGGTATCTCAAGCATGGCAAATTACCCTTAGATCGGAAAGTGGCTCGGAAGATAAAGTGTCAAGTTTCTCATTACATCATATTTGACAACAAATTATACAAATGCCTATATTCCTTGCCTCTGCTGAAGTGCTTGCAACCCATTTGAGGTAGACTACATGCTGAGGGAAGACTATGAGAGGGTTTGTGGAAATCATTTGGGTGGCAATCTCCAGCCTTCAAAGTACTTTGGCAAGGCTACTATTGGTCAATTATACAGCAAGATGTAACGAATTTGTGCAACAATATGATTACTGGCAGAGGAATGCCATCATGTAGCATCAACCAGTGTCACACTTGACCCTAATTATAGTGCCGTGGCCTCTTGCCTAATGGGAAAAGGACATCCTGGATATATTTTTTCAAGCTATTAAAAAGTATAAATTCTGATTGTTGGCAATTGATTATTTCATTAAATGGATAGAAGCCAAACCTCTGATTTGTTAAAAAGCCCGAGTGAAGGGCTTTGTGTGAAAATCTATCATCTATCAATATGGTATCCACAGGGTGATAATCACTAGCAACGATATCTAGTTCAATGGTGCATGGTTCCGCGAGTTCTACCAAGAGTTTAGCATCTCTTAGTGATTCACTTCGATGGGGCATCCACAAGCCAATGGTGAGGTTGAAGTCCCAACTAAACTCTTCTACAGGATGGTAGGCTCGACTTAGTCAAGCAAAAGGATACTAGGTGGATGAGCTTCGTCATGTGCTATGGACTTGCCAAACCATCTAAAGGATTCTGATTGGAGAAACTCCCTTTAGCCTTGCATTCAGAACTGAAGCTATCATCCCGGTAGAGATCGGGCTCCTCTTATTCAGAGTTGATGAATACAATGGGGACACCAACTCTTAATGGCATCGAATAAACCTAGACACTAGAGGAGCACAGGGAACGTACAGCCATGAGAATGGCCTCTTATCGTTAGAGGGTGGCTTAATATTACAATGCTTGAGTCAAGGCCAAGAGTTCAAAGTGGAAGACCTAGTACTATGGCTAGCCGATATTTCATAACCACCAAGCAAAGAAAGTTATCTCCAAGCTAGAAAGGCTCGTACCAAGTAGATGAGGTAATCTATCCAGGCACGTATAGGCTGAAGCATCTTAATGGAACTTATCTACCTAGACCCTAGAACTCCTTTAATCTTTATATGTACTATCGGTGATGGGGTCTTATTAATAATTCCAAATTCATTGTTTGCTATGCATATGTTTTTGTTATAGCAACTTATATGTTATGGAATGAAAAATTAATCTATGATGACACTTAGAGGGATAACCACTTGATGGTCCCTCTCAAGTGATTACACAGGTCAAAAGCCTTAAATTCCCAAAAGGCAAAGGATCACCATGGAGCCTTGTAGCCTACGAAAGGTTTTCCCTTAAGGACAGTTGCCCGAGCTAGTTCTGTATGGCAATGGCCCTAAGGCATTGTTTAAGTAGGAAGCGTGAAGTAGCTACCTTGGAGAAGCAGAAGGGTGAAATGATTGCCTCAAGTTGGAAAGCCTTTAGCCCAATACAGCACTAGAAAGTCTTTGGCCTAGTTCAAACTCAACACCAAAAAGTCTTTTGCATGATCTAATATTGGAAAGCCTTTGGCCCGACACAAACACCAAAAAGCCTTTGACTCGGATCAATGGTTGGAAAGCCTTTGTCTTGATGTAAACACTGAAAAGCCTTTGGCTTGATTTAAACACCAAAAATCCTTTGGCCTAGTTCAAGATCGACTCAGAAAGTCTTGGCTTAGTCCAATATCAAAAAGTCTTTGGCCTGATACAAATAGTTGGAAAGCCTTTGGCCCGGATCAATAATCGAAAAGCCTTTGGCCTGATGCAAACGTCGGAAAGCCAATGTCCCAATGCAAATGTCAGAAAGCCATTGGCTTGATGCAAAGACTAGAAAGCTTTTGGCCCGGTTCAAGCTTAATACCAAAAAGCCTTTGACCTAACTCGACATCGAAAAGCTTTTGGCTCGATGCAAATACCGGAAAGCCTTTGGCATAGATCAACAATCATAGCTTGATGCAAACATCGAAAAACCTTTGGCCTAGTTCAAAGATTTGGTTTCAGTTCAAGCTCAATGCCAAAAAGCCTTTGGCCTAGTCCAACATCGAAAACATTTGGCCCAATGCAAACACCAAAAAGCCTTTGGCTGAATGCAAATACCAAAAGCCTTTGACCTAGTTCAAAGATTAGAAACTTTTTAGCTTGGTTCAAGCACAATGCCAGAAGCCTTTAGTTTGGCCCAATATTAGAAAGCTTTGTCCCAACACAAACACTAGAAAGCCTTTGGCTGGGATCAACAATTGAAAAGCTTTTGGCCTAATATAAATACCGGAAAGCCTTTTGCTCGATTCAAAGACCAGAAAGTCTTTGGCTTGGTTCAAGCTCAATGCTAGAAAGACTTCAACCAGGTCCAATGTCAGAAAGTCTTGGCTTAATGCAAATACCGGAAAGCCTTTGGCCCGACACAAATATCGAAAACCTTTGATCTGGTCCAAAGGCTGAAAAGACTTAAGCCTGGCTCAACGATGATGGAGGCCAACCCTCGTTCATCCATCCAAAGGCCATGTGGGTAAACATGTGGATAATACACCTGGAGCTTAACCATGACTCAAGAAGGCTTCACATTCCACTTGAAAACCTTGAGGATGGCTTGAAACTTCATAAGGTTTTGAATCGGATGCTCACCTGCAAGTTAATCCAATGGATTAAGTTGATAGTAGTTGACTGATTGTTTGCAAGGTCTTCAAATGTAAGGAGCTTGTCCAAAAAGCCTAAGTCTAGTCCAAGACATGGGCAGCAACCTTGTTACGGGAATCCTTTATTCCCTCCTCGTAAGCAGTAGTTGTGAAGTTGACCTTTTCATCAGAAAGTATTCCGATGCCCGGACGTCCTTCACATCTTGCAAAGCAGTAGCGGCCTTCTTGATGGGGACATCAACAAGAAGAAAATATTTTCTACTAATTCTCTTTGGTTTTGCAGTTAATATGGTTTACTAAAGAGAAAATAAGATCTTTGAAATGAAGCCCACTTAGTCCATGAAGCCAGCTCCACTTGAAGCTCAAACCCTAGCCAATTCATGAAAGAAAGCCACATTTTTCTTAAATTGGTTCAACTTAGGCCAAAGCCCAACTTCAAGCAAGCCTTGACGCCCTCCAAAGCAAGGCTCAAGCAAGTCATGGCACCTCCCTTTTGAAGCCCATTTTTTCACATGGGACACATTTCAAATATTCTTGGGGAAGGATTGGACACCTCATCAAGAATTATGAGGGGAGCATACAACCACCTTCCACTTCCCTCCAACCAACTTGCTATGTGAGATGCCACATCACATCCCACTTAAGGCTCCACAATAGCAAATAGAAGCCATATCATTGCCATGTAGATGCCACATATCAAAGTGGTTGTAACTTTTTATCCATAATTTATTTCTAGTTAGAACCACCTACCCAAAAGTTGTTGGATCCAACTAAGCCCATCCTTATCCCCTCTCTCTCCTCTTGGTTGAATTCCCTAGCTTAGGAGCCTATAAATAAGGCCCTAAGGCTCTCACTTGTATTCATGTTATGTTGAGTTAATGAAAGAAAAGTTTCTTCTTGTTCTAGTTCCATTGTGTTCCCTTGTATGGAGTGAGTGAGTCTCTTGAGTTTGAGTATTTGAAGCTTTGTTTGAGGAGAGGGTGAGAGTTTCTTGTGTATGTGTTTGAAGGGTGGGATGCCCTTTGATTAATCCAAGATCCAAGTTCCTTGAAGTCAAGCACCGGCCACTTCTTTCTTCTTCTTCCTTCTTTCCCTTGTTTCAATTCCAACTTGATTTCTCTTCCATGCCTAATGCTTGATTTTGTTGCAGGTTTTCTCAGGTTTTCCAAGTCCAAGATGAAGGTCTCCAAGCCATGGATCAAGGCCAAGATGAGTCCTAAAGGTAGGGAGTGCTAGTCTTAGGGTTTAGACCTCAAATCCTTGAGTGTTGAAAGCTTTCCTTCCACCAAATATTTTAGCCATCATTGTTGGTAGGAAAACTCTTCCTAAGCTTCATTAGATTTGATCATTTGAAGGTTAACGTATCCTAGTAGTGATGGTTTCCTTGCCATGAAGATCGTAATCATTATTTTGAACTAGATCTATATTATGGGTGATGTAACTTAGATCAACTGCCTCATTATAAAAATTCTTTTCTTGGATTATTTAGCCTATTTATTTGATAATTAATTATTCAAGTTTGCTTGCTGGTTAGTTTGCTAAAACTTTCTATCCATTTCATATCATTTTGAAAGTGATTAGCATGAGGGTGTTTAATTTTGATGAGCTAGTTTCTTGCTTGGATGAAATTATCTCCCCTTATGATTAATTTTATGCTTTAAATTCATTGCTTTAAATGGATTGTTAATCGTTGGAAGCACATCACCATCCATGCATTTCATCCATCTCCCACGCCCCCCATCACTTCTCCTCAAGCAATTCGATAAAGGTTTAGAAGTCTTTGACCGCCTTCAAAGCAGCTGTGTTGATCCTGTTCTCATCGACTTTATTAATCTCTTCCTTTACCACCTTGAGAGTGGCCTCCAGCTTCCTTATTGTGGCTACCTAGGCTTCTTCGATGCCTTTTAATCTGGAGTTTTTTTTCCATGATCCTTGTAATGCCTTGAAATCCTTGGCCCTTTTTGTTAAGGCATTGATTTTTTTGTCAGCCTCCATGTGTCAATTGGCAAGCTTCTCCTTTAGCATTTCAACCTCCATTCGATGTCTCCTAGTTTCGATCGAGGAGTCTCTGGTATCCTTGAAGTAGCTATTCATGTATAGCACTATCTGCCAAACAAGGTCTGTTAGCAACTGAAAATACATATGCATGTATATAACTTGCAAGTGAGCTGGCTTACCTGGTGAAGCAATTTATTATATTCCTTCATTTGGTGACCCGAGGCATATCTAAAATTTTGTTTGCATCAGTAAGAAATATGAGCTCGGAGAAGACCTTGTGCACAAGTTTGTAGTCCTCTAACACAAAGGTGTTGAGCCTAGTGCAGGCAGGGGCTACCCTAGATACCCCTTCTGGGCACAATAGGAGATAGGCTTATTTGAGGAGGTGGGCTCCTCCACCCTTTGTTTGCCCTCCTGAGGGGTAGGATCTAGCCTTACTTGGGCTTGGCAGGAATGATTCAACCTTACTTCGACATGGGGGGTAGGATTTGACCTTACTTCAACTACGAAAACATGGAAGCTCGGACAACTCTCTTAAGCTTCGGATCTTCGGTTACTCACTCCAATTTGAGGAGGCGAAGAGGCAACTGGGAATGCAGTGGCAAGTGGCAACATGTTAATTACCTACCCAAGCTTAAGCAATCAAAGATGCGACTAGAAATGCAACAACGACATGCCAGGCAGGCTGCTTTCACCTAGAGTGCTTTTGGAGAGTTAGTGGTGGGGGAGGACTTCTACTCTTGAAGCGAATGCCCTGACTATCCCTGTAGTCATCATGCCTCTTCCACTTGTGGGTTTGCCTGTGTTCTCGCCCTAACCTCCCCGCATCTTTATGCTCTAACTTTATTGTGTCTTTATCCATCTTTGCAACAAAAGCAATTCGAGGTCAGTACTAAATGAGTAAATCAAATGAAAGTCAAAGTTCAGGTCCGAGTGCACCTTAATGGCTGGCTGGGCTGATTTCGATATTATACAACATCTACTCTGAAAGAAGATCCTTCAAGGCTGGCACTTGAAAGTCATGTAGAGCCTTGAATTGCTCTCTCTAGCACTGATCCAGGCTGGGCTCCTTGAGGATTGATGCCCGAGGCTTGCCCTAGTCGATGAAGTCCCAAGCCTCCTTAAAAGTCTTAGAGACGAAAAGATAATGCTCCTTCTAGTCATTAATGGTGGAAGGAGTGCCTTGAATCAATGGAAGGATACCTTTTCTCTTACGAGGTGATGCATACCACCACCCATTCAAGTCAGGATTCTTCTTAAAGGTATAAAAAGATAGGAAGAGAGAAATGCTCGGAGTGACCCCATCCAAAAAATAAACAATAATAAAACTGTAGATATGCCATCATGAATTTGGAGAGAACAAACATGGTGACATATCAAAGAATCTAAGAAATGTAATAAAAAATGGATGGAGAAGAAGCTTCAACCGAGCTTGGAAGCACTCCTCATAGAGACTCATTTGGCCCGGGGCAGTTGGCAAGCTCGATCTTCAGCCCCGAAACATCCAGTTGGAACTCCAAAGGGATCAGATAGTCCTCATAGATCTTAACCTGATCCATCTTTGTGAATTTTGCTTGGATGTCCTTTGGGTCAAAGTCCTACTCCACCTCTTCCTCCTCCAGAGTAATCACCACCAGGGCTCGGGACTCCAAGGATGCACTCATTTTAAAACTAGCAAAGAAAAGAAAGATTATAAAGTTGCAGGAACATGGAAGAGACCAGAGAAGTAAGAAGAATCAGGGCTCACAGCAAGAAGATGACTAGAAAACCTTAAAAAGTTGGTACAGACCTACTGGAAGGTTTAAATAGAGCCAAATCTCTTCTAGGCATTTTCTCCCAGAAAAATTAATGAGGGGGATGGTGAAAAGGCAAAATCCGGTGGACAACATCTGGATGGATAATGCATGGCACTTCCTTGTCAGCATGGATGCCGTGGCAGATTTGGTAGTTATTGATAGTGGCAAGCAAATTGTGCTTCACATGGCATTCAAAGCAACACTACCTTTACCATGCAAGAATGGTTCGAATCCCAATTGACATTGCAACGATTTAGGTATCCACATACTAAGTCCCAAATTAGATTTTGGATCGGAATTAGTTCATCCCCACCTTAGATCTTGGGTCGATGCCACTCATCATCTACTATCATAGGAAGTTCTAGCTGTGGGTTAAAGCAACTTCTCTATGAATGTATCTCCCAAGGGATGTCTTAATTTGGGCTCATAATTGGGTTCTTAATTTCATATTATAGATCATGCTCATATTACAGATTATAATGATCTACCCTTGGATTTTTAGTCAATTTTGGCACAACCCTAGTAGGCACTCTGGCCTGGGTGATATTTGGTGTGGAGTTAGCTAAAAGTTAGCCATTATGTTATAACAAAGTTCATAATTAACATTCGAAAACATGTAGAGGCATATAGTTGGAAGATATATTTCGTGAAAAGTCCAATTTTATTGAATTTGAAGGATGATTACAAAAAGGAGGTGATTACACGTAAAAAAAGGAAAATAAAAGGGGAGGAACAAATGCATCTATTTGGGCCTCGGAGTTCTGTCTTCTTTGGAGCGCACCTCGAGGTCAGTATGAGTGGCTCGATAGAACCTGACACTAGAGGGAAGCTGCTCAAGGCTTTTTGTGAACATCTTCACATGGTCATCCACTGTAGCCTTCAAACTTTTGTTTGAAGGGTCAACCCTCAGAAGTTTGGCACTAGGGTTTAAAAGATAAGCTGGGACCATCAGCTTGCACCATTCAAAGCCTATGAAGAAACCTTTTTTGTAAAGAAACCTTTTTTGTAGGCCTCTGAAATGATTTTAGATTTCATCTTCTCCACTTTGGCACTAGGGTTTAAAAGATAAGCTGGGACCATCAGCTTGCACCATTCAAAGCCTATGAAGAAACCTTTTTTGAAAGAAACCTTTTTGTAGGCCTCTGAAATGATTTTAGATTTCATCTTCTCCACTCTCTGCCCTCCTCTTGGCAGAATTGGTTAGCTGCTCCTGATCGATGAGCTGGTGATGGAGATGATCTACTACCCTCTTTTCTCTTCAACAACTCCACATCCTTAGCCTTTAAGGTGAATGAGTGGAGCCTACATTGGAGCTTGGACATCTATCTCTGTTATCACCTGGACTATTCTCATGGCCGAGCTAGATTCCACAGGGGAAGCCTCAGTTTAGGAGCCTTTCAAAGAACGGACCTTGATAAGGAGTGATGACTAGGCTCTTCTTTCTTTGCTCATCCAGTTTCTTTATTAGGTCCTTTATTTTCTCCTGAGTGCTTGTGCAAACTTTCTTAGCCTCGATAACTTACTGCTCAAGTTCCTTTATTCAGGCTTCCGCCTTGGTTATTGTTGCATCCCACTGGTCAACCTTGTCTTGGGCTTCATGGAGGGCTTCTTCATAGTCATTGACTTCTTTCGTTAGCGCGATGTTCATGACTTTCTCTTGTTCTAGCTAGTACTCTAATTAGTTTACCTTTTTCTGCACCGAGGAAGCTAGAGTGGCAAAACGGACCAAATAATGCTCCAATTGTATAAATGCTAGAAGAAATAGTGATCACCATACAGGTTAGATGAGATGCAACAACAAGAATGAAGAGGCGAGTCATGAAAATTACTCACTCGAATGAATGCCCCTAGGGCATCAAAATTTGAAGCATCTACTCCAACAGCTACCATTCCATCAGTGGAAGGAGGCTCCTAAGCATTTTGGTAGCCCTGTTGAGGTTTGCCTACACTACTTTCGGCCTGTGGCCTTCTGTTTGTGCTGCTTTCAGGCTCCAGCTACCTTCTATTTTTGTCTCTTTCGAAACACGGGCTTCGGCTTCTTTTGCTTCCAGAGCGTAGAGTTTTGCTTGCATAGCTTATGGAGCATGGGCTTCAACTTTCTCTGTTTTTGATGTGCAGGGTTCCCTTATCGGTGGATTTGTTGTATCAAATGTTATGCCAATCAATGCAGCTGGTAGATCAATCACCAGTGGGCTCGTCATGTCAATCATCCCAGCATGTGAGTTGGTAGCCAGGGATTGGTTATGCTAGGCACCCCTTCAGTGGATTAGTAGATCGATAGACACTATCGAAACCCTCTCTAGTGGTATGGTCACCTTCACCACAAAGGCTTCATCGGATGGTGTAGGAATGTTTTCGACTTCTATCAAGATTGTTTCATGCTGGCTGCCATTCCACTTAGCGATGACGATACTTGAGCAATCGGGTGGCAACCTCTTCCTCTATTGAAGTCGGCACCATAAGTGGCATGACTTGGAGATGATTAACATCGGGGGTTGTTCACTAGAAGAGCAGTCATCAGTGCATCCCTCTTGGCTCGTTTCCTTTGAAGCACCTTCTTGAGCACTGTATGATCTTCTAGATCCATTTTATCTCAAAAAAGTTATAAAGAGAACATTGGAAGGTTTAGCGAATAAACTTCCAAATGAATCTCAGAGGGAAAGAAACATATTTAAATAAAAAAGGAAAAAAGAATATGAAAAGGTGTTTTTGTTGAAGCCAAATCTCCAAAGTACCCTTCAGCAATGGTGTAGGGGGCGGTCGCTTCGATTCCCCTAACGGTTAGTGACTAATGTTGTCCGGGTGCTGCTTGCATTAAATAATAAGTCAACAAATCCTCCTCTAGATCCAAGGCATAGTAACAAGTGTTACTCTCTTAGTCTAACTGGCTCCTGGCTTATACTAAGAAGTAGGGGGCAATTATTACAGGAATACTTCGGATGCCTTGGATATATCCTCAGGACACGACTTCAGGGATTAATGCTTGATCCGCCAACCCATCCACCGACTTATCCGTTGGCCAGAGCTTGCTACCAAGGTATCATTATAGTCTAATAGTTAGATGTTGAAATTCAACCTGTAACCATCTACCGACTTGTCGGCCATGCTAAGCCATATGCCGAAGCATGCATTGCTTAGCCATTATTAGGTGCAGTCCTTTAGCACACCCCTTCTCACGTGGTTCATCTCTTGGATTTCAAATCGTTGATTGTCCAGATCATGGGAACAACTGTCCATGACAATGATATCGCCAGTAATAGCATCCTCAATGATCCCTGGAATCAGATCATGGCTACAATCCTATAACAGCATGATCATGGCCCGCCACTCTCAGAGTTTCCTATTTTATTTAGCTCTCTTCTATAAATAACAAAGACCCGAGGACTCTCGGTAAGCTACTCTTTTCCATGCTCATTATTTTTCTTTTATCCAGATTGCTGACTTGAACGTCGGAGGGTTCTCCTAGAACCAACTCTGGCTGGGAACTTTGTTTTGCAGGTTAAGCTAGCGATGATCTCTGCTAGCCAGCACCTTCTCTGACCTTGAGCAAGAATTTGCTACAACAATCACTAAATGTTATTATTCTCTTTTATATGGAAAACTTGGTATTTACTATCAACTATTTGAAGGAATCCACGTTTTGGTTGTTTCAAGTTACGCAAATAAATATTAAGAAAATAAAAATAATACATAACCGTTTTCAAATGATGAGGTAAAACTTTATACTCTTAACTTTTAAGGATGCAGGAAGAGAAGGGAAAGAATGACTTGATGGAACTTATGAAAGAGGTTATCGGCAGACTTGAAGTGAAATCAGGAGAAGGCTTAATGAATGAGTATTCAAAAATGACTCCACAAATTTATAACGCTTGATGATGGATATGGATACAATATTTCTTTTGTAATACAAACATTAATGACTAAAGAAGTTACAACCAAGATAAATAAACGTGATCAAACAATTTGCAACCAAGATATTCTTGACTAAAATGTAGCTTTAAAGTAAAAGCTCGAAGCACTATTTTTGTATTGTTCAAAGTCTAGAGAATGTTTTAAAAGCTTAAAGTATATGTAAGGTAGTCCTAAACAAAAATGATCCCCAAATGAGGATTTGTAAAATGGATGCAAAATTATTGGTTTAAAGCTTGATGGATAACCTCTACGGAGGTAGTGCGGTTTTTAAAGGCTTGGCTCCCCCTTTGCCTGGTCACGGGTTCGAGAAATGATCATGTGGATGACTCGATTAAATTTTGAAATTTTCGGATGCACGTGACTGAGAGGTGGACCGGAAATTTTCGGATGCACGTGACTGAGAGGTGGATCGGCTGATACTTCGACGTCGTAGAGGGGCTAAGCTGACGTACTCACATGTTCGGGTAAATTCTGGAGGGTGGGAAAGGTACGCGAAAAATTGTGACCTGTATCGAATAAAGGCCTAGCGGGCTGGGAGCCTGTATGGAGCACTACATATGGATGAAATCCTCCTACCTTTTTTTTTTTTTTTTAAAAAAAAAAGAAGCTTGATGGATATGATCAATATCAAGACAATGTTTTTGTCTTAAATAATTGATGGAAAGGAATTAATTAAAAAAATACAAATATCAAAAAGTTAAAGACAAAGAAGTATCATGACCCCGGGAATTTGCAATCAAGAAAATAGGTTGGCCTAAAGTGCAGTATGGAAGGAAAGGTTCCCTTTCTGTTAGGAATAGATGTTCTTTGGTATTATATGGGAGAGATCCCTTTTTCTTTAAAAATATTTTTTTGATTGATGATTTTCATTATATTTATTTGAGATTTATGAATTAAAAGTTTAGCTTTATTAAAAAAAAATTGGAGTATGAAAGGAAAAGCTTTTCTTCCTATCGGAGTTAGACCGCTTTAACTGATTTTATTGGCCTAATTCCCGAGTCTAATGGAAATTTCAAACTATTTATTCAAACAGGTCCTAAATAGTCTTTTTGGTCAATATCTATGACAAATTTGGGGGACAACTCCTCACCCTTTCCCTCTCTCCAATTTTAATTGGAATTTGATTTTTCGATGATGAAGAACGAGCTTTCTCAATCTCACCTTATCTTTTTATCGATAAAAAAATTAATTAAAAAAATGTATAGATACAGGGTCACTCTGATGGCCACGTATACTAAAATTTGATGCCATATTTATGTACCTAGATTTATTTTTTTAAAAATTGAGAAATAGACCCGTTGCCCGCCTGACGCGAAGCGGGCAACTAAATCGCAAGTTCGCAACCTCTGGTGGGCGGAAAACGGTCCATTCGTTTTTTTTTTTTTCTTTTACCTCAAACCCAAAACCCGACAAATTATTAATTGAACCAGGTCCACCACGACATTTTGGAACAGTTCAATCAATAATCGACACGTCGACAACAGGGAAAAGAAATCTGCAGATCGGTGCCGGCGGTTAGAATCAACCGCGACTCCATGATGGAGAGGCGGGCGTAGTCGAAGGTGTGGAAGCCGACAAAGTTTGTCGATGTCGAGGAGGGCACGGAGGAGGTCGTCGCGGACGGGAATGATGCGGAAGATCTCGAAGGGAAGGGATGGGGAATGGATGGAAAATCCAAGATTCATGCTTTGGGAAAACGCTTGCGGAGGAGGTGGGGAGGGTGACGAGGTGGTTCGGCGAAGAGCTTGTTGGCCGAGAGATTAGGAGCGTCAGAGGGATAAATCGAAGCGGAGTCCACTGAGGGAGGTGGGAGATAGGGGGAGGAGGTAGTGGAGGAGGGGCCACAGGTAGTGCTTGCAAAAGCCGTGGTAGAAAGGGCATGGAGGTCCGGCTGGAGAACTCGTGGAGGAGGTGGGCGGCGAGAGGCGTCGTGGTGAGCGGGGTCGAGGCCACGGAGAGTGCCGACGTGGAGGACATCGACGCAGGCGGGGAGGCTGGAGCGGAGCTGGAGGACCGGGGCGTCCGGGTCGTAGGAGAAGGACCAACCAGAGGGGGCGGGAGGATCGGGGGTCGCGTGGAGGGGGGGAGGTAGGCGACGGTGATCCGGCACCCCGGTGGCAGCGGCACCGGCAGAGGAGAAGATGCCTGGGTCCGCCATGACGCGTGGCACGCGGGCCGGGTGGCGGGGCGGCGACGGGAAGTCGGAGTCGGCGGCGGCGGCCAGGTCCAGACTCCAGAATGTTCGCGGAGGAGAGAGAAGGGACCCGCGGGATCGTGAAATCGCACGATTGATTCCCTCGTTCGATCGGCGATTATTGGTTGAAATGGTCCAAAAATGACGTGGCGGAACTGGTTCAACCAATAATTTTTTACTTCACCTACCCTCCCTCTCCCGATTGCTCCACCTTACCTTATCTCCACCCCCTAAACCAGTAAAAACTTACCCTCCTTCTCCCGATTACTCCACCTTATCTCTTCCCCCTTAACCAGCAAGTGGTGGTAGTCACCGGGGGGGGGCGAGCGGCTCGGCGAGCCGCGAGCGAACGGCGTGGTGTGGAGTTGGTGGAGCAGCGAACGACGAACTCGAGGTATGTATTCCTTTTTTTCATATTTTCGTCTGCTCTCCCTCTGTTTCTTTCTTTTTTTTTTTCCTGGGTGGTGGTGGAGCTGTGAAGGTGGCAATGGGGCCTGCCGCTGGCAGCAGTGGTGGTGGTGGTGAAGTAATGTGACAGCAACAGTTGTTGTCGACTGTTTTGTGTTTGCACGTGTTGCTAGTGTCCTTTGGGATGTTAGTAAAGAGGCATTAGGAAAAGACACTGAGTAATGAATAAAGAAAGCATATAATTCATTCATGAAATGAAGTCATTGATCATTTGGATGTGTTTCATTAGTAATTTTTGATTTGGAAATTAAGTATTTAATGTGACTTATTATTTCTTCATTTGGATTTTTGCAACTAGTATGGCTGTATGAATCTTGATAGAACTTTTATTTTGATTGTTGTGCTTGAAAAAATGAAGTATCACAACTTTATTGTTTATTTTGGTAATTTAGTAAGGGTGGATGAAGTATCACAATTTTATTGTTCTCCTATGTCATGAATTATGATTGTTTAATTGCTTATTTTCTATTTCTCATTGCTAGTATATGCTTGCGTATAAATGCATGATATTTTTAATTTCTTAGTAGACTGCCTCAACTCTAGGCACCCACCTAAGCAGCTGCCTAGTGCCTAGGTGCTTGATGGTCCCTGGCCACCGGTGTTCTCCCTACAGTCTATTAAAACATTGATGTCAAAATGTCATGCCAAGTTCCTTCTTTTAATATATGAGATGTATCGTCATCCAAGCATGTGGCAAACATGGGGAAGAAAACCTTTTCTTGAAGTGGCCTTTTTTGAAGTAGGATCTGATGAAGCATAAAGATAATATCAGGAAGATTCATGTTTCTACCTTATATTTCTAGTTGAGGTCTGTTTGGATCCAGTAATCACTAGTTTTGAAGGGACTTCTGTGCTTATATGAGACATCACCTAGCTGCTATGCAGCTGTGCTAATTGTTTCCTAGGTTTTCTTATAGGTTGCATTATCATTTTTAGCCATTAAAATATGGCATTCGGTATGTGCACAAATGTATTCAGTCCAGATGGAAGCTGTGTTGTGTGCTCTGAATTGTTGCCTACAAGGAGTGCAAGGATATAAGAGCAAAACTTGGCACCATCAAACTCTGAAGAAGGTGAAAATCTGGTCTAGTAGGAGAATTTCAAGGGTCAACCTGCAGACAAAATCTCAGGTAGATTTTTGTCCATTGAAGTGCAGAGGATCACATCTCGATGCTGGCATGACAAGTGTCACAGATGCGAGCAGGTCTGGCATGGTCATATGCAATTCTGAGGTAGTTGTCACACAGTAATGCTCAGAGACAGGTCTTCATAATTTCATTCTTGGCATTGTTATAACATCTCCATATTGTGATTCATACAGGTTAAGGAGGATATAAAATGTTCAGCATTTGTTTTATTTAATAATCAAGCAGCTGCATCAATTGAAGGTTAAGACCATAACTTGTGCATTATTAGCTATAGTGTAGCTGTGTGTAATTGCCAGCATCTAATTTATTGGAATATTGTTAAATGGCTGCATCAATTGCAGGTCATTTCTATAGCTGGATTATTAACTTGCATGCTTTTAGCTATCCCATCGGCTGATGCAGCTGATACGCTTAAGACATGCACTTGCTTATTGAAGGAATGCAGGTAACTTTTTTATAACTATTAAATTTTTTCTCATGTTACTTGGATTCATTTTTAAGGGTTTGGGGAGTGTTGACTCTTTGGAGCACTTGGACACGGTAGAACGAGATGCAACATGGCTGGGCACCACTTTGAAGTGTCCTTCTTGTGCCAGTAAAGGTGACAATACCTGGCACTTTTGGGAATGTCATGTAGGAGACTTTTTGTTTTAAGCAAGAAATACTAAACCGGTATAGGGTCCCATACTAGTTATTGACCAGTACAGTATGATATGGTACGGTACCGTACCGGGTTAATGAAATTATAAAAATTATCTCTTTTTTATGGCTATATTGTTTAACATGAATTGGACCCGAACCATACCCATACCAGGCCGAATTGGACAAAATTACCGATACAGTACGGTATGGTACAAGACTTTTTTTACTTTTTTGAACGGCCCAGCATTCCAGGCCGTTTTCTATGGATGAATCATATCGGCTAAGAGCCAGTATGGTATGGTACGCCCCAAATCGGGCAGTTCGGGACAGTTTCGAGAACCTTGGTTTTAAGTATTGGACACTTCAAGTGAACTGTCATGTTTTTAACATGAAGTTATACTTTAAGCAAAGTGTCATTATGTTTTCAAGATTAAGTTATCATTGTTAATTATCAATTATCTTAATACGTCTTGTTAAACTAAAATGAACCTAATGACTTACTTAAACAACTTGCAAACTTATGGCTAATCTACTGCTTTTTGTTTATTAGACAACATATTATTTTCTCACCTTCCCCCTTTTAGTTTCTATTTTTGAATAAACAGCAAAATAATGGTTTATCTGTATACTGTATTATATATTCTATTACAATATTATATGTTATTTGTATTATTTATACATGTTATGTATATCTATACTTTTGGAAGGACTATGGTCTTTTATCCTACCAATGCAAAATTGATTGACATTCTGAATTGTGAATCCACATCATTGGTTATGACAAGAAATAAAAAAAAATCATGTGTTTTGGAGGTGTGTTACCCATACATCAAGTGGGAGAAAAAATTGATAGTATTAGTGATAGTCAAGAATCGTGAACCGGTTCCGAGATCTGTACTAGTCGCTGGCCGGTACGGTACGATACTGTACCATACTGTACTGGTATGGTACTGGTCTCTATGAAACTGAGAACCTTTGGGCTCTTAGTTACATTAAAACCCCGGCTACAATATCCAATCTGAATTCGGCCTGGTATAGCCTGAATCAAGGTTCCCGGTACCGGTACCGGGAGCCGTACCGGTGGCCAGCCGTATCAATACTGTACAGTACCGTATCGTGCCGATATACGGTACGGCGTGGCATACCAGTTTGAACCGGTACGCCCAATTTTGGTACGCCCAATTTTTTTTTTAATTTTTTTTGATGAATTACAGGATTTTAATGTTTTTTTTTATTTTTTAGGGTTTAGGGTTTAGGGTTTAGAATTTAGTATTTAAGAGTCCTAAATGCTTGAAATTTAGAAATTAAGATATGTACCTTGACTAGTTTCAATTGAAATAAGATATAAAATGATAATTAAACTAAGATTATCAACAATTAATTAAAGTGAAATGTAGCATAAACATATAATTACATATCAATTTCTAGAATCGGGTAGAGTGTTGATATCCATAAATATAAGGATCATTTATATACTCAGTAGACAGATCGATATATTCCTCTAGCCAGGTAGCATGATACTTCTCTAAGCTCATTCCAGGAGGTATGCATGATGGATCATAACTCATCGTAGATCTCTCTCTGATATCCCGACTCTCAGAGCTATCCAGAGATTGATGATATGGCAGTGCATGGGCCCATCTAAATATACCAGTAGCAAAATCAGATCCATAAAATCCGGGCTGCATGGGATATAACCACTGGATGATCGTCTCAGATGCACTATATGGATCATACGGATCAGAAGTTGCCAGTAGCTGCGGGTAAGAGGATCCTGAATATGAGGATGATCCAGATACATCCATGGATCCTACTCCACATGCAAGAGCTGCAGCTGTATCATGTCCTGAACGACCACGTGGAGCCCGTCGTCTATATAGAATCGTATCACCACGGGGTCTATCAGATGGTACTCCATGATCTGTATCCTGCGTGGCATGGCAAAACTGCGACTCTCCAGTGAATCGAATAGGACTAGGTGGCTGCGACTCCTGTCCTCCTGCCCTTCCCTGATCACTAGATCCTCCACTATCTGAAGCACTATCATCACTGTCTCTGGTATCTGAATCTGAGTGGACTGAGTGCTCCGATGGAGGTGCAACTGTCTTTACTTTTCCTCTCTGTTTCCAGGTCTACTAGATGGTGGGGACGGACGATGTGCTGTATCTGCTGGAGCCCTGTGAGGAATATGACTTGTTGCCCATTGTCCAGCATCCACCCCAGCCTCACTAGCTATAAAACTGGCTGGTCGAGGAGGCGATCCTGGCTCATCAAGCTCTGGCGTCTGCTGCTGACCATGACCATCCAATCATTGGATCTTCATCCTCATCAACATATGAACTTGCAGTGGGATCGGGATATTTCAATTTTACTTCTTCCTGAATATATTTTAGCCTTACCTTAAATTATAGTATACATACACAAGATCGTTAAACGTTTCTGTTTCAGACGGTTCCTCTGCTTGAAGTGGATAAGGCCAAATATATATCAGTTGCGCTCACATCCACTGGATGACACCGTCTGGTAGAGGATCTTAACTGCAAGAACCTTTAGATTTTTAGCAGGTCCACCAAAATGCACCCACCATTCAGCTGCGAAAGACATTACATCATTTAGAATTTTAGGTTTGGCAAAATAAAAAATTTAATCATGATATAATATTACACTTATTCCTTAGTAGTACCTACCAGAATTCATCTTTGATTTACTTCTGATTTCTACGGTGGATCCAAATGAATTTGTGCCCTTCCTAAAAAATTGCCTGTCAGAAAAAAGTTTTGTTAGCATGTGCTACTTGTTGAAATTAATGCTCTTAAAAATCACTTAATAATTTCAAACTAACTTACTTCTTCAAGGCACATAGCAGCGATATTTAGATCGGGCTCCATCTTATATATAACATTGCATAGGGCAGATATAAGATCTTCGTCCATGGTAATGTCCGATACGAAGTACTGAAATCTCGGATTTAGATAGTAAGCTGCACATATATTTTAAGAATTAGTCAAGCATACTTGTATAAATCTACTTGAATTTTAATTTTTAGGGACTTCATAAATTACTACGTACCTGCTAGATGCAAATCCGAACTCATTTGATAACTCCACCGTCCATCAATGATCCGGATATACTCAGATGCATGTAATGAATCTGCCTCCTGGATCTTTTCCTTTGCCCTTTGTATCATGAAATATAAGAAGCCCATCTGAGCATACCTCTCGGAGTCCACGATGTGAAGTACCTCATATAGAGGCTAGATAGCTTCCACTATCTTTCAGCCTGCTGCCAGAATGTCTTTCTCGTCACTAAATTTTCTATATTGCTTCTCTCAGTATTTGTCCTGGCATATCTGCTCTCTGCTCTGCTGCACTCCTGACAAAACAATATCTGATGCAGCTCTACTTTCTTGCCAAGAAGACTATCAAGTGCAATGTAATTAGTAGCAAATCATGTGACCTCGGTCTCAATATTTTCCTCCTGTAAAGCTCTTCATCAATGATAAGACCCATGTATGGTTATATATAAATCTGGTAATAGACTGTGCTAGCTCAATAATCTTCTGCACCCTGCGGATTTTTTAATATCCATCAACATGAGGTCTATACAATGTGCAGCACAAGGGATCCAGAAAATATGCGGCCGCCGTTTCATTAAGATCTGTCCTGCGGTCATGTACTGTGGTCCATTATCAGTGATGACCTGCATGACATTATGCTCTCCTACCTGATCAATCATCTCCTCCATCAATTTGAGGATATAACTGGCATCACGCACTTGATCTAAAGCATCAATAGACTTCTGAAAAAAAGTCTTCCCATCACAATAAGTCAAGAATTGATGATGCTCCGTCTAGTAGGACCAGTCCAACAATCACACATCATCGTCAATCCATATACGGGCCACTTACTTTGATATGAGGATATCCATCCTTTTAGCTCCTTATTGCTGTACAGAAACTGACCATAGATATCTCTCGATGCTGGAGGATCTACACTTGCACCAGCAGTCTGTATAGATGAAATAGTAGAGTGATATATGGATTGTCTGCTGCATGGGCTGGGATATGACTGAAATGAAACCAGGAGATGTCCCACCATATATCCTTCTTCTTATCCTTTTTCAGTATTGTGTCAATCCTCTGTTGCTTGGAATCTCTACTGGAAAAGGCATGTGGATCGACATCATGGATAGTGGCTCCTTCTGGAATGTCCCTGGAATACTTTCTTCTACTGCCAAATGCTCCCAACATTGATGCAATACGGCTGGTGCCTCTCCTGACGGGCTCTCTGACTGAGGAGGTCTTCATAAACTGTCTCAGACTCTCCTGCAGCACTAGCAGAAGCGGATCCCGATCCTGATTCAAAAGCTAATGGCCCAAATCGCTGTCTATGCCTGGCTGTTTCCTCCTGCTGCCTCTACTCATACAAGCTCGCCTGAATAGCAGCCTGCATCTGTGTTTCCTCATCAGAAGGAATAGATGCTCCATCTGACTTCCCGGAGTAATAAGAAGGTGGTTTTGCGGCTCTGCGATCCATTTTTGCCTTCTTTGCTTCTCTTTTCTTCCCATCTTTAAAATCAGCAAAATATTTTTTCATCAACTGACGGACCTCCTGTGGACACCGTCGGCATGCAGATAGATCAGAATAGCCGTCAGCCAAGTACTGCTTCCCTTGTTACCCCCATCTTTGAATTCAGTATTGCATCATTTACACCTCCAGTGATGCCGACCCGAGAGCATTTCTCCATGCAACCAGCCAATGTCCCGCTCCGAATCATTTTTCTCCTTGATGGATCCATACCTAAATATTTAAATTATATATAAGATCAATAATAATGTTTATTAATTAATACTTTATTAACCTAATTTTTAAAATTTAATTTAATTTTTAATTTTTATTTAAAAAATTTAAAAAATAAAGAAAAATAAAAAAAATAAATTTTAGACTCATGTAGGATTCTATCATACATGCTACATATATTTTTTAAGATCCTATAAATGTATTAAAAGTCAAAAAATCTTCAATTTAAGACCTAGGGTACTATTCATGAGACGGATCAAAACTTGAATAAATCGATATGAAATTATAGTGAGAGTAGCTTACGAGCCTTATATTAATAATTTATAATTATATTTTTTTTAATTATTTTTTAAAAATTAATTTATTAATCCGAAATTAATTTTTAATTTAAAAATTATATACTTAACAAAAAATCAAGATTTTAGTATCATTGTGTAGATCTATCATATACTAATCACATACTCTAAAATCATAGCCAACAAATAAATTTTGACAGCATCTCCTTAATTTTCTATTTTGCATGGATTTTAACAAAAAAATGAAAGAAAGAGGGAAATATAGAAAAAGAAAGGTATACGTACCTTGATTTTACCTTCCTCTTCGACTTCTAGAAGTTTGATTGGTTGAAATGGATTAATTTTTTTTTAAAAGGAATCGTCGTTAAAAGAACAACGACAGAAGAGAGCTCCTAAGAGCTCTCTGCTGTTATAAGTTAAAGCTTTAAGAGCTTTCACAAACAGCCCCCCCACCACATGTCACATGGCTACAGTAGCCATGTGACAAAAACAAAAAAAAAACCCCCCACCCATCGAACCGACCTGAACCGGGCTGAATCGGGGTCGAACCGATCGAACTGATCGGTTCGGCCTCATTTCGATCGGTTTAGTACCGGTTCGGCCGGTTCGGGTCCGGTTCTGTCTGGTTCAACAATTTTTTTTTATTTTTTGGGGGGCAGTTTCGTTTTATGTGGCCGAACCGTGCCGGTCGGCCACCGGTCCGGTTCGGTACGCCTCGAACCGGCCAGCTCGGCACAGTTCAGAGAACCCTGGCCCGAACTGTATCATTTCAATCCGGTATGGCCCGGATCGTACTGTTTCAGTCCGGTATGGCCCGAACCATATCGTTTGGTCCAGTTCGAGACTTTCAAATAGTCTGAGATCCAGACTATTTTTTATGGCCAAATCATGCCGATTCTTGATTGGTATAGTTCGGTATGCCTCGAACCAAATGGTTCGATTCTATTCAAGAAATCTTGGTAATAGTGTTAGTATGCTAAGCTATATGATAAGGCATGTGATTTAAAATGCACATTGTTGATCGCGATTTACCATTCATAAAGCATTTGTGGGCTAAAATTCGATAGATCTGGAAACTTCTATACTATAAATCATGCAGTTCTATATAGTTTTATTATGTACATTGCAATCAATGGTATGTGTCTGGCATGTCAAATGTTCATTAATGATTTTGGAGTGGTAGGATCGAGGCCTCGAGCCTTTGGAAGGAGAGTTCATATATGCCCTACATTTATATGTTCATGCATATAGACACACAAAGAAATATAATATATATATATATATATGTCTTTGTGTGTCTATATGCATGAACGTATAAATGTATATATATATATATATGGATGTATGTATGTAGACTCATATGTACATGTGTGAGTATCCCATACCTAAATTTTTGTTCAATGCTTGAGGATGCTTAGACACCTAGCATTACTGGGCATACATGCCAAGTCTCTAGGTAATACTTTATTCCTTCCCTTGTTATGCCGCAGATCTTTAGCTAGTTCCTCTTTTGTAATGGAAGTTACATTTAAACAACATTTCTCCATGTGGAATTTGAACGTCTTATATAGTTGTGCTAAATCATATGCACCTTCTTACATGGTATATTTTCAAGAATTATGAGACTCTTAAGTTTTATGGAAGTTAATATGTGTTGGCATGGCGTCCCTGTTCCGGCCGGTCAGAGCTGCTGCACCACAGGACCGCTTCCTGGTTCACCTGCAAAACAGGTCCCTTGCCGGAGTTGTTTCGGCGGGGGACACTCCGATGCCTAAGTCAGAGGCGGCCCAAGCCACAGAATGGGAAAGATTCTCGAGAAGCAGAGAGAAGGCTTTGTGAATTTAGAGTGCGTATGCGTGTGTACCTCTCTCGAGTATTTCTTCTTACCGTTATTTATAAGGAGGCGCCCGACCTGCGGATCCGTTCTCTCCCAGTGATTACGGGGAGTTAATTTCTCTCAATGATGGCAATCGTGGTTGTCATTGAGCGGTTCCGGCCAGACCGGAGGCGTGGCAGCTGGAGTTTCGTGCCATGATCGTGGCATGGAGATAGTCGATAGTAACCGTTGGTTACTGTTGCCTATCTGGGACAGATCGTGGACCCATCTTCAGATTTTCCTGTTTAGGGGGATTCTCATAATTGAACCGGGATCTCCCCGTCTTCGGATCTTCTCGCTCGGAGATCTTGTCTTCTGCATGAGTCGAGGACTTGGTGTTTACCAGGGCCGGAAATCGTGTCTTCGGCAGGAAACGAGGAGTATGTCTTCGGAAGTCGGCGTGGAGCCTGGTCTTCGGTTAGGGCCGAAGACATAATCCGAAGGTCTTGCCTTCGGATGTCGTAGGCCGGCGGGGAGCCTTGGGTTGCCCGTGGTTGGCCCGATCTTTCTAAGTCTGAAGTCGTTGTTTCGGAGGAGAGTTTTCGATCAGCCGAACCGGTGTTCAGTTTGTACTTAGACCGGGATTCCCCAACAGTTGTCCCCTACTTAGTTTTCGAAGTGAAGGTTTGCCTCGAGAAGTGAGAGTACCATGCTTTGTCGTTTTCCTCCTGGAGAGATAGTGTAGTGGATGATCGTGAGATCTTTGATTGGACTGCTCATCATGACCTCTGGTTGATTTGGAAATCAGGCGGTGGACAGTTGTCACTTCCTGATTGGGGGAGAAGAAAAGAGCAAGCGGCCCTGGGGCCGCCTTTACTTTTCCTGTTGCGTGGTGGTCCAGCCAATCTTTCGGTTGAGATTTGGGTGGTTGTGGTGGCTTTTCCCTGCCCGTTGGATAATGGATGCGCTTCATCCTGGTCGTTGGTTCAAGATGGGTTACCTCCCTGGGTAACCCTTTGTCAAATCAACCTGGTGGGACTTCAGAGGCCCCTAGTTTTCTTTTGGAAAGAGAGAAGGTTCGGCTAAAGAAGCTTCTTCAACCTCGCCTCATTCTTCGCTCAGCCTTCCCTGTTCTTGACTACCAGTCTATTTCGTAGGTAGAATCTTCCTTCTACCTTTTCGTTTCATTCTTTTATTATGGAAGAAACTGTAGATAGTCAGGGGGACAAGTTGGGCCGTTGGGGGCCGGTGACGTAGTAGGTCCGGAGTCGGTCTCTAGTTCAGTTTCTCAGAGAAGATGGCCCTTCTTCAGGAACGCTATCGCATTCCCGAGGGGTTCCCTTTCGTCCTCCCCGCATCTGAGGAACGGGTAAACAAACCTCCCCCCGGTGCTTAGCCATGTACGAAGATCATCTGAAGGCTGGCCTTCGATTTCCCCTGCATCCTTTCTTCATCAAAATCTTTCGTCTGTACCAAGTGGTGCCGGCACAGTTGACCCCGAACAGCATCCGGAACATCTGCGGGTTTATGGTCCTGTGCAGCATTGCAAACATAGAACCTAGGACCAACTTATTCACAGTCCTTTTTGTACTCAAGAGGGATTTCCATAGCAACGGATGGTGGATGATCGGCCCTCGACCGGGCCACAAGGTCATCAAGGACATGCCCAGCGCCATCCACGGATGGAAACCTGTTTTTGTGTTTATTGTCCATTGGTCCATGGGGCTTCGACACGTTTGGAAGAAGCCTCGTTTAAACCGCCAATGATGGGAAGAAGGTCTTGGCGGCTGACCAGTTGGATTACGATCTTCTGATTAATTCGGAAGTCGCCCCTATCCATGAGTTGTTGGAGGAGAGAAATCTCTATCTTGCGAGGATTTGCAAGTTCTTCGTATTAGGTATAGTGGCGGAGATTTCTGCCTCCCTTCCCTCGTTTTTGTTGTAGCTCAGTCGACTCAAAGAAACTTTCCTGCTTGTAGGTGGTGGAATGAAGCCTGGTGTGAGCTGGCTCTGTCAGACTTTTGAGAAGAGGGTAGCTTAATCCCCTCTCACAAGGTCGGCAGTTCGGAAGAAGGCCCGAAGAGATGGTCCTGAGGGGGACCGGAGCACTTCATCTTCCCGGGGGACAGGGAAATATGTGGTACCCACGGAAGGGGCCCCATCAAGATCTCGTCCAGTTGAAGTTCCACCGGCGGTTACCTTCCCGGTTCGCACAAGGGGGAGTCCGCCTCAGGCGGCGGATGTGCCACCGCCTTGCCCCCTTGCGGTTGATAAGGGCAAAGCACGGCAAGTCGAGGGAGAGTTCGCCCGTGGGGCTTCCCCAGCTGGAAGCCATTCGGCGAATTCTTCGAAGCTTTCACCTGCGGGGGAACTGCTGGTCCCCGCCGTAGTCAGGCAGGCGCTGAAGAGCACATTGCTGCCTCACGACTTGGCAGTTCTCCGAAGTCGGAACCTTCCCAGGGTGTCCGATTCTGCATTTTCCGCCGTGCAAAAGGTATGGTCCTTGCCGTCTCCTTTGCTCTGAGAATTGTTCGATCCATGACTCCATATTTTTGATGAGTTGGTCTATGACCTTACCTTTATGGAGGAGGGCCTAGGAAATGTTGACAGCCTCATTCATGGCCTCAAGGAGGATCTCCATACTGCCAGGGCCGCAAAAGAAGTAGCCGAAGAGTTGAGGCAGTCTATGGAGAACCGCCTCGTTCGGGTGAATGACGAGGTTTATGAGCTGAAGGGTGAATTAAAAAGTGCCCATTTGACAATAGCGGAGCAAGGGGCAGGGTGGAGGAAGAGCAAAAAGCAAGTTGACTCCTTGGAGCAAGCCGCCAAGGAGAATCAAGAAAGATAGAGAGTTTGACCAAGGCAGCGGAGGAAGCTGCCAGGAGGGCCGAAGAGGTAGTTCTGGAGTCCGAAGCGGCCAAGAGAGAGTTCGTGTCCTTGAGAAAGCTGGTGGACGATGTTGTAGCAGACTTCAGGAAGTCTTCACAATTCCAAGAGGAGATGAATGAAGCATCCCTGTACGGCTATCAGCATGGTTTCAACGACGGACTTTCCAAGATAAAGGAGGCCTTCCCCCACCTTGATCTTTCCGCATCCCTTCCTTTAACATAGCCGAAGAAGAGGAGGAAGAGGAGGCGGAGGCCGCGGAAGAGGCCGAAGAGGCGCCGTGTCCAGGTGAGGAGGCCTCTGCCTCAGTCTTAGATCTGGGGGTGGCTCCAACTCTGATCTCGGTTCAGGAGGAGGTTCAGGCTGGGGGAGTTCAAGCTGAAGGTTCTCCGGTCCCAGCCCAAGTCGACGAGATCCTTCCTGCGCAGGTTGACAAGTTGCTTCAATCCCGCGGTGTTTGGTCTCCTCCAGTTGATGTTGAATAACCTAAGTAGCTTTAGGTGTGTTTTCTTTTTTGTACCGTCAATGTTTTTGTATGACAACTTCTTCGAATTTTGAAGTAGCCTTTTCTTCTTCTGCATATGCTATGTTGTGTTTTTAGGTGTAGCTTGAACAAAGTTTACTGTTCCTTCTTCTGCTTGGTCAAACGGCCATGGCCAAAAGCCGTTTGATTGGTAGTTGACGAAGACGAACTTCGGGATAAGTTAGAACTCCATTGCCGAAGACCGTCTACGGTCGATTAGGCTGGTGTCACCTTCCTCTCATAACTAAACCTGTTCGTGGGGTAGACAGGCGTCAACTCTCCATTGACCGGTGATTAGGGAACTTGATTGCGATTCTCGTTGCCCACACGGTATATCGATATTCGTACAGCTGTGTTTTCTTGCGTCTTTTGTGCCGCCATATCTCCTTTTTCCAAAAAGGAGCCATTGTCGCTGCCGCACGATGAGAATTCCTCCGGATTCGAAGCGCCGGCAGTTGTTGTCCCGGGAATGACCCTCGAGCGGTCTTCCGGTTCTCGAAGCGTCGCTTGGACACGTGGCACTCTCTGATGCGGCTGGAAAAGACGTGGAGCACGTCTCCCTGTGGGTGCAGGGTCTCTATAAATAGGACCTTGTCCTCTGTTGCCAAGGGTCACCATCCTCTCCGACTTCTTCCTTCCCAGCGTTTCAGTCGAAAATGAGGTTTAGCACCTTCGAGCTTCGACTAGCAGCGAAGAGGAGTTCCGTCGACCCCAAAGGAAAGAGAGTTCGGAGTTCTTCGAACCGGGCGATGATGATGAGCCTCTCATGGACCGTCTGGAGAAAAGGGTCCACATGTTGGAGGCTCAATTGAAGGAGGCCAGGGCCCAGATCGCGGCGGCAGTTGTGGAGGCGGAGGAGGCCAAGAAGGAGGCGGTGAACGCCGTTTCAGACTTCAGGGCATCCGCTGCCTTCAGGGAAGTCACCGAAGCGGCTCTGGACTCCTACCATCAGGGGTTCCGGGAATGCAGAGGGAAGGCCTTCAAGTTCTATGACTTGAAGGCCTGGACAACATCAAGCCCTCTGTTCCCTTTCCCCGAGATGAGTTTGATTCCGACTCCGATAAGGGATCGAATTTTGGTCCGGATGGGAACCCCGGGGCCCCTTCATCGTCCCTCAAGAACTCCCCCTGCTGGTACGGGAAAAAGCCGGTGGGAGGTTATTGAAAATGTTTCCCGCAATCCTTCTACTCTTTTTTTTGTCCTCTCTTTGTGAGAGTTTTTTTTCCCTTCTTCTTTTTCTCCTTTTTTTTTTAAAAAAAATCAAAAAGGAATGAAATATCTTAACTTTTCTTACCTCTTCCATGTGTCTCTTGCGTTATGTTGCGTTATGTCATGTCTGGAGCATAGATTCCTCGGATCATTTACGGTCTAGAGGAAGATGTGAGGTCGGTTGGACCGTTCTAGAGATGTTTGTTGTCGACAGGAAGGACGGCATTGGTCTTTCTAGGCATGTTTTCGGATTTACCGTAGGGTGGGGTGTTTACACAGTCCCCGTGCACTTCTGTCGTGATCAAGGTAGGCTGTTCATGCCCGTCCCGGCACGTCTCCGGATTTATCGTAGGGTAGGTTACGAAAACCATCCCTGCGCCTTCTTTTTTTTTTTTTTGATGTAAGGTAGGCTGATTAGGCCCATCCCGGCATATTTTTTCGGGTTTCCCGTAGGGTAGGTTACCAGAACTATCCCTGTGTCTTCGATCTTCTTGGTGGCTTGACTAGGCCATTCGTTGCGCTCGTCGGCATACCGATAAGGTGAGTGGATCAGACTCTCCTTTACGCAGTTGACGATTTCTCAGATCGGGCCACTTAGGCTGTTGTCGTTCAGTCGATGCAACAAGCCGTTCTGAGTTGAGCAGGGTTGAGCAAATTTGTACAGGAAATTTAGGAACTTGTTTATTGATAATATTTGCGAAGGTTTGTACATTCCATGGCCGGGATAAGGGTTTCCCATCCAGGGTCTTGAGTCGATATGCTCCTGGTCCAATGACTTCTTCGACTTGGTATGGGCTTTCCCAGTTGGGGGAAAGTTTATCCTGTTCTGTTGGCCTGGATACTTCTACCCTTCGCATTACCATGTCCCCTGTGCGAAAATCTGTTCCTTCACTCTGGAGTTGTAGTATTTGGCGACCTTCTGTTGGTACACCGCCATTCTTATCTGGGCCTGAAGTCTGGTGCCTGGTAGCAGATCCAGGTCAACCTTTCTATGATCGGAGTTCCCAGGCTCTTCGTAGTGTCAATTCTCAGGGACTGTAGGGAGATTTCGATAGGTAGTACGTTTCGGTACTGTATGCTAGTTGAACGGAGATTCGCTGGTGGCCGTTCTGGGGTAGTTCGGTACGCCCAGAGAACGAAGGTCAGCTCTTTGGCCCAAAGTCCTTTGACGGCGTTCAACCTCGTCTTCAGACCATGGAGAATGGTTCGATTAATTGCTTCGGCTTCTCCGTTGGACTGGGGTGGGCAACGGAGGTCAGCCGATGCTGAACATGATACCGAGCGCAAAAGTCCTTGAACTTCGGATTGTCGAACTATCTCCCATTGTCCGTGATTATGACATGTGGGATGCCGAACCGGAATATGATGGAATTTTTTACAAAATTCTCCACCTTGCCTTCTGTGATCTGGGCCAATGGTTCGGCTTCTACCCACTTTGTGAAGTAGTCGATGGCCACAAGGAGGAACTTCTTTTGTCCAGAAGTCGGCGGGAATGGGCCAAGAATATCCATTCCCCATTGGGCAAAAGGCCAAGGAGCTGTTAGTTGAGTCAAGTAACTTGCAGGTTGCCTCTGAACATTGGCATACATTTGGCACTGGTCACACCTTCAAACAAGTCAGCGAGTCCTTTGGGATGGAGGGCCAATAATATCCCTGTCGAATGATCTTGTATGCCAGAGACCTACCTCCCAAGTGATCACCGCATATGCCCTCGTGGACCTCTTTCAGGGCGTAATCCGCATCCGTCGGTCCCAAGCACTTTAGTAGCGGTTGAGAAATGATCTCTTATAGAGGGTTCCGTCTAAGATGACATACTAGGACACCATCCAGCAGATCTTTCTGGTCTCTGCTTGTCTTCTGGTAGCACACCCTCATTTAGGAATTTGATGATGGGATCCATCCAGCTTGGCTCGGCGTCAATCTGCTCACCTCCATAGCCTCTTCGGCTATACTTGGAGTTTCAAGATATTCAACAAAGGTGCGCTCGAGAGATTCTGGTGTTGTAGTAGCCAGTCGAGACATGTTGTCCACCCGGGAATTCTCTGATCGAGGGACATGGATAATCTCAAAATGTCCAGTTGAGAGGATAAGGCCCGTACCTTTTCTAGGTACTGCATCATGGTTGGATCCATGGCTTCATATTCTCCTTTAACCTGATTTACAACCAGTGGAGTCTGAGAAGGCCCGGAGTTGTTGGAACGTTCATCCCAAACTTTTGGCGATCCGAAGTCCGCGGAGCAAGGCTTCGTATCGGCTTGGTTGTTCGCAGCATGGAAGGAGAACGTAGTGCGTACTGCTCTATGGTATAGCCGTCAGGTTCGGCTAGCATAAGGCCAGCTCCATATCCAGTAGCATTGGAAGCTCCGTCCACATGGAGCACCCAAACAGACTTTGTCTCCTTCGGGATTTCATTTTCTGCTGAAGGTACTTCGTCTTCGGACCTCCAGGTGCATTCAGCCAAGAAATCAGAGAGCACCTGGGCCTTCATAGCCGATCGGGGCTGAAAGCTGATGTCGAATTCACTCAACTTCACAGCTCACTTGGCTATCCTTTCTGAGGTGTCTGGAGACCGGAGAACGGTCTTGAGGGGCTGATCAGTCAGCACCACGATGGCGTGGGCGTGGAAGTACGGCCGTAGTCGCTTTGCTACAATCATCAGAGAGTAGATCAACTTCTGCATCCTCGCATATCGTGTTTCAGCATCATGTAGAACCTTGCTAATGTAGTAGATCGGCTTGTGTGATCCGTCTTCATCTCTCTGGACAAGGACCGAACTAATTGCTTCATCTGAAGCAGAGAGGTATAGGTAAAGTACCTCGCCTTCTTGAGGTTTGGAGAGCAGGGGCGAAGTTTCCAGGTACTTCTTTAGCTCTTCAAAGGCAGTGCGACAGTCTTCGGACCATTCGAAGTCCTTTGACTGCCGAAGTACCTTGAAGAATGGGAGACATTTTTCGGCTGAACGAGAAATGAACTTGCTTAGGGAGGCGATTCTCCCTGTTAACTGCTGGACTTCTTTCTTGCAAGAAGGATGTCTCATATCCTTTAGGGCTTGGAACTTCTCAGGATTTGCCTCAATCTCTCGCTTGGTGACAAGAAAGCCCAAGAACTTACCCGAAGTGACCCCGAAGGCGCACTTCGCCGGGTTTAGCTTCATGCGGTAGCGTCGTAGAGCATTGAATGATTCTTCCAGGTCTTGGATATGATCTTTTTGGAGGAGGCTCTTGACGATCATGTCGTCAATGTAGGTCTCCATGTTTCTTCTCAGTTGCTTTTCGAACACTTTGTTGATTAGCCTTTGAAATGTTGCCCCGGCATTTTTGAGGCCGAATGTCATCATCTTGTAGCAGTAGAGATCTTTGTCGGTGACAAAGGCCGTCTTCTCCTCATCTTGGGGATCCATCTTGATCTGATTATAGCCAGAAAAGCGTCCATGAAGCTCAGTAGTTGGTGGTCGGCAGTGGTGTCGACCAGCTGATCAATCTTTGGGAGATGGAAGTTATCTTTTGGGCAAGCCTTGTTGAGGTCCGTGTAATCGATACAGATCCTCCACCTGCCATTAGCTTTCTTCACCATTACCACATTGGCCAACCATTCGGGGTAATGGGCCTCTCGGATGAATCCTGCTTTGAGGAGTTTGCTCACTTCCTCGTCCATGACTTTCTGTTTTTCAGGAGCAAAGCTTCTTTTCTTTGCCGGACTGGTTTATACCCGGGGATAACTTCCAGCCGATGAGTGATTACTTCGGCAGGAATTCCTGGCATATCCGAAGCTGACCAGGCGAAGACATCGGCGTTGTCTCTGAGGAATCGGATCAGCTCCGTTCTGGTTATCATCAAGCGTACTCCCGATCTACACAACTCTGGTGGGGTCTTCCTTTGTCAACGGTACCAGGACAGTTCTTTCCATGGGTTCATAAAAGCCTGTAGTTTATCCCTTGGATTCAGCTGATCCAGAGTTGCAGAATCATTGAAGTGCTTGTCTTGGATCATCAGACACTGCCATGCCGCCCTCTGATCTCCTCTAACTTCTTCGACACCATTTCTGGTGGGGAAGCGTACCAGGAGATAATGAGAGGAGATCACGATTCGGAACTTGTTCAAGACGGGCCGTCCCAGAGATGATGTTGTAAGCCGAGGAGGTCCGGACTGTCGTGAAGTTGATCGGCAGTGTTTTTTGTCGAGGTTCAGTGCCAAGGGTCACAGGCAACACTATTTCTCCTTCGGCATGAACCTGATTACCCCGAAGCCAGTGGGCGGTATGGGGGATCTCTGTAATTGATGTCTAGGCAAATACATTTTAGAGAATGCATCGTAAATCAAGACATCAGTCGAACTTCCATTATCAACAAGGATTCGTTGTATATCATAGTTGGCCACAACACCGAGATTACAAGGGGATTATCATGCGGGAGCCGGACTCCCGCAAGGTCGTTATCGGAGAAGAGAATAGCGTTGTTGTCCTTGAGTCGCTTTGGGACATCGTCCTCGTCTCTCCTCCAGTCGGTAGGCCGGTGTATCATCCCCACACCTCCGTTGGTGGGCCTTTGATTTGGTAGTTCGGCCTCTTCAGGAGGTGGCTGGGGGACAGCAGCTTCCGACCGAGGTCCTTGACGACCAATATACCGCCCCAAATACCCTCTTTTGATGAGATCCTCAATCGTATCCTTCAGTATTATGGTCGTGGTCCCGTGGAATCGGCAATATTTGTTCCTATTCTTTACGGAAGAGGAGGCCTTCATGGGACGGGGCCATTGGAGATAATTCTCCTTCTCTATCTCCATGAGGATCTTTTCTCGAGGAATGTTGAGGGGGGTGTAGGAGTCGAATCTTCCACCCGATGCTCTAGGCCTGGGAGGACTTCTTCGGCGGTCAGTATATTTGCTGTTATTGTTATTGGAAATCGGGAGACCTTGTCCCATGTTGTCTTTTTTGAAGGGTCCTTCCCTTCGGTCAGTCATCGGTTGGCCGCCTGCTCTTCAGCATCGGCGTATTTCTGAGCCCTTGACAGGAGCTCAGCATAGCTTTGGGGAACTTCTTATCCAGGGAGAAGGTGAGCCTGGATGTACGAAGTCCCTTCTTCAGTGCAGACATGGCCATGTGCTTGTTGAGATCGGGGATTTCAAGGGTGGCCGTATTAAATCTGGAGATGTAGTCTCGCAGGCTTTCTCCTTCGTTTGATGGAGGAACAGTGTGTCCGTATTTCGGGGGGTCTTACGGCAGGCCCTGAAATGCAAGACAAACAATTTCTCTAATTTGAAAAAAGAATCGATGGTACCTGGGCGTAGGCTTGAGTACCACATCCGAGCGGCTTTCTTCAAGGTAGCGGAATGCGAGGCAGTACATCGCGTCCGAAGCTCCTTGGATCATCATATAGGCCTTAAAACTGCCAAGTGGTCGAAGGGATCGGAGGTACCGTCATAGGGTTCCATCTGGGGAACCCTGAAGTGCCGAGGAGTGACTTCGGCCATGATACGGTCGGTGTAGGGTGGGCGTAGATCACCCACTATCAAGTTGTCTGGATTCTTTAGATCCCGCATTCTCTGCTCTCGCGCCCTCGTCATTTCCGATTCAATGGCTCTAAATCTTCCGTCGTAATCGGGAGTCTGTTTCGGCGCCCTCTCTACGGGAGTAGAGTCTTCGGAGGAGGTTGAGGGAGTTCGCCTAGGCCTTTCCCTTTCTGCGGGGAATCGGCGGGCCTAGGCGGTCTCGAACTTCGGCCTCCAGGAGAGGGCCGAGAACGGGGGGAGAGATGTGTAGAACCCTTCCGTGGAGCTCTCTTCCTTTGAGATCGAGAGCTATGTCTGGAGGCGGCTAGTGGATTTTCCACCGGAAAAGCTCAGTTCTGAAAATCTTGAACCATGGCCGTAAGGTTGGTGACCTGGTTCACAAGGGCTTCAAATTGCTGCAATCCCACGACAACTGTGGGGGTGGGACGTTGTTCTCTCTCGGGGGCGGACCCCCTTGGGATGGAACACGACTTCGACTTGTAGAGGCGATTTGAGTCTTTCCTCTCGCCATCAGGAATTTTTTACTTCCCCTTGTTTAGGAGGGAGCTTAAAGAGTGCTGTCTGTCGCACTGCCCCCTACCTGGTGTGCCAATCTGTTGGCGTGGCGTCCCTGTTCACCACAGGACCGCTCCCTGGTTCACCTGCAAAACAGGTCCCTTGCTGGAGTTGTTCCGGCGGGGGACACTCCGATGCCTAAGTCAGAGACGGGCCCCAGCTACAAAATGGGGAAGATTCTCGAGAAGCTGAGGGAAAGGCTCTGTGAATTTAGAGTGCGTATGCGTGTATACCTCTCTCGAGTATTTCTTCTTATCGCTATTTATAAGGGGGCACCCGGCCTGCGGATCCGTTCTTCTCCCAGTGATTATGGGGAGTTAATTTCTCCTCATAATTGGCAATCGTGGATTATCATTGAGCGGTTCTGGCCAGACCGGAGGCGTGGCAGCTGGAGTTTCGCGCCATGATCGTGCCATGGAGATAGTCGATAGTAACCGTTGATTACTGTTGCCTATCTGGGAAGATCGTGGATCCATCTTCAGATTTTTTCTGTTTAGGGGGATTCTCATAATTGAATCGAGGATCTCCCCGTCTTCGGATCTTCTCGCTCGGAGATCCTGTCTTCTGCATGAGTCGAGGACTTGGTGTTTACCAAGGACCGGAGATCATGTCTTCGGCAGGAAACGAAGAGTATGTCTTCGGAAGTCGGCGTGAAGCCTGGTTTTCGGTTAGGGCCGAAGACATAATCCGAAGGTCTTGCCTTCGGATGTCGTAGGCCGGCGGAGCGCCTTGGGTTGCCCGTGGTTGGCCTGATCTTTCTAGGTCCGAAGTCGTTGGTTCGGAGGAGAGGTCTTCGATCAGTCGAACCGGTGTTCAGTTCGTACTTAGACCGGGATTCCCCAACAATATGCATCACCAATTTTAAGGTAAAAAAGGGAAAAATGTAACATGAACCCATTGCAAGCCTTTTAAGTGTTAGGGTTTAAGGATGTGAACCTACAAAGTGTTTGTTGAAGAGTTTTGATTTTCTGGGCTTTTCATTTCTTTGATAATATTTTTTAGTCGACCTTTTAAAATTCTATAATTGTACTTGACATGTACTTTATATGAGAATTTGCATATACTAAACAAAATGGATATGTCGCCTTCATATGTGGTATTATTCAAATTTAAACAAATAGGGAAAATTAGTTCATGTTGCTGCTCTTTTTCAAGCTGGATAGACTGGATGCATTGAGATAGCTTCGAGCTTCTGAGAGACTTGAGGTTCTTTAGGGAACCGGTCAATGACTGGGAGTTGGCCCGATCAGCTCCTAGACCTGCAAAAGAAGTCTTTGTCATTGAAGAAATAGGTAGGATTTCTCTAATGGAGGACCTTTTGATGCTTAAGTTAACTTATAGAAGAATAATGAGAAGAAAATAGAGAGTGGGTAGAAAAATTCCATAGAATTTTCTTTGGCCTCCTATTTATAAAGTTCAAGGCTGAGTTAGTTAAACAGTTATAACTGTTTGTGACGTAGTTATGCTGTTAAATGAGTTGTTAAGTCGGTTAGGTCATTGAGAGGTCAGTTTATGAAGCGGTTTGCTAAGTGGTTCGTTATATTTCTTGATAACCACTTTACCAGTCTTGTCGTAATGACTCTAATAACTTTAAGGAATATGCTTTATGTTAAATGAAGTTATAAGACTCTGTACCTGATTTAGGTAAGTAATCGGCACTTATCTAATAAGTAGTTGAGTATCCTGTACTTTAATAAGAAATCATCCCCTGATCGATGGATGTTCTGTGCTTTGGTGGGATATCGGCTCCTAGCCATTAGGCATCCTATGCCGGCAAGATATTAGTTTCTGACCATCAATCATCCTGTGCTTCAATAAGAGATCGTTCTCTGATTGATGGATGCTCTGCATCCCAACAAGAGTTCGGCTCCTGGCCGTTAGGCATCCTGTGTCTAAAATATTGGCTCCTGGCTGATAAGTACTTCATACTTTAATAAGAGGTCGGCCCCTGGCCATCAAGTATTCTGTCTTGATAAGAGATCGAAGTTTGGCCAAATACTTTTCTGCTTATCAGCAATTGATTATAACTAGACCAGAAAAGATTTAGACATGTCATTTGTCTTATAACACTTGCCTCCTCACTTCAGAGTTCGAAGTGATTTACTCAATTTAGCTTGAAAGTATGATGATGAGTTTCCATTGACTTTTGGTGGGACAAAGCATCTAATTATGTCGCACCGCTATTCCGCCGTATGAAATTTAATGTTGCATGCACCTTTTCACAAAAAAAATTATTAAACTAGTAGCGGATGGTTTTTGAAAAGATAGCGACTGCTTGGTCAACGGAGTAAGCCCCCTAGCCAAGAAGAGTGATTCACATGGCATAGAATGAGTGGCCCATGCCTTTAGCCAGAGCCGAGCGACTTGGCCAAATTTCAACGCCAAGACAATTTAATCCGAGCTGTTGGATACTATTATAAATAGAGGTCTCTTTCTTCAATCCAGATCTCTTATTTCTTGTTCTTTTGCCTTCGTCTTCAAGCTGGTTCACAGGTGAACCCCTTTGGAGTCTTGTTCATTTGTTTCAAGAGATCTAGGACCTCATTCTTCCTAGTAAGAGATCCTAGCTTCCTTTTTCTTTAATCATTCCTGCTTGTAGCCATGGCCCTTAGGATGAAGAGAGCTATTAGGAAGATAAAGAATTATAGGGTTAGCTCTGCCGAAACCATAGCTAGTTCGAACCCAGTCTAGAGGAGCATCAGTTGCTTCTGACATCCCTGCTAAATGCCATAGGAGGCCCTCTTGGGCCCCTGACCAAGAGAAGTAGGAAATTAAGGAAGCGAACCTTAGGAGACTTAGGGATAAATATTTCATTCTTGATAGCATCAAGTTGATTGTTCTAGGTCCTAATGATTGGGTTCTGTCTCCTCTATTCGGATGCATCACTTTCTGTGAAGATGCATTCGATGATGAAGTTTGGTTCCCTCTTCATCCATTTATTAGGAATGTCTTAGATTTTTATAACATAACCCTTATCTAGTTGTCTCCAAATGGTTTCAGGGTGATCATCAGCTTTATTCTTATCTGTGACCTGGTCGGGATAGAGCTAAGGTGTTTTTTATTCCAGGCTATTTTCATATTGAAGTCCCATCCATTTGATACGGAATGGTATTAATTTGCCTATAGACAGTCCTGTAAATTTATAAAGGGCATTCCATCTTTTATCCATAGGTGGAAGAATAGATTTTTCTTTATTTTCTTTAATTTGTCTTTAGGTATTAGGTCCTCCTGGAGCCAGGCCTGGACCAAGTCTAATTTTTATAAAACTCCTTTAAATGAAGACTTAGAGCACTATAATAAACTGCTCAAGGTTCATATATCAAAGTTTAGGCTTCTTTTAACTGATCAGGCTTTGTACGATGCAGGCATTAGCTTGGTTGGTCCTCATAATAGTCCGACCATTTTGAATTTTTTTTACTTTTTTTCTGTTTTTATATAGTTTTCTGATTTTGTCGATCTCTTAATCACTATTCGAATTTTATATTTATAGAAATGAAGCTTGGTTTAGAGAGATCTAGAAAGTGGCCAAGAGAAAGAGGTCGGGTATTGCAAAGGAAGCTAAGAAGGAGCTTGGCGAGTCATCACTTCTGATGTCTTCATCAAATACATCCATATCAGAGAACAGTCGATCTCTTGTCCTAGTCGAGGTGCCGATAAATACTCCGATGGTCAGTCTGACCAGGTCATCAAAGATCACCTGACCACCTCGCCCTGCTACTACTGTCCAGTCCTTGGATGCTCAAGAAGAGCATCTTATCTTGCAAAAGAGGTTAAGGGTGAATGATGCGGGTCTTAGGGATCCAAAGCTTGTCCAAAAGTTGTTGGAGTCTTGGAGATGATCCTCCTTCCTGCAAATCGAGCAGAGCAGGAAACACATTCTCTTTTTCAAGTGCTCAGCAATGGCTATCTTGGAATTTTCCATATGACTGTTCCTTTATCTTTCCTTGTCTCTTTCTACTTCTTTTTTCTTTCTTCTAAATTTATTTCTTTACTTCTTTAGCTTATCTCCAACGTCGGTCATCTCAAGAACTTCCTCATCAAGTATGATGGAATGAAAAATAACTTGGAGAAGAAATTATCAGCGGCCAATGAAGTAGCAAAGAAGGTAGTCAAGCAGGCGAATATTGTGGAGGTCCGGAAAATAGAATTGAAGGTTGCAACCTCTATGTAAATAAATTATTTGAAGACCGACCTCTTTGATGCCAATAAAGAGATTGAAATAAATCGAGCTTCTTTTCAAAAACTTCGAGAGGAGGAGAAACTGGAGGAGCTTAAAGAAGTTAAGGAGAAGACGGTGGAGGAATACAAGTTATCTGAGGACTTTCTAGATGACGTGGTTGAGGGGGTCAGTGAGTGCCTTCCACGAGGGATTCAAGGATTGCCAAACAAGATAAAAGAACTCTTCCTGGATGTTAATGTAGCTCTTCTTATCTCGAGCATCGTCGACTCAATAGCAGAAGAGGAGGCAATGGAGGTGCAAGAAGATATTGATGTACCTGCTGAAGCCCCTCCATCGACAACTCCAGATGCCATCCATACCTGTTGCTGAAGCGCCATCCAACACTGAAGCACCTATGGAGACTTAGCCTGAAGCTCCATCGAATCAAATAGTAGAAGTATGATGGCTTACTTTCATGTATTCTATTTTTGTTTTTAATTTTTCTTTTCAACTTTTGTCCCTCTCACTGGGAGTTTGAAATACTCTGTTTTGTAAAAAATATTCGAAGCAATGAAATCTCCATTTCTAAACGATATTTTCTTTCTTCCATTTTTTTAATATATTGACTGTATGCAGCCATATGGGATCATTTGTACAGTTTGTGATAATTTGGTAGCCATCATCGTGGACAAGGTGGTCAATATGCTACCTATACTTGGGAAGTAGTTCAGAGTTCCTCTCGAGTACTTAGGAAAAGAGGTCGGCAATCCTTCAGAAATAAAGGATTTAACATAAAGTCCACCCGAAGAAGTGGTCGGCAATCCTCCAAGGTCTTCAGCTAAGGTACAGGTCGAAAAAAAGAACCATTTATGAAACGATGAGAATGATACATGAGATACCACGAGCTGATATAAGGGGATATCAAGCTATTGTCGACAACACTGGCATTCTCTTCTTTGCCTTTGAATTTGGTTTCAATAGATATATCCATAAGGCAAAGAAGTTTTTCCCAAATATAGGTCCCAACTTTCTCACCTTGATAGATCTAGATGCTCAATCTTTAATAGATGAAGTTCTAGGGGGAATCCATATATCTTCATAGACACCACTGGTGCTGCTTTGGACATCAGAATGGAGATAGTAACTTTTGACCCCCTAACCGGAGATGATCCCTTAGCTACCAAGCTTCTAAGAGCTCCAAGATGAAAAGGAAAATAAAATAGATGTATTCTTTCTTTCACTGATGTAATATGTAAGAAACTTTATCAAAGATTAATGGAAACAAGTTTCTTTTCTTCTTTTTGTTTAATTTCTCTGCTATCTTTGTGTTTTTAGAATGTATGCTTTCCGAGCTTTATCATATCTATTCTAAAATTATTGGTGTTCTTCTATAGGAGTTCTTTTTTTATTAGCTTGGAAAATATATAGGCTACTCGATCATATAGTCAAAATTCTGGCTTCCTGAACTGTAGAAGTAGAACATATAGGCTACCTAAGCATTTTCCGATCACTTTAGTTAAGATCTTGCCTAGTCAAAAATTTGGATATTACTTGTACCCTCTATCCGACCACTTTAGAGTAGGTAATGGCTTTTTAAACCTGATCAGAAGTTTAGCATTACATGTGCCTTCTACCCGTCCATCTTAGAGTAGGTAATGGCTTCTTGAGTTTGATCGAAAGTTTAAGTATTACCTATGCCTTCTACCTGATCACTTTAGAGTAAGTAATGGCTTTTTGACCTGATTGAAAGTTTAGGCATTCTATACCTTCTACCCGACTATTTTGGTTATCTAATCTGGATAATGAGTTTTTTTGATGAAGCCTGCTTTTATAAGTTTGCTCACTTTCTCTTGAATAACTTTTTGCTTTTCTGGAGCAATACTCATTTTTTTTGCCTTACAAGAGGGTAAAGAGTGTCCACACTGAGTTTGTGGACGATGACATCAAGAGATTTATTTGGCATGTCAACAGCTGTCCAAACAAAGACATCAGCATTGGCTTGAAGCAAGGTCTGCTGAAGCGGTACCGGGACCCGTACCGGTCAGCGGGCGGTACGGTATGGTATGGTCCATACCGTATCGTATCGGCATGTGTACCGGCATGCTAAATTAAAAAAAAACGATCTTTCTCCCCCTCTCGCTGAACCGAGCCCGAACCGACCCGAACCGGGCGGTTCGTACCCGTACGGTACTGTACCGTTCCGATACGGAATTAATTTTTTTTAATTTTTTAATGATGTATCAATTTTTATACGTGAACCGTACCGGCTCTTGGCCGGTACGGTACGGTACGCCCCGTCCCGGGCAGTACGGGACGGTTCCGTGAACCTTGGCTTGAAGAAATGTAATCAGTCGTTCTCTAACTTCGGGTGCCAGAAGGGATCTAATTTGTACAATTTTATTCGGGTCATCTCTTAGAAGAATGCTTGTCAGCTGTTTGATAGGTTTTCTTTATTTACGGTAGTGTTTTCTCTGACATCTAGCTCGTCTGTCTGGGGGATCGCAATCTACTTTTGGGTCTTAACAGTTGAAAGAAAAACTGTTTCGCTAGCATTTAATCTCTGATTTTTTCAATCCCATGCCTAATCAAAAAGGGGATGAGCAGGTAGTAGGTAGAGACTATCGTCTTTAAAGCATTTAACCTTGGTTGTCCAAGAATAGCATTATAAGTTGATGGCATTCGGACTACTAGAAAATTCAGTAGGATTGTTGCTTGCTTAGGCGGTTGACCTGCAGTCACTGGTAAGAGGTCTCTCCTATAACGATCGAGTTCCTAGAGAACCCGATGAGTAGAGTATTTATCTTTTCAGCCTTTCAGTTAATAGTTTTATTTTCCAGAAGGTATCATAGAACAAGATGTTGGCAGAGCTTTCATTATCAACTAATTTTCTTTTACATTATAGTTGGCTACTGTTATGGAGACGACGATCGTATCATTACATGAGATTTGAATATTTCTTACATTATTATCAAAAAAGGAAAATAACATTCTTGTCTAGAGAACTAGTCGGCTCTGCCCGATATCTCTTTCCTAGTGGCTCCTCGATTCATACTTTTGCCCCCTGTTTTTGGAGAGGCCTGAGATCATGTCGATAGTCCTCGTGGTTGACTGGTTACTTAGCTCAAGTTCTTGCTCAGGGTGCATTTGAGGAGTTTCTTCTTTTTTTCTAGCTATTGATATACTTATTGAGGTAGTCCCTACAGATCAAGTTCTCAATCTCTTATTTTAATTGCAGATATTCTTTCGTATCATGATCATGATCTTTCTCAATATCCATCAGAATTTGGGATCGAGGAGCAATCAAAAGGGTGTAATTGGGAATTGCCAAGTAGAATAATTTGGCTTTGAGTTCTTTGGGATTTGATAATTTTGGCTGAACGCGAGTTTTTTCCTTACGAGCTGCTTCTACCCACTCTGCTTCTTTCCTTCCTCCTTTTGGTGGAGGAAATAGCTTTCCTTGGCTTGGGCATATTTTCCTGCATGCGCGAGGAGATCAACATATTTTCTTGAAAATTTTATCCAAGGAGAAACTTAGGCGACCATTTCGGAGTCTCACTTTAAGGCTGATATAGCAATGGCCTCGTTGAAGTCTCTAACTTCTAATGTGGCCACATTAAAGCGTACCACATAGCTTCAAGGCATCTCTCCTTCTTGCTTAATGGAGAAGAGACTGTCATTATTGACTGCGGTTGATGATTGTCGAAGTGTGTTATTAGTTGGCTGCCTAGCTATTGGAAGGAGTAGATGGATCCATATAGTAGGCTTGAAAATCACATCAGGGCAGCTTTCTTTAGAGTTGCTAAGAAGCCCAAGTATAGTAAGGCATCAGATGTACCTTGGAGCCTGATGAGGGCTTTGTATCATTCTAGATGATCAACCGGATTAATGGAACCATCGTAAGGTTCAATTGACGGCATCTTAAACTGATAGAGGATCGGCTCATTCATTATTTCTTTAGAGAAGGGGGATTGTGTGCTGATTGTGGAAGTGATTTTGGTGGCGGTCTTCCACATTAATTTATCGAGTATGGCTCTCAGCTCTTGAACTTTTCTCTTGATGTCATATTCTCGCTAAGAGCGATGATTCGGAGGGTGCACCGGAGTCTAATTCTTCCGAGAATCCTTTGAGATATGGTGGTGATGGTTTCTTCCTTCTTGAGGAAGAATCAATTACCAAATTTCTTCTTTTCTATGGGAAGGTTAAAACTTCTGTCCCCTTTACCGGGCAGGTGCTGGTGGCTCCGTGGTGATGGTTTAGCTGGTGGGGCCATGGGCTAGATGGTAGATTGTTAAAGGAGATGGATAGCGCTCGTCAATAGCTGGACCTGCTCAATCAAAGTGTTCAGCTTTTGGTCAATATTAGGAGTAGGTTGAGGATTTCTCTCTTCAACTTTTGCTATACTAGGAGCATTCTGGAAAGATCGCCATCGAGAAGTGGAGTTGATTGGAGGTCTTCCTCTCGCTATTTTTCTTTAAAGATTTGGACAAAGACCCTTCCTCTAATGTCAATTTATTGCTGCCCCTCTCTAAGCTAGATAGATTGGATCTACTGAGACAGCTTCAGCTTCTAGGAGCCTTGAGATCCTTTAGGGAACGGTCGATGATTTTAGGAGTTGGCCCGATCAGTTCCTAGACCTGTAAAGAAGTTCTTATTGTTGGAGAAATAGATGGAGTTTTTTTAACGAGGGACCCTCCGATGCTTAAGTCAGCTTAGAGAGGAAGAAACAATAAGAAGAAAATTCAGAGAGTGAGTAGAAAAATCTCTCGAAGTTTTTTTCGGCCCCCTATCTATAGAGATTTAGGACCGAGTTAGTTAAATGGTTATAATTGTTTGTGAGGCAATTATGCCATTGAATTGTTAAGTTGGTTAGGCTGTTAAGATATCAGTTTACGAAGTGATTGCTAAGTAGTCCATTACATTTCTTTATATACATACCATTTTACTCTACTTTTCTTAAATATCTATATATTTAATATTATGCTTCTATTTATATGTACATTCTGCTACCTGTCTAAGGCATGACGAATATGCTTCATGCAAGAATGTACCGTTCAAGTAGTGATCGCAACTGAGTAATAATTGAGCATCCTTGCTTCAATAAGAGATGTTCCTGACCGACCTGCAGTGAGATCGTCCTGCTGCACTTGTGCCTGAGATATATCGGCTCCTGGCCAATAGGCTTCGTCTTAGCAAGATACTAGCTCCGGCACCATGTGTCCTCAGAATCAGCCTGACGATGCCTGTAACGAGAAGGTCCTAGCCGAGTAAGTACTTTACACCTTGGTAAGATCCTGGTCGTCGGTGTTCTGATCTTGACAAAAGATCGAAGCCTGCCGTACTTTTCTGCTCATCGGTAATTGATCATAATTAGATTAGAAGAGATTTAGACAGGTCATTTCCCTTGTAACAATTTATACATTACACACACTAAGTTAACATGCCTTATTTAACTGGAGGAATTAGGGAGGTAAAAGGGAAGAATATCTGTGTTTATTTGCATTCATGTGTACCAACTTCTGAAACTAATCTAGTTTCAGTTTAGCTCAAGCCTTTCTCAAATTTATTAGAAGACATTTAAGTTGCACCAATTTAGAATGGGAAATGTTATGGATCTTTCTGGATAATATGCCCATGCAGAACAAGAAGCTTCGGGACCCTAGCAGGGGAGCCACATGATTTTGTGAATGAAATATATAAATGAGGATGCAACATCCTGAAAACTGAGATATTATTTTGAGGTAAAGCGATTATGATGCTGATTTTGTATACACGGAATGATGCATGTTGGCTAAGGATTAAATGTGAGTTGTTTCTTATAATAAATTGGGTTGCTCTTGCCTATGAAAGGGCACCATTCTACTTTTAATGTGATTTAGGCTGCTAATTCCATAACTTATTTATTTGGCCGCCCACATTCATTTGCAAAAACTAAGAAGGAAGAACTAGCTCAGTGGTGCATAAGGCTGCAATGTACATTCAGGCACTAGCACAATAATGCATGAAGCTTGCAATGAAGATTTAGGTCTCTTAGTTTGATCCAAGAGGATGATGTAAAACTTCTGAGTAGGAAAGGGAAGGGGCAGGCATGGCTGAGAGAAAAAAAAGGAAGTGAATTGGATCTAGTCGAATTGTCGAAGTGTGAGCTGACCTAGATTCCCCTGAACTGGCTTCAGGATTTAGTTCACCCAGGTCCGGGCTGTTTACAAGTGAAGTTGGGTCAGGTTCCCTCTCATATTGGGCCGAAATTTTGTCCCACAGACTAGACCTTGATCTTTGAACTAAAATTTGGTGGGTTCAATTTATTTTATTTTGGTCTAATTAGATTGGGCCCGATTTTGTGTGATCCATATTTGACCTAGCTGGAGACCAGCTCTTAGTTAAGGATCCTAACCTGATCCATGGGTCTCATTTTTGGTACAGGTTGGATCGTTGGATCGAGATGATTGGATAGGGGTTGGATTAAGGTCCATTTACTTTACCTTGTGGCCTGAATGCTGCAAAAGTGAAGGTCAAAATGTGAACACAGATTTCATAACTGAATATGAACATAGAACTTGACAAATTAATGCCGGACAGACATGGATGCCAGTCCTGTGAGTTCAGCATTTGATTCTGAGTCTATTGATATTACAAGACAAATAGTTGGTTTTGATTACTGGCTTGGCAAACTTGTAAAGATATTGCTGAACGCAGTAGAAGAAGCTACTGGAACAAAGTTTCTTGGAGTTAATAAGAAATTTATGAATTTTGTAACTGCTAAGTACATGCTTCTCGATAACTATTAAGGTCTTTCTGTTCTCTCTCTAGCAGTCCGGTCATACTGTACCTGTATGTTTGTGCTAGAAGAAACATGAGAAGCAAGATCAGTCCCATTATATGGTGACTTCATGATCAAATTATGAGATCATGATGTATAATTTTTGAGAATGTTCCAGTCGCAATCCTAAGCTGGCATCAATCCTATGATTATGAAGTGGTGCTTAATTCATAACTAGACAACTTTCTGCAACAGAGGGCCTGTTAAGCGAAAAAGGATAGGTAGGCATCTAAGACCAAAAGCTAGATTATTTATCATGTGTTTCAGTTCATGCAACCAAGAAACAACCCTCCAAACTAGGATTAGATTCACAGATAGTCCAAATGAAATGGAAAAGCAAGGTGAACTCATCCATAATGCTCCATATATAAGCCAAAAATGAAAGTTGAACAACCTAAATGTTTCTTCAATCTACTCATAACTGATTCTGATCAATGTTTTTGGGGTTAATTTTTCCCCCCTCTTTCACAGGGTGGAACTAGCCAAGTGCATTGCCAACCCATCCTGCGCAGCAAACATTGCATGTCTGCAGACATGCAATGATCGACCTGATGAGACTGAATGCCAGGTTTTTTATTATTTATATACATGTGTGATTTTGTTTACTTGACAGTTTGAAAATGTTCATGGTACTGGCTTGTTTCTCTCTCCTTTCATCCTGCAGATTAAATGCGGGGACCTGTTTGAGAACAATGTCGTAGATGAATTCAACGAGTGTGCTGTCTCCCGCAAGAAATGTGTTCCTACAAAATCTGATGTTGGCGATTTTCCTGTCCCGGATCCTTCTGCTCTCGTCAAAGGCTTTAATATCTCAGATTTTAGTGGGAAGTGGTATATAACAAGTGGCTTGAATCCTACTTTCGACACATTTGATTGCCAAATACATGAGTCCACATGGAATCTGACAAACTTGTTGGAAATTTATCATGGCGCATACGGACTCCAGATAGTGTTTTTTTCACTCGATCACCTTTCAGAGATTTGTCCAAGACCCTTCACAACCTGCAATTCTCTACAATCATGACAATGAGTACCTCCATTATCAAGATGACTGGTCTCTCTCATCCTTCACATCTACAGCTCTTCTTTTCTTTATTTTTTGGAGATTTTTTTTTAAAAGTTTATTTCATGTTGGTTGCCATGTGTACTCCATGAAAATTTTTGGTATGGTTAACATACCAGGGACACTTGCTCATTAGCATGGGTTTTTCATTGAGTTGGACTAGACATACTCCAATAGGCTATTGCAGCAATCAGACAGTTTGAATCCTTTCTTGAGGACCATTTCTGCACCCATAACTTGCTAGCAGAAAAGTCTCTTTAATTAGATAGCTGGGAACTCCAACTTTTCTGAGTTTTACATGTCCGCTGACTGATTCGCATGTATGCTGAATGGATGTCAAAATGCATGCCATGAGAACTGTGTTTTTGCTGTGCAAAACTATATCAATTTTACTTGAATGAAGATGACTTTTCCTGATGTGCATGTTAGTCATTGTGGCATCTTAATTGTCCCATTGGTAGCTTCTAGCATGTACTTTCAATTAACTAAATTTGATATTCAATTGAACTTATCCCTGTGCCTGTTGGCTTGTTTAATGGATGCCAGTCATCTTCTATATGTTTTCTGCAGGTACATCCTGTCGTCCAAGGTAGAGAATAAAGCAGATGATTACATATTTGTGTATTATCGAGGTCGAAATGATGCATGGGATGGATATGGTGGTGCAGTTGTGTATACTAGAAGTTCAGTTTTACCTGAGACTATAATACCTGAACTAGACAAAGCGGCAAAAAGTGTCGGACGAGACTTCGGTAAATTCATCCGGACAGACAACACATGTGGTCCCGAACCGCCCCTTGTAGAGAGATTAGAGAAGACGGTGGAAGAAGGTGAGAAGACCATCATAAGAGAAGTTGAGCAGATAGAAGGAGAGGTTGAGGAGTTAGGTAAGGTTGAAGTGAATTTGTTTCAGAGGCTTGCAGATGGATTTGTGGAATTGAAGAGGGATGCAGAGAACATCCTGAGAGGTTTGGGGAAGGAAGAGATGGAGCTTTTGAATGGCCTGCAGATGGAAGCACGTGAGGTGGAGAGACTTTTTGTCGGGCATTGCCATTGAGGAAGCTAAGATAGTCTGCTCATGCATCAAGGAGACAGGCTTGGAATATTATACTTATCTGTCTAGGCTTTGCTTATTACCACTTGTCACATTACTTGCCAAGCTACAGAGAATAGAATGTTCAATGTTCAACTTTTTTTTAAGTTTCCCTTCTTTTTTTCTTTTTTTCTTTTTTTTGCAATGGTTGCTGTATTACCCAATATCTTCCATTTACCCAATATCATTTGCTAGTGAATGATACAAAAGGATTTGCATTTACCCAATATCTTCCAAGGATTATTACTTGTATCTTATTGTGGTTGTTATATCGTGTTCTGTAGCCCTAAATGTGCAAGGGAAAAAGGAAAGGGGGATGGTGGAGCCAATAAATCTTTGGCTATTAAAATGTTTGGCATGAAGCTGAAGGTTTTTTGAAGGCTTGCATTTCAAAGAATGAAGTTGTCATAGATCAGGGTTCATCAAAACCAATGGAGTCAAGCTTTTTGACCATGCTAAAAAGGGAATTTGTCTTATGGTCACAACCTTTTCCTCAAGTTCAAACTTTGTACTTGATCTCATGGATTTACAGTCTGGGATTAAAGTGAAATATGAAATTGTCTTATTGAAAGTGTTAGTAGAAAAGGTCATGGGTGCTAATATTAACTTTAAGATTAGATGAACTTAAGATGTACAGGATGGTAATACTAATATATAAGGATGACTTTGGCAGCAGATGTTGGTATCTAACCATGAAGCAGACTCAATCAACTGAAATTGAATATATCACCCATATTTGTCTATGCAACTCTGAGTTAAATTGACCTACACATGTTATATGCTATGGATACCTAAGGAGTTAGTGTCGTGGTTAATTATCTGTGCCACAAAATCAAGTCAGAAAATCCAGTCAGGAGAAATGTATCACCATTCTCTCTCTCTCTCTCTCTCTCTGAAGTAACATGAGTATAGTCATGCAAGCCTTTTTGTCCATGAGAATTGTATAAAGCCCAAAAGGTTGGTTGCAATTGTTGAATGTCATGGATTATGGTAGTTCCTTAAATAAAGGGCAGGTCTTGGTGCAATTGTAAGATATTTGTTTGTGACCTAGGTGTAACACTCTGTTTGGTATGAAGGATGGATAAGAGAAAGATAGATGAGCGACAGAGTGGATAGATCTTCTATCCATCCTTTTATGTATTTGGTGAAACATAGAAGGATGGATGTGAATGATTCATTCCTCTGTTTGGTATAAAAGGAATGAAATAAAGGATGGATGATATTTATATGATATTTTTACTAATCTATTATTTGATAAAAATATTATTATTATCAATTTATAATACTTATTTATATTAAAAGCAAGCAAATTTATAATCTGTATAATTTATATTTATATAAATAATTATATAAATATGTAATTTTAATTTAACTAAGTAAAAATTTATAAATTAATTATTAATGAATTAATTTATTTTTATATATTAGTTATCTAACTAATAATTAATTTATAACTTAATTTAAATAGTTAATTAATTTTTATACAAATAGTTAATTAAAATAAGTAGTAATAAAATTTAATAGTATAGGATTAATAGTATATATAAAATAAAAAATATATAAATAATATAAATAAAAAAGTGAAAAAGTGTTATGCTTTTGGTAAAAAAATTAAAGAGAGATAATTTTGTCAATATAAAAATTTATCTCTTACATATTCCACCAATCCTCGTCCTTCTAATTTGGAAGGATGTAAAATGATGGGCCCGGGATGGATAGAAAATCTATTATTATTGTCTGTCATTCCTAAAATTTTTTGAACCAATAATGGATAGAGAAGAGATGGCCTCCCTTTTATGATCCCAACTAAATATAAGATAAGTACTATAACAATAGGATCCTCATGCACCATGGTACCTATCTTAGTTCCATGGATACAAGAAATTTTGCAAGCCAATTTGATGACTTATTCGATGATGTAGTTTGCAAGGTTTGGATAGGGTTAGAAGGTAAAGGGCTAGTAGGGCTATTATTGGCTACAAGCTATAGGGCAAAAGCCATTATAATGATAATACTAGGTAGTGATATAGCATATTACTGGATTTATAGTGAAATACACTGGTTGGGTAATAAAAAGGGAACTATACCACTATTTTGGCATGGTGTTATTTTTTGATCCCTATAAAACTTACTTTTCACTCTTTAGAATTCTTTGATTTTAGTAATCTTTGATAGCTTGCATCGAACAATAGCAAATAGAACTCAAATATGACAACTATTGAATTATTGTTAGATTTGATTGGTCAATAATAAAATAATGGAGTGTATAGGTTTTTCATGGATCATTGGAGCCCCTATGATAGGTTTAAAATGATTGAAAGCTTTATAGCTTAAACCATCAAGGCAAAACAAACTACAGGCAAGTAGTTTTTAATTATTTGATCCCCCAACTCCTAAAACAACATGGAACAGCTTGTGTTTGGAAAGGAGAAATTAGTTTGTGGATTTGTATACAGATACTCAAGGATAAAAATAAGACTTTAAGAAAAAAATCTCCACAGCCTTTCTATTTGCATGGTTCTCATTTTATAAATTAGCTTAAGCATCAAAGTTTTTAAATCATAGAAAAATGTATGCATATACACCATTTTAAATAATGATCGGTTGCATATAAAAAAGACTAGTCAATAATAAGGGGGTACTTGTTGCAACAAGCATGGAGAATAATGAAATAAGAAAAGCAAGAGAAAAAAAGAGTACATAATATTTATATGGATCAAACTATTAATCTACATCCACTAGCCAAAAATCTTATCATAAAAAATTAGAGATTATAGAGTACAACATTTCGTTATAAACCCAGGCTACTAATACTCTCGCTCTCGATTTCTAGAATATTCAGTTGCTCTTTTCTCTTAAGATTGATTATAAAAGATATATATAATAGAGTAAGTTATTTAGTCTTGAAAATCAGGTTAGTCTAACCTATGGGTTTCCCTCAATGCACCTATTTCTAGCTATTTGTATGATCCAAACAAAATATGTATGACAAACTAGGAAATCTTTTCCTTCGGTTTGCTCACCTTATGAGTTTTGTTTCAAAAAAATATCTCTTTTTAGATTTTTAGGACTTGTATACTCTAGCCATACTCAATAATATCTTTTTTTAAAATAATTAAAATAAAGGGATTTTTCAATAGAAGAAAAAATATGATCTTGATTACACGGGAATAGAGGGACAAGAAGGCCAAGGTCCCAAATGCCACATCTTTAATATGCTAACATTGTAAACATTAATTTCAAGATAACAATGTATAAGCTATTTATAATATTAGGAGGAAGATTAAATATTATTTATCTAAAATCTTAATTATAATTTGATAACATCCTCATATCATGTGGTTGTTTTACACTAAAGGTAAATATGCTAACATTGTAAACATTAATTTCAAGATAACAATATATATTAGCTGCAAGCTATTTACAATATTAGGAGGAAGATTAAATATTATTTATCTAAAATTTTTAATTATAATTTGATAACATCCTCATATCATGTGGTTGTCTTACACTAAAGGTAATCTTCAAGTTTGAGATAAATATGGAAAAAGATTTTAAAGGAAAGAATGTTTTTGCAAAATTATCAAACATAAAATTTTATTGATTAGACATTTAAAATCTAATAGCAAACAAATTTGAACTAAACTTCATAGGGCACACCTAAACCCAAGCTACTTATTGGAATTAATTATGGATCTTTATGGATCCAATTTGAACTTGACTTGCTTACATACCTCTTCCACAAGACTATAGTAATATAGCCTTAGATAATGACTCCAAAACGTTTTGCTCAACTTGTACTAGGTCCCTAACATCATAACCATGTTACCTTTGTATAATTATGAGATTGTATAGTTTTATGTTACAAGAGCCTTTAAAATCATTTGAAATTAAAATTCTCTATAGAGCTAAATGACTATCTTGCTTTAGTTATTATTGCACCAAATCCATAGTTTTTATGATTTTACTTATATTAATAGAAGGGCAAAAGGCTTTTAAAATCATAATTAAGGACACCTCGTCCAAGAAAAGAATAAAAGAATAAGCATCATGTTTTTTTTATCATGATTCAAATATCATTGAATGAAGATTAATGCATCCAAATGGAAAGAATACAAGAAAAAAAAAACTATCTATTTTAACGTAAACTCATAAGGATAAGAAAAGGCACACAAGCAGAAAAATAATACTTAAAAAAAAATCTTAAAACTAGCCTTCTTTGGAGATAATTTAGAGGTCCAAATATTCATAGACCGTAGTAGATTTTTTTTCATTTTGGAAACTAGCTCAGGCATGAACATTTTTTGTGTCACCAAAAAAGAAGGAAAAACAAGGAGACAAATTTTAGCCAATGATAAGTTGTACATATGATTTTCTATAGAAGAAAAAAAATGTCTTTTTAATAAGAAGGTTAGTTAGACTTTATAGGAAAAAATAAGGACTTAATTATAATTGAAAAGAGAAACACAACTTATAAATGATAATAAGCCACATTTATGGAATCTTTTTTGAAACCTCATGTAGGATCCAATAAATTTTTGAGTGGATCTATAAGTGTAAGAGTATGATTAAATTTTCATAAAAAGTAAAACACCAAGCTTTTATTCCTCCAAAAATAATGGTGAAAAAGTTTTTTGTCATTCAACAATTTTTTGATATCCAATAGTTATTCAAAAACTAGATTTTGATTGAGTTATTACAAAGCCGCCATATACACAATAGAGTGATATCTCAGTTACCTTATTTTGAAAACACGTATCTCTTTAGCAACCATTGGGATATGACGGTATATTAGTAACATTAGGAGATGTGAATCTTTCTTAGTTTGTTAAAGATGTTGATATAATCATCACCCGATGAAGAATTGCTTTCATCCCAGCAACTAAACCTTAGAACAACCAAGTATTTCTCAAACTATTGACAATATTATCTAAATGCTCAAAAACTAATTCAAAATACTTTTTTGAAAAAAAAACTCATACATGCATCTAATTGTGCATTTATGCATGTAAAATTGGAAAAGAAGTTTCAAGCTTATAGTTTCATAGCATTGCCCATTAAGCTTTGTTCGGGATCTTCTTTCAATGATGAGAATAGGTCCATAGTTTTCTAATGAAACCTTCCTTTCTAAAGAAGTACCATGATTTCCAACTCTACTTCCTAATTTTGTGATGCGGGATAAAAATGAAATGATGGATGGAGAGTTTTAGCAAGCTAACCAGCAAGCAAACTTGAGTAATTAATTATCAAATAAATGGGCTAAATTAATCCAAGGAAAGAATTTTTATAAGAAGACTAGTTGATCTAAGTTACAATACCTGCAATGTAGATCGAGTTCAAAATAAAGATTAGGATCTTCATGGCAAGAAAACCATTGCTACTAGGACAAGTTAATCTTCAAATGATTAGATCTAATGAAGCTTAGAAAGAGTTTTCCTACCAACAATGATAGCTAAATATTTTAGTGGAAGGGTCACACAACACTCTAGGAAAGAGGATTAGATGGTAAGACTTGAACTCTTTCAACTTGAAAACTTACCTTGCACTTGGATCATGGCAAGAAACCTTCATCATCAACTCGAGTCCCCGAGAGAACCTGCAATGAACCAGCAATAAGGGCGTGGAAACAAAGATGGAAGGAAATAAAACAAAGGAAAACAAAGGAAGGAAAGTTTGGGAATGGCTTGAAGCTAGGCGGCAAGCTCTTCTCTTCTTCCTCTTGGTACACACCTCAAAGACCTTGGAAGGGCTTCTTTGAAGTATCAAATGGGCCTCTCAACCTCTCCCTTAAGGAGTGCCTAGCTCTAGGACTAGGGAATGAAGAAAACTAACTAATTAAAGGGCATCTCACCCTCTCTACACAAGCAAACTAGACTAGAATTCAAGAAGAAAACCAAACTTAATATCATCTCAATTTCATTTCGAAATGGAATGAATACAAGAAGGGAGGCTTGGCCCTATTTATAGGCCAAGGAATTTTCAGAAAATTCATCCAAAAAAGATTAAAATATAACTAGTCCGAATACAAGAGGGGAGGCTTGGCCCTATTTATAGGCAAAGAAATTTTCAAAAAATTCATCCAAAAAAAGATTAAAATATAACTAATCATGGATTAGTTATGCTAAGCACTAGATTAGGTGGCCTTAACTAAAATTGTTTACAAGTTCCAACAAGAAATGGTTAATAACAAATTTTGGTTGCAACAAACTTTCAAGTGGTGCCTTCTTAGCTTGCCATGTGTCATCAAGGGATTCTTCCATGTGTCTTCAATAAAAGTGATCTTCCAAGTAGCGGCATGAGATGTTTCCACATGACATCCAAGAATTTTTTCAAGTATAATCAGCATGGAACTTCCAAATGTCATAAGGGATGGCGTCCATGACTCTTCAAGTGTGCTTCAATAAACTCTCAAGTGGCAAATAAAAAAGGCTTGATGATCTCCCAAGTGGCATGAAAAAATTACTTGACAAAGGGGTAGTGTTGGCTCAAGGACAGGTTGAGTCGACTCAAGGTGCATGAAGTGTCGGCTTAAGGATAGGTTGAGTCGACTTAAGGTGCATGAGTCGACACTTGAAAATTGGGGCTCTCCTTCTTGAGTCAACTCATGGAAGTAGCTTCTTTAAAGTGAATTGCTTAAGTGCTGAGGCTTTCTTTTAACCATGTTTTAGCTTCCATGAGGTGGACTTGCTTTCTTCATGGGTATGTTGATTAGAAGACCTTCATAGCTATAAGATTTGCTTGAAATCTATTTGCCTTTGCTTGATGTCCCCATCATTTTGCATGATAGGTGGGATGAAGAAAATCTTGATCTCTAGTATTTATTTTATGTGGCTCATATGTAAACCAACATAGCCCCGTTGATCTCTATGCTATTGATGAAGTGGATTCACTAGAGATTTTTTTCATAGCTTTATTATATATAGGAGGTTCATAGGATAGCCTAGTGCATGAGGCTCTTACAACTGACTATAACTTTGGAGAGGATAAGATCTATGTAGCCTTAATCTCATATACAGAGATGTTATTTCCTTGCATATAGAGATAGGTCATACATCCTTTGATTTTGTAGCCCTTAGATTAGGCCTAGCTCTAATTGGAGATGCATGTACTTGTGCTTGATCATCTGTATAAGCTTCTAGGTTTTAATCAAGATCATTTGGATTGACCATCTTGGCTCCACATCTAATCTTTCTAGCTTTGTAAAAGCATTATGTCTAAGGGATAGTATTGGCAGATTTCCAATTACCAAATTTTGAAAGGCGAGCTTCCTGTTGTATTTAGAAAACATTGTTGACCATATAAATCTATAAGATTATGAAGCCAAATATTCAAGAGATCATTGAAACATGTTCTTGAAATTTATTATTGAGGCATATTCTTGGGATATTTCTGAAATTTGTTAAAACTCTAAGATTATATAACCACTTAGCAAGGGATTTCCAAAAGCATATTCTTGAGATCTATTGTTATATATTTCCAACCTTTTATCTATTACTATTATAGGTAATTATATAGAAACACTAACAACTTTTGTTTCCTTTCTACATAATTTCATAGCCTATCTTGCCATTTCTCTAATCACCCTTTTACAATTTTATCCTTTTATTTTTGATTTTTTATCAAAACTAGCTTTTACAAGCATATAGAATATTCATATGTGATGTGGCAAGAAGCTAACATGTTGACGTGCATTTCCAGTCAGATACCATGTCATAAGACCCGCCACGGTGGACCCCCATCTCGAACTCCCCCATCTCGAACTCCTTTGACCGGGCCGAGCTTCCCCGGATCAACGAGATGGCTCGTCAAGGCCGAGCTCCGTCCTCCACCAGGTCGGCACCCACGAGCTCGGGTGCCTAGGCCGAGTCGAGTGACCTCCTACGTCAAATCGAGCCCCTCTAAGACTGAGCCCCCTGAACCGAAGTCGAGCTCGGCCCTCCTCTGCCAGGTCGAGCCCTCCGAGGCTGAGCCCTCTAGGCTAGGGTCGCGTATCGACCTCCTCCGCCGGATCAATCCCCTCCGAGGCTGAGACCCCTGGACCGGAGTCGAGGTCAGCCCTCCTCCGCCAGGTCGAGCCCCTCCGAGGTCGAGCCCTCCGGGCAGGAGTCGAGCCCCCTCCACCGGGTCGAGCCCTTCCGAGGTCGAGCTTCCTGAGCCGGAGTCGAGCCCAGCCTCCTCCACCAGGTCGAGCCCCTCGAGTCGGAGCCAAGTCCCAGCTCTCCAGTTCGGCAGCCAACTTAGACAGTGTCCCCGAACCATCAAGGGGGCGGAGCCACCTCCCCGAGATACCGACGAGTGGCTCGAAGACCACCAAGAAGCGCCCGTCAAGTCATAATAAATGTTTGCAGCCACTGCTTACACCAAGAGAGGAAGAAGCCCCATGACCAAGGTGCCATGCTCTCCACCAAACCACCTGCACCACCGAAAGAGGAAGTCAACTAGGAGATTCGAATCCCGGGGGCGACAGCCACCCGATCGAGACACTGCCAGGCTTCCCAGAATAGGACGACTGAAAGGAATGTCAGAGCACACGACAGTTTCCCTTATCATGAATCAGGAAATACGTCCTATCTACGGCATGGAACACCATCGCACGCGCCTGACGGCCTGGAAGAGATCCCAAGGTAGGCGCTCAACGATCACCTGGACTTAAAAGAACCTTTAACACCCCCAGTGAGGAAGTACGTACACAAGTGCTAGCTTAACCAAAAAATCGTTCAAGCGAGTAGAGGAGAAGAAGCCTCACAGGAGGGCCAGCCCTCCTCGGCTAACACCTCTCCCGGCACACTCGCACCCTCATTCTTACACCATTCACTTCTCCTAGTATAGAGTCCATCAAGAGGGGCTCGACCAGGAGGATCTGTTTCCCTGGATCATCACTGACTTGATCGTTGGAGTGCCCCCGTAGGAATCCCTGGCTCGGGTCACTAACCCTTGTTTTGCAGGTCCTTGAGTGCAGGTCAACCTCGAGAGGATGAAGGGCGATCTGATGTCGACAGCAACTACGGGCCACGACGATCTTGGCGGCAACAGATTGGCACGCCAGGTAGGGGGACGGCGTGAGTGAGAGATCCTAAAAGCCAGTCCCTCTACAAGCAGTTCCATCAGGAGGATGGTGACAACGTGAGCGAGAGATGCTTCCACCAGCCATGCAGGAGACTCTCCTTCTCAAAGAAACCCGCACGTCCCAGAAGTGGAACCGCCCGCGTTACCTCAACCATCTCTAGCAGAATCTCAGCTGGCCACACTCGCCCAGCAAATACAAATCCTTGCTACGGCAGTGCGCCAGCTCCAGCACCAGCAACGGTCCTTAGCTACCCATCAGCAGCCAGGAACCCCCGCGGCCCATGCCACAGCATCCTGCGATAGCCTGCATTCCTTCCAAGGAAGGCCTTTGCAGCCGTGGGCCACCACCAACCCCGGGGTAATCATCAGACCCCGACGAAAAGACAACGAGTCGGGTATGCCAACAGGGAAGCCGCTCTCCGACCCTTGAGCGGGTAACGACCAGACCCCGCCGAGGTCGAAAAGGCAAGTCCGCCCTTCATGAGCACCATGCACCCATGTCACCTTCTGCGACTCTTTTAGCAGAAGGTTCTACTGATGAGGCCATCAGGCGCACAATCGAGAAGCACCTAGAGAGCACGAGCGCAAGCTGGCAGAGTTATCCCACCAATTTGCGAACATGCAGGGCTCCACTGATGAGCCAATGGGCTATGACGCCCATCCCCCCTTCTCCTGAGAAATCCAAGGGAACTGATTCCCAGCCGTTTCCGGATACCGCAAGTGGATCCCTACGATGGGCCACCGATCTCCTGGACCACCTGGAAAGCTATAGGCCCTCATGAGGGTCTAGGGCGTCACTAACGCCCTTTTTTGCATCGCCTTCCTAGCAACCCTCCGGAAGGTGGCTCTAGTCTGGTTCACCCGCCTCGAGCCCAAAAGCATTGGTCCTTTCGCTCAGCTAGAGCGAAGTTCATGGCCCACTTTGACGCCTGTCAAAAGATACCATGAGAAGCGATAGCCTCTTCTCCATCTGACAACAGGATCGTGAGCCCCTACGAGACTACGTGGCCCATTTCAAAATTGCCTCTTTGGAGATTTATAACCTTGAAGAGTTAGTCGCTATGCTGGCACTAAAGCGAGGGCTCAGGACCTCCCGCCTGACCTACTCGCTCGATAAGAAGCTGATGGGGACATCGGCCCAGAATCTGAAGTAGTCCAGATTAACCTGAAGCCCAGCCCAGAACCTGAAGCCCAGCCCAAGCCCTGGGGCCCAAGATCTTGGAGTCGATGAGCACAGATCCTGAAGTCATCATCAACACTAATCTTGATGTAGCACCACTCTTGAATTCAAATTAAAGAATATTACCTTATCTTATTGGTTATTTAGTTTGAATATTTGTTTTAGAATTTATTTTTTCCTTTAATTGGATTTGTTTGTTTTTAAATAAATAGTTCGAATTTGTTAGGATTGGGATTGAGATATCTGATCGGGATATCGGATATCTTAGATTAGTCTATTTAAAGACTTTTCTCATTGGGAATAAAATTAGCGAAGCGATGAATTATTTGAGAAAATGTCTGGGTGTGTCCCGACTTCCCTCCTTCTCTTCTTCTCTCTTTTAATTCTCCCCTTCTTCTTCGTTCTAGGCTTTCTTTCTTCTCTCTGGTGCTTTCTTCCTGGACTTTCCTTCTTCCTTTCTCTAAGTTCTCTTTCCTAGACTCTTCCTGGATTCCTCCATCTTCTCTTCAAATCCATTCGATCGAAGCAACCCATTATGTCTCTCGTGCTCATCATCTCTCCACTGAAACCGTCGGTTCCACTGTTTCCAATCACCGAAAACCCAGAACTGCCCTCTTCCACTTGTGAGCAGGGTCACTGACCGGAATCGCCTGCATCCTCTGCTCCTTCCATGGCATCAATTGATCCAGCATCCCTCCACAGCATCAATCAATCCAGCATCCACCCGTCTCCTCAGCTCAAGAACAAGCCGACGTCTCTATGCCGCCCGCACCTTCCCCGCCGATAGCCACACCGGACGATCCACCTCCATGAAGACTCCCATCGCTACCCAATCTTCAACACCGCCGCCACCGTTCCCCATCTCGAGCTCCTGTTTTCCCCGTTTTCGATCTTTTATTTTTTCCTGATGGTTCCCGGCCGTTAGTGATCATCTCTGCCCCAACCATCGATCGTCCGTGCCCCACCAGAAGATCCACCTCCGCCATTGTCGACCAATCGTGGTTGTCGCTTCGCCCGAAACCCCCTCCTCTGGTGCCTTCGTTCGCCATCTCCGCTCGCGACGCTACGTCGACGCCCGTTGCCATGATGCCTGTCACTCGCCGAAGAGCCTGCATTGCCATCTCTCCGATCCACCTTCCGTCGCCTGCGCCGCCCCGTCTTTGGTGAAGGTTCCTTCATGATCGTTGACGAGAGCCCACCGATTTTCCATCCCCTGTTCCCCATCAGAAGCCCCCAAGAGTTGCTCCAAGCTCCTCTTCCAAGCTCAAAAGTATGTCCATGTTGAGAAGGCGAACCGTACGAGAAGAGAGCTAGACGGGAGGCCATTGAAGAAGCCGCTCCCATCGAGACATCCGAGACATGGAAGCCAGGGCCTCCGGCTCTGAACTTTCGCCAAGGGCCGAGACCGAGATGCGCTCCAGTCCTAGAGAGAGACTCACCCCCCTTCTCACCCCGAGGATGAAAATCCTAATGGAGATCGAAGGTGACCCTTACCTAAAGCACCCACCTCCGATGAGGTGAGCCCTACCTGAAACACCCACCTCCGATGAGGTCGTCCTCTAGCCATGACAAGACAAAGTACTATCGCTACCACCACGACCACGGCCACGACATCGAGGAATGCTACAACCTCAAGAAGGAAATCGAAGAACTCATCAAGAGAGGCTACCTCGGAGGTTCATGGGCGGCAGACCTCCAATGGAACCTCAAGCACTCGCCGCTCTCCTGCTAGTTCCTGCAGTGGATAACCGCCCTACTGAGAAGCCGGTGGGGATGATATGTTGGGGAGCTGAGCGCATGATGAAGAAGGCCCGGTGGGCAGGGCAGTCTGAGAATGTACTCCCCTTTATGAGGAAAGAGGGAGATTGGGGGAAAAATATAAATAACAATACCGTGGTCGTCGAAATGACAATCTCGAAGCATCCGGTAAAATGCATCATGGTTGATAGTGGAAGTTCAACGGATGTGCTTTTTTATGATGCCTTCTCCAGAATGAACTTGTCTCCTGCACAGCTCAGACCTGTGCACATACCCCTTGTTAGTTTCACAGGGGACTCTATGAGGGTTGAGGGAGAGATCACACTCCCCGTCACTGCTGAAACCCCACCTTGACAGAGCACTGTCATGATGACCTTCATAGTAGTTAGACTACCTTCGGCCTATAATGTGATCCTTGGCCGACCCGGGCTCAATCTGCTCGATGCCAACGTCTACACGAAATGGCTGCTAGTGCAGTTCCCAACTCCTTACGGGGTCGATGAAATAAGAGGTGCACCCCAGTCGATCCAACACTGTTTTCAGACTCTCCCGGGTACCGAAGTCCCCGAGGAAGATCTTAGGGTGGATGAGCTTGACCAAAGAGCACAAGACCCCAAGGGTAGCCCGGCCACACATCTACTACTTATCCACTCGGAACCGATCGGGAGAAGACGGTGCATATTGGGACCCAACTACAAGAAGAGGAAAGGGCCCACCTATTGGGGTTCCTAAGGGCGAACGCAGATGTGTTCGCCTAGACGATGGTTGATATGCCAGGTATCCCCTCTGACATCATCACCTATAAGCTAAGCATTGATCCAAAGTGCAGGCCAGTTCGGCAGAAGAAGAAAAGTTTTGCCCCCAAGAGGTAGGCGACAATCAAAGAGGAGGTCGACAAACTCCTCACTGCCGGCTTCATCCGGGAAGTACAATACCCAAGCTAGCTTGCGAATGTGGTGATGGTGAAGAAGAGCAACAGTAAATGGAGGATCTGCATGGACTACACTGACCTCAACAAGACATGCCCGAAGGATAGTTTCTCCCTGCCGAAGATCGATCAACTGGTGGACACCACCTTGGGTCATTGACTGCTCTCCTTTATGGATGCATTCTTTGGATACAATCAGATCCGGATGCACCCAGAGGATGAGAAGCACACCACCTTCATCACCGACCAAGGGACATACTGCTACAAGATGTTGCCCTTCGGGTCTGAAGAACACTGGGGCCACATACCAGTACCTGGTCAGCAGGGTCTTCAAAGATCAGATCGGCCGGAATATGCAAGTGTATGTGGATGACATGCTTGTCATGAGCAAGCCGAGCTCGAACCACATCACTGACCTCGCCGAAGCCTTCAACAACCTCTGAAAGCATCAAATGAAATTGAACCCAGCAAAGTGTAACTTCGGAATGGTGGTAGGAAAGTTCCTTGGCTTCATGGTCACTCAGAGGCATTGAAGCGAACCCGGAGAAGGTCCAGCGATCGTCGACATGGTGCACCCGATATCCAAAAAGCAAGTCCAGTGCCTGACGGGGCGTATTGCAGTCTTGAGTCGGTTCATCTTGAGGTCGGCCAATCACTGCCTTCCCTTCTTCAAGGTGCTGCGCAAGATGCACGACTTCACTGGACAGAGGAGTACAGGGCGGCCTTTGAAGAACTGAAGGAGTTCCTAGCTTCTCCCCTACTACTCTCCAAACCGAAGGAAGAAGAGGAGCTCCTGCTTTACCTGGCGATCATACCTGGAGCCGTCAGCTCGGTCCTCGTCCATGCAAACAAGGACAGATCTCAGAAGTCGGTATACTACACCAGTAAAATCCTCCGTGATGTGGAGATCAGGTATACCCGCTCTGAAAAACTTATTTTTGCTCTAATAATATCTGCTAAGCACCTCAGGCCTTACTTTCAAGCGCATCCCATTATGGTAGTGACAGACCAACCGTTGAGAACCATACTCAGCCACCCCGAAACATCCGGGTGGTTGGCAAAATGGTCCTTGACACTGAGTGAGTTCAATATCGCATATCGATCGAGGTCATCACAGAAAGTCCAGGTCCTAGCTGACTTTCTAGTCGAATGCATGGGACTTGATGAGGAGTCAGAGCAGACTTCCACAGAGCATCAAGTTGAGCCCAACATGGAGGAGCAACCTTGGGTCCTCCACATGGACGACGCATCCAACTCCAGCGGGAGCGGAGCAGGACTCATCCTTGCCACAATGACGGGGTCACGACAGAATGTGCCCTCCGTTTCAAATTTGTAGCGACAAATAACCAAGCGGAGTATGAGGCGCTCCTCGCGAGCCTAAGGGTCTCACACGAGCTAAGCGTCGAGAACTTAAAGGTCTTTATCGACTCCCAACTGGTAGCCAGACAAGTTGCTGGAGAATATGAAGCTAGGGACCTCCAGATGATGAAGTACCTGGAGCGAGTCCGCTCATGCACGACAGGCTTCCGACGCTTCGACATCTTCCATATCCCCTACGGGGAGAACGCTCGCACGGATGCACTGTCGAGACTCGCTACCCTACCAGACTCATCACTGGGGCGCGCATATATTGAGTACTTTGAAAATCCAAGCTACGAAGCCAATGAGGAGGTGCAGCAAGTCACCCCAGAGCCGAGCTGGATGAACAGGTACATCAGATACATCACTGATGGCACTTTGCCCGAGGACCGTGTGGAGGCTGGCCTCATCAAAAAGAAAGCCTCTTGATTTATCCTGATGGAAGGACAGCTCTACCGCCGATCCTACTCATACCCACTCCTGAAGTGCCTGAGACCCACAAAGGTAGCCTTCGTTCTTCAAGAGATAAACGAAGGCCTGTGCAGGAACCACGTCGGAGGAAGGACGTTAGCGTACAAAGCTCTCCGCTAGGGATATTTTTGGGAGACCATGAGGGAGGATGCCGCCGACTTCGTGAAGAGATGTAACAAATGCCAGTGCCATGCTCATATACAACATCAATCGACGGCGCCGATCTCACGGCTCTTCGCCCCTCGGCCCTTCGTCCAATGGGGAATGGACATCTTAGGGCCTTTTCCCCCTGCACCGAGATAACGGAGGTTCTTACTGGTGGCCATCGACTACTTCACCAAATGGGTGGAAGTGGAGCCACTAGTACGGATCACGAAAGCAAAGGTCTGCCAATTCTTTTGGAATTCAATAATATGTCAATTCGGACTCCTCCACTGCATCATCACCGACAATGGGCGGCAGTTCAACAATCATGAGTTTGAAGGTTTTTGTGCTGAGCACAGCATCCAGCATCGCTTTACCTCTGTCGCCCACCCTCAGACGAATGGAGAAACCGAAGTGACCAACCGGACCATTCTCCAGGGACTCAGGACTAGACTGGACCAGGCCAAGGATAGGTGGGTAGAAGAACTCCCAAGTGTTCTCTGGGCTTACCACATAACGCCCAGGATAGCAACGGACGAGACACCCTTCAACCATGTCTTTGGCATCGAGGCCATGGTCCCAGTTGAGCTCGGCTTGCCTACGCTGCGAGTGCAGCAATATAACAAAGCATAGAACTCGGCGCACCTTCTGCTCAACTTGGACATCCTCGAGGAGACCAGAGACAAAGCCCGACTCTGGATGGCAGCATACCGGCAACGAGTCGCCCGATACTATAACGCTCGAGTAAGACCCAAGGTCTTTTGAACTGGCGACCTGATGCTCCGCCAAGCTAAAGCATCTCAACCCTGGGAGTGCGGCAAGCTCTCGCCAAACTGGAAAGTTTCCTATAAGGTGGTCGAAGCTCTTCCACAGGGAGCCTACTACCTCGCAGATCTGGGCAGTGCTAGATTTCCGCGAACATGGAATGCCTGTAACCCGAGAAAATATTATCAGTAATGTAAGGATCATCCTTTAAAATGATAATAAAGGCCCTCTTTTGCACAGATCGCCTTCTGCCTTGCAAGAATATCGCCACCTGGCCCAATGTCCGACATGCCGAAACTCGGAGGCCAACTCTCTGACATCAAAATGCGGGGCCCGATTCTCCGGCACCATAGCATAAGGTTCTTTCTCATCAATAATTAAGGTTCCCCTTGCAAATATTTCTTGCCTTGCAGGAGAACTTCTGCCAGACCCCATGTCCAACGCCAAAGCCTAGAGCCAGCTCTCCGGCCACCAAGTCTTCGAGCCCAGCTCCAAAACATCGAAGCCCGGAGCTCAGATCTCCGGCCACCAAGTCTTCGAGCCTAGCTCCAGGACACCAAAGCCCGGAGCCAAGCTCTCCAGCCACCAAGTCTTCGAGCCTAGCTCTAAGACACCAAAACCCGGAGCTTAGATCTCCGGCCACCAAGTCTTCGAGCCCAGCTCCAGGACACCAAAGCCTGAAGCCAAGCTCTCTGGCCACCAAGTCTTTGAGCCTAGCTCCAGAATACCAAAGCCCGGAGCTCGGATCTCTGGCCACCAAGTCTTCGAGCCCAGCTCCAGGACACCAAAGCCTGGAGCTCAGATCTCCGTCACCAAGTATTCGAGCCAAGCTTTAGGATACCAAAGCCCGGAGCTCAGCTCTCCAGCCACCAAGTCTTCGAGCCCAGCTCCAGGACACCAAAGCCCGGAGCCAAGCTCTCCGGCCACCAAGTCTTCGAGCCTAGCTCTAGGACACCAAAGCCCAAAGCTCAGATCTCTAGCCACCAAGTCTTAGAGACCAGCTCCAGGACACCAAAGCTCGAAACTCAGCTCTCTAGCCACCAAGTCTTCGAGCCCAGCTCCAAGACACCAAAGCCCGGAGCTCAGCCCTCCGGCCACCAAGTCTTCGAGCCCAGCTCCAAGACATCCAAGCCCAGAACCAAGCTTTCCAGCAATAAGTCTCAGAGGCCAGCACCGAGATCTTAAAGCTCAGAGCCAAACTCTTCGGCTACCAAATCTTCGAGCCCAGCTCCAAGACATCCAAGCCCAGAACCAAGCTTTCCAGCCACTAAATCTTTGAGCCCAACACCGAGAACTTAAAGCCCGGAGCCAAGCTCTCTGGCCACCAAGTCTTCGAGCCCAGCTCCAAGACATCCAAGCCCGGAACCAAGCTTTTCGGCCACTAAATCTTTGGGCCCAGCTCCGAGACACTGAAGCCCGGAGTTCAGCTCTACAGCACTGAAGTTCGGGGCATCCAGCAACAAAGTGGAAACCTCTCCTCTGATCCCATCACATGTAACAAAAAAGAAAGAAAGAGGAAAAGAGTGAAGTACCCACAAGCCAGGATAAATGGAAACTTTCATTTCATTCAAAGATAACTTGGATCATTACAAGTATCCCCAGGCCCCCAACAAGCCGGGTAGCCTAGGACAAGAGCAAAACAAAATAATCCTACTCTATTGACGTGGGCCCCCCATCAGAACTCTGCTACTGCGAGGCATCGTCTCTAGGAGCCCCAAGCTAAGGATCTTCGACTTCAGCCACCATCGAAGAAAGAAGGTTCAGGGGCGGCCTCCAACTCCCCGACTTCACCCAAACCTGGAGTCAGTTCCACGTCCGAGAAAGTAAGGTAAATGAGCAGAGGCCGACCCTTGTCGGATACATGATCCCGGATCATTGAGCAAAGGTACATAAAGCCCTTGAAGAAGGAGTCCGACATCATTTCATGGAACTCAACGGTGAACTCCTTCGAGGCCTTGTACCTCGCCACGGCCTCCTTTGCCCAGCTCTTCACCTTGGCGGCTTGCTTATTCGTCGCCTCTGCTGATCTGGTCACCGCCATCGCTTCTTTCTCAGTGGTTGTGGCCCTCTCCTCGGCAGTGACCAGGCACTCCTTCGCTGCGCCCAGTTCAGCCTGAAAGGACTGGGTGCGTCCTTTCTGCCTAACTACCTCGGTGTTGAACTCCGTCAACCGCCTCTCGATGGCCACGAGCTCCTCGATTTTCTTCCTCGCCCGGCTCCGCTCCTGGTCGAGCTCCTCCTGGAGCTCCTTCGAGCACCTCTCGGTGCTTGCGAGCCCCTTCTAGAGCTCCTCATTCTTTAGACAGAACTCTCGGGAGGCATCGGACTTCTCCTTCAGCTCGACCTTCAGGGCCTCGACCTCGGCTGTATGTTGCTGGTCGTTCCTCAACCAGTTTTGGCAGCAGTCCCTGATAAGGAGCATCTCGGCTCTGACCTGCACCGAATAAGATGTCAAAGGAGAGAAAAGGAAAAGGAAAAAGGAAAAAGAGCTCTAGAAGGTTAAACCCACTTACCTTGAAGAGTAAGGAAAGATGCTGCTGATCGCATCCCCTAGTACCTTCCTGACCATCTCTCGTCGATCGCACGATTAGATGGAGAAATCCATCATGCGCTCGGCTAGCTTCCGATCTCGAAGCAGTGAGATGTCGGGCCCCATTCTGAATGGGACCCGATGATAGTCTCTCTCTCCTCTACTTGCCCCCGAGGTGGAATCACTCGCTCCGCCACCAGTAGAGCCTCGAGGGCCAGTTGGAGCTCGGCGCCCCCTCCAGTGGCACCCCCGGTACCAGATCCGCTCCTTCCCGTGCCTTCTCCTCGATGATGACAAGCTCAGGAGGAGGGGGTGACATGATGGCGATGACTGCAGCGGCGACCCTGGCCCGAACAACTACTTCAGGCTCCGGGGTGGGGACCAGCTCTCGTCGCCTCTGCCGCTCACTGCAGGCCCGGCCGCCCTCTGCTCCAGCTCAGACACAGCAGCCGCCGCACCCCTTGTTTGCGAGGAGGTAGCCTCGGGCTCCTTCCCCCTCGACTCGATCTGCTCAGCAGGGGTAGCTGTCGATGTGCCCTCATCACGAGCCCTCTTCGGTAGGGCTCCTCAGTCAACCCAATGAAGGCCTCTTCCGAGTAATCGACAGCAGGTTATCCATCAAGAACTTCATGCCTGCATGTAGAAAACACGATGTCAGTCCTAGTTCCAAAAAAAAAAATAGATTAAAAGGAGCAGGAAAGACTTAAGCTGAACTCACCCAACTCTCCCGTTGGGCCGACCCCGGCCTCGACGAGGTTCTGCTTTGACAACAGAACCTGGAGAGAAAAATCTGAGTAGTACAGAGCAGCTCATGGACATCCTTGTAGGCTGCTTCGACCGTAGAGTTTCGATTGGGAGATCGATCTCGTCGCTCCACATCCAGTAAACCCCCTCGACTGTAGCAAAGAAGAATTTACTCATCCATCCTTTGATAGAAGAGGAAGTTCAAATTTGATCCCCATCGGACGAGAAGAGAGGGACCACCACCCGTCTTCGGTGGGGTGGCGCTTCAGAGTGAAGAAGGCTCTGAACAAGGAAAACATGCGACGATCCCGTGGAAGTGGCAGAGCACAATGAAGCAGAAGATAGTCCTTATGGCATTGGGGACTAGCTGACCAGGGACCAAGCAATAGTTGCCCAGCACAGATAAAAGAATGGATGGAAGGGGAAGCGGAGCCCTCCTGAGAAGGTCTCCTCATAGAAAGCAATTCGGCCCGGGCTATTGGAAGTAACCCGATCCCCTGGTCAGGGGATTAAAAGCCGGACAGAGTACGGATGCCATAGACATCCCGGATGGTTCCCAATTCCTCGGCAGAGATCGTCGAAGTGATTTGCTGGACCCGTTGATCGACAGGTTCGGGGATGGGTTCAGTTAAGGAAGAGGACGAGAAGGACAAGAGGGGTTAAGACCAGGCTCCCTAATGACTATACCACTAGGGCGACGCCTGCCTCTAAGCTCGAAGCGGGCCCCATCTCCCTCCTCATAAGAAGAAGAAGATGATGGCGGCCTCGCCTAGAGGGCCGGCCTCACCCTGATTAGTCGAAGGACGAAAACTCGGCCTGAAGCAAGACATGATGAAGAAGATCAGGAGAAGAAAAAGAAAGCGGACGAAAGCCCGAAGATGAGCCTAGCCCTGAGAAGAAGATCTTACTCGATCAGGCAAGGAGAAAGGGGACTAGAAGGGGGAACTAACCTGTTGGGAGCTCTGGAAGACAAGAATGGCCAATGGACATAAGAAGAACCTCGGTATAGTTGCGGGCAAGAAGGATTTGAAAGAAGACATATTTCGGGAAAGGCAACTTTTCCTTTCGAAGTGACCGGTGCCCAACGTATCGTTACAAACCCCCACCATCGAATTCGTGCCACGCGTCATTCATCGGCAGGACTGACATCTGGGTTCGACTGCGGCTGCTCCGGATTCTGCGCCCATAATAACTGCTCCTCGGACATGTCCACGTGGCTCCTCCGGGTAGGCTGAATAAATCGCTTCCCCAGACGCTGTCGACCGTGACCATCATTGTGCCGGATCCTCACCTTTTCACGTCAGCAGTGCATTTACTTCCTTTGCCCCGAGCGCCCGATGCCAACGGGACTTGAGAGTGGGGGGCAAATGATGTGGCGAGAAGTTGACGTGTTGATGTGCATTCCCAGTTAGATGCCATGTTATAAGACTTGTCACGATGGACACCCCATCTCGAACTCCTTTGACCGGGCCGAGCTCCCCCGATCAACGAAACGGCCCGTCAAGGCCGAGCTTCGTCCTCTGTTAGGTCAGCACCCGCGAGCTCGGGGTGCCTAGACCGAGTCGAGCGACCTCCTTTGCCAGATCGAGCCCCTCCGAGGTTGAGCTTCCTGAACCGGAGTCGAGCTCAGCCCTCCTCCACCAGGTCAAGCCCCTCCGAGGCCGAGCCCTCTGGACTGGGGTTGCGTATCGACCTCCTCCGCTGAATCGAGCCCCTCCAAGGCTGAGACCCCTGGACCGTAGTCGAGGTCAGCCCTCCTCCGTCAGGTCGAGCCCCTCCGAGGACGAGCCCTCCGGGCAGGAGTCCAGCCCCCCTCCACCGGGTTGAGCCCTTCCGAGGTTGAGCCTCCCGAGCCGGAGTCGAGCCCAGCCTCCTTCGCCAGGTCAAGCCCTTGGAGGTCGAGCCCCCCGAGTCAGAGCCAAGTCCCAGCTCTCTAGTTCGACAGCCAACTTGGACAGTGTCCCCGGACCATCAAGGGGGGAGCCACCTTTCCAAGACACCGGCGAGCGGCCCGAAGATCACCAGGAAGCGCCCGTCAAGTCACAATAACTGTCTACGGCCACCGCTTACACCAGGAGAGGAAGAAGCCCCCTGACTAAGGCGCCACGCTCTCCACCAACCACCTGAACCACCCGAAAGAGGAAGTCAACCAGGAGATTCGAATCCCGGGGGCGGTGGCCCCCCGATCGAGACACTGCTAGCTTCCGAATGGGGCGACACGAAAGGAATGTCAAAGCACACGACAGTTTCCCTTATCACGAATCAGAAAGATGTCCCATCACGGCACAGAGCACCACCGCACGCGCTTGACAGCATGGGGAGATCCCAAGGTAGGCGCTCAACGGTCACCTGGACTTAAAAGAACCTTCAACACCCCCAGTGGGGAGGTACGTACGGAGGTGCTAGCTTAACCAAAAGACATCGTCCAAGTGAGTGGAGGAGAAGAAGCCTCACAGGAGGGCCAGCCCACCTCGACTAACATCTCTTCAGCCACCTCGCACCCTCATTCTTACACCATTCACTCCTCCTAGCATGGAGTTCATCAAGAGGGACTCGACCAGGAGGATCTATTCCCTTGGATCGTCACTGACTTGACCATCGGAATGTCCCACTGAAATTTCTGGCCCAGGTCACTAACCCTTGTTTTGCAAGTCCTGGAGCGCAGTCAACCTCGAGAGGACGAAGGGCGATCCGACATCGACAGCAGCTACGGACCACACGACGATCTTAGCGGCAGCAATATGCATATCTTCAAGTTTTTCCATCCCTATGCCAAATATTCTTCCCTTATGTGCTGTCCAACTTCATGAATAACTTTCTCACTTGAAAGTTATGTATCTAATCTTTTCTCACCATGAATTGATTTGGGATCCTATTAAGAGCAATTAATGAGATAGGGCATATTTTTAATTAATATATGGAAGTGTAAGTAGGTATCTCAATGGAGTGGCAACCACCATTTATTTTTGCTCATGAGTGATCAACTCAATAAGAGTGATAGCTATATCAACAAAGTGCTTGAAATGGCACCTCTCATCAACAAAATAGTAACAACAATATCGTAAAAATAAAGCAATATAGTTGACTAAGAAAATATTTAAATAATAGAATAATAGAATAATAACCTTGCACCACTATCTTGTCTTCATTAGCAATCATGCACACCCAGTCTATATGCCAAGGAGCAAGATGTTATATAGCTAGGGACTTATATTCCTTTAGAGCTAAAGGGCATTAATCATATTATTGGATGCAATCATCTCCTAATCAGTCGCATCCACTATACTAATGAGTTGGAGGGCAATACAGCATTGGGTCTTATTTTTATCAGATCCTCCATGCCTTTTACATGCTGTTCAAGTATGAATCTAGCCTCTACCAAATCTTTTATGGTCCGTATTAGCCATTAAAGCTCATCTTTTCTAGGAGGTGAACCTATTAATCTCTTTAGTGAAGCAAGTGACTAGTAAGCTTATAAGATCTCAATTAGCTTTCCTTCAAAATGACGAAATTGGGTGATTGCCAAGTCCAAAATCAGGTTGGAGGGCATGATGCTAGATACATCCTATCACCTTCTTAACCATTGACAATAGGATATGGGGGACATTGTTTATACTATATTTAGACTAATATTTATGATTCAAATTTTATTAACAATAGATCTTAAAAGGCTATTCAATATGGAGTGAGTATTGACATATTAGGCAGGTTATATGAGAGGCTTTGAAAGGATGCCAATATTAATTACTAAGGTACAAATTAAATTTTTATCTTAAGTTGAACTTAACCACCAGGTCAACTTATATACCAATATCTTACTAAGTGCCAAAGTAGGTTAAAGTATCAATGTTTTGGCCAAAACACTAAGAATTCTAGCAGAAACACTAAAGATATAAGCCAAAAGACCGAGGATGCAGGCTGAGTGACATAAACTGAGGATGAGGCTTTAGTAGGGTGGAATCCAAGAATGGTAGTTGGCTAATGGTTACCACCGTCTATGCATGGGAGATGTGATCGAACTATCTAGAATGCATAGCAATGGTAATCAATATGACACATAATAGTAAGAACAAGTATCCGTTGTAAGTTGTGGTATTCATCTCCCCACCCATGATATGAGAGGAAGGGTAGAACTAATTAATAACACTCATTCATTTTAGGCTATGGGGCATATTAGCAAGGATAAGTGATAGAACTAATTAATAACACTCTTTTAGCATTATCTAGGATGTGAATGATTGGTAGCACTATCTATTGCTCTTAATAGTAGTGGGCTATATAGCATGCAATGATAAAAACAAGTGTCAAGGTAGTAAATGAACACTTATAAATTTATAGCGTATCCTAAGAAGGATCTTTGACCTCTATCATATCAATCAATTCCATTTTATATTTATCTATCTTTGTATTACATTTACTTTACCTTGCACATTACTTATTAGTTAACTAGTCTACTTTAAGAATAATGTTACTAGCTCAAGTTATATCCTATTCCTATCCAAATTCATATTCTTTGAATGGTGGCAATGACTGTAGTAAAAATATTTGAAGATCAGGGCACTTGGATCCATGCTTTTTTTCATATCCTCTCTTTCATCACCTTCTTTGTGTTTGCTCTAATGTCAGTGGTAAGCATGTGCATCCATTGACCCCTTGATGTTAGACTTGTCTTGCAACTTCTCTAGCAAGCTAGTTGGAAAATCAAATTTTTTTTTGGCACACTCGAAAAGATGTGGGGCTAATAGAATCAAAACATACAAACACTTGAAAGGCTAGCCAGAGCTTAGATTAGAGAAAACTAGACCACACGAGCACACAAGATCAGGGAGTAGGGGAGATGGAGTTAGGATTTGAATGTCGACTAACAAGGGCTAGAAATTATAAAAGAATTTGAATGTGGACAGGATATTATAGTAATATCCTAAAGAGAATTATTAATTTCTTGTATATTGGTGTTGCCGATCTTACCGCGATGGCATGTAGCTTATGAGTTGGCGCCGGTTCTTGGACTCCCCCACCTCGAGATCTCCAAGTCTTCGGTCCTGCAAAACAAGGTCAGAGATCTGGACCGGGAATTCCGGTGGGGGCACTCCGACGGTCAAGTTAGATAGCGGCAAGATGGAACAGGTCCACTAAGATGGGTTTCCGATGAATTCCAGCGCTTAGAGGAAGTTTTGATGAAAGAAGTGTGAGGAAGAGAGGGGTTGACACCCAGCTTCCTGCGCTGGGTTTGCCAAACTTGCGCCTGAGGACTTCCGGGGGTCCCAAGATCGTTCTCTCGGTATTCTTCCTTCTTTTTGGCATACCTTTCCGTCCGCTTTCACCGTTCCTTTTTAACCACCGGATCACCTTCAGCCTCCGCCTCCTCCCCGGAGGCTCCCGGAGATCTCTGGATCATTTTTCCCCTCTCATTCGAGTCCGGGAGTTAAGTGGCGGGCTCGCCTCATCCGCTGTGTTGTCACGAAAGGGGGAACTGGCCAGACCTCGAGCCAAGCGTGGGAGCCCTCCTTTCGGGGCATTCACGATGGATTTCCTGTGTTCCAGGCCCCTGACCACAAGGATTTAAATCCTCGATCGCGGGGTCCTGCTTAACTGATGTAAACGAGGTTCCGCGCACCATTGCGAGCCGTACTAGCACCCTGAACGGGACGCGGTGCATGCCGATTCTAGTGGCAATCTCGTGGCCCGCGTCTCTGCCTCCCTGAGGCTTTGCAGAGTAAGGCTGACTTCGGCCGAGGTGGACCCATCAGGGGGTGCCACCTGGCGAGGGAGCAGGGGTTGCCAGCTTCGGCCGAGGTGAACCCCTCCTGGGTGGACACCTGGTGAAGTGGCAAAGGAAGGCTCAACTTCGGTCGAGGTGGACCCGTCTTGGGTGCAACCTGGCGAAGGAGCAGGAGCACCCGGCTCGACCTCGACAGAGGTGGACCCGTCTTGGGGTGCCACCTGGCGAGGGAGCAGGGTTTGCCAGCTTCGGCCGAGGTGGACCCCTCTGGGTGGACACCTGGCGAAGTGGCAAAGGAAGGCTCAACTTCGGCCGAGGTGGACCCGTCTTGGGGTGCCACCTAGCGAAGGAGCATGAACACTCGACTCGACCTCGGTAGAGGTGGACCCATCTTGGGGCGCCACTTGGCGAGGGCGCAGGGGCTGCCAGGTTCGGCCGAGGTGGACCCCTCCTGGTGGACACCTGGCGAAGTGGCAGAGGAAGGCTTGACTTCGGCCGAGGTGGACCCTCGTCTTGGGGTGCCACCTGGCGAAGGAGCAGGAGTGCCCGGCTCAACCTCGGCAGACCCATCTTGGGGTGCCACCTGGCGAGGGAGCAGGGGCTGCCTGGTTCGGCTGAGGTGGACCCCTCCTGGGTGGACACCTAGCGAAGTGGCAGAGGAAGGCTCGACTTCGGCCAAGGTGGACCCGTCTTGGGTGCCACCTGGTGAAGAAGCAGGAGCACCTGACTCGACCTCGATAGAGGAGGACCCATCTTGGGGCTCCACCTGGTGAGAGAGCAGGGGTTGACAGCTTAGACCGAGGTGGACCTCTCTTGGATGGACACTTGGCGAAGTGGCAGAGGAAGGCTCGACTTCGACCGAGGTGGACCCGTCTTGGGGTACCACCTGGCAAAGGAGCAGGAGCACCCGGCTCGACCTCGGCAAAGTTAGATCCATCTTGGGGCGCCGCCTGGCGAGGGAGCAGGGGCTGCCAGGTTCGGTCGAGGTGGACCCCTCCTGAGTGGACACCTGGCGAAGTGGCAGAGGAAGGCTCGACTTTGGCCGAGGTGGACCCGTCTTGAGATGCCACCTGGCGAAGGAGTAGGAGCACCCGGCTCGACCTCGGCAGAAGTGGACCCATCTTGGGGTGCCACCTGGCGAGGGAGCAGGGCTGCCAGCTTCGACTGAGGTGGACCCCTCCTAGGTGGACACAGGGTCCACTTGGCGAAGTAGCAGAGGAAAGCTCAACTTCGGCCGAGGTGGACCCGTCTTGGGGTGCCACCTGGCGAAGGATTAGGAGCACCCGGCTCGACATCGGCAGAGGTGGACCCATTTGGGGTGCCACCTGGCGAGGGAGTAGGGGTTGCCAGCTTCGGCCGAGGTGGACCCCTCCTGGATGGACACCTGGCGAAGAGGCAGAGGAAGGCTCGACTTCGACCGAGGTGGACTTGTCTTGGGGTGCCACCTGGCAAAGGAGCAGGAGCACCCGACTCGACCTTGGCAGAGGTGGACCCATCTTGGGGCACCACCTGGCGAGGGAGCAGGGCTGCCAGGTTCGACCGAGGTGGACCCCTCCTGGATGGACACTTGGTGAAGTGGCAGAGGAAGGCTCGACTTCGGTCGAGGTGGACCCATCTTGGGGTGCCACCTGGCGAAGGAGCAGGAGCACCCGGCTCGACCTCGACATAGGTGGACCAATCTTGGGGCGCCACCTAGTGAGGGAGCAGGGGCTGCCAGGTTCGGCCGAGGTGGACCCCTCCTGGGTGGACACCTGGCGAAGTGGCAGAGGAAGGCTCGACTTCGGCCGAGGTGGACCCGTCTTGGGGTGCCACCTGGCGAAGGAGTAGGAGCGCCCGGCTTGATCTCGGTAGAGGTGAACCCATCTTGGGGTGCCACCTGGCGAGGGAGCAGGGATGCCAGGTTCGGCCGAGGTGGACCCCTCCTGGGTGGACATCTAGCGAAGTGGTAGAGGAAGGCGACTTTGGCCAGGCTGGACCTGTCTTGGGGTGCCACCTGGCAAAGGAGCAGGTGCACCTGGCTCGATCTCGGCAGAGTTGGACCCATCTTGGGGTGCCACTTGGTGAGGGAACAGGGGCTGCCAGGTTCGGCCGAGGTGGACCCCTCCTGGGTGGATACCTGGCGAAGTGGTAGAGGAAGGCTCGACTTCGGTCGAGGTGGACCCATCTTGGGGTACCACCTGGCAAGGAACAGGAGCACCCAGCTCGAACTCGACAGAGGTGGACCCATCTTGGGGTGCCACCTGGCGAGGGAGCAAGGGTTGCCAGCTTTGGCCGAGGTAGACCCCTCCTAGGTGGACACCTGGCAAAGTGGCAGAGGAACGCTCAGCTTCGACCGAGGTGGACCCCTCCTGGGTGGACACCTGGCAAAGTGGTAGAGGAAGGCTCAACTTCGATCGAGGTGGACCCATCTTGGGATGCCACCTGGCGAAGGAGCAGGAGCACCCGGCTCGACCTCGACAGAGGTGGACCCATCTTGGGGTGCCACCTGGCGAGGGAACAGGATCGTGTTAGGTTCGGTGACCAGTGCGGAAGTGTGGATTTCAAAAACTTTATGAAATCAGGTCCGAACCCTAATCCCAAAATCTCCTTATTAGCAATTAAAACTTATGACTACATGCATGTCCAAATTTAAACATAGTTTAGATACTAACCTCAGATCGCTATATCCAATCTGATGTAGAAATAAACTCCAAATGGAGTAACCTTTTGAACACACCAGGCGTCCACTTGTCCGCCCTCCGATGGTGATCCACACGGGCAGATGATCAAGACAGTGACTCCTCATTGGGTTCCTTCCAATCAAGTTCTACCCCAAGAACTTGATATATGGGCTATTGGCTAGGACACCTCTAGCCAAACAGGGACTAACTTTCTCTCTTACCCTTCTCCTAGTTTTTTGGCAACTTTGGCCCCTTAAGACACTCTTGTCTTAAGAATAAGCCCTTGTCCTAAGTGAGACAAGGCTTGTCTTGGAGGGAGAAGAAAATTAAGACAAAGTTGTCTTAATGTAAGAAAGAAGGAAAAGGGGGCGCCTTCTTCCTTTACCGTCGGAGAGTTTCTCTCTCTGACTCTCCTTCTGTTCTGAGATTCGACAGAGCCTAGGCTCTGTAAAGGAATCAAAGAAGAAAGAGAGGAGGGGGAAACAGTCTTCTGGAGAGGGAGAAGGAAAGAGAAGCAAGGCTTCGCCGTAGAAATCTGGAATCCGGTTTTTACGGTGAAGCCTTCTTCTTAAATAGGCGACAGAGAGGCGCCTTCTCCTTCTGAAAAATCCTCTCACGCCCTCTCTCCCTTCTCACGTCTTCTCTCTTAATCTCATGGCCCTTGGGATTAATCTCACGGCCTTTGGGATTAATCTCACGGCCTTTGGGATGGACAGACGCGAAGAGGGATCGAGAAAAACTCAGAAGGGCGCGCGCAGAGAAAAGAGTCGCGCCCCCTTCGGAGTTTTTTTCTTTCTTTTCACCGTAATTCCCATTTTGAAGAGTCCACGCCTAGGTGGACTCTGATCCACGCCTCATCAGCCAAAAGACGCCGTTCCCTTCTTTCTTTTCACGCAAAAACGCGATTTGGAGAGAGTCCACGCGCGTGTGGACTCTTCTCCTTGCGCGCGCGCGTGGAAGAGAGGGGGAGGGGTTTTAGGCGATGTGGGAAAGGGGTTTAGCCTCTTAGGTTAGCCCAATTGCTAGCCTATTGTTAGCCCAACGTTTAAATCTTCAATTAGATTCAAACCGGAATGAATTTGGATCTAAAAAAGACCAAATCGGAACCCTAACTCGAATCCGATTCAAGTAGAAGTCATGGTTTGCAACACATGCTAGTGTGTTCATCTGCAAACGAGATTTAATTCCAAATTAAATCCTTGATTATCTGTCCTAAGTGTGTGACCCATTGGGTTCCATACTTAGCCAGCAGTGGGTCCGAGTGCAAGTTGACCTAATCTGATCAGAACTCATTCTAATCGATTTAGGTCAAATCGAGCTAACTCGAGTCAGTCAATTAGGACTCCTCCTAATTAGTGATCCAATTAAACCATTTAATTTGATCAACCCACAAGACAAGATTGACGTCTAGCAACGTGTCATGTCTACCCGGAAGATATGGAAATTCTGGTGTAATTCCAAAACTACCCTTCAGTGGAAAGTTCCCGTACAATTCGATCCTTCAATCATCTTGCATCCCGATATAACTATGGATATGGAATCATGTCAAATCCAGTTTATACTCATTCCCAGCTCAGTCATACACTAATGATTCAATTAATTCGATATTAGAAATCATTTCTAATATCTGTACTTTGATCAAAGATTTCCTGAATCATCATCTGACCTAATTTGGCTGGATGCAATCTCCTCCTACTAGGAGTGATCAATTCCTTGTTGACCTACTCATTACCTTCATATACAATTCACCATACCCAGCATCAACCTCGTGCATGACCCAGTGTCATGATTGAGATTGAACCAAAGCATGGGTTCATGTACATAAGGTATTATGGCAGTCTCAGGTCATAGGACTACTTGTACAACTCCCACTATGTGAAACATCTATTGACATGCAGCTAAGACTCCATTAGATGTTCTCAAACTGGATCTATTCAGTGGACTCATTCACTAATGAGCACCCACATCCTTGTATTAGTGTCCTACACAAATGACTGTGAGAGCAGTCACCCTTTTCAGCATACATAGGATGTGCCAGTCTTACCGGAAACCCTGATCCCCAACTCAGGGTTCCTATGACTAGGAATATTCTAGATTAGGGTTTTAAGGCCTTAGATCTCACTGGTATGATCTCATCATAGCCCTACAACCATAGCCCTAATCTATGGGGTTCATCATATAATGACACAGCGAATGATAAAAAAATTATTGCCTTTATTAATTTGTCAATTTACAATGGTCTGGGAGATACAGATATTGGCTTATAGGGCATAATCCTTTCAATCTCCCACTTGCACTAAAGCCAATCGCTCTTATTCTTTAACCCCATACAATCGAGGTGGCGATCAAACTCTCGCTGTGGTAGAGCCTTAGTGAACGGGTCTGCTATGTTGTTCTTTGTATCTACTCTATTGATGCAGACTTCTTGTCTTTCGATTATCTCTCGGACAAGATGGAAGCGTCTCAGAATGTGCTTGGACTTGTGATGGGCTCTCGGTTCCTTAGCTTGAGCAACTGCTCCAGTGTTATCACAATAGAGTGGCACCGGTGTCTCAATCTCAGGAACTACTCCCAACTCTGTGATGAATTTCTTCATCCAGACAGCTTCCTTGGCGGCTTCACTGACAGCTATGTACTCTGCCTCGGTAGTTGAGTCAGCTACAGTCTGCTGTTTAGTGCTCTTCCACTTACTGCTCCACCATTCAAGGTAAAGACATACCCTGAAATGGATTTACTATCATCTGGGTCTGATTGAAAACTAGAGTCTGAATAGGCTTCTAGTTTAAGATCAGATCCTCCGTATATAAGAAAAATATCCTTAGTCCTTCTCAGGTACTTAAGAATATTTTTCACAGCCTTCCAGTGATCCTCTCCTGGATCAGCCTGAAATCTACTGGCTACACCCAAGGCATATGCCACATCAGGCCTAGTACATAACATAGCATACATAATCGACCCTATAGCCGAAGCATAAGGTATAGAACTCATTCTATTTCTTTCTTCAGGTGTCTTAGGAGACATCCTCTTAGAAAGACGTATGCCATGACCAATAGGTAAGTACCCTTTTACTTTCCTCCATGCTAAATCTCTTTAGCACCTGGTCAATGTACCTAGACTGGGACAAGCCAAGCATCCTTCTTGATCTATCTCTATAGATCTTTATACCCAGTATATAGGATGCTTCTCCCAAGTCTTTCATGGAAAACTGTTTCGATAACCACACTTTGACTGATTGTAACATTGGGATATCATTCCCAATAATAAGTATATCATCAACATATAGAACTAAGAAAACTATGGCACTCCCACTAGTCTTCTTGTACACACAAGGTTCATCCTCATTTTTGAAAAAATCAAATTCTTTGACTGTTTTATCAAATCGGATGTTCCAACTCCTAGATGCTTGCTTTAATCCATAAATGGATTTCTTTAGCCTACATACCTGATTAGGTTAGTCTCCAAGACAAAACCTTCTGGTTGTGACATATAAACCTCTTCCTCAAGGAAACCATTGAGGAATGCAGTTTTTACATCCATTTGCCAGATCTCATAATCATGATATGCTGCTATAGCAAGCATAATCCGAATAGATTTGAGCATGGCAACAGGGGAAAATGTTTCATCATAATCTATTCCCTGTTTTTGTCTGAAACCCTTAGCCACCAATCTGGCTTTATAAGTTTCAACTTGGCCATCTGCCCCATCTTCCTTTTATAGACCCATTTACACAATAGGGTTAATACCCTCTGGTGCATCAACCAAAGACCATACTTGGTTGACATACATGGAGTCCATCTCGGATCTCATGGCTTCCAGCCATTTGTCTGAGTCTCTACTCATGACTGCTTCCGTATAGGTTAGAGGCTCATCATTTTGAATGATTTGGGCTTCATTATTTTCAATTATGAACCCATACCTCTCAGGTGCCTGTCGCACCCTATCAGACCTACGGATAGGAGTGTGTTCAGGTTCTATATTAACTATGTTGTTACTTGATTGAGAAGTGTCTATTTGTTGAATCTCATTGAGTTCGATATTTCTACCAGTGCCCTTTTGTAGGATAAATTCCTTTTCCATAAAAGTGGCATGCCTACTGACCAAACCTTTTGTTCAGCAAGGTGGTAGAACACATATCCTATACTATCTCTAGGATATCCGATAAATAGACATTTGTCTGCTCTAGCATCTAGTTTATGTCCAAAATTCCTTTTTACATAGGCTGGACATCCCCATATCTTAATATACTTAAGATTGGGCTTCTTACTTCTCCATAATTCATATGGAGTGCTAGAGACAGTTTTAGATGGTACTCTATTCAAGATATAAGTTGCTGTTTCCAAAGCATATCCCCAGAAAGAAAAAGGTAACTCCGTGAAGCACATCATGGACCGTACCATATCCAATAAAGTACGATTCCTCCTTTCAGCAACACCATTTAATTGTGGTGTGTAAGGAGGAGTCCATTCAGAGATGATCCCCTTATCTTTAAGGTGATCAAGAAACTCAGTGGATAAGTATTCACCTCCTCTATCTGATCGGAGGATCTTTATACTTTTTCCTGTTTGTTTCTCTACCATACTTTGATACTCTAAAAATTTTTCAAAAGCATCGGACTTATGTTTCATTAGATACACAAATCCATACCTTGAAAAATCATCAGTAAATGTGATGAAGTATGAGTATCCACCATAGGCTTGAGTTGTCATAGGCCCACATACATCTGTGTGTATGAGTCCTAATAACTCTTTTGTCCTTTCTCCATGTCCACTAAATGGAGTCTTGGTCATCTTACCCATGAGACATGATTCACAAGTTCCTAATGACTCATAGTCATAAGGATCAAAGAAATTTTCTTTGTACAACTTGTTAATCCTAGTCTCACTAATATGTCCAAGTCGACAATGCCAAAGTAAGGTATTGTTAACATCATCTCTTTTCCGTTTGTTAGAAACATGAAAAACATTGTCATTAGTGGAAAGAGTTAAGAGACCATTGCAGAATATGCCATAACATATAATTTCATTAGATAAAGAAATTGAGCAGCCACTGCTCATTACATTCATAGTATATCCTTGTTTAAGTAACAAGGGTACAGATATGATATTTCTAATGATTTTTGGCATATAGTAACAATTCCTTAGCTCCAAGATCTTCCCTGAAGGTAACTTCAAAACATAAGTCCCTACAGCTTCTGCTTGGATGGGGTCCCCTCCAGCACCGTAGAGCTCAAAGTTACCTTCCTTCAATACTTTAAGCCCCTGAAGTCCCTGCAATGATTTGCAGATGTTATGACCACAGGCGGTATCCAACACCCAAGTATTTGAAATGGAAGAATCCAATGACAAAATAGTATGAACTTCTTTCATACCTTTTGGTGCCTCTGATGCACCAGGCTTCAAACTTGCAAGGTAAACCTTGCAGTTTCTTTTCCAATGACCCCCGGCTTGCCACAATGAAAGCAGGTCATCTGTCCGGAGGCCTTCTTTCCTTTCTTCTTCTTAATGCCCCCTTTGGGATTCATCCTCTTATTGGAACCCCTTTTGCCTGTCTTCTTCTTATCCACAAGAAGAACTGGAGCTTTATTTTTCTTTACATGGCTCTCTGCTGTTTTCAACATATTCAACAGCTCAGGCAAGGAAGAATTAAGTTTGTTCATATGGTAATTAAGAACAAACTGTGAAAATGACTCTGGGAGTGATTGCAAGATCAAGTCTTGATTCAACTCCCCATCCATTACAAAACCTAATTGACCTAATCGAGTGATTAGATCAATTATCTTTAATACATGGTCTTGTACTGATGTACCTTCTGTCATCCTTGCACGGAACAACTGCTTAGATATTTCATATCTAGCAGTTCTACTGTGTTCTCCATAAAGCTCTTTTAAATTTAGCAGTATGGAGTTAGTATCCATGCTATCATGCTGCCTCTGTAACTCGTTAGTCATAGAGGCAAGCATAACACATTTGACAGTAAGTGAGTCATTTTGCCACATATTATATGTGGTCTTCTCCTCTTGCGAGGCATCTTCCCTTGGTGGTTCCAAAATCGGGGTATCAAGAATATAGGAAATTCTTTCTTGACTGAGTACTATTTTCAAATTTCTCAGCCAATCAACATAATTCGGCCCAGTCAATTTGTTGGCATCTAAAATACTACGGAGTGAGAGTGAAGAGGCCATGTATCTACATTTAAACAAAGAACGAAAACATAAGCAAACAACCATGAAATGACAACACATAATTAAATTAGGACTTTAATTTAATTATGTTCCCACTATTTTATCGAGCATCATAACCCTCCATACGATGATCGAGAAAACCTTAATTGATCTTTCTTAGTGGGGTTGAGATCCCAATCCCTCATAAAAGACCTTGTGTGTACACAACAAATCTTATATAAGTTCATAGGTAGGAAAACTCTTTCCAATTGTAACCTGTACAATTCTCAACTTATCTCGGCCTCTAAAATATTAATAGCCTTGTGTATACACAACAAACTATAATTTTAGTTAAGTAAGACCCTTCATAGCCATATAGTCATGACTTTAATAGTAATACCCTTGTGTGTTCACGACAAAATATTACTTTAAATCATGCCATAAACAAATAATTGTATTAGGCCAAAATTGTGTTAGTCACCATATTAGGTCTTGTGTGTACACAACAAACCTAGTATAGATCATAACACAATGATGACCTATCATGAAGGAAGGCCAATAATAGTATTTTAACACCAAGCATGTTAGTCAAGAATTAAATCAATCAGATCGGCCAGGCTAGTGGAAGAGATGTGGGGGTCCCCCCGTTGCTTTCCTAGACACCAATTTAAAATTGGCCAGGTCAGTCAACGGAACCAATTAAAAACCACGATTCCCTTTACCTTCCCAGAACCACCTTTCTAGACACCGAAATGACTAATTATCCATCATGACTAATAATGCTTATCGGTTAACTATACTACCACTTAATATAATTTAAGAGGGGTTCATGCAATGCCAGCACATTCAATTAAAAGCTATCACATATATTAATACATGCTTTAAACTAAGCAAATATGTGAAATGTGTGCCATCATACTAGGACAACCATTTACCACATAATGGATACACCATTATGCCAGGGCAACCTTATTTCAGTATGATGGCTCCAGGGCTACTCATATCTCTAAGACAATTAGGGTTTCAGTGGAAAACCCTAACTGGTGGCAATCATCAAACTCATGTTCAATCAAAGACATGCACTGTGCATCAATATAAAAACTTTAACATGATACTACATCATGAATTGAACTTCATAAGTTTTAATCCTAATAAGGATGGCTCTGATACCACTGTTAGGTTCGGTGACCAGTGCGGAAGTGTGGATTTCAAAACTTTATGAAATCAGGTCCGAACCTAATCCCAAAATCTCTTATTAGCAATTAAAACTTATGACTACATGCATGTCCAAATTTAAACATAGTTTAGATACTAACCTCAGATCGCTATATCCAATCTGATGTAGAAATAAACTCCAAATGGAGTAACCTTTTGAACACACCAGGCGTCCACTTGTCCGCCCTCCGATGGTGATCCACACGGGCAGATGATCAAGACAGTGACTCCTCAATTGGGTTCCTTCCAATCAAGTTCTACCCCAAGAACTTGATATATGGGCTATTGGCTAGGACACCTCTAGCCAAACAGGGACTAAACTTTCTCTCTTACCCTTCTCCTAGTTTTTTGGCAACTTTGGCCCCTTAAGACACTCTTGTCTTAAGAATAAGCCTTGTCCTAAAGTGAGACAAGGCTTGTCTTGGAGGGAGAAGAAATTAAGACAAAGTTGTCTTAATGTAAGAAAGAAGGAAAAGGGGGCGCCTTCTTCCTTTACCGTCGGAGAGTTTCTCTCTCTGACTCTCCTTCTGTTCTGAGATTCGACAGAGCCTAGGCTCTGTAAAGGAATCAAAGAAGAAAGAGAGGAGGGGGAAACAGTCTTCTGGAGAGGGAGAAGGAAAGAGAAGCAAGGCTTCGCCGTAGAAAATCTGGAATCCGGTTTTTACGGTGAAGCCTTCTTCTTAAATAGGCGACAGAGAGGCGCCTTCTCCTTCTGAAAAATCCTCTCACGCCCCTCTCTCCCTTCTCACGTCTTCTCTCTTAATCTCATGCCCTTGGGATTAATCTCACGGCCTTTGGGATTAATCTCACGGCCTTTGGGATGGACAGACGCGAAGAGGGATCGAGAAAAACTCAGAAGGGCGCGCGCAGAGAAAAGAGTCGCGCCCCTTCGGAGTTTTTTCTTTCTTTTCACCGTAATTCCCATTTTGAAGAGTCCACGCCTAGGTGGACTCTGATCCACGCCTCATCAGCCAAAAGACGCCGTTCCCTTCTTTCTTTTCACGCAAAAACGCGATTTGGAGAGAGTCCACGCGCGTGTGGACTCTTCTCCTTGCGCGCGCGCGTGGGAAGAGAGGGGGAGGGGTTTTAGGCGATGTGGGAAAGGGGTTTAGCCTCTTAGGTTAGCCCAATTGCTAGCCTATTGTTAGCCCAACGTTTTAAATCTTCAATTAGATTCAAACCGGAATGAATTTGGATCTAAAAAAGACCAAATCGGAACCCTAACTCGAATCCGATTCAAGTAGAAGTCATGGTTTGCAACACATGCTAGTGTGTTCATCTGCAAACGAGATTTAATTCCAAATTAAATCCTTGATTATCTGTCCTAAGTGTGTGACCCATTGGGTTCCATACTTAGCCAGCAGTGGGTCCGAGTGCAAGTTGACCTAATCTGATCAGAACTCATTCTAATCGATTTAGGTCAAATCGAGCTAACTCGAGTCAGTCAATTAGGACTCCTCCTAATTAGTGATCCAATTAAACCATTTAATTTGATCAACCCACAAGACAAGATTGACGTCTAGCAACGTGTCATGTCTACCCGGAAGATATGGAAATTCTGGTGTAATTCCAAAACTACCCTTCAGTGGAAAGTTCCCGTACAATTCGATCCTTCAATCATCTTGCATCCCGAATATAACTATGGATATGGAATCATGTCAAATCCAGTTTATACTCATTCCAGCTCAGTCATACACTAATGATTCAATTAATTCGATATTAGAAATCATTTCTAATATCTGTACTTTGATCAAAGATTTCCTGAATCATCATCTGACCTAATTTGGCTGGATGCAATCTCCTCCTACTAGGAGTGATCAATTCCTTGTTGACCTACTCATTACCTTCATATACAATTCACCATACCCAGCATCAACCTCGTGCATGACCCAGTGTCATGATTGAGATTGAACCAAAGCATGGGTTCATGTACATAAGGTATTATGGCAGTCTCAGGTCATAGGACTACTTGTACAACTCCCCACTATGTGAAACATCTATTGACATGCAGCTAAGACTCCATTAGATGTTCTCAAACTGGATCTATTCAGTGGACTCATTCACTAATGAGCACCCACATCCTTGTATTAGTGTCCTACACAAATGACTGTGAGAGCAGTCACCCTTTTCAGCATACATAGGATGTGCCAGTCTTACCGGAAACCCTGATCCCCAACTCAGGGTTCCTATGACTAGGAATATTCTAGATTAGGGTTTTAAGGCCTTAGATCTCACTGGTATGATCTCATCATAGCCCTACACCATAGCCCTAATCTATGGGGTTCATCATATAATGACACAGCGAATGATAAAAAATTATTGCCTTTATTAATTTGTCAATTTACAATGGTCTGGGAGATACAGATATTGGCTTATAGGGCATAATCCTTTCAGATCGCCCAGCTCCGTGCGGGAATTTTGAAATAAAAATCCACGTGGCACCGATGGCATCCACTGGATCTGACACCAGTCCACGTTAGCGATATTGCCATATTAGTTGCCCCCCATTCCCAGGTCCATCGAAGCATCGCGGCTTGCGGCGTGGGGAGTTAATACAAAGATGACGTGGAAAAGGCAAGAATCCCGTGCCATAATTGCCATGATCGCTACCGCCGCTTCTGTTGCGCCCGAGACCTATGGGAGGCTGCCACGTTCGCGCATCTGACGGGCCATTAATACGCCGTTTCAAACCCGAGGCAGTTTCCATCGGAACAAAGCATCGATGTCGGTCGTGCCTCCACATGGCGATCATCTGATGGCCCGGGCCGGAAAGAGGCGTATGGCTGCTGTTGATTGAGTTTGAAAAGGAGGGGGACATTTCGGAAACAAGGTCTCTCGGCTTTCTCACACATCGTCGGCAGTTGCCGCGATCTCTCTCATCTTCCAGGGGTTGCCAATCCTTCGGTACAAAATATCTCGGTGAGTGCCTGCGACATCTTTCCTTCCTCTTCTACTTCCCGACTCTGTGTCACTCCGAGCCCATCTCCTTCTAGCTTCTTCTTCTTCGATGGCGTGTCGCCGTCATGTTTCTTCAAATTCGGACGAGACCGATCCTTCCCGGTTGAGGACTCTATCTTCTTCCTCCTCAGAGGGGAAGATTCCTGTTGAGGTCCTGAGGTAGCTCCGGCTAGGGACTGTGACCATTGGTATCCTTAGGGGTCCTAGGTCTCCCCCCATAGTCTCCGCGCACCCTATCTCTGCCCTTCCTCCTCCGGTGGTAGAGGTCGCTTCTTCTGAACCCTCCAGTTATGTCTTGACGATGACCGGAGATGATCTCTCCTGGATCCGGGACACATACGGGGTCCCTGAGTCAATCCAGCTATCGCTCCCAGGCCCTAGGGACCGAGTAACCTCGAGCGGCCCAAGGAGGGTGGCTTTCTACGAGGACTTCCTTGCTGGGGTCCTTTGTTTTCCCCTTCACCCTTTCTTTCTCTCCTTTCTCAGTCACTTCCGCCTTGTCCCGGCCTAGTTGGCTCCCAATGCTATCCAGGTCATGTTCGCCTTCATCGTCTTCTGTCATTTTCATGGGTTTGTTGTCCGTTTCTCACTGTTCAGGGCCCTTTTCATCCTGAATGCTATTCTATCGATGATGGCTGGTGGTATCTTTCACCCCGGCCTAGGTGTCTTAGGTTCGACCTCCCCACGTCGATCAAGGATTGGAAGAACCACTTTTTCTTTGCCTCGGTCAAGATGTCGACTGGGCCTAGAGTGAGCTAGACTGGTCCCCGAACTGGAACTCCCAGGTCAAGCCGGCAGACCAAGAGGTTTACACACAGATGTTGGATGACATGGTTCCAGCTCTCGATGTTCCGCTTTCGGAGCAGAATTTATTCGAGGCAGGAATCAGTCCCATCCGGGAGTTGGTGAGACCCCGGATCTCCTTCTTTCACATTCGCTTTCTGCTTCCTGCTTCTTTCCTTTCAAATTGGCCTAACCCTTTCCTTCCTCCAGGTATGAAGTTCTCCGTCGAAAGCTTGATAGAGGGCGCTCGGAAGAGGGCCGCTGAAGGGACCCAGGAGGCTCCAGCAAAGAGGGCTCACACTGAGGCGAGTCAGGGGCCCGCGCCCACCCCCTGCTTTTACTGGCCCTGGGGTGATGGGTCCTGCTCCTAGGCCACCCCGATATCGTGTGCTCGACATGCCTGTCGTCGAGCTCGACAGGGTCGGGGGAGAGAAGAGGTTGGAACCCCCCCGGGCGGCGCCTGCTCCGGCCGCTACACCAATCATCTCTGCGGTTGTGACTAGGGTGACAGCAGCCCCACTGATGGCCGCATCGCCCAGTGGAGGGATAGCTGCCCAGCCCACTGCCAATGCTCACCCTCCACCCTCAGGACTCAACGCTAGCTCCTCTGTCATCCGCGATCAAGGGCTCACGGAGAAGATGATGGAATTCGCGAGCATGCCCGGGACCGCCGTTTGAGGGGCGGCTGGGATTACACCAAACGCACTGCTTGGGATCCTCCCGTTGCTTTTCACGGTAAGTTCTGAGCTCTCCTCTTCTAATGTTCCAGTTGGATCTTTTTAACATCTCGTCCTCTCTCTTACGCAGATCGAGACTGATGTACTGCTGCTGAGGAACTTCCTTTCCAGCTATGCCAAGAAAGATGCCGAGAAGGAGAAGAGGCTCGGCAAGCTTGCATCCGATGTGAAGGACCTCATGCAAAAAGGGGTCGAGATGTGGGAGAACAACCAGGCCCTTCAGGCGGACCTGGGTTGCGCCGAGGGGCGTGTGAGGGAGCTGGAGACCTCTCTGTCTGAGGAGAGGATCTCGAACCAACGTCATGCCGAGGACGACGTGACAGAGATATCATGCCTCTGAGCTCAATCCCAGTCACTGGAGCGCCGGGTTGAGGAGGTCCTCAAGGAGCTTAGCGCAGCCAAGGAGAAGAACTCCTATGTTAATGGGATGCTAGAGGCATCCAATGGGAGGCACAGGAGGCCGTGTCGAGGTTCCGGGCATCCGAGGAGTTCAGGACAGAGCTGCACGAGGCGGCCATCGACTCTTTCCTGAAGGGCTTCGAGGTGTGCCAGGAAAAGGTGGGTTCCTTCTTCCCCAGCTTGATCTCAGCGGAGTCGTCCTAGGCGACCGGAGGGAGGAGCCCGTTGAGGGAGCTTCAACTGCAGAGGGTGCCGAGGCGGTGGCCCCCGGATGGCCTTCTGACGATGCCGCTGGCTGCTAGGGTGCCCCCCAGCCAGAGGAGGATGCAGCTGCAGCAAAGTAGCATTGTACTTTTTTTGTCATTGTATGAATTCATTTCTTGCTCCTTTGGGTCACCCGGCCTGTCGGGGCCCTCTTTTGTATGAAAACTTCTAATCAGAAATGAAGATCTTTTTCCAACACTTTACTGTTTCTTCTTCTTAGTTCTCTCTTTTTCTTGTTTTTTTTTTGTGTCTTCGGACTGAACCCCGGCGCCAGTCACCGGGACTGAGTCCCGTGGTGCATTCCGGGCTGAACTCCGGGATTTTATGGATGAACTGGGTTCTGCTCCACCTTCCAGACCGAGGTCGGGGACTCTTGCGTTGGAACTAGGTTCCGTGCGAACTTCTGGACTAAACCCCGGGATCGCAGGCTGGAGTTGGGCCTTGCACGACCTACCGAGCTGATCTCCGGGATTAGTAGGACCGGGACCTAAGTCTCCGGGACCTCCTCCGGACTAAACTCCGGGGTTGCATGTCAGAATTTAATTCTGTGCGACATTCCGGACTGAACTCCGGGGTTTTGTGGAAGGGGACTTCACGCCTTCGCTGATCTTTCATCGTGCCCACGCTCGTCGAACCTAGAACTGGATGGTGATTGCCCTACGAGACGAGAATAGGCATTTTATGAAAAAGATTTTATTGTTGAGGTATAAGGAGTCTTACACTATTGGTAATACATCCTCAAGTTTGAGGCATTCCAAGTCCGCGGGAACCAGGATCTGCCTAGCTCCTCTAGGTAATATGCCCCATGGGGAAGTGCCTCCGCCACTCTAAAGGGCCTTCCAATTTGGGAGAGCTTACCGCACTCCCATGGCTGGGAAGCCTTAGCACGGTGCAGCACTAAATCTCCCTGGCGGAAGGACTTCGGTCGTATCCTGGAGTTGTAGTATCTGGCCACTCGCTATCGATAAGCCCCATCCGAACTCGGACCCTGTCCCTCGTTTCTTCAAGGAGGTCTAGGTTTAGTAGCAGCCTTGCCGGGTTCTCCACCTCGTCGTACTGCTCCACGCACAAGGTCGGTAGGCTGAGCTCTACTGGAATAACCGCTTCCGCGCCGAAAATGAGGTTGAAGGGGTCTCGTCTGTGATCGTCCTTGGGGTATTATGGTATGCCCACATGATGCTTGGAAGCTCTTCTGCCCACCTCCCCTTGGCCTGTCTAATCTTGTTCGAAGCCTTGCAGGATGGTTCTGTTTATTACCTCGGCTTCTCCATTTGTTTGAGGATGCGCCATCGAGGTAAAACGATGATGGATTATGAGGTCATTGCAAAACTCCTTGAACTCCCGACAGTCAAACTGGCATCCGTTGTCGATGATGATGTGTGGGATAGCCGAAGCGGCAGATAATTGACTTCCAGAGGAACTTTTGATATTTGCCTTCGTGATCCAGGCCAAGGGCTTGGCTCGACCACTTCGTGAAGTAGTCGATAGCCCAATCAGGAACTTCCATTGCCCGGACGCCAAGGGAAAAGGTTCGAGGAGATCCATGCCCCACTGAGCGAACGGCTGTGGGGTGGAGAGCTGGGAGAGTGGAGCGGCAGGTTGACATTGCACCACAGCATGCCGCTGACATCGGTCATACCTTTTCACGAAGTTAGCTGCATCTTCTCTCATCGTCTCCCAGAAATAGCCTTAACGGAGGGCCTTATACGCCAGCGTTCTGCCCCCACATGGTTCCCGCAGATGCCCTCATGGATCTCCTGGAGCACGAGTGCAGCTTCGGTGGGTCTCAAAACATTGAGGAGCGGGTAGGAGTAGGACCTCCGATATAGTAGCACGTCCATCAACACGAACCGTGCGGCCTTCCTCTTAATGAGGCCGGCCGCCACGCGATCCTAGCAAAGTGCCGTTGGTGATGTACTCGATGTACTTGTCCATCCAGCTGGGCTCTGGGTTGACCTGCTGGACCTCCATGGGTGTCTCATAGCTTGGGGCTTTAAGATGCTTGATGTAGGCGCGGCCCAACGATGAGTCCAGCAGGGTTACCAGGCGGGAAAGGGCGTCTGCGTGAGCTTTTTCCCCGCGAGGAATGTGGGAGATGCTGAAGCACCTAAAACCTGCTGCGCTCGTTCGTACGAGCTCCAGGTACCTCGCCATTTGGGGTCCCGCACCTCGTACTCTACCCGAGACCTGCTCGGCCACAGCTGCGAGTCGGTGAAGACCTTGAGGTAGGCCATGCCCAGCTCACGGGAAACTCTTAGCCCCGCGAGGAGCGCTTCGTACTCCGCCTGGTTATTGGTGGTAGTGAACTGGAAGTGGAGCGCACACTCGGTGACAACCCCTTCGCTGTTAGCGAGGATGAGTCTGGCTCCACACCCATCGGAGTTCGAGGCTCCGTCCACATGAAGGATCCAGATGTCTTCTTCCGGTCCAGGCTCTGGCTGCCGGTCTTGGGGCGCTCTTCCGGCCCCTCGCCCAGGCCTGCACACTAACTAAGAACTCAGTGAGTGAGTACCTGTGCGTTCATGGCCAACCTCGACCGGTAGGTGATGTCGAACTCGCTGAGCTTTAGCACCCACTTTGCTAGGCATCCAGACATGTCAGGTCGGTTGAGCACCGCTTTCAGTGGTGATCCGTCAGGACCGTAATGGGGTGTGCTTAGAAATAAGGCCTGAGATGCTGGGCGGACATGATTAGTGCAAAAATTAGTTTCTCAGACCGAGAATACCTGAGCTCCGCATCGCGGAGGAGTTTGCTAGTGTAATACATCGGTCTCTGTATTCCTTTGTCATCCATCCGAACCAGGACCGAGCTGACGGCCTCCGGTGTGACCGCCAGGTACAGGAGGAGCTCCTCTCCCTCCTCTGGCCAGGAGGAAAGCAATGGCGACGATGCCAACATTTTCTTCAGCTCTTCAAATGCCTCCTGACACTCCTTCGTCCAAGCGAAGTTGTGCATCTTCTCAGTGCCTTGAAGAAGGGCTGTCAGCGGAGCTTGAGATAAATCAGCTCAGGACGGCTATCCAGCCGGTGAGTCGCTGCACTTGCTTCTTGGAGGTGGGATGCTCCATGTCTAGGATCGCCTGAACCATCTCCGAGTTGGACTCTATCCCCTCTGGGTCACCATAAAGCCCAGGAACTTTCCTGTTGATACACCGAAAGCGCACTTTACTGGGTTCAACTTTATTTGGTAAAGACAGAGGTTATTGAAGGTCTCCGCTAGGTCACCGATGTGGCCCGAAGTCGGCTTGCTCATCACCAGCATGTCGTCCATGTACACTTGCATATTGCGGCCAATTTGGTCTTTGAAGACCTTGTTGACCAGACGTTGGTATGTAGCACCTACATTCTTGAGGCCGAATGGCATCATCTATAGCAGTAGGTCCCGCGGTCGGTGATGAAGGCGGTGTGCTCCTCATCCTCCGGGTGCATTCAGATCTGGTTGTACTCGGAGAAAACATCCATAAAAGAGAGGAGGCGGTGCCCCAGGTAGTGTCCATCAGCTGGTCACTTTTAGGAAGGGAAAAACTGTCCTTCGGGCAAGCTCGGTTGAGGTCGGTGTAGTCCACACAGATCCTTCACTTGACATTGCTCTTCCTCACCATTACCACATTCGCCAGCCAACTAGGATACTGAACTTCTTGTACGAAGCCGGTGGCGAGAAGCTTTTCCACTTCTTCGTTGATAGCCTTCTGTCTCTCTACGGCAAAAATTCTCTTCTTCTGGAGGACCGGGCGGCACCTCGGATCAATCTTCAGTTGGTGGGTGATAACCTCCGAGGGGATACTTGGCATGTCTGCAGCAGACCATGCAAACACGTCAGCGTTCATCCGAAGAAAATCTAGCAAGTGAGCCTGCTCATCTTCTGGGAGCTGGGCTCCTATCTGCACCATTTTCTGAGGGTCCGAGCCGAGGGGGTACATCAATAAGCACTCTACGGGGCCTCCCCTGGGGTCTTGCGCTCTTAGATCGAGGTCGTCGACGTCAGAGCCAAGCTCGGCACCCCAGGCTCCCGGGACCGTCTACAAGCAATGCAGGATAAGTTGGGCCGTCCCTCTCATCACTCCTTGTTGGGAAATGTGTCCCAAAACCAATTTCTACTGTACACAGTTGTACATTTGATGTAATTGTATATGAATTATATTATTGAATAAAATGTTTATTCTGGCAGTTCATCACTATTTTATCTTTCTGAAATGAGTTCTTGAGTGATGAAGTCCTTAGGACTATTTGTATATGATATAGAGAGGATATATCATATAGTCCTAAAATTGTTCGCGACCAAATGATACACTTATTTCAGGATGATAGTATATCAAGTATAGGTCGTTGTGTGCCATAGTCGTTGGTTGTCCTCTTAACCAAGAAGTGTGGAGACACTGGTATGGCATGCAGATGTTGTGTTTGACATTTCATCGAACATGACCCGTCTGTACTTTTTCTGCCTAGAGTTTTGTTATGGATGTAGTTATCCCTCAGACATGAGATCGTCATGGTAGCTTGCGAGCAACTCACTGTACTTTGGTGCTGGACTATCTGGATTTCTAATCCAGGGATGGAAGGTTTCTGGGTACAGTTAAGTACTCGTGTAGCAGTGATTGGATCAAGATGGGATTGACCCCTCCAAAGTATTTGGAGCAGATATCTTACTGTGTTTCAATTTAGCAAAACCTTGGCCAGGGTAGTCTCTGTAATGTATTACAGGACTTGTGAGATTGAGACACATTGTTGATGGACTTTATGGGTTGGGCAGTTTAACCCTAAGTCTTCCTGAGCATTGAGGTCAAAGGGATTAATTACAAGGTTTCCATATCTCCTGGTTCTTGATTGTTGCTCTGCAACTTGGACATATCCAGACGTCGGGTGTCATTGCTAGATGGTGATTTTGACTGGTATTGGAAATGTTCCAGTGCTACCGACTTAGTGTTCGAACCTATGGGGTCACACACCATAGGGGTTTCTACTTGATCTAGTGATCAGAGAACGATTGGGAATCGTTCGTGGACTCACAAAGGAAAAGTATTTTCTTTACCCAAGTGTCGATACTTGATATTCTTGAAAGTGTCGACACTTGTGTAAGTGTCGACACTTGTTGATTTCGCAAGTATAGACACTTGATGTCACAAAAGATTGTGACATAAAATTTTCACTAATAGTTGGTGATGCATGGAGGTGAATTAAGTAATCTGATTACTTGATAGCCCAATTTGATTGAGCTATAAAAATCTGGAACGAATCAAATAGGATTTGGTTCAAAATAGGTTTGGATCCAATTGGGTTGAACCCAATGTATGCACACTTGACCCAATTGATTTCAGTTATGAACTGAAATTAATTGAGACATTAATCTGAATTTAAATAAGTTTAAATTTAGTTTTGGGGAGTTATGTAACTTTCCCATGACCATAACTCCCCATAACTACCCATTACCACTCCATTATCACCCATAACTCCCCACTCTCCCTCTCCCTCTCCATCTACAAAATGGGCTGAAATGGGAGGATGAAAATAAGAAAATTCAGCAAAGAAATGCTGAAAAAATCAAAAGGGAAGAAAGGGAAGAAACTAGGAAAAGTTCTAGTTTTTGTATGTGTGTGAAGTTTTTGAAAAAGTGTGCATATTTGTACCTAGTGATCTAGGTCTTGGGATTGAGTGTTTGGGAAGGGTTTCAACCACTCATTCTCCACCTCTTAAGTTTCTTCATTCATTCAGAGAGTCCGGCATCGAAAGAAGAAAAGGAGTTCCGATCAAATCGTTCCACAACAAGCTAGCACTTGGAGTGGAAGCAGATTTTGAAAGAGCCCTGGTGTGAACCACCTGTAGAGGTCGGACACATGTGCGGCTAAGCAGAGTTCTACTTCCTCCTCCTGGATATTTCGCAGTGGAGAGTGTCTCCACTTCATACGAGGTATGGTTTTACATATATAGATATTTTGCTTTGAAATGTTCATAGCATGAGTTCATGATTTCATAGTTTATATTAACATTCATGTAAGATCTTGGGCTAAGTAGCATAGAATAATTCTACAAGCATGCTTAGATTAAATGTTAATCTTCTCGATCATGCTTCCGCTGCATGTTATTTTGAAAAAGTTTTTAAAATAGAAAGCATGCTTGCTACTAGTTTTCCTTTCAATTGGTATCAGAGCAACAAGGTTGCTCTAGCATGAATGTTTAGTATAAACATTATGAAATCAGTTTAATATCTTGCAAGTACTCGGATTGAGTGCCTCACCAGGCCATCCGGTCATAGGAGAAAAGTAGGGCTGCAAGACCCTCACTTCCCATTCAAAGGGATCTCCTATGGCATGTCGGGGTGCCATTGTGAAGGACTCATGAAGAAGAAAAAGAAAAGAAAAAGTAAAGATTAAAATATTTTGATCTTTATTATGTTCTAAATTTGAAGTCATAAAATGTTTTAGAAATGTTCTAAAGTTAGTTTATGATTGTTATGTTAAATAGTTTAACATAAAATTCAAGTTTAGAAAAGATAAAGTTTGGATTTCTGCATTTCTGTACTTGGGTTGGATCAAGTGTCGACACTTGGTTTACCTAGTGTCGATACTTGGGTGTCTATGTGTCGATACTTGGGCTTCTGGGTGTCGACTCATGAACAAAAACACCGAAATTGGTTCACTGTTTTTCACTGTGTCGACCTGTCTCAGAGTAGTGTCGACACCTTGGTGTCGACACTTGCTACTGAAGTGTCGACACTTCATAGTGAACAGAAATTCAAAAGTTGGATTTTCTTGTAAAAATGTTTTATAAAGTTTACTGAAAATGTTCAATCTGTTGTATGATTAACTTAATTATGAATTAAGTAAATCTAAGTGACTAAATGATCTAGGGATATGATTCTAAGATCTAAGTCATATTCATAACTTTAGATTAAATGGGTTAGCTTGAATTAGGTCCTAATTGGGTTAGACCTAAGTTTAGATGAATTGGACTTAATAGAGAATTAACTTAATCAAATGTTGAGTTAAGGTTCTTCTCTAGTATCTACCTAATAATTAGATTGATTGGTCCATACATCCAAATGGACTTAATCTTGGCTTTGTGGTAGGACCCGATTCCTTAGGCTAGCCTAATCGAAATTGGTGAACCAATTGGTGTCTAAGGTAAATATGGCTTTTGATCTATGGATTTTGGGGCTACCTCTTTCCTGGCCAATGATATTGGTATCTAAGGAAAGATGGTTAATGGCTTAACCCATAACCTTGATCTCACTTACCTGGCCAATATGGTCAACCAGATTTGATTAGTTAGCTCATTGACTCGAGTTAGCCCATGCCGATAAGGTTAATCAACTTGACTGATTTAGGTGCCCATGGATTTTGTGGTTCATATAACCCTTTCATTAACATATGAAGTTGGTGAAAGATAATCCATGACTTATCTTTTCTCTTCGTCACAACATGTATAAAACCTCTAAATTATTAGGTCATTTAAAAGATGAAAATTATATGATAATTTTTTGTCTTAGCCTCCCATTAAGGTGTTTGGTAATGAGTCCAGTAGTGGGGTGATTATCGGCAGATCCATAGATCGGGTGGTCATCATACTATTGGAATTGCCATTCATTATATGATGACATAATGCAACTTTCTTAAACAGGTGGTCAGGTTAGCCGGCCAAAGTCGGGCTTGATCATTTGTTAGCTAGAAGCATTAAGATCAGTCATGTTAATGGTTGGACCTAACTGGGACCTTCTTTAGCAGGTAGCCCAAAGACGGATTGAAGTATTCCTGGGGCAAAATAAATTACTAGCAGTTGTTTGGAGAAACAACTGGTTATGAACCTACCTTTAGATGAGCATGGGATGGCCAACCATAGTCGGGCTCATGCATTGACTATTGGATTCTGGTACCCACTAAGGGATAAGTATTATTCTTCGGATTGGAGGTAGAGGCTACCAGTCTGAATAAAATAGTGGGAGGAGCTTTTAGACAAAAGTCCATGTCTTTAAGTTTTAAATAATTCATATACTAAATAGTCTTGATTTTCTCTTTTTCAGATAATGTCTATTAATCTATCACTCCGATCATTATTAGATAATGACAAGCTCATGGAACCCAACTTCGATAGCTAGTATCGAAGACTGAGAATTGTTCTCGAGCACGAACGGATCCTTTATGTATTAACGGATCCGGCACTTGAGGGGCCAGCCCCCACCGCACATACTGCAGTCAGGGATGCTTATCAAAAGTGGGTTTCTGACCATACTACGATGCGGTGCATTATGTTGGCGGCTATGAACGACGAGTTTAGTCGCAGATTCGAGGAGGCCCAGCCGGAAAAAATCCTTCAAAAGTTGAAGGAATCTTTTGGTGCCCCAGACGATGTTGAAAGGTACAGGGTTTCCTCTACCATCTTCAATGCTCGAATGACTGAAGGGTCCTCGGTCACTGATCATGTATTGTACATGATCGAGATGATGTAAACGATGTTCCGCGCACCATTGCGGGCCGTACCGGCACCCTATACGGGATGCGGTGCATGTCGATTCTAGTGGCAACCTCGTGGCCCACGCATTTGCCTCGTGGACCCACCTCGTGGACCCGTCTTGGGGTGACACCTGGCGAAGGAGCAGGAGCACCCGGCTCGACCTCGGTAGAGGTGGACCCGTCTTGGGGCGCCACCTAGCGAGGGAGCAGGAGCTGCCAGGTTCGGCTGAGGTGGACCCTTCCTGGGTGGACACTTGGCGAAGTGGTAGAGGAAGGCTCAACTTCGATCGAGGTGGACCCGTCTTGGGGTGCCACCTGGCAAAGGAGCAGGAGCATCCAGCTCGACCTCAGCAGAGGTGGACCCATCTTGGGGTGCCACTTGGCGAGGGAACAGGACCTCAGCAGAGGTGGCACCCCCTGGCAACCTCGTGGCCCACGCCTTTGCCTCCTATAGGCTTTGTAGAGTAAGGCTGACTTCGACCGAGATGGACCCATTACGGGGTGCCACCTGGCGAGGGAGCAGGGGCTGCCAGCTTCGATCAAGGTCGACCCCTCCTGGGTGGACATGGGTCCACTTGGCGAAGTGGCAGAGGAGGAAGGCTCAACTTCGGCCGAGGTGGACCCGTCTTGGGGTGCCACCTGGCGAAGGAGCAGGAGCACCCGGCTCGACCTCGACAGAGGTGGACCCGTCTTGGGGCACCACCTGGCGAGGGAGCAGGAGCTGCCAGGTTCGGCCGAGGTGGACCCCTCCTGGTGGACACTTGGCGAAGTGGTAAAGGAAGGCTCAACTTCGACCGAGGTGGACCCGTCTTGAGGTGCCACCTGGCAAAGGAGTAGGAGCACTCGGCTCGACCTTGGCAGAGGTGGACCCATCTTGGGACGCCACCTGGCGAGGGAGCAGGGGCTGCCAGGTTCGGCCGAGGTGGACCCCTCCTGAGTGGACACCTGGCGAAGTGGTAGAGGAAGGCTCGACCTCGGCAGAGGTCACCCGGCTCGACCTCGGCAGAGGTGGACCCATCTTGGGGTGCCACCTGGCGAAGGAGCAGGGGCACCCGGCTCGACCTCGGCAGAGGTGGACCCATCTTGGGGTGCCACCTGGCGAGGGAGCAGGGGTTGCCAGCTTCGGTCGAGGTGACCCCTCCTGGGTGGACACCTAGCGAAGTGGCAGAGGAAGGCTCAACTTCGGCCGAGGTAGACCGTCTTGGGGTGCAACCTGGCGAAGGAGCAGGAGCACCCAGCTCGACCTCGGCAGAGGTGGACCCATCTTGGGGTGCCACCTAGCGAGGGAGCAGGATCGTCCCGCTCCATGCGAAAAATTTTGAAAGAAAAATCTACGTAGCACCGATGGCATCCAGCTAGATCTGACATGCAGTCCACGTCAGCGATATTGCCATATCAATTAGTATCTCATCTTTTTTGACTCTTTTTTTTCTATCATTAATTATATTGCTTTCCTCATTTTACTAACATCCTTTTATTAATCATGTCCAAGGTTAAAAAGATTTTGGACAAACTACAATATTTACTTAACAATATCTCATCTCTAATACATTTACTTATTGCAAGTTCGTTTCATTGCCAAAATCGACAATTACCAACTCCCTATCTGGAGGACATTCATTGATTGAGGTCCAACGCAATCCGATATAAAACTTAGTAATTTCTTGCTTTATTAGTAATATATTTAGATGGCAACCTATCAACATAATATAATTTGGCCTAACATAGAACATTAAAATAGAATTTCTATTCAACTAGTATATAACACTATATAACATGGCAGCCTAACATTTCTGTAGAAATATTAGTCATGAAGCACAACTTCAAAATAAGTTAACTTTTACTATTTAGATAGTAAAATGATCTGAATAGGTCACAAGTAACCAAGATTTTTTTAACACTAATAGTTGAAGGATGGCTAACCACTTGTATATTTTTTATTGAGTATGCGGCGAGCTCATTTTGATATTAGTGAGATAGGTATGCCACCTATCTTCCTTTGATTTTGTATTGCTCCAGATCAAGTCATTTATTCTAGCCTATTAAAGAGCTTACTTAACCTAAATTAACTTATTTATTTAATGAAAAATCTCTAATCAAGGATCTGTTTTTTTTTTTTTTTTGATGAAAAAAGGGTAGGGGGTTTTACCCCGGTGTAGCTCCCCGTAATCAAGGATCTGTTTGGATATTTCTATAAGAATGACCTGAAAAACCTGGAGAAATTAGGTCTTGTGGCCCATCCAGCTTGTATTAGCCTGCCTAAATCACAATCTTTAGACTATGAGAAGAAAAAAAAGATCCATGAAGATCCTTTTCTTGTTTTTTTTTTAATATAATTTTGGTTAAAAAATATTTGGTTGATAGAGTCATGCTTAAATGGCTGGTCTAATCTTTAAATCTTATATAATTTTTGATCCAATCACATAGAAAAATCCAAACGATCCTAAACATATAGAAAATATCCCACATATTGTAAGATAATGTAACATGACCCTCTAATCCCTTTTAACAAATGATATTATACACAAATATAATAAAACTGTCTTATTTTTGAGTAATGTAATGATGAAAAGCCATGGCATAAACCAAAGTATAATAGGTTATTATCAAGATAATGTCTAAATGTTGGACTACCTACCACTCAATCTCTACCCTTGGGCCACACGTCAACAAAACGAGTAGTTTTGGGTCATAGGCTGTGGAATTGCGGGATAAAACAAAACATGTTACCATTGATAGATCCTTTCCTTACGTATCAATCATCTTATATTTTAACGAGTTGAGTGAAGAACATCAGCAATCAAGTAAAGAACATTAGCAATCCATGGAAGACACGCAAAGAAGTCCTCGAATCTATCTCAATATGCTCTACATGAGATGGCAGAATGGGTAAATATGTATCGAAGTTCTTGTCAAGTCAATGCTAAAGCTAACGTTGATCTCTAGTTTTGGCCAATATATGTATGCCCATCCACCAAATGCATTAGTCTTTTAGCTGTTCTGGATTTGGTTAAGATCTGTTTGATTGGGATAGATCAAATTACTGGATAATTTGATGATCTTTGAAAATCATTTGTCTACAAAAGTAATTACAGAAAAAAATAAATTTTATATATTTAATTTATAAAAAAATCTCTCCTAAAAATGGCATTAAAAAATACTATTTTCGTTGGAAATAATTTTATATAAGAATATAATCAAATTTACAAATATATTCATTAAAAAAATATTTTTTAAATATTGAGATAGTATTATTGTCTTTAACTATTTTTTAAATAATGATTATAATCACATGATTCTTTATATAATGTCATTTGCTTTTTATTTTTTTCAAAAATTTTATATTGAATGAATTTAAAAAATATCAAAATAAACTCGATGATTATAATATATTTTATTCAAAATATTTTTGTCAAGTATGGATTGTCGTTACTCAGAAATTTATAAAATATTAATTTTTTATAATATTTTTTTATTTTTTTTGAGAAAATAAATATAAGACTCATCAATATTTTTTATCATCTCTCTCTCTTTCTATTAAACAATATAAGACTCATCAATATTTTTATCATCTCTTTCTATTAAACATAGTAATCCAACATAAAATTATTTTCAGTGCCATATTATTCCTAACTAAACAGACTTAAGGGTCATGATATTAGCTGATTACCAAACTATGGTGTTGAGAATTTTCAGGTCAAGGAAGAACTTTGAGCATTCCATGCTTACTACTCCAACAAAGTGCATTTGTTACTTTCTATCGCTCATATTTCCTAAACTGATGAGTGGAATGAGCGGGTCATTGTCCATACCAAGCCTAACAGGGAAAATAATGGTGTTGGAATACGACAGGTTTAGTTTGATTAATCTGTCTACATTAATTACTGAAGATTTGAGGTGTAAGGCTGATCAATGTCCAACATGCACAAATATAATCAATGTTCAAGAGGTACAAGGCCGATCAATGCCCAACAGGCACAAATATGATCAATACCTAAGAGACACAAGACCGATTAATGTCCAACAGGCACAAAACCGATCAATGCAAAATAGGCACAAGTCTGATCAATATCCAAGAGGCACAAGGCTGATCAACGTCCAAGAGGTTTAAGACCGATCAATGCCCAACAGGCACAAATATGATCAATGCCCAAGAAGCACAAGGTCGATCAATGCCCAACAGGCACAAATATGATCAATGTCCAAGAGGCACAAGGTCGATCAATGTCCAACAGGCACAAGACCGATCAATGCTCAATAGGTACAAGTCTGATCAATGCCCAAAAGGCACAAGACGTAAGGCCGTTCAGCACTCAAGAAGTATGAAGCTGATCAATTTTCGACAGGCTCAAAATTGATTGACTTTTAGGAGAGGTAAAAACTGATCAATGTTCAAATGATGCAGTCTTTTTGTTGCACGTGCTTTAGTCCCAAATTAACCGCTTAACAGCTGGGCGCCAGCTGTAAGCGGTTAAGTCTGAGGCCTATAAATACCACCAAGCACGATGAAGAGGGGATCACTCTCGCTCTCTTTTCAGTTCCAGTCCTCTCTTCATTTAGCCTTCCTTCAGATTACATCTATTCCAGTTCAGATGCCATTAACGAGTTTTGAAGATGCCTCAACATCTAGATCCATCTAGAAGACGGCGGAGAGCTAGATCAAACTAGCTCGATCCACTTCTCTTTTAATTCAAGCTTGTTGTAATTTGTCTGGACGTAACAAATGGAATGGGTTTTAAGTATATTTAAGAAGAATAGTTTGTTACTAGATGCTATCAAATCTATCATCACAAGCACAGAACAAGAGATTGAAGAACAATGGGTTCGCATGATGGTTATGTGCTCCGAATAGAAAGGGTATGAACTGCCATGGCCGTTATACTCCAAGGATTTTGTAGTTAGCTAGCATTTGATGTAATTATATTTGCTTCATTTTTTTTAATTTAAAGTCATCGGACAAGCTATCACATAATATACAATATATAATATAAGTATATAACAAAATTATTCCATTTCATCAAACCAACCTCCTTGGGGAGATATTGAAGGCATATAAAAAATATTAATAATTAATTAAAAATAATACTAATTAAAGTGCAGAAAATAAATAATAGTGAATAATAAAAATATCAACTAAAAAGAATATATAACTATTAAACAAAAAATATATATAATTATAAAATTAAATGATGTTTTATTCATTAAATGCATACTCCTTCAGGTTATGTATACATATTTTGATAGTAAATATCAAATAATACTATTTAAATAATAAAAGCATTTGTCAATAAAATTATATTACTTTATTAAGTAAGTAGATACACCAAAAAAATGTATATTATATTTCTATTTTAATAATAAAGAGAAAATATACATTAATTTATAAAGAGGAGCATCATCACCATCTACTTCAGCTGTGGTCATATCTGAACACCCAAAGTGAAAAAAATATTTTTTTCCCATCCGACAGCCAAACATCTAAATTGGATATATTGTTCTTCAGCAACCTACAGCTAAAAAAACTGAAATTTGAAACTATTCCCATGATGGTTGTACTTAAAAAAAGAAAACCCTCGATCCGGTTGAGTCCAAAAATTTGGTTTAATTACAGGGTCTGGTAACCGCGTAGCTGCTCACTTAACTCGAAAGTAGACTGGGTTGGTGAACGGGACAGTTGGTTCCAAAGTAGGCCTCTTTTCCTCCATCTTAATCTTTGGTTTTTTTTAATCCAAGACTCTTTTTTTGGCCCTTTTTTTCTCCTTTTATTCTTTCGGCACCTAGATCCTCGCATAATGTGAGGCTGGTTTCTTGCAAGAACTCATTAGATTAGACAGGTCACCAGTGAAAAAAAGCTCGGTTTTTTGGGGTATCAAGTGAGTTTCCCACAGAGATCCACTGTCTTTGGTTCCTAAATCTTTGGCTTTTTGAAGAAAATCTCATTGTTTTCCCTCTCCGAGAAGGCAAGAAGGTTCCATTCGGAGAAGCAAAAGGCCATCTTTTAAGATAATAAATGGCCAGGTTTTGTTAATTCTGGTAGGGCGAAAAAAAAAAGTCTTTTTCCTTCTTTTTGCTGAAGTTTAGAGTGTTTTGATCTTAAAATAGGGAAAGGCTTCTCCTCCGAGATCTCTGGCCTTTGATCTGCATCGACAAGAGGCCCTTGCTTTTCAAAAAAACGGGGGGATTTTTTTCTCAAAATCTTATCTTTTTTCCCTCTGAAAGAGATCTTCTCAGGATAAGAATCAGTTCTTGCAAAGGATTGTGAGATTTGAGGGCGGAGAGAAAAATGATTCAACTTCTGTTTCTGGTGCTTTTTGCCGAGGGTGTGGTGTCACTGCTTCTGATGGTGAAGATTGGGCCTCTGCGAGAGCTGGTGATGAGGGGTTTGGATCAGCTTAAGACGGGGAAGGGACCGGCGACGGTGAAGACGTTGGCGTGCACGTTGTCGGTGCTCCTGGCGTCGAGCATCACCAGCATTCTCAAGATCCAGAACAGAGGCACGAAGCTTGGGACTGTCACTCCAATGGACCAGGTCCTTTGGAGGACCCACCTCCTTGAGGCCTCGCTTATAGGTTAGATCTCAAAATGCATATTTTACTCTTAGCATTGGTTACTCTATTTTATTTGGTGTTTTTTGTTAGAATTTTATTGATATATGTATTTAGGTTTCTATCATCTCAACAACTCTCAGAAAGTATGGTCCTAAAATCGAGCGGAATGGAGGAAAAGGATTCATGTGGCTGAGGCCAACTAGTTTGGGAATAAGCTTAGTTGAGTTGAGTTGGGTGTATCTATTAAGGTTTCCACTTAGAATGCCTCGGAAAACTGTAAATTTGCTAAAGGTGAAATTTTTTATTGACATGTTTTAATGCAATACTTTGCTATGTAATCATAACCATGTTTAAACTTAGGCCAGCTGTGAGCTTAAGAATTCAGAGAGGTGTTATTTCCGTCTGAAAAGATTCTATCGTCTGATTCATTTTTGCCCTCATTTTTTTGTTTTGTTTATGTATATACTGTCACTGTGTAGTCAGGATCTTAGCTGAAATGGTGAGAAGATATGCTCTTGAGTCAACAAAAAACACTGAAAAATTGTATTAAGTGAATTAAATACTAAAATTGTCTGATTTGTTACAATTTTTTACACTCTCAATAGTCAATACTGGATGGAAAGTCATGCTATGTGGATTGGGCAAACTCTTTATTTTCAAGAAGGGATCATTCTAAGTTGATCATGGTGGCCTTGCTAGAGGGGTTTGATAGGAGTGATTCCTTAAGATAGGACTGCACGTGGCAGAATATTAAAATAACTAAATTAGTCATTGATGATGTGACCTTTGCTCTTTTCGTGATATTCTCAGACACTGCTTGCTTTTTGAGGCTTTCAGCATTTGACTTGTTGGATTCTGGTTGTGGTTCAGCATCTATACCCATGAATCCTGATACTTGGTCAAAACAAGTTGGACTACTCAGGTTTTTGATTGACTTGGATGTGAGATGGTAGAGGCAGTGAGCAGGAAGACACCAAGGATTGTCTAATTATCATTGCTAATGAGAGTTGCCGCTATCCATTTGCTAGACTATCACCTAAAGCCACTGTAAATGATTACAGAGATAACAAATCTCCAATCTTTTTGGAGATAACCTAAGCAATAACAACAAACTTTTGATGCCAAGAAACTTCAGGATCGAAATTAATTAGTGGATTGTGGGTAATGCGGCAGGATTCACCTGTGGAGGCAATAGCCGACCGGATACAGTTGTAATAGGCTGTCTTAAATAGTTTGCAAGTCCAATATGTATCCAAATAATGTTCACTGTACAATGATCAGTATATATAAGAATACTTAGAAATTGTAACGGAAGGAGAATAGGTAACTAATACCAAGCTGCTTTTTGCCAAGATGGTCTATTGGTGGAATCTCTTCCAGTTTGTTTGATTTAGATAAGGTTGACTCCATATGGGAAAGAAAGAGAAGAAAATGAGAGCTGTGTATGGATGAAATGCAAGATGGAACCTGAAATGGATAGCTACAAATCCATTGCTTATTTTGTGTCAGATGCTAGTATATAATGGTGGTTTTAATTCATTATGCTTGAGGATCTTTACATTGTTAAGATGTGGGATTTTCAATTTTGATTCCTTGAAAGGATAGGAGAAAAGGCTTGTGGGTTTTAGCCATAAAGCTAATAAATAGGCATTCAAAGTTTTCAATTGATTTCTGTTGCATAATTAATGATGAAGGCTGAAGGAGTTAAATTTCATTACCATTTTGTAGGATAATGCCAGATGTTTGTAGGAGTTCAACCTCCTGATGGCATTTTTGAAGGGTGCATATGTCTTATAAGTGTGTGATGCCTGAGCAAATTAAGATATAAGAAAAAAGTGACTATATCAACATGGATTATGGAGAAATGCTTTAAGGCAGGACCCATGGTTTGTACTCCATATAGTAAGTTAAAGGAAGATGATGCTGAAAGCATGCATAAATATGGTTCAATAATGGGTTTTCTGGAGTTAGAATATTTCACATAAACTTACCCTGGTCATGGTCTCCTTAAGCCTTCACACTGATGTGCCCAAGAGGTGTGCCTTTTATTATTTAGACTTCGAGGTGAAGATGTTAGATAATCATGCAAATGATTCTCTTGTCAAATGTGAGGCAGTTCAGAGTGGTTCAATAATCTGTATTTCTTTCGTGATTGCAAGGGCTTGTGGATTGAGCATACCTTGGATAAAAAAACACATGATCATTGGTTGCAGAAAATCAAAAACTTCATGTCTTGAGATTCCTTTGAGGCTATGAGAACTCTTAAAAACATTAAACAATCTGAATAGCAGCTGGTAAGATCAGGATAGTAATTTGATCTCTTTCAGGAACCTTGTAGCTTTGCTGAAACATGTATTAAATAACCTCAGTTTTTCATTGATGTTAGGCATCTCATTATCAATTTTGATTCTAAGGTAGGAGAGACTATGTAGTTGGAAGGCCAGCACTTTGGTTCATGGGGTGGGTTATCAAGATGTTATAGAGAGAGTAGCAACACTTCTAAATGGGCTTGGAGGCTGTGCTCCCAAATTGGGAGGTTTTTGGTGAGAAACTATTGGATTCAGATGTTGTAATGGCAGAAAAAGTTTAGCCTGCCCTTGTTAAGAACTTAAGATGCGTTTCAACATTCAAAACATAGATGCTTCTTCTTCAAGAAGAGTATCTGCATAGGTGAACATATGAAATATGGATTGCTGATAGACTATGAGTTTGTAGAGGGTGAAATGAAAGCATTTTGTCTTGTAAAACTTTTCCTGGCATGCATTTCCATTTCCCACTATTCTTTAGTGAAGATTTAAGGTTACCATGAATGTTGGAAGCTCATAAATTTCATACTTCCAAAAAAACCTATGGAAAAGATGATTAGATTATAAATATAACTATGGTCATCATGATTGTCATCCCTACAATCAAGAAGCTCAGTGTGTAATGATACAAGATGACATGTCATTCTGTGTTGGTCTTATAGTCTGTTTATGTAACACTGTGCTGATGCTGATTGTTGTATATATTATTCTTTCCCACTTTTTTTAATTTTGTAGATTCTGGAACTTCTATACCATGTGCCCTTTAACTATATCAATTTTTTACCACTGCCTGTTGCTTTCTGCAAATGGTATGAGCACATCTTGATTCCTAGTATGCTGAGAGTTAATAAAAAAGTGCTTTCTAGTGATATAGGAGTCCTTGCTTATTTCATTGTTCAATTTGAGAAATGAAGTACTCCTTTCTTGCTCAATCTCCTAGAATGTAGGACTTTTGAGTACTTTGGGGGATCAAAACTTCTACATGTGGAACATTCTTCCTTTGTGTAATGAGGGGTGCATTTAGAGTGCAAAAGAGCCGAGCCAATCTGAGTAATAGGCTGCTGCTTGGCCTAAGCTTGTTCTATAGAAGAGCTGTTCTGGAGTTGATCTCAAAGATAATTGTTCAGGCTCTGCTTAGATAAGGTTTAGGCTAAATTTCTTTCTAAGAAAGGATTCAGGTCCCGACGGGACATCCCGCAGGACATTGGGAGGGAATACCATCCTATGTATTGGGACAGGACATCCCGTTAACATTTTAGCATCTTGATTGGGACATCTTGGAACATTCCTTGTTCTAAGTATCAGGACAGCGATGTATCCCGTTCCATGAAAAAATCGGGACAGTCCTGTTCCACGGGATTTAAAATCTTGTTTTTGAATTGAGCCAAGCTTCCATATATTTTATAAACCTTAGATATTCAGGCTTAGGGTTTTTATGAGCTGAGCTCTAAACTCTGTCTGAGCTTAGCTTGTTTCCTGACTAAGCCATGCCTGAGCCCAGTTGTAACCAAGCCGATCTTGAGCTGCTTATGAGCAGCTTGGTCATTTGCAGCCTACGTGCAGTGTGATTCTCCTAATAACACACTTCCCCTACTATTCTAATTTCCTTTTTTCAAAATGAGGCATAACTAGAAACTGCAAGTTTAGTCATATCTCCTTTTATTGCCAGCCAGCAATTAATAAAACCTTCAAAATGGTTCAGCTTAGCATCAAATCCATCATCTTATAACTTTTTGACGCACTGCGCTACCGTGTGCTGCTCCTTTATTTCCTTTTTCCTTCTCTATGACCTATTCTTGATGGTTCTCTGGTAGGATGTCCAAATATTGATTTCGGTAGTCAGATCTGAAACTCAGGCTATTTCTGCCTAACTTTATTGAGGAGTTCTGTGTGATCTCTATACTTTGCTGTGCCATTTATGTTAGATGTAGTTAAAGGGCAGGCCCCTTGCGCTTCTACCATGGAGCCACTTTTATGGGGAACTTTTGCACTATCTAGAGCTCTTGCAAGTCCCTGATTACTCTCATCACCTTTAGGAATCACTATTTGGGGCTTTCAGAGATTTTTCTGTTCTATTCTATGAAAACTGCCTTTTCTTTAGATACATATAGCCCACCTAGCATACTTGGTCACCTTAATATGCTTCTGGACTTCACATGTGTCTTGCCTTATAGTGCATGAGGGAGACGTAGATTACAATTTCATCACCATGTTGATGACTTTGGTGATGAGGGTCTCTAGATCTTCCAATAGGTGTTTTTCACTGCAACCTAATGTAAATTCATCGGAAAAAAAAAAAAACAGCAGCAATCAACTAACATAATGTTAATTTTTTTTATGGTATGTTGTCCACTCTTAAGGATTAACTTTTGATTCTTCAGTTGGAGTTTCTGCCATTTGAACCATATCAATAAGCTCTTAGCCATGATGATGACTGTGGATACTTGTAGAGTTTGTTTACTAATTCTTATTTCATTTAAACATTACTTTAATCTGTTCACACATCTTCCTCAAGTTCTGTCAAACTGCTATTTCAACTATATCTGCTTCTTCAAAAGTATTCTCCATACCATGGTTCTATGGACCATTTTAAATGCAACTGTTAATGTATGCCTTTTCTTATTTGCATCATGGTAATTTTATACCACACTTTTAAGTCATTAGGTTGATTATCTTGTCATATTTATGTCACTGTGCTTGTGTAAGCTTCTTGTACATGGTTGAGAAGTCCAATTATGTAGTTTCAGTAATTTACTTTGAGCATGTTGAATATTATGGTCCATGTTTGTTCATGCATCTCCTTGAGGTCAATATGTCCTCAATGTGGAAGTTATAAGAATCATCTGGGATGGTCCAAGTTGCATTTGTAATGACTACTCACAATATTAGTTTGTCATGGAAGACCTTAGTCCTCTTTGGTATTTTATGACTTTTTCCCCATAGTCCTTATAGTGTTTGCTCTCTCAGTAAACACCTATTATTGATGTGATACATGCACACTTTGACTAGTTCTAGAAATCATAACAGGAAAGAATGGGGATTAAAGGGTCAGTATTTTTTGTGATCTAACATCACCCCATCAATATTTATTGTCTTTACCATTCTTAAGTCGAATTGTGTTAGTCATGCTTGTGGGTGGTTGGTTCATTGCTCCTTGTGCACTGCTCAGTATATTTTTGAAATGCTTATATTTCTCTGCATCACCCAGGCTATTTGCTTGTCCTCCTCCTTTCATGCTTAGCTTTAACATTACTGGGATGCCCAGTGGAAAGTGGGGTTATAGATTGCTAATTAATGCTTACCTGAAAATTCCTTACCTCGTGGAATTTCAACTAGCAAGACAAGTAGATAAGCAAAATATTGTACCATATTGTTGCTTGCATGCATTTATTATTCGTACTATAATTACCATTCCTCCTTTCCACCTACTAGGTGGGACAATCTGAGTGCTAGATCAACAATCTTGTTTTCTGTTCTTTGAGCTTGTATCTACAGATTGGTTGGGGAACAGAAAATCAACTGTCTGCTAAAAGAGGTAAAAGAGAACCATAAGCAACCATTTTTGGTTCAGATCTTTGGTTGATGTGATTCAAGTTGTTTCGACTTCTCATTCATCCATGTGATCTATTTTCTAACAAGGTTGAGGTGATTTAAGGGAGGACATTAAAAACTCAAATGAAATTAGTGCAATCGAGTATGTCTAGTTTACATCTTTATGTTTGATACATATGAAAATCCTTCGGTACCGGCTCATGCAAATTATAATATGACATGCATTACAAAGGGTTTGTATCATGTAAAGAAGACCATATGTGGTAGGTAGGATATGAGATGACATGTTACACTGATGCTGTACTCCACTTGAGACTGCCATTATAAGGTTGACTAGAGGTAGAGGTGCCTCCAGATAGGACGATCTCAAAGCTGCGGTGCAGACTACTTATTGCAACTAAAAGTGAGCTATTGGTAGACAATTTTTAAGGAGGTTGTAAGTTGGCTAGGCTTTCTGGTTTTTTCAGTTATTCATGGAAAACACATTTCTTTTGTCTATGCAAGTATACCTAATGGGAAGGGCAAGGGGACAACAATCTTTGTGCCTTTTCCCCTGGTTTTGGATTGGATTCGGAAAAGGTCTGAGGATCAAGACTATCATATCAATCCACAAAATTTTTATTTCCACTGTAGTGAATCCCATCCAACGAGCTTTTTCGATTCATTTTGCAAAGACTATGGCTAAACATGTTTTACATGTGCATCTCTGTCCAGCTTTGAAAGGAAGTCAGTGACTGCATTCCATTCCTCCATGTATCAGCTTCCAAAACTGTGCTTCAGAAACAAGATAAATAATTTTCGAAGTGGACAGCAGCTTGGAATATCAGTTGTGATCCCGTGGTCTGCTCAGACTTCAACATGATAGAAAGTTGTTTTACTCTTTATTCATCTCTTCTTTGTTCTTCTATTTCCTGGCTTATACCATCTATCTTGATGAAAGAGACATCGCCTGAAGCTGATCATAATTTTGCAGGCTACACACTTTCCTTGGATTGGTGATCGATCGCTTGCACCACTACCTCCGGAAGATGGTCAGTTTGAAGAAAACAGTTGGTACCTCCAAAGAGGAAGTTGAGAAACTTAAAAAGGAGCACCTTCATTTCAAAGACAAGGAAGATAAAGCTTCCAGTGAGATGCAAGAACTCCAGAGAGAAGTTGGTAATTAACCGAAAAAGTTGCAGAAGCAGAAGACAGAGTGTGAACAGCAGGAGAAACGAGCAGTGTCTGCTGAGGCTCATGTGTTTCCTTCAAAAACAGTTAGAAGAGCTGCTACTTGAATATGACCGGTTGTTGGAGGACAACCAAATCCTCCAAGGCCAGCTTCTATCATACAGAAGCTGAGAGGCTGAGGAAGGTGAGTTATCCTGGAATCGGTCGACGTTGTCTGCATGTAATGAAGTGGAGAGAAGAAAGTGTAGATATTTCTTGCGGGTACTGATGACTTGATCCTACTCTCATGGGTTATATGTCCAAATCATGTCAACTTGTCAAATTCCCATAGCTTCTAAACCTTTTTTTGTGGTTAAACAGAAACTGGCTGCAAGAGATTGCTAATGGTTGTGCTCTTGCAGGTGTTTGTAGGAGGCTTTCGTTTTGCTGTAATGGGGAGAGTTTCATAGAACCTGAGTGCTGTTGTTGTATTGGTTTTGATTTATTCGAGGACCACCTTTATGGCTAACCAACCAAAGGTATTAGTTGTGGATCAGGTGATCAATCATATTGCAATGAATGACTCTTTATAGTAAGCATCATTTTGTGCCACATTGACAGATATGCTGCTTTTTTGTGATTAATCTACTTGAATGAAGGCGGGTCTATCCTCCATGCTTGGAAAGTTTCATCCTGGGGGGTTTGGTTGGAGGAGTCGGGACTAGAATGGGAATGGATGATTCCAATCCAACCATTTGATTAGGAGTTTTATTTAATTCTAGCAAAATGGGAATAGTCCGACTCTCCTAAATATCCATATTTTTATTTTAATTTTGATTCCGGTACAAATCAAATATTTTGAGAAATATTGCTATTTTGATTTTTATTCAATCCATCTGATTCCAGTAGCAACTAAACATCCTCATTATATTATAATCATAATCCACAAGCCCTTCAATTATTTGGTATTGGTGTGCAAGATCCTTTCTTTATGTTTTTGCAAGGGCTAAGTGTTGTATTAAAGCAAATGTTATGAAAATGCCAAAGAGGTAAAAGAAATGTTGAAAGAAAATATAGGACAAAGGTTGTATCTTGTGGGATATGACAAATTTAGTCTACTTATATTGATCTGATAGAGATTGAACTTGGTTGATCAAGTAGTATATCGTCGATCAATGTCTAAGAGGCGCAAGGCCGATCAACGTTCAAAATGCGCAAGCCTAAGAGGTGCAAGGCAAATCAATGCCTAAGAGTTGCAAGGCGATCAACGCCCAAGAGATGCAATGCCTAAGAAGCGCAAGGCCGATCAATGTCTAAGAGGTGCAAGGTCGATCAACGTCCAAGATGCACAATGTCCAAGAGGTGCAAGGCTAATCAACGTCCAAGAGACACAAAGATGATTGATACAAAACGATCGATGTTCAAGGGGTGTAAAAATGATTGATACCTAGAAGACATAAAAACAATCAACGTCCGAAAGACAAGAAGCCGATTAATAATGGAACGATTGATGCACGTGCTGGTCTATTAACGGTCTAACCGTGTACAGCTGGATTCTATTAGGATCGTGGTCTATAAATACCGGGGAGTACGTGGATGGAAGGGGGGAGGAACTTTCAAAGAGATAGAATTCTAGGATACTCTTGACTCCCTATTTCTCTAGATCTCATCTATTCTTTGTCTAGACTTAGAGGCGGATTCGAGCTTGGAAGCTTCTCGCCACTGAACTCTCTTTAGAAAAGAAAGAAAGCTTGATCAACCTGTTGACCTCGTCTTCATCAAATTTAATTCAAGCTCAAATGTCTCTGTAATCTGGATGCAAACTGATTGGCATGCCAGGGTAGGGGCAACTCAACAAAAGTTTTCAAGAATCTGAAGGAAAACATGATAAAAGATAGGATCTAGAATTTCCCGTCGAAGAAATTCCTCATTCTCCAAGAGAGAATGATCCAATTCTTGATGGAATGGGGTGTGTTCCTACTAGAAACCTAAATCAAGAACGATTGGATACTCTTTTGAATAAGATATAAGTGCTTACAGCAGTAATCCAAAATCTCCAAGAAATTGCTGCAAGTGAACCATCGCGACCTGCTGCTTCAAGGAATAGCTGGCGACTTCTCTCCAGGTAAGCAGACGCCATAGTCCAAGAAGACATTCACCTTATCAGCACTCTTCAGGACAACACTCTTCCTCGAAGCAACACCACTGTTCCCACCATCATGCTAATAAGCAAAACAAGGGAAAGCGCCCGCGATCTTATTCAACATTTATGGTGAATCGACTCTTGACAGTGCTCAGACTCCAAATCTTGGAAGAGCTAATTATTTTGAGAAAAAATTCAGAAAACTGGAACTGCAGATCGCCATACTTGGCAAGCAGAGGAAGACGGAGGATACAACACTAAGCTACGACATCTTGCCTCCCTTCTCCAAGAAAATCATGGAGGAAAGGATTCCTCACCATTTTAAAATCCCACAAGTTGAACCATATGATGGATCGGTTGATTCCTTGGATCATCTGGGTAGCTTTAAAGCCCACATATTGATCCAAGGAGCATCAAACGCGCTTCACTGCCTTGCTTTCCCAACGACTCTGAAAAAGACTGCAAGAATGTGGTATTTAAGCCTCCAACCATATACCATTCATTCTTTCGATCAGTTGGAAAAGTAATTCATCTCTCACTTCAGAACAAGCAGAAGAATGCCAAGAAACTCTAATAGTTTGTTCTTCATTCAGCAACTACAAGGATAATCTTTGAGAGACTATAACAAGGTTCAATTATGCCATGTTGGAGATCCCAGATCTCAATAAATACGTGGCAATGTCAGCTATGAAGAAGGGACTGCGAGCATGCAGGTTCACATTCTCTTTGGACAAAAATTTTTTGACCAATTATTTAGAACTGTGGGCCCGCGCCCAAAAAATACGCTCAGGTTGAAGAACAAGCACTAAGCTGACGACAAGTAGAAAGAAAATTGGCGCCAAGCAAGAAGAACTCCAAAGAAGATGAGTTTCGATCTCCTGGAGTCCGACCAATTCAACAGTAAGTTCAGAGGCCGAAGAACTTGGTTGGCATGAACTACGTTAATAGATTTGATGCTTACACCCCCTAAATCTTCAAAGAGAAAAAATTCTGATAGAAATAGAGAAAGAAAATTTCCTTTAGAGGTCGAGGCCAATGAGAGCTCCACCTGCTGTGCACAACAAAGCCAAATACTGTCGATTCCATCATGATCATAGACACACTATAGAAGAGTGTATCCAACTGAAGGATGAGATTGAAGATCTGATTAAACGTGGTTATCTGGGCAGATACGTCTGATGCGTGTCGTAATGCACCGATTTAGAACCTTAATTCCACTACTCTAAAGGGTAGAATAGCGGGAGTAAGGGTCGATCCCACAGAGACTTGGGGTTATCTTGAAAATAAGGTATTTCCTTTTGACTTAAAATAAACTAAAATAAACTAAACTAATGCAAGAATTAAATGCAAATAATAAATTTGTGAAAATAATTTAGATATGACCTATCTCAAGAGTACGGTCCGTACCCGTGGATCACGGCCCGTCCTTAGGTATAGGTCAGTCAAAACTAATTCACTACAACTTACCTTAAACGCTAATCCAACATAACTCCAGCATGACTAAATAAAAATAAGCAAACATGGATTAATATAAAGCAAATAAATTTTATTGCATAAAAATTGGAGTACAGAAAAAAAAATAAAAGTAAGGGAACAAGGGTCCCTTTCTCCCTTTTTATCCGACTCTGACTCTCTGTCACAGCAACAGGTGGAACTACGGACAGCAAGTGGAACCTCCCAAAAATTCTCTTCTTCGCAGAAAAGAATCACCGAGGTATTTATAGCTGAAAAATACCGTGTCAGGTCCGTGTGGAAAGCGCGGTGATTTCTTCATCTCAATCCGATCTCCTTATCTGATTTTTTTACGATCATCCCATCTCAAAAATTAAATTCAAAAATCTATCGCACAATCCCGCGTCCATCCAGCGTCGTCCGACATCTCTTCTCGTTCCGATGCTTCCTTGTTTTCAGACATCCTGGTCTAAATGGCAGGGACGGTGTCGGCGGACGGCACTGCGATGTGCAACGTGTGGCTGTGGAAGGGGAAGGGGTGGAGCTGCAGGTTGGGCGGAGAGAACGGAGGCAGCTTCGGACGGCAAACACGCGGCGCAGGAATGGCTAACACGGCTCGCATGCTGGGCGGCAGGGACGTGGACGCGGCATCGCGGACTTGGGCGGATCGCGGACTTGGGCGGCATCGCGGACGGCGGCGGAGTCATGGCCGCTGGGCGTGGGCGGCAGAGGGGGCTGCGGCGGGACTTGTGGCGGCAGCGCGGACGGCTGGGGAGACGCGGCGTGGGCTGGTTTGGGCGGCGAGCTCGGTGGACATGCGGCTCTGGCGGACTTGGGCGGCAGCACGGCCGTGGGCGTGGCGCAGGGGCGTTGCGGACGGCTGGGCGGCATGGGCTGGTTGCTCGCGGCTTGCGGCGCAGGGGCGGACGGATAGCATGGCCGTGGGCGTGGGCGGAGGGCGGACGGCACGGCGGCGGCGTGGCTCGCGTGGGCGACGGCAGCAGGCTTGGAGCTGGGCGGAGCCGACTTCCGGCCATTTTTCGGCCGAACGGAAGCTCTCCGGCCGGCGGGGAAGGTTGCGGCGGCTTCGGCGGTGCCGGGGGAAGCTCTCCGGCAAGTTTCAGCGCGATCGGAGCACGGTGGTCCACGGCTCTGCCCGTGGACCGGCAGCAATGGCTGCCGTGGACCGGCAGCCCATGCGGTGGACCATTGAGCCGGTCCACCGTGAGCCAAACAAAAATTTTAAGGACGCTCCAAAAATCGTGCGGCTCTGAATCCATGCTAAACCTTCTAAAATCCATTTCGGGCCCGTTTGAAGTCTGAATTACATTCCGTTTGCGTCGTTGGACTCCTAAAATGAAGATCTACACGTTTATGGAGTCAATTCCTGCAAAGTATCACAAAAAGTATCAATTTTAATCAAATAAAGTTGGGTTAATTTGCATTATTCTAATGTCTAACACACCCCCCAACTTAAACTTTGCTCGTCCTCGAGTAAAAGAAATGGATGAGTCTTGTATACTAAGATGGTCCATGAAATGAAAATTATCGTACTAACCCTAAAATCAAAGGATACATGGTTAGACTATTAAAAAGGTACTTCATTGGATTACCAATTCCTCCCATTTAGTAGTAGAATAAAGTCCATAGAAGTTTTAAGAGTTTTCGTTCCCAACTTTCTATCTCACTATCTAAATCTTCTAACTTAGTTTGGTTTTGATGCAATATTTATTTAGTCCCCACTTTTTTTTTTTTTTTTTTTTTTTTTTAATGTAAAGTCAGTGCAATGTCCTGACACCTTGCTTTCTAATTAACCCTTGTAGCGAGCTTTAAGCCAATGACTCCCAAACAGTTGGCTTTAGGGCATTAGGTGTAAAACATCCCTCGGGCTTACTGACTCGAGTTAAAAAGGCTAAGTCAAGACTAACTCTACGAAAGATTTCGTTACATCCTCACTTTTGACGCGAACAACAACGCTTACTTAGGCGAAGGGGTCCGGTTACTCAGTGAGAGATGCTAAAAATCTTTATTAACCTCAGAAAAATTTTTAACTGGGGACTTTTTATAATGCCTATACTAAAATAAGTAAGATTCATTATTAAGATCAATAGACCGAAGGGTCTGGAATTACTCTTCTAAAATTTTCTGGACTACACTCTACCACTTATAGGGTTTCTTGATAAATCATCCCTCAGTATCTCTAAAATTTTCTAAACCATTAATCACTCCTCATTTAGTGAGCTTGATTTTTTTCAATTCGAGACGAATTCTTTGTACACAAAACTGATTAAAATTTTACTCGAGGACTCGAGGATTTGATTTATTAATTACCCACCCCCCAACTTAATTTCCATTGTCCCTAATGGAAGAGAATATTAATAACTAAATGGCGTGGAAGGATACAACCTGGTAGGGTATGGAATTAGACGTCCTTGTATCACCATGTTCCCGCAATCTTCTTTATTACTCCATTTATTCTAAGAACTAGAAATTAAAATCTTAAAGCAAAAACTAAGGAAAGAGCTGGGCTGCCTCCTAGTAGCGCTAAGTTTATAGTCTTCAGCCAGACTAAGTCCAAGGAGAAATGGTGCTAAACTTGGGTGGCTCTAACAAAGCATTCACTTCATTTGTATATTCTTCAACATCAAAATCATCAGTTCCAAAATATGTCAAACATGCTTGCAAGGGATCCAAATCAAGCAATACAGGAAGATTCCTATTTACTACTTCTTCAATAATGTTTACTTCATCATGATCATAAGAGGGTGGTCCTTGGCATGCATTAAAAATATTCAACCGCATTTTCTTATTCCCAAAAGAGACGTCCATAACCCCTGTTCTGCAATTTATGCAAGCATTAGCGGTAGCTAGGAAAGGTCTTCCAAGAATGATGGGTATCTGACTAGGGTTACCGCTAGATTCCATGTCCAAAACAAGAAAATCAAACCGGGAAGTAGAACTCATCTACTTTTACCAACACATCCTCGAGCATTCCACGGGGTACCTTGACGGATCGATCAGCTAACTGTAAGGTCACCATCGTGGGTTTTAATTCTCCGAATTTAAACAGATCATACATTGATCCTGGGAGAAGGTTTACACTCGCACCTAAATCTAACAAGGCTTTTTGATTGTAAGGTCCCCTATGACACAAGAGATAATTGGGGTACCTGGGTCTTTGAGTTTAGGTAGAGCTATTTGCTGAAAAACTGAGCTGGCTTGCTCAGTTAAGAGGATTTTCTTAGGGATATGTGCCTTAGATTTTCGTTTTTGAGTGCACAAATCCTTAAGAAATTTGGCATAGCCGGGGTACTTGCTTGATGGCATCGAGGAGAGGTAAATTGATTTGAACTTGCTTGAATAATTCAAGCATCTCATTCATTTTTAAATTTTCTTATCCAATGGTAAAGGTGACTCCAAAGCACTAGGGAATGGCGCCTTAGGTACAGGTGCTTTACCATTGGATTCCTTCTCCTCTTCATTCTTTTTCTCTGGCCTAGCCAGCTCTACTTCTTGGGTTGGGTCAGGTTGATCTAATATTTTCCACTTCTTAAGTGATAATAGATTTAGCATGTTCAGGAAAATTTTCAGGTCCAGTGGAACTCTCAGCCATGTATTGACCCTTGGGTTGATAATGGGCTGGCTAGGCAACTTACCCTCTTCTCTCCGATTGAAAGCTGTAGCTAGCTGACCTATCTGAGTTTCTAGCTTGGCAATGGATTGGGTATGGGAGTGAAGGATTTGGGTATTCATGTTCAGCCCCTCCTTCAAAGTTTGAAGGATCTTCTCTTGAAAGGAAGGATCAAGATTGCTTGGCAGAGGTTGTGGAGGCTGTGGGGCATTTTGATATTGAGGAAATTGCATGCTTTGAAATTGGTCTCCTGATTGTTTGGCCTAACAGAAAAATTGATTCCGGGTTTGGGTTCCAAGAAAAATTCGGGTGATTGCACCAGCCGGGATTGTATGTGTTCGAATAAGGATCGTTTCCTGGTCTAGGAGCCATTCGGGTTTGAGCTTGATGAGCTTGCTCCTGAAGAAGCTCAGGAAATTGGTAAGCTGATGGACAATCACCTAAGGTGTGGGTGGAACTCGAGCAGATAATACAGACTTCATGAGTAGGATGAGATGAAGAGGAGTTATTTCCAGCTTGCAAAAGTTGGTCGAGCTTCTGAGATAGCTCATCAACCTTGCTGTAGATGTCTATAGCACGACCAACTTCATACATACCCCTCTCTTAGGTTCTACAGGTCCTGGGGGAGGATCTCTACGGGCAGCTGACATATGATGTAGAGAATTTTCACTTAATGTTTCAAACAACTGCCATGCCTCATGTTCTTTTAAGCATGAACGTTCCTCCACATGAGGCATCCACCATTTGCCGGTGCCTTTCTGACAAACCGTCATAGAAGCACTGGACTAATTGCCATTTGGGTATGGCATGGTGAGGACATTTTCTAATTAGCTCTTTCAATCTCTCCCAGGTTTCATGAAACATTTCTCCATCTAATTGGGAAAAACTAGTAATGGCTTTTCTAATTTGATTTGTCTTTCCTATGGGAAAATATTTCTTAAGGAACTCCCTCTGTAGTTGATCCCAAGTTGAAATTGTCACGGTGTCTAGGGAATTCAACCAATATTTGGCTTTATCTTTCAGAGAAAAAGGGAATAACCTAAGTCTTAAAGCATCGTCGGAGAAATTTGGATCTTAACAGTGGAACAGATTTCTAGAAATTCATCTAGATGTTTATATGGGTCTTCAGTCGCAAGTCCGTAAAAAGAGGGTACATCTGAATCACACTGGACTTGATTTCGTACTGAATGGCATCTACAGGGGGTACTTGGATACAAGGTGAATAAGTGTATTTTGAAGGAGTGAAGTACTCCTTCAGCGGAGGGTCAATTCCTTGATTAGGATCCATAGTACCTCGGCTGGTTGCTCTACTGGAGCCTTCGATTTTCGGATCTAAGGATATATGTTTAGGTTCTCGAAGTCGGCGCCTAGAATATACTAACATACACCCTCCCTTCTAAAACAAAGAGCAATAAAGATTTTTTTTAATTTTTTTTTTAATTGGAAAGCGGGAAAAATGAGAAGAGGTCTAAAGAGAAGTTCTAAGAGAGTCCTAAACTAGAAGAAAGTTAATTAATTAATTAATTTTTTTTTCAATCAAACAAGTGAAACAAATCAAAATCACTATCCTAGGGTTAACCTGGATCTAGACAGCTCCTAACTGATCCAAGGTTACCTTTGAGCACTCCAAGCCCAAGATCAATTAACTGACTTGGCCAGGTAAGTGTAAGGTGGGTGAAGGTTCCCTTATCGCTTGCCTTAGACACCAATTATAAATTGGCCAGGTAAGCGGAACCAACTCACTTCCCTTCGGGCTCTAGTCCCTGAACCACTTTCCTTAGACACCAAGGAATTAAATGATCTGAACCCGGTCCAACTCTAGGGTTTCCTTGTCCTATTGAGCTCGAAATCCTTAGGGTTGACGTCTAATTAATTTTAAATTAAAGGCTTGGGTCAATGCAGATGCTGGATTGATGATTTGTAGGCTAAGGAAGGGTATTGATCTCCCACCTTATCTGATTAATGGGTTTGCCCTTAAGATATATTATGAAATTATGAAATGCAACAACTAAGGTGTCCAAAAAGTTATAAACAAACAAAATTAAACTTATTTTTTTTTTAATTTTGATGATTAAGTATCTGATCCTAATAAATTATGAAATGTCTGTGTAATATTTTTTTGGTTTTGCAAAAAATAAATTTACCTAAGTGAATCTAAAATTTTTTTGTGTGTTCAACCTTTTTGTACCCTAGGACAACCATTCAACATAACCTCCCAGTTATGCCAGGGCAACCTTATGTCAGGGCACTCAAGATCGAAAATTGAAAATTTGAATGTAAAATTTTGAAAATTGATTTTTTTTTTTTTTTTGTGAAATTTTGGATTTTGATTATATATTTTTTTAAAATAACGCCGAAAGTCCCCGGCAACGGCGCCAAAAATCTGATGCGTGTGTAATGCACCGATTTAGAACCTTAATTCCACTACTCTAAAGGGTAGAATAGCGGGGAGTAAGGTCGATCCCACAGAGACTTTGGGGTTATCTTGAAAATAAGGTATTTCCTTTGACTTAAAATAAACTAAAATAAATAAACTAATGCAAGAATTAAATGCAAATAATAAATTTGTGAAAATAATTTAGATATGACCTATCTCAAGAGTACGGCCCGTACCCGTGGATCACGGCCCGTCCCTTAGGTATAGGTCAGTCAAAACTAATTCACTACAACTTACCTTAAACGCTAATCCAACATGACTCCAGCATGACTAAAATAAAAACAAGCAAACATGGATTAATATAAAGCAAATAAATTTTATTGCATAAAAATTGGAGTACAGAAAAAAAAAAAAATAAAAGTAAGGGAACAAGGGTCCCTTTCTTCCTTTTTATCCGACTCTGACTCTCTGTCACAGCAACAGGTGGAACTACGGACAGCAAGTGGAACCTCCCAAAAATTCTCTTCTTCGCAGAAAAGAATCACCGAGGTATTATAGCTGAAAAATACCGTGTCAGGTCCGTGTGGAAAGCGCGGTGATTTCTTCATCTCAATCCGATCTCCTTATCTGATTTTTTTACGATCATCCCCATCTCAAAAATTAAATTCAAAAATTCTATCGCACAATCCCGCGTCCATCCAGCGCGTCGTCCACATCTCTTCTCGTTCGATGCTTCCTTGTTTTCGGACATCCTGGTCTGAACGGCAGGGACGGTGTCGACGGACGGCACTGCGATGTGCAACGTGTGGCTGTGGAAGGGGAAGGGGCGGAGCTGTAGGTTGGGCGGAGAACGGAGGCAGCTTCGGACGGCAAACACGCGGCGCAAGGAATGGCTAACACGGCTCGCATGCTGGGGGGGGGCAGGGACGTGGAACGGCGGCATCGCGGACTTGGGCGGCATCAGGACGCTGGGCGGAGGACGGCCGGTGGGCGTGGGCGGAGGGCGGCAGAGGGGGCTGCGGCGGACTTGGGCGGCAGCGCGGACGGCGGGGAGAGCGGCGGCGTGGGCTGGTTTGGGCGGGCGAGCTCGGACGGGCAGGGAGGGGGGACTTGGGCGGCAGCAGGCCGTGGGCATGGCGCAGGGGCGTTGCGGACGGCTGGGCGGCATGGGCTGGTTGCTCGCGGCTTGCGGTGCAGGGGCGGACGGGCAGCATGGCCGTGGGCGTGGGCGGAGGGCGGACGGCGCGGCGGCGGCGTGGCTCGCGGTGGGCGACGGCAGCAGGCTTGGAGCTTGGGCGGAGCCGACTTCCGGCCATTTTCCGCCGAACGGAAGCTCTCCGGCCGGCGGGAAGGTTGCCGGCGACTTCGGCGATGCCGGGGAAGCTCTCCGGCAAGTTTCGGTGCGATCGGAGCACGGTGGTCCACGACTCCGCCCGGGACCGGCAGCCCATGCGGTGGACCATTGAGCCGGTCCACCGTGAGCCAAACCAAAAATATTTTAAGGACGCTCCAAAATCGTGCGGCTCTGAAATCCATGCTAAAACCTTCTAAAATCCATTTCGGGCTCGTTTGAAGTCCGAATTACATTCCGTTTGCGTCGTTGGACTCCTAAAATGAAGATCTACACGTTTATGGAGTCAATTCCTGCAAAGTATCACAAAAAGTATCAATTTTAATCAAATAAAGTTGGGTTAATTTGCATTATTCTAATATCTAACAACGTCCGAAACCAAAACCAAAATCGATCAATTGAGGCAGCAGCGCCAAGGCCAACGGCTCCAAGAATGATTACTGATGGGATGGAGCTTCCAAATCAACAACCAACCGACGGATCGGTCGGAATGATTCATCAATCATATTATGAAGATGATCGGAGTGCCAAGAGGCTTCGAAGAAGCATTAGCTTTTCTGATGATGACCTACAAGGTGTTCAAATGCTACATAATGATCATGTAATAATTTCCACAATAATTGCAAATTATTCTGTACATACAATTCTAGTTGATAATGGAAGTTCTACTGAAGTCTTGCTTTATGATGCTTTTGTCAAGATGAACTTGCCAATTGATAAGCTACGAAGAATTCATATGCCATTGACTGGATTCGGTGGAAATTCTATGGGAGTAGAGGGAGAAATTATACTTCCCGTAACTCTCGAAACAATGTCGAAGCAAAGGACTTTCTCTCTCACTTTTATGGTTGTTCGGACTTCCTCTGCATATAATGCAATCTTAGAAAGGCCTGCTCTGAATAAATTCCAGGCCATCATATCGACATATCATTTGCTGATAAAATTTCCAATCCAAAATGGGATCGGAGAAGTAAGAGGAGATCAACAAATGGCTCGTCAATGTTTGACAATTCAAAATCAACAATCAATCAACAACTCAACTTCAGAGCAAATGGATCCGCATGATCCGATTGAAGGAGTAAGCATATCAATAGAAAGAACTATTCATGTTCCTTTGACGAAAGATGATCCGACTAAAACTGTTCAGATTGAAAGTTCACTTAGTGATTGATCCGACTAAAACTGTTCAGATTGAAAGTTCACTTAGTGAAGATCAAAGGAAGGAAATGATCGACTTCCTACAAAAGAATATTGATATTTTGCATGGACAGCTGCCGATATGCTGGGGATTCCTCCTGAAGTGATCATGCATAAACTTAAGGTGGATATACTTAGTCGGCCTATCCATCAAAAGAAGCGAAATTTTGTCCCAGAAAGGCAAAAAATCATCAATGAAGAAGTAGCCAAATTGCTTGACGCCGGATTTATTAGAAAGGTTCATTATCCTGATTAGCTTGCCAATGTAGTAACGGTAAGGAAAGCCAACGGAAAGTGGAGGATATGCATAGATTATACTAACCTTAACAAGGCGTGCCCTAAAGACAGTTTTCTTTTGTCTAAAATTGATCAACTGTTGATGCAACGGCTGGACATAAACTCTTGAGTTTCATGGATGTTTTTAATGGATATAATCAGATACGAATGAATTCAGAAGATGAAGAAAAAATATCCTTTGTTACGGATTGAGGGATATATTATTACAAAGTAATGCCTTTTGGTCTTAAAAATACCGGAGCTACGTATCAGAGGTTAGTGAATAAGATCTTTGAGGATCAGATTGGTAAGACCATGAAAGTATATGTAGATGACATGATTGTTAAAAGCAATTAGTCTGATGATTATATTAAAGATCTGCAAATAGCCTTTGATATTTTACAAAAAAATCACATGAAATTAAATCTGATTAAATGTATTTTTGGTATAACTTCTAGAAAGTTTTTGGGCTTCATGGTCACAAAGCGAGGGATTGAAGCTAATCCAGAAAAGATTCGAGCCATATTAGACATGAGGCATCCTGTAAATAAGAAAGAAATTCAGTAGTTGGCCGAACGGATTGCTTCATTAAGTCAATTTATTTCTTGTTCGGCTGAAAGATGTTTGCCTTTTTTTAAAGCCCTATGACAAACCAAGGAGTTTAAGTGGTCGGATGATTGTCGGCTGGCATTTGAGAAACTTAAAAAGTACCTAACGAATCCGATCATATTATCTAACCCCAAGAAGGAGAAGATTTGTATCTTTATTTAGCGGCATCTGATGAAGCGGTTAGTTCAGTATTGGTAAGAAAGGAATTCGATGGGTTACACAAACCCATCTATTACAACAGTAAGGTCCTTCATGATGCTGAAACAAGATATCCAAAACTTCAGAAGATTGTTTATACATTGGTAATATCGGCAAAGCACCTCAGGCCATTTTTCAATCTCATCGTATCATTGTACTGACCGATCAACCTTTAAGAACTGTGTTGCAGTGTCCTGATACTTCTGATCGGATGACAAAGTGGGCAATAAAGTTAAGTGAATATGATATTACTTCTCAGCCTCGTTCTACAATGAAAGTCCAAGTATTGGCTGATTTTATTGCCGAATGTACTTGGAGTAATGATGGAAATGAAGCTCAGGAATCTATTGCAATAGAGAAAATTGATTATTCTTGGATTCTCCATGTGGATGGAGCTTCAAATTCATCAGATTGTGGAGCTGGATTGATTTTATCTAGTCCATGGGGATATCACAGAATATGCACTCCGATTCTCTTTTTAGAACTTCTAATAATCAAGCTGAATATGAGGCTCTCTTGACTGGATTAAGAATTGCAAAGGAACTAAATATTCGAAGATTAAAAGTATTATCTGACTTTCAGTTAATTGTCAATTAGGTAAGGGAGATTTCAAAGTTCATGACACAACTTTGGCTCTATATAAGAAGAAAGTTCGAGAACTTGGAGCTTTATTTGACTCTTGGGATGTCAGTCATATTTCCAGAACTGAAAATTCTCGAGCTGATTTATTATCTCGGCTAGCTACTTCGATATCTAATCTGATGGGTTAAACTTTTGTGGAACATTTGAAAAATTCAAGTATTTCGGTGAATGAAAAAGAAAAGGTCCTTCAAATAGAACCAAAAATGAATTGGATGAATCAAATAATCATATTTGACCGAAGGAGTATTACCTGAAGACAATATAGAAGCCAAACAACTCCGAAGGACTGCTTCTCAATATGTCATTTTAGATGGATTATTATAAAAAAATAATTCTCTCAACCATTATTGAAATGTTTATCTCTTTCGGATGCTGAATATGCTCTCAGAGAAGTGCATGAAGGGATATGTGATGACTATTTGGGAGGTAGATCATTGGCTTATAAAATCATAAGGCAAGGATATTATTGGCCGACTATACAAAAGGATGTAGTAGATTTTGTAAGAAAATATGACCCTTGTCAAAGGTATACAAATATAAAAGACGTCTTGCCAGTTAGCTGACATAATTGACTGCTCAATGAGGAATGGATATTCTTGGTCTGTCTCTCCCAGCATCAGGTCAACGAAAATTCTTGATCGTAGCTATTGACTATTTTACCAAATGGGTAGAAGCTGAGCCTTTGGCCTAAATTACTGAAACAAAAGTGGAGGCATTCGTTAGAAATGCTATTATATATAGATTTGGAATTCTCCATGCTATCATTACTGATAATGGAAGGCAGTTTGATAATCAGAAATTTAGTGATTTCTGCACCCGGTTCCACATTCTTCACAAATTAACATCTGTCAGACATTTGCAAGCTAATGGAGAAGCAGAGGTAACTAATCGGACCATCCTTCATAGATTGAAGATCTGATTGAATGAAACCAAAGGATCTTGGTTGATGAACTCAGCTCCGTTCTATGGGCTTACCGAACAACTACTCGGTCTACAACAGGAGAATCTCCCTTTAATTGGCTTATGGGAGTGAAGCTATGTTACTCATAAAAATTGTTCTTCATTCTAGAAAAACGGGTTGCCTTGAAAAATCAAGTAATGTTGATCAAAGAAAACTTGACCTAGACCTACTTGAGAGCTCTAGATTATAAGCATAATTAAGAATGGCAGCATATCAACAAAGGGCGGCTCGGTATTATAATTCAAGAGTTAAGGCTCGAATCTTTTGGACTGGAGATCTTGTCCTATATCGAACAACAATATCCGACCAACTGATCAGGGTAAACTTACTCCAAACTGGGAAGGTCCTTATCACATCACTGAAGTTATGCAGCCTGGGACCTATTGACTTGGAGGTTGGATGGTTATCCTATGTCTAGACCATGGAATGTAGAGAATCTTTGTAAATACTATCAATAAAGAGATTTTCTCTCTTCCATTCCTTCATATAAAGGAAAAGTATGAAGTTGATACATTCTCTAAAAAAAAAAAGGTTGGCCTGATAAGCTGACCACAATCCAACAAACTGAGTTGGTATGACCCACCATCTCGTCGGCATTTTATGATCAAAATAACTGATCAATTAGAAGGTTGGCCTGATAAGCTAACCATAATCCGACAAACTGAGTTGGTCTGACCCACTAACTTATCGGTATATTGATATCGGAATAATCGATCAATTGGAAGGTTAACCTGATAAGTCGATCAAGATATAGATAATAAGAGTTGGTCTGATTTGTCACTCTATCAATGTTATTACCTTAAAGTATCAAAGATATTGGAAAGATAATCCGATGTATTGAACTGATTATTACAGTTGGCCGATATGCTAACTATATAACATCAAAAAGAAAAAAAAAAAGGATTTCATTGATATTCTATTAAAAAAAAAGAGAGAAAACAAAACATTGATTCATCAGAAGTTATCGAAAGTTAATGATTACAAGCACTATTCAACTCTTTCCTGATAGACTTGAGTATAGATGGTTTCTCTTATACGGATGTTTCCTTAGTAGAGGAAATTATTGGATCGTTGCTTGACTTCTTCATTTCTTCTTCTTCTTCTTCAATAATTTCATCTATGGAAATGGAGGAAATATCAAGGTCAGGGTATAGCTGTTTGACCTTATTGACACAATCTTCAAAGCCGAACTTATAGCCTTCTACTCATGCTTCGTCTATTTTGTCATTGAAAGCTTCGAAATTTTTGAATTCTTCAACTGCAAGAAGGCTCCACTGAATCGCTGAAGCAGTCTCTTGTTCGGTTTGTTCTAACTTTTGCTCAAGAGAAGCTATCATCTCTTTCATTATGGACTTTTGGCTTAGTACCTCTTCATATGCCTGAGTTTTTTCTTCTATGGCTATATCTGCTTGTCGAAATATTTTCCTTCTTTTTTCTATATCAGCTAAAAGCTTCATAGTTTGACTATTAATTGTCCTCAATTGATTTTTCAACAACAAGATTACTCCGGTTGCTTGGATTAATTTTGATTCTAAGACTGTTCGACAAGTATCAGCCTTGTCCTTTTCTTCTTTGGCCAATGTTAACTGGTTATGAAGATCTGCTTGAAGGTTGGTCAATTGGAGCCATGATTGAAAGTTTTCTTCGATCATGAAAATATCACTGATAAACTGGCAAAAAAAGTCAGGATGTCGTTAGAACAAGAATAGATAGTTTTGTAAAGAAAGAAATGGTACTTACCTTCATTATTCCTAGATAAATAGGAGGAGAGAATCTCTTTACTCCGTGCCTGTTTGTCATCTCCCAATCTTTATGAAGGATAGTTGATGGGGGCACCAGAATCAGACACAGATTACTAGGCCATATCTAGTTTACTTAGTCATGTGTCAAAGATTTGAAAATTTTGTAATAAATTAAGATTGATTCCTGTAATAGTTGAGGTTAGTTGATTTATCTCAACCCTCAACCTAGTCAGTATTTTGAGTCCTGTACATCAATTATGAGTCCAGCTTGAGCTCACTTTTTGTACAAGAGAGGAGGTTACACTATTTCAGAGTTCCACCATGCCTCATTCAGGAGCCAGAGATAGTTACATCAGCTTTTGAGAGCTCAATCAACATTTAGGTGCCCTGATTCCCTCCAAATGCCATTTCAGATGCCAGATTTCCTCCAGATGCTTCTGGAATATTTCATATGCCAGGAGCCCATGTTTTCCAGGTTATTCCAGCACTCCAGGCCTTAACATTCAAGCCCAAAAAGCAAGCCCAAGCATGAAGAACCAAGATTCCTTTTGATACCGGGAATATGCTAGCCTAGGGGACCAGGCACCCCAACTTCCAGGAGGCCCAAGCCCATGCGCCCTTGGCCCATGGCTGACCTCCCCTTGCTTCCCAAAGCCCACACGCCCAAAGGAAGGAGGCGTCCCCACTTTGTTGACTTGGTCCAAGCCTAGGTGAAGAAGGAGAAGACTAGGTCAAATCCTAACCTAGATGGGAATTCTTCCTAGTTTGTATAGGACTTGTAATTCTAACCTAGCTAGGAGAGGACTTGTAACCCAAGTGTGTAACCCTAGTTAGGAGAGGGCATGGGAACTCTATAAATATCCCACCCCTTCCCCTCTTGTAATTAACTTTTTCTTATGAACAAACTTTGCTGAAATTTGAGTAATTGCCTTGGTTTGGTGTTCTAGTATGGTTGTCTTATTTTTGTGTGCTCTCCTTGTGTTCCCTAATCGAAACCCTGCTGCCCTAGCTTCCCTTTGCATCCCGGGAGATCAGCCACGTCCAGAGGAAGACGCCCTAGCTGCTGCCCCAGTCAAGCAACTGCTTCTTTCCTAGGACACCCACACTTAAACCAATTTTATTTCCTTCTAAATCCTAGTTTTTATTCCTTTGTTTAATTGCTATTTTGATTGACCCTTGATGCTTGTAGGATCCCCAAGGTGTTACCTCCTCAGAGGAGGCTTTCCTTGCCTTCAGACCGGGCCCAGATCAGCCATCAGATTCAAGGGAACCGAGGCTTCTTCATCTAGGCTCCGATCAAAGTGTGAGTGATCCCTTCAATTACTGAATTTATAATCTCTGACTGGTAAGAAACCTCCCCTTCTCTTATTTTTGATTTATTGAAGATTAACTATCCTAAGCCAGGAATTTCTCAATTTCTGGATCCTGTCTTTTAATTATCTTGCACGATTAAGCCTGCGATATGATGATTCTTAGAATTGCTGATTACCTACTAGTCTTTACTTTACTTTTGAGAAATTAGTCTACAAACCTAAGTTATAAAAAATCATAAAAAAATTAGTTTACTATTTTTCCTGCATATTTAGCATTCTTAGAGTCATCCCGCATCAGTTTGGTATCAGAGTAGGTTTAGGATAGCATTCATCTGTATCAGAGTGCTGTGTGATATCTTCATCAAAAGTTCTTCAAATCACTGATTGGTAACATCCTTTCCTTCTCTTGATATCTGATTTGATGAAGATTAGCTATCCTAAACTGGGAGTTTCTCAATTTCCAGGTCCTGACTTTCATTATCTTGCATGAGTTATTTTGCGATCATGATGATTCTTTGTATTGCTACTCTTTCTGCTAGTTCTTATTTTAGTTTGAAAATTTAGCCTACAAGCCTAAATTGTAAAAATCATAAAAAAATTACTTTACTATTTTTCCTGTATGATTAGCAATCTTAGAATCATCCCGCATCAATAGTGGATTGCAGTATAGTTTTTGCTAGCTTCAGATTGTCAAAACTTGTATCTGCAACAAGCATTTGAACGTCTTTACCGTCGTTCAGATCGAATGATTCCTCTATGGGGGCTTTACCTTTCTCTGTTGAAGTGTGTTTGATAGACGGGCCACATTCTGATTCTTTTGAAGAAGGAATAGATGGTTGTTGTTTTTCTTCATCAGATGAGGATGCAATGTATTCGGGTGATTCGGGCTTAGTGGAAATGCTTTTCGACAAGCGACCTCTTTTTACGCATGATCTTTGTCCTCTGAATCATATGGGTTTGGCTCTCTTCTTGAGGGCCCGACAAAGTCTTTCACTATCCAGCTTCATCTCTGAGATATGATAGATATTCTTTTGAAATTTCTTTTGAAACAAAGAATTTCAAGGAAGTAGATGCTCATGATACTTAAGATAAATTTAGCTCTAGGGTTGGGCTCGAAATCTCCTTATATAAAGAACATGGAGGGTCATGATTCATGATCCAAATTCTGAAGTATTCTGAGATTACGACACGTTTACGATCCTAATTGGTGGGAATTTGTATGTCGTTACTGATTCTTAGAAAGTCAGTTATGAAAAGAGAAAATAGTACTTGGTTTGAATTTGAATTTGAATCATATATGGTTTTGAAATACTGATAGCTGCAATTATACAACCTGTAGAATAACTACTCTTTCAATGGGAAGATGACATTTGGTAGAAGTGATATGATGATTTATCATAGTTTATCTTGAGAAATCTCGGATGAAGATTCTTCTTCTAGAAAGATAAGAAGAAAGAGAGATTCGACGAATTCGATTAAAATATCGAATCATTTATGATTAACCTATAGGTTGACTGATTTAAAGATCAACTTCCTTAAATGTTCAATGAGCGGTAATTTCTTTTTTAGGAAAAATGGGCAATTATGTTTTCCGATTGACTTATTTTGTCAAAGATTTCTATTTATCGGATTTGTTCGAAACTGATTCGATCGAGTCTTTCCGAATATTTATCGATGTTTATAATATAATAATATTAGATAGCTATTCATGTTATTCGGCTAACTTCATGTTTGAATTAATCTTTCTTGAAAATTTTTTTGTATGATCCGATGGTTCCATACTTAGAAAATTTTTCGTTCATGAAAGTTTGAACTTTTTGTTATTTGTTGAAGTGATTTATCTTTTTTTTTTTTGATTAGACGTTTGCCTTGTTTAAAACTCAATGGATCTTGCTAAAGAAAAAGGTTTTTTATTTCATATTGAAAATGGGACAAGTCCCTACATCATTTACACAGATTGATTATCTATATTCTTTTTAGTTACATTTTCTTCTTCTTCAATCTGATTTACAACAGGGACTGTTGTTATTTCTTCTTCTTGAGTATGGGAGTCTAATGTTGGCTCTTCAGATTGATCTTCGATTGGCTTTCTGACATGATCTTCTTCATCGGAGTCTTCCTCGTTAGAGTCTTCTTCAATTTTGGATGTATCTAGATCAGGATAAAATCTTTTCACTTTCTTTAAGCAATCTGCACGGCCATGGTCGTAGCTCTCAACACCGGCTTCATGAAGTTTGTCCTCAAAAGCGGGTGATTGAATATATTTTCTTACGACTTCGTTAACGACCTCTTCGACATCTTGTTATGCTTCTTTTCTTGCTGTCAAAACTTTTTCTTCGACTGCCAAAACTTTTTCTTCAGCTTTTTCCAATTTGACGGCAGTTGATCGAAGTTTCTTTTTCTTTTTCTTTAATTTGATTCCATATTAGCTATTTTCGATCGGGCCTCTTAAGCTCTTCTTCAAGACTGATGTTTCGATTGCTTTTTCTTCCAATTTCTTTTCCATAGCAGTCTTTAGCTCCTCAGCAACCTCTTTTTTGCCTTTGCAATATTTACTTCGTTGCGCATGGCTTGGCGGAGTTGATTGAAGCTTTTCAAGCTTTCTTCTATGATAGTGATTCCATGGATAAGCTGCATGTTTTCAAGTCAAATTAGTCAGATCTGAGAGAAAAAGAAAGATGATCGATTACTTAATTATTTGAAATACGATTTAATTACATACCTTCAGCATTATCAGATGGAGTGACAGAATTGTGTCGTCGATTTGCTGGGACTTGGTAATTTCCCAGTCTCTCGGAATGATAGTTGATCTCAAGATATGATGAGCCAGTGTTGGGTCTTTCAGACCCGATTCATCTTCATAGATGTGAAAGTCGACTGTGACATCTTCGGTAGGCAATCTCTCTTCTTCTTCTTCCATCATCGGTGCTTTCCCTTTATCAGCTTGATCAGTGGGAAATGATGATGGACCAGCTGCAGAAGTTCTGATTGGTCACCTCTCTTGCAACGGAGGCTGAAGAGACGCTGACAAAGGTACTTCATCATCCTTCGATATACTTGTTATTAGTATCGAGGATGCAGGAGCCGATGATACAGGAGCTGATGTAACAGCCGGCTTTATTTTATTTGGTTTCTTAGTTCTTCTTTCTTCTTGATCAGATGGGGTGGCCGCTGCTCTTCTTTTCTTTGACATCTTTCGAAGTCTTCGAACGTCCACCATGACCGATGTATCTGCGTTAGCCAAAGAATCAGAAGTTAGAATTGATCATCAGAAACTAAATAAAAAGATAACATCGGTGGTAAAGATACCTAAAGAAGGATTGGGGCTGATTTCAGCCGAAAACATTCCTCTTTTATTAAGAAGCTCTTTTATCGGGGGAATCTCTATCCCCGTAAGCTTTTCATAATCTTCTTTGTCGGCTGTCAAGATCTTTTTACCATCATTTGGGGTTGTTCGGGGTTTTATGGCTAATGATAAAATCCCAAGGGATTCTGGAAACAATATAGAAGAAGCAAGGTTTCCAGCCATGAATGGCTGAAGGAAGCTCCAAAATAAATTTTTGACCATGGTGTGGGTTGATCACCCACCATCCTTGGCCATGAAAGTCTCTCTTTAATATGAACAAAGTTGTAAAGAGGGAAGTTTTAGGAGTTATATCTGCATCTTTGCAAAGAATCAAAAAGGTGCAAATTATTCGAATACTATTTGGTGTTAATTGAGCTGGCAGAACACGATATAACCTAAAGATCGATAGGAAAAAGGGGTGAAGCGGAAACCTAAGTCCGGCTCTCAGATGTTCTTCGTAAATCGTCAAGCTACCAGGTGGAGGCTGATCTATTTGTTCTTCAGAGTTTGGAAGAATACTGTGTAATCATCAGAAATATTATAATATTTCTTCAATGCTAACATCCAGTGTTCCGTTAAGGAGGACCTAACGGCATTTATCCTTGTTGATTCAGTTTGGTTCTTCTTCTTCTTAGAAGTAGAACCTTCGGGTTCGCTTATACGACTGACTTCTAATATCGTAGCCATAAAGAAGGAAGAAGAAGAAGAAGATTAACTTAAAAAAGAAGGTGAAGAAGGAAGGAGGCCGACCTGGAAGGATTCTTTTGCTCATAAGGTGAAGAAACTGAAATGGTGAAAAACTTATTTTCCTAGAGAAGATGGTGTTTATATAGTATCTTTCAATGGTCCAAGATTTTTTTCGAATGACGAGACTAATTCAAATTGTACCACCTGTCTATAATATCTGGTAAAAAGATACGACTCTTTAGGGAGTCGAAGTGACTATTCATGATCTGACGGTAATGTATTGCCGATGAGACGTTTGCATTTATTCAATGATGATGATCTTTCGGCCTTTTGTAAATTTCAGAAATTGCAATGATGATTGCTGGATACGGCTGCTAGGTTTTGTAACCGCTTTTCCTATCGGAGATTGAGATGTCATTAAGATGTGCTTCACAAGAATAGGAGCATCATTTGTAAAAAAAAAAGAAGAAGAAAGAAGAAGAAGGAAGATGAAGCTTCTGACGCTTCTGACATTCAATTAATGAATTCAGAAACTGGGGAGACTAGTATTGGGATATGACAGATTTGTCTACTTATGTTGATCTGATGGAGATTAAACTTAGTTGATCAAGTAGTATATCGACGATCAATGCCTAAGAGGCGTAAGGCCGATCAACGTCCAAGAGGTGCAATGCCTAAGAGGCGCAAGGCCGATCAATGCCTAAGAGGCATAAGGCCGATCAACGCCCAAGAGACGCAATGCCTAAGAGGCGCAAGGCCGATCAATGCCTAAGAGGTGCAAGGCCGATCAATGCCTAAGAGGTGCAAGGCCGATCAACGTCCAAGACGCGCAACCAAGAGGTGCAAGGCCGATCAACGTCCAAGACGCGCAACGCCCAAGAGGTGCAAGGCCGATCAACGTCCAAGAGGCGCAACGTCCAAGAGGCGCAAAGATGATTGATACAACCAATCGATGTTCAAGGGGTATAAAAATGATCGATACCTAGAAGACATAAAGCCGATCAACGTCCGAAAGACAGGAAGCCGATTAATAATGGATAACGATTGATGTACGTGCTGGTCTATTAACGGTCTAATCGTGTACAGCTGGATTTAACTGGATTCTATTAGGATCGTGGCCTATAAATACCCGGGAGTACGGTGGAAGGGGGGAGGAACTTCGAAGAGACAGAAATTCTAGGATACCATTGACTCCCGATTTCCCTCAGATCTCATATGTTCTCTGTCTAGACTCAGAGGTGGATTCGAGCTTAGAAGCCTCTTCCACTGAACTCTCTTTAGAAAAAGAAGGAAAGCTTGATCAAACTGTTGACCTCGTCTTCATCAAATTTAATTCAAGCTCAAACATCTCTGTAATCTGGATGCAACATATCTTTTGCATGAAAGGAGTCACATTTCTTTGCACAAATTTGCTATTGGATCATGCAGCAGTTCCTTCGAGATCTATGCAGGCGGATGAAGTTTGGAGCAGTTTGATATTTGTGCAGCGGGTTGATCTAATGGTCAGCGTTGTGGGAATAGATCAATCATTCTTTCATATGAAAAATACACTTTGAACCTGGAAATATAAGGAGCTAGAGTTAGCCAAGTGCTTGGTTTTGTGACAAAATGTGCACGTTTTATTTATTTGTTAATAAATTGACCGATTGATAAATCAATAAGGAATTTCATTAATTCAAATGCTCCCACAATAGGTCACAATGGATTTCTCTTGGGTTAATCAAGAGGAAATATATTAGATCATAGATTTATTTTCCTCCACAAGTTATTGACATGCGGCAATTATATAACATGTTGAAGCACTAATATAAATCTAGAAAATACTAACCAATCATAAAAGAATCCCATTTCACACTAAAATATTATGTTCCTACTTTGTCAAATCGTGAAATTTAATTTTTTGCTGAACCACAAACACAACAACATCAGTTAGCCGTAGAAGGAAAATGACTGTTTTTATATTTTTCAACAAGATATTATAGTTTCTCATAATATTAGTCTATTTACGTTAGTTTCTTTATAAAAATGTTAGAACATGCATAATAACTTTAGACCACGAACATCATAGCTAATGGCAACTTTTTTAAATTATAAGTGACCTGTTATTAACATACTCCAATGCTTATCCTCTCGATACAAATCACTTTTATAAACTAAAAAATAAATTCAATAAAAAAGAAACAAAAAAATGCAACATTACTGAATAGATGACATAGGGGCTACTCATCCAAAAAGAAAAGTAACCAGTGAGCAGTAATAGGCTATCCTTGAAACTACAAAATGCACTTTTCCCCTCACGTCAATTCCTATCATCACCACTATATCTCAGATGCTACAAATTTTTATTATCTTAAATATCTTTAATATTACCTGTCAAACATCAAATTTACAGGGGAGCATGGATCTCTCACCTCAGCAAAATTAATAAATAACCAAAAGTCAATGCACATTTGGTTCTCAAAGAGACAAAAGTTATTCCTGTATCAAGAAAAAATATAAAAACTACTGTCAAAATACACTTGAGAAGGCGAAGAAATATTGTACATTACGATCTGGGTAAACAATCATCGTGGGAAAAATCTCATCGCTTGGGGGATGTAGCTCAGATGGTAGAGCGCTCGCTTAGCATGCGAGAGGCACGGGGATCGATACCCCGCATCTCCAGCTTTTTGTCTTTTTAAAGAATATTTATATTTAAACCCTTTTAATTTTCTCTCAGTACGCGAAAATTATGGTCTTCCATCAGGTAAATCCTTCCCGTCCATTTACAGCGTCTTGTGGGGGGTTGGGGTGGTGGTGGCCGAGGCAGCCGAAGCAGCTTGGCGGGGGGATGAAGGCGGTTGCCGGGGCGGCTAGGGATCGCCGTGCTCGCTCTCCTGATCTGTACTCTGTCTCTGTTCTCGATGATCGGGGGCATCCGTCACTCTAATCAAGCAGAGGTTAGATTTCTTCGATTCTCGATTGTTTTCTGGATGCTGTGGTTCTTGAATTGGACATTGGGAACGTGACTGGCGAAAAGATTGGGCTAGGTTTGTGGAAGCCTATGGTTTAGATTTCATTTTTCTTATAAGTTTTCCTTGATTGCTGGATGCTGTGGTTCTTGAATTGGACATGGGAACGTGACTGGCGAAAAGATGGGCTAGGATTTTGTGGAAGCCTATGGTTTAGATTTCATTTTCTTATAAGTTTTCCTTGATTGCTGGTAAGAGTATGGAACATTTCCAAAAACACGTATTTGTACTATTGTTTTCTTATATGTTGGTAAGTCAAAGGAGTGATTGTTTACTTCCAAAGATGTGATCATTATTTGTACGATGAAATCAGAGTTCTGGAGAGCAAGGTGTATTGGCATTGGTATTTTGGTGGGCGAGACTCAATTGTTTACAAATGTAAATATATCGTGGGACTTGGGCAATTCTCACGTTGTCAAGTGATCCTACAAGCATTTCATAAACCAAGCCTTGCAGATCATACACCATAGCTAGGAAAGCAAGCAACGTAGTTCATAAGTATGTGGAAAGTAGAAAAGCTTCATTTGATCCAGCGTTCTAAAATGTGGTTCATGCAGCAATATATCCATATACATATGTGTATGTGGCCTAGCCTGCATGGTAAGCCATCGGATGCCCATGTTGGCCTGAGCGGCTAACATATGCAGCCTAGAGACATGTGGACTGTGATGGTGATGGAGGAAAGATTGACTTCCAAGTATCTTTTTGAGATTTGATTACTTAAATACTACATTTGTCTATTAGCTATGTATTTTAGATTTAGTTACATGTCTCACATCCTTGTTGCTTGTTGGTTTATCATTTGATAGTTCATAAATTCGTCTAATGCTATTTGTCTACCTGAATTTGAGCATGGTTATAGGAAAATATTGTTATCCTTTGGGCAAACATATGTACTATACTAAAATAAGCTCTTAACTGAGTGCGAAACTGTATGCTTAAATTTTCTCATTTGTATGAAATATTACTTATTCTTCATTTTGACTTATTATATCTATTGTTATTAGATTCTATTTATTTATAAATATTTTTAGAATGTTAACCATGTAGGTAATTGCATATGTATATGCTGTCATGCCTTAAACCTAGCACTTGGGTCGGTCATGCAACACGGCCACACACTTCCTAGGGCAAGGCCTTAAATATATTATAACCTCAATTTTCATGAATATTATTCATATCAATTCATAACAAAATACTTAATATTAATAATAACATAACTTGTATAATTACAAATTCAATTATCCTTCAATCATCCGATTATGTATCAATGATACTCCATTTATTCATCTTTTCATTTGCGAAACTAAACCATAGCCAAGCATGAGCATCCTGCAACTCTAAGAAAAGAGAATAGGAGGGTGAGCTTTATAGCTTAATAAGAATTGCCACACCTCACATTAATATAATATAATATAATTCAAAAAAAAATATGAACAATATAAAAAGTAACAAAATTTAAAGATTCTGTCAAGTATCCAATATTAACTCAATATCCGATATATGTAAAATACATGCATCAATTATTATTAAACATCCATCCTATTCAAAAGTGATACATTATATATACTATTAAGTAAAATTTCTTTTTACTTAATTATGATTTTATGTCTTTATCATCTATGTCTCATTAGCATAATCCGGATCAATCAACATTACCTTTAGAATTTTGGACTAATCACTATCATGCTGCAACTTGTGACAAGCAAACTCAAGTACATGTTTCTTGTTATGGTGGGGCTATTTTTAATACCATGTTCTCATCCATGGTGAGCTATTCATTGTCTTATGTTCCTGCCTATGGCAAGCTATCAACAGTGTTATGTTCTTGCCTATGATGAGGCTATCTTTACTACCATGTTCTTGTCCATACCGAGCTATTCTCAGTTTAACGTGGCTAGTCCAAACATCCCTTTTCTTGATCATCAATTTATTAAATCTCAATTATACCAGGAAAACACTATATCATATTATTTTTTCAAGAATTTCAATAGCCGGTATCATAATTCAAACGATCAATATTTAATACAAATATATGATTTGGAAAAACAATTAATCATACAAATAATCACAAAACAAATATAGCTACAAGAAACCAAAACCATGTAGTGCATAAATAGACGTATATACCAGTGATTGCATATTGCATATGAATTGTGTAATGACTTGACCAAGTTTTTAATCTTGTAGAATGGAGGTATCCGGATTTCTTCATGGAACGGGATGCCTCAATCCTGATCATGTATTCGGGTAGTATTCTTGGTCATGTATCCGGGTAGTATCCTTCATCTCTCTTCCCTTCTTTTCTTTTTTCTTTAGGTTTTTTCTGCTTTCCTTGTTTCCTTTCCTTTCTTTCTTTTTCTTATCCTTTCCTTTTTTTTTTCCTTTTTTCTTCTTTTTTTTGTGTTCTTCCTTTCTTCTTTCCTTCATTTCTATCTTTTCTTCTCCTTTCTTTCGTTTTTTTTCTTTTTTCATCATCTTCTTTCTTTTTTCTTTTATCCTTCTTCTTCTCTCCTTGCATGGATGGGTTTCAGAGTCCCAATCTCGTCGAAGTCCCGTTTTCTTATAGAAAATGGGACGGGATGGGCCCCGTCCCACCGGGAGTTAAAACCTTGGCCTTAGCCACCCTCATTCTGCTGCTGTTTTCTAAACCCTTGCTTTGATTGAAACTTAATAGGAATCCATAAACAGGAAGTGATTTGTAGAAATGGAAAGGAAATCAATGTGTTTCTTTTTTTTCTTCCCTTGGAAAATGGGCTTTCAATTTGCTGCAACACAACTAATACTAATTATACATCACTAAAACCATTATACATAAGTACTAAATGAACTTGAAAGTGCTTGACACAATATGAAATATTGTTAGCATCTGCATATATCTAGTGATGGCCCCCTGCAGTATCTCCTTGTAGCTTGGTCCAAAAAGGTCCTTGCAACTTTGCTCTTCCGGTCATTTTTAAGTTGATGGCTGAGATGGAATCCAAATTAAGCTTAGTGTACATAGAAAATAGATTGAAAATTGATACACCTGCAAGCTTTTAACTTCACCGGGTAGTGATGACAACCATGGGGACCTGGCATGTAAATTATGTTATCTTATTTTTTGGTGTGTGGATTTGGTACATATTGATGCACCCAACGTGTTTATGTTAAATCATCATTTTGCATAAATTCGCAGTACCGTCCCATACGCCCGGTACGGGGCGTACCATACCGTACCGGGTAAGAGCCGGTATGGTTCGCCACCAAAAAACGGTTCGGAAACCGGACCGTTGAAAAAAAATTTTAAAAAAAATTTCATACCGATACGGTACCGTACCGTACTAGTACGAACCGCTCGGTTCGGGTCAGTTCGGGCTCGGTTCAGCCCGGTTCGGATCGGTTCGGGGTCGGTTCAGTGAGAGGGGGGGGAGAAAGATTATTTTTTTTTTAATTTGGCATGTTGGTACACATGCCGGTATGGTATGGTACGGACCATACCGTACCGTACCGCTTGCTAACCGGTACGGGTCCCGGTACTGGTTCAGCGGATATTCTGTCTTGGTTTCATTCTCTATAGATTCAGTTCTTTTAGTACCCTGGAAGATTTAATACATTGTTTTGGCGTTCTGATGTTTATTGAAGTTGCAGTAGTATTACCTTGGCAGATGCTTTACTGGTCTCTGTTTCATGTATATGGTCATCAACATTAATGTCCTTGCCATGCCAATGTACTTCTTGAACTTGCTTTGTTGTGTCAGTTTCTGTTCTGATATCTTTCATCAACATGCTTCAAGTATGTTGATGTAAATAAGCTTTGGAGGACTGCTGATTCTGGTGGTTGGAGATCCTCGTCTGCTCCACAATCATATTGGCATCGTATGTAATTTCTGCATCGTCCCAAAGAGTTCTTGTAATTAGGTTTGCGATCATATTTAGTTATTTGCTGAACTACTTTGACTTATGATGATGAATCTGAAGTCTCTTTTATAATGTAATGTTCTAGCTCCTCCAAATGAGAGTAATGGCTATTTACGAGTGCGTTGCAATGGTGGCTTGAATCAACAACAAAGTGCGGTATGAAGAATACTTTTAGTTGTGAAATTCTCTTATTTGTAAACCATGCTTGCTTTGAGATGATGTTAAGTCTTGATACAGATTACAATAGGTCAATATTGAGAACTATGCATATATCTTATCCTGCATGTCAGTAATGACATCAAAACAACAACAACTTTTTTTATTTGTACTCCTTTATAACTTTTGACAGTTTGGTTCTCTTTATAGTTGTTAATTGATGAAGTAGCAGCATAATTGACAGTTTTTAAAGGTGGCAATGAGAAGAATAAAAGGTTCAATCATGTCTAACTATAAGAAAATACTTGAGCTGCCAAGCGATTGTATAGTTGAGAAAGCGCAAAATAAACAAGATACCTGCAAATTGGTGGGGTTTATATCTTGAAATAGTTGCTTTAGATTAAAAAAAAAGGAGAAAAGTTGAAAAGTAATAAATTGATGCAGCCATTCTCCTGGAATGTTCACATGATCACTTCATTTATAACCAGTCTTATCTCTTTGCAAACGAACCTAGGATATTTTGAGTAATTTGAGGGCCCATATTGCACAAATAGATGTGCTTGGCCATATGCAATAAAAGCAATTTAACTCTGTCAATGGTTGGTGCAACCCATGCAGAACCATAGCTATGGGGCAGCAGAGCATGGGAGTATCCAGATGCTTTTGTTTTTGTTTTTTTCCAATTGTTCCTTTTTGTTTTTGATAAGCAACCTAAAATGGTTATGAGGGGGGAAAAATAACAAAATAGGAAAAAGTTCTAATGCATGAAGCTTAAGATGTTAAGTTTGGTAGACTGTTGAGTGTTGACACTGACAAGGGAACTGACATGGTAGCCGAAAAATACAAATGCTAAAATTCAGATTTCTAAAGCAGCAACAACTAATAGATTTCCTAATTAGATATAATATATGAAGTATAAGCTGAGGCTTATTCTCATTGAAAAGATCTCCAAATGAGCTTTCCAATACACCTAGCAATTGTATTTCTGAAATATGTTGTTTCAATAGAATCTTCATCAAAATTGTTTATGATGGTCTATCTGCTGGTTTAAGATACCTGGTAAGTTTATTCCCTTCTGTTTGAGTTGTATTGGACATCATTTGCTTAATGATTGAGTTATATTGGCGAGGTCTTTGGGAAATCTTTTTGGCTAGAAAATTTTGCATAAACATCCATGTTATTGCTGATTCTGCAGAAATGGTCAAATTATTTTTTTTTCCCCTTTTTGCAGAACAATTCACATTTAATGATCCTGGGATGGTTTTGCAGCTGGGACTAAGTATAAGATGGGTGAAAAACATTTACTAAACATCTAATAGACATTTTCTGAAGATCCAATACACATATTTTGAATATCCAATACAAATTTTATGAACATTTGATGCATATGTTTTGAATATCCGATACAAATTTGTTTAGACTACCACAGGTTTCATACTCAGATTCGGGCAAAAAATCATTGGGGACCCCCAATTATGTATTATTCTGCAAGAAATGCCATCTTTTTTAGGGAAAAAAGTGTTTTTTTTAATGCAATAGATTTTTTCCTAAGATTTAGTAATGATTTGAGTTCAGATTAGTCAATAATATTCAACAATTTAATGCATGTAGGTGTCCATATATTGAGCTCAATTTCCTTGTATAGCATAAATGTATAATGAAGCTTAGACAAACAAGATTTTACTTCTTTTTTTTTGGTAATTAAATTTACTTTATTTTGAAACTTCATCTTTTTTGCTTGTTGATGTTATAATGAAAACCCAAATCTAGTTGATGTAACCCTGTTAGTCTTTGTTCAGGAGCTAAGTGCGACCCCATGCTCACCATTCAAGTGAAGGGGGTATAACTTTATACTGTTTTCTAGATGCCTATGGCCCTATGGTTCTCCAGATTTTTAGCTTTTTCTAAACCAAAAAGAAATGTATAACTGCAAAGCTACTTGTTAATTTGTGGTTATTTTGAATTTCAGAAATCTGTTGCCTACTTTTGATAGACTTACAAATGCAAACGATTGTATCTTGCTGTTCTTGAGCAATTTTGTTTTGCCAAGTCAACATGGCTCCATTTGAAGTAGGGGTGACAATCCGGTCGGGTTGGATATAAATGGGTTGGGTCAGATATAGGTTCAGCCAAAAAATCCAAACCTGAACTCGACCAGTTTATTAAACATTTTAAGTTTTGAAATCCAAACATGCCTTGTTTAATAAATAGGTTACCCGATCAGACTCGTTTTAATCTATTATCCATGTCAATAGAGTCCACCTAGTTAAAAAGAAAAGAGACCGGAGAGGGCGTCTTCTGCTCCATTCCGGTGATTGCATTGTCGCTGAGCCTCTTCAACCATCTCGACCCCTCTTTTGTCGAGCCTCTTTGCTAGTCTCCACCCTTGGTGACCATTGGCCATGACTTCGCATCTCCGTCTTCGACCTTGTGTTTTTGCTGACCTCTCTAGCCATCTTGACGGCTCGACCTTGCTCTTGCTGCTTCTCTGCCCTTGCTGCCTCTCTACCCATGCGTTCTCGGTCATTGCCTCTTCGATCCCCTGTCTTCGCCGCTCCCTTTCGCCCCCGACCTTCTCTAGCAAAAAAAAATTGAGAGAGACTTAGAGAGCCGCACTGCCCTTTGTCCTTGGCCTCTCCCGAGAGACTCAAAGAGGCGCTACCCTCATCATCGGACTCTCCTGATCCAAAAAAAGAAAAGAATGAGAGAAAACGAGAAAGACGCGGAATGAGAGAGAGAGAGAGAGAGTTAAGGAGTAGAAGTTAGGAAGTGGCCAGGTGGGGAACACGGAAACCAAAAAAGGTCATGCGGTCAGGGCAGTGATCAATCAAATCAATAGTCAATTAGGAGTTAAAGTTGTATTGATATGCATAAAATTTTAAATTCAAATGCTGGTTTTCTAAATGGAAGGTGAGTTTAGGCGGATTTCAAACAAATATCTAATAAAGACTTTTGGTTTAACCGATTTATTAAATGGGTTAAACAAGTAAACATGTTAGAAAATAAAAATCCAAACCTGATCTAAATAATTAAAAGGTAAACAGGTTGACCCATTATGACCCGAACCCATTTAGATCAAACTCGAATCTGTTTAAGACGGGTCGAACATGGGTTGGGTTGGGTGGTCAGGTCGTACTTTGCCAACCCTAATTTGAAGCGAAATTTGAGCCATATCTCATTTTGTATTGGTAGATGTGAAGCTGGATGGAAAAATTAGTTTGTGACAATAAATTTAGAAAAAATATTTTGAATTGAAGCATTCGCCAGGATAGAGAGAAAAAAAAAGAAAAAAAAGCAAAAAAACTACAGTTTGCAGTGCTTTGGCCTTTGACATACTTGAAACTAGATGAGAACTTTTGAAACTATCTGCACTTAACCTGGTTCAAGATACATTGTTGCTTTAAGGCTACCCATGGTTGGGTCCAAAACCAAATTTCTGCACCATACTTTCTAGTGATCTTTTGGGCATCTTTAAGAGCTTGTTTCTTTTGCGTGAAGAAGAGTGAATTGATTATCCTACTCAACTTGCAACTTGGTATGGGTGCACAAAATTTTATATTACTGCTCTTGAGAAAATAAATTTTATGTGCGTGCAATAATAAATTAATGAAAATTCAATAATGGTTAACTGTTTTTTGGAGTATGTTAGTGAAATGACTGCATGTTATGGAAAGATTGTTGAAGCTGGGTTCATCATGTTTCCAAATGTCAAGTCTATGAAGTTTCCTAACATGCAATGTGACTCTTTATATTCTGGATGTCATAATCAATATGCAATCTTATGGAAATAGGGCTTCAAAATTAGTTAGTTTGTTAGGAACATTTAGTACATATCATGAGTTATTTCTTCATTGAAAACAATCGGTGTATTCAGTAAGGCATATTATATGATTAGAGAGTTGGAGCATAGGATTATGAAAGTTATCATATTATGTAAAAAGATGGTTTATGCATTTCAATTTTGTGTAGGAAGGTACACATCAGCCTTAACAATCACATATGGTAGCCGGTAAGAATAGATAATGTCACATCTCAAACCCAACACCTGAATTGGCCACACGACATGGCTACATGAATCTTAGAATAATATCCTAGAGGTCATGCGAGGTCTATTAAATACACTAGAGTTTCAATAAAATCCAAATTATTCAAAATGATAAATGACCAAAAATGTCAACTATATAGATCCATCATGAACAAATAGTCAATTTGTTCAATTACAATTATTCAAATATTTTGTGGTACTAGAAATCAAACTAACTAATGAACTAACAATTCTGGTTCTTGACCTCTCGACCCAACCTGTCCGAACTAAGCATTATGTATCTCTGAAAAGCAAATATAATATAGGGGTATGAGCTTTTCCGGCTCAGTAAGTAAGAATTACCGTACATCTATATTAATACAATAAATAATTTGAAAATAAAAATAAGCAGTGTTAAAATGAAAATATACTGCATGAAAACAAAAATCATGTATCTTGAATAGTTCAAATACTAACAAAGCATGTATCAGTCATACATTTTCTCAAAAGGGTGGATCATCCCATGTTAACAAGCAATTCCTATACATAGCATTTTTTATGTACCTTATCCTCCAATTCTCTTATCACAATTTTTGGTTTCATTAATATCTTTTTTTGGCTTTGGACTAACCAAGATCATGCCCTAGTTCACAATGAATCAAACTTTCACACGTAAGCTCGTGGAGGCTATCCCAAGGATAAGCTCTTGGAGACTATCCCGCTAGTAAGCTTGTAGAGTTATTTCGGGCTTAAGCTCGTGGAGGCTATCCTATGTATAATCTCCTGGAGGCTATCCCATGCATATGTTTGTAAAGGCTATCCTACGCATAAGCTTATAGAGGCTATCTTAGGTATCAACTCCTAGAGGCTATCCCACATGACAAGGTTAATCCAAACTACTTCTCATCTGTCTAAGTAGGTATGCTTTACTCTTAACAATTTTAGTTGCAATTTTTATCAGTAAATTTACAAATTCTCAAAGTAATTAAAGTTATGTCACATAACATATTTTTAATAACTGATATTTACATACAGTAAACATAAATAATACTCATACTAAAATCATCTAAGCCATTATCATCTCATGCAAATCAAATCCACCATCACAAATCTCATGATACAAATTTAGTGGTGCAAACCATTAAACAATATTTATATTGGTGATCAAGTACGGAGATTGTTACCTTAACTGACAACAAACCAAACTCACTGGTTTACAGCTTGGCATAAAAAACCTTGCTCACCATTCTCCTTGTCCAACAGATTGTTCTCTTATAGAACCAAAATTAATATTAATAAATAAAATTCATGGTGTTGAGTTCATCTGTCTAGAACTTTCTACTGGGGTTCATCAAGGGTCTATCCACAAGTCCGCTGATCCTTTTCCATGGATCCCCTGATCCGTCTAAGAGAGAGAAAGAAAGGAGGTAGGAAGGAGAGAGGGAAGATTGGAGGGAAAAATAAAAAGAAAGGAAAGAGAAGAGAGATAGGTCTCTCTCTCTCTCCTTCCTTTAAGGCCGAACATTCCCTCCCCTCTTCTCTTGATAGGGCACGGGAAACTCGTGCTGGCCACCTACAGTGGCTGCTGATGATGGCGGAGACGAGATGATCCCTAGTAGTGGTCCCAACCTCCGACAGTCAACAAATCAAGGAAATCAAGAAGAAAAGAAAAAAATAGGGGAGACCTTGTTCTTACCCAAAATTAGCGGTTCGCTAGCTCTAAAAATCTAGAAAAGGAAACGAATAGGGTGATACCTCTCCGGCAAGCTTTGGTGAGGCTCAAATAAGGGTGGTTCTAGAGATCTTTTCTGGCAACATCCCAAGAAAGAAGCCTAAAGAAATCCCAGAAATCAGCAGTTATTTCTTAAAATCTAATGATGGAAACCCAAGGGAGAGGAGATTAGCTTTTATAGATGTGATTTAGGATTTCTTTAACCCAAATTAGGAAGGAAATCAGCCCCACTTTGATGGGAATTGGGAGTCTTCTTCCTCCTCACCATGCACATGCAAAACACATCCTTGTTGTGTGGGCTTTCTTGTGTTGGGCTGGTCCAAAGGCCCAGAAGGCCGGGCTATTACATATAATGAACTGCAATATAATAGATGAAGCTCCCTTAACTTTTATATGACAATATATAGGCCTTGTTTGGCATTGCTATAGGTAGTAGAGCTTTTATCCATATAGCTTTGGGTAATAGAATTTTTGCTAGTAAAGCTTTTAATAAAAAAAGTTATTTGCTATTTGGCAACTATATTTCTGAAGTATTGTGGTTGTGGAACTTTAGTATTATATTTAGTTACCAAGAAAATACTTTTAATATCAAAAAATGATAATAAAGATGTTGCATAGTGCTTTCAATTATCTAACAGTTTGTACCATCAAAAATTATTATTTTAAACTATTCTTAATTTATAAATTATTTATTTTGATATTTTAATCTAAATATATAATGACTAATTTATATATAATATAATATGTGATAATATTTTATAATATACTTATATTATATTTTTATTATACGATATAATTATAGAATTTAACATAAGTAATACATTATAAATTTGTATATAACAACTTATTATAATATATAAAATAATATTATTATATTAATGTTATATTGTATTATATTACTTTATATTTTATAATTATATTGTATATTATAATAATATTAGTTATTATATTATATTATAATAGTATTATATTAGAATGTTAATATTAGTGGAGTTATATTATTATATTATTTTTATGCTATTATTATATTCCAAGGGTATTTTCGTCTCTGTGGCATTCTCATTAAAATGGATATAGCTTCCCAATGTGCCTTAAGTAAAGCTTTTGCCCAAAAGCTCCAAATTCGAACTTTCTCGGCAGACATTTTTCAGCTTTAGAAGGAAGCAAAAAACTATTTGAAAATTTTTACCAAACACCCAAAATCACCTAAAAGGCTTTTGGCTTTCTAAGATGCACTTTTTGGCTCTCTAAATACAATGCCAAATGGGACCATACACATCTTCATTAACTAGTTTCTAAGAAAACACTTCTGATGCAATGTTTGTAAGTTACAACTAGATATACTTTGCTATCTCCTTTGCAACCTTGGCATGGAGTCCTTGAGTCCTTTCACTTATGGTCTTTTGCTTAGAAGATACCAAGAACATGGCATCATTTTCTAGAGTATAGGATAGCTATACCTGTGTCGAAACAGCACTTGTTGTTCTAACTTGTCCTTTATTTTGGCAATGTGGATATTATGGAACTTAGTCATGCAAGTGTTGTTGCCATGTTGTAGTCTGGTCTTAAAATTCAATTGTTTCAAGGATCCTTTTTGAATTGGTGCAATGCATTGTTTTTTTAATGGTTTTTAAAGGGGTTTTCAGACATTAATTGCATTAGCTTCAAGTTCTTTTTTCATTCCGAAGGACCTGTTATGAGATGTTGATTTCTCTACCTGGACTTTTTTTAGATATGTAATGCAGTTGTTGCAGCAAGAATCATGAATGCGACACATGTGCTATCAGAGCTGGATGCAAATTCTTTCCGGCATGATGAGAGGTATCTGCATCTATGTATCTGCAGTCATGCTCTTTTTGTATACTGGAAATCCCTTTTCTTATTTTGGATTGGTATATTTAAACATTATCAAGTTTACTAAAACGAAAATGGCTCTTAGCACCAATTGCTAGCCTAAGCATTCAAGCAACAGCCCTGTCTGAAATCCTGGAAAGCATAGGGGACTTGGTGGGGCAGGCTAGGTGCTAGGCCACTGCTTTGATGACCTTGTTTTACCCTGATTGAATCCGTAGGACTAGGATCCCTTGTTAACTAGATGTTATCTGTATGTATCCATATCCTGCAACCACGAAGTCAAGGTGACCTTTGCCTTGTCACGAATTATTTGGCTTTATATTATACACGACAACTTGATCTTCTACTCTGTTCAACATAGAAAGCATGAGTATATGATTATTCACATGGGAGAAAAAATCACAAGGGAGAGAGAAATAGGGGAGGATGCAAATAAGAATTAGGCTTTACCATCTCTCTGTTCTATTAATGCCATCCTCGAACTGCAAATGATCAATCACTAATTGCTACTTACCAAGAGATGACAAGGAATCAATCTAAATATAAAAAGTTAAAACTAAAATTCAAATCTTTGGATCAAAGGCAAACTGAAGATATCCAAAATTGGAAATTGGGGTGTTTAAGGCTAGGTTTTTGTGAATCTGAATTAGGGATCTGATTCAGATACATATTTTGTTGAATCTTGTCTAGTTAGTTTTCAAAACTTGATGTCGATAACTTATGTATTGATTCTAAAACCATTCCTGCCTTAAGTATTACCATAATATGATTATTTTGGTTCATTAGCATAGCTATTTATTAAAAAAAAACTTCTTAGGGCCTGTTTGGATATTCCTACAGGATTGGGACGAAAATCCTGCAGGAATCGGGCCTGTTGGCCCATCTAGCCCCACCTTTGGAAGGCCTGCCTAAATCCCAGCCTTTGGGCTTGCAAGAAGAAAAAAGACCCATGAGGTCTTTGTTTTTCCTATGGGATTTGGGCTGGGAGGTGTTTGGTTGATAGAGCCATGCTTAAATGGTGATCCAATCCACAAATTCAGCAGGAAATTCAACTCAATCCTGCTAAATTACCCAACAGGCACTTACTGTTTTCTTTAATATGCATTTTCCCTGGCCAAAGCTGTATGAATCAACTAGACATACTTTTTAATCTGATCTTATATGTTGAATTGTTAGAATTTAGTAAATCCATTCATTACCATACCATCTTTGGGCAATAAACTCCTTTATTTTCTGTATCTATATCTTTACTGTTTTGCAAAGTTACTTGCATTAATCTTATATTCATACTGACGCACATGAAGATTCATCTGCAGTTTAGATCATCTGCATTCAATTATTATATAAGATACATTCTGTGCTAGACAATTCTGATAGGATTGGTATGTGAGTTACACTGCTTATTTTGTAGTCAAATCCATTGCTAGTCTTGCTATCATATACAGTGCACGAGCCTATGCATTTATGATTTGTTATTTTATTTAAAAAAGTTGTTTTTCTTCATAAGTATATAACAATCTGCATTTCATTTTATGGTACTAATTTGAACAATGGTACCTACACCCAGTGGTTTTCCAGGTATCTATGGTTGAGCATTTTATCAAGACTAAGGTATGATATCCGTATAGTGGAAAGGCTTCCTGAAACTTCTTTACATGGAAAGACCAAGAAAATGAGATCTTATCAGGTTGAATGCTAAAGCGTAGTATGACATTATTCTAAAATAATACATGTATCTGATGCTAAGAATATTATAAAGTTGAAATTGTTGTATATCCTGTTCTATTTCAGATTTGTCCACCAAGGGATGCTCCTCTGAGCTGGTATACAACAACTGCTTTGGAAAAGATGAGGAAGCATGGTGCTATTTACCTCACCCCCTGTTCACATCGTTTGGCAGAGGAGATTGATGACCCTGAACTTCAGAGGTTGAGGTGTCGAGTGAATTATCATGCACTCGATTCAAGCCACACATAATGAAGACAAGCAATGAAATAGTTAATAAGCTCCGTGCAAATGGCCATTTCATGTCAATACACCTTCGATTTGAGATGGATATGCTTGCCTTTGCTGGGTATGTATATATATACCTTAACTCCAATATATGTAACTTATATGTTTGTGTATACATATTTATAGTGCTGATTTAATTATAGTGTTGCTGCTGATAAGGTGTTGTAGTGCACGAGGCTCCCATAACTATGTGGTCTGAGGAGGGTTAGATGTACATAGCCTTATCCCCATGTGTATAGAGGTTGTTTCAATAATGGTGTTACTACTGATATTATAAAGAATTAATAATAGATGTCTATAATTCTTCTGTTATAAAGTGATAGAAATTTGATACTTTCTCAATTAAGTCTATTACATTTTACTTTGGATTTAACCTATTTACATTTTACTTTGTGATTTAACCTTTAGGTTGTGTTTGGTGATCCAAATGGGATCACCGCGGTTATCTAAAATCATTGATGATTCGAGTCCTGTGGTGATCCAATCCCCAGTGATTTAAGATCATTACATTTCGTAGGCCATGGTTCGGTAATTAAAGATTTCTAGGTATCCACAAGTAACCTGTTTGGTATTTCATGAGAATCCAAGATCACAAACCATATAATATCAAAACTATCCCTGATATATTTCATAAAAATATATTTATTATCATATAAAATATATTATAATAAATTATTAATATATTAATAATTAATATATTCTTTAAAATATATATTACTTTATAAATTATTAATCCTATAAAAATGTTAATTATTATTATAGAATTAATTAATTAATTATACTTATAATATATTATTTATTAATACAAATATCTATTTTGATTATAAAAATAATGCATAATATATTAAATATTTTATTATATAAAATAAGTTCAATAAGATATTTTTACTCTAATTTAAAATTATCATTGAATCATAATATGATAATAATACGATCAATAATATATAATAATAAATATATCATAAATATACTATATAATATTAATATAATATAATATTGGATATATAATATTGATATAATATATAACGATATATTGATATATAAATTTTTTTCATTAGATTGAGGTATATTTTTGTCCTTAAATTTCAGTCCAAGATCATTGCCTGGGGTGATTTTGGATCCTTGACCTTAAGGATGGGTATACGATCACTGGATTGGGCGGCGATTTGAGGAGTTGGGATAATTTGGAATCGCTGCCACATAGGATTATCATAGTGCAACCAAATACGGTGATCTTGTCAGCTCCATTTACATCATTCTTGATCTTGGATTTATCACCCCTATGAACGGTCTTTAGTGATGTGAAATCATATTGCAAGCTATAGGCAGGCTTATAATGTCATCATTATTTTGACAAATTAAACATAGTTATTTTTGTAAATAGAAGCCAATTCCTTCAATTAAAGCTTGTTGACGTGATTTGGTCTTGGACTTGTCATCTTAATACCTTTTTGACCTAAGTTTGTTGTATCCCATGTCTATTTCTTCTCTCATGTTATGTGTGTGTGTTCATGTCATGCACGCTTGTGAGTTTGCATGGGTGCGTGCGTGCTGTGCGGTGTTCTTGTTCGTGTGCATATGGGATGTCTTTAATGCCCGTGGGAACAAAAGCCTTGTTTTTGTGTAGGTTAAATTGACAAATTTGCCCTAGAAATTAAATATGTTAACAGAATTTTGGGGCATTGACGATGAGCTACTATCAAGTTAGCTTGAGACTTTTACTAAAGTCAGCACCCAACTCTTACTCTCCAGCCTTCCTTTCTTGTCTCCTTCCCACTCTCCTCCTATGTCCTTTACCTTCTTGCTTCACGACCCTTCCTATTGTTCGTTGTCCATCCACCAAAGCACTTCTTCGTTTCTCTCATGGTGCTATCTCTTCATTTCTTCCTCCCCACTCCTCTCTTTTTACTCCTTTCACTCACTATTCTATGTTCTTCTTTTGATTAGGGTGTCATTTCACCATCCAGGCATCCACCCCCTCACACTATGACACTGAACAATGCTCAATGAGAAGGGACATCATCAAGATGATACGATTCTATGGTCACACTTCTCACCACTTCTATTGGCAGTGGTGGAGATTGTTCCACTGGCCTGCAACATGGTATTTGGTCTCCACAATTGCTTTCTCATAAGGAAGGCTGATAGTAACATGGTCTCCAGAGCAGTGGGGCATACTAGGAAATGGAAGAGGGGGGCTGTGGCACTGTTCAAGTCACCAAGGGTCTCACTGTGATTTTATCCTTGTAGGAAGGTGGGTGAAATTTGTATATTCATCGGTTGCAGTTGGGTCCATGGCCAAGTCAAACAAGGTCACAAAATGTTAAATACATATGCATGTCATCATCTACAAAGCAATTGGTTAGGAACTTGAGACTTTCAAGAACCCATTGGAGGTGGTCCAATGAAGTAGCATTTCACTGTGGATGTTGGCCTGATCTAGATTATTGCCACTAAAGGAGAGGAAAGTAAGATGGCATTTAGATGATTATGGCTGTTGATGGCCTCATTGTGGACAAACATATGCTAGAGGGGCCACTCGAGCACCATCTTTCAAGATGGCAATGGTCTTAACACAGTTGCAATATTAAGGTAGATGTGAAAGCTTCAGCTAGGGTTGTTGCTTAGCATCATTGTTAGTGTTTGATGAGGAGAAGAGGTTTGTGTGTCTGAAAGGGAGGATATAAGGGAGATGTGGGTAACAAGAAGAGGCAGAGGTATTAGATACGAGGGAGGAAGGAGGATGAAGAAAGTATGAGCTATGGCATGAGTCAACAGTGAAATTTGCCCTTTATATTATTAAAATATCACGAGAAATTGGAAAATTTAATGAGACAAAACACATGCAAATGACCAAAATGATCCCATATATTGAGATTAAGAAGGGAAAAAGATTGTCCAGTGCACAAGGCTCCAACTACTGTATTTGTAGGGTCTGAGGAGTATTAGAGCCATGCAGCCGCACCCCCTGTGTGGAGAGGCTGCTTCTATATTGCGAACCTGTGTTTTAGGTCACAATATAGCAATATTATTGTCGTGCCAAGGCTCACCCTCAAGTGAATGAAATTCATCATTGTACATATGCGTCAAGTGGATGCAAGAATGGGTAAGATTTAATATCAGATTAAAGTGAAACTAAAAATCATATGTTTGGAGGGTAGAGAAAGGAATCTGCATTAAATGCTAAATCTTTGGGAAAAGATTTGACAATTCAGATTAAAGATGGGTTAACTGAATTGGAAAGCCGTATTGATCATAATTTGCTCCATTAAGAGTGTATGGAAACTGGTAACCAAATGTTCTCAAAGTTTCTAACTTATGCATAAAGTGGGTATAGAAATAGAAGGTATGGAATGTGCTATGAACCTATAATTTTATTTATTAGTTAAGAGCTATTTTCATTTTTAAAACTTGTCATTACATTTAAATAATATAATTAAAATTAGCATTTAAAAATGTTTGGATGATGTAGCATATTTTAGTATACCAATTTCAAATGTATTTCCGAACTTGTATTTCTTTTAATGCTAGTGCATGCTTAGTGTTCGGTGTCCTCATGCCACTCTGGCTTTTGACTGACATGGGCAATATGTGATATTTAATCCCTGGCTCAATGTAATAAGGTTTTCAATGTCACAAATGTGAAGCTGAAGTTTTTTATCAGATTTTTATTAGAATTTTATATTCAGATCTGTTGCTAATTTTGAGCACAATGGTGTGTGAAAGATGGATGTGCAATATACAGTAAGTCAATCTTATTTTCAAACTCTAAAGCTTGTGATTTTTTTGGGTCAAAGCTTGGAATTCAATATATATTATATACTATTAAATGCATGAAGTGTTCTCACTATTGGAAAGTTGGAAACTGCATAACCACTTCTATTGTCCTAGTCAAATAGTATGACATCCCAACATTTTACATCTTCATTGTCTTGAAATTCACTGAAAGCTTCATATCTTAATATGTTTGTATCCAACTCAACATATGAGAAGTTTTATCAATATTCTATTAAATTATTTTGAATATCATCAAATAGCATTTCAGCTAAGTTAAATAGTTTCAGATTTGAATGTAAATTTGTTCAGGTGCTTGGATCTATTTATGCCTGAAGAACAAAAAATTTGAAAGAATACCGAGAGAAAAATTTTGCAGAGAAGGTACCTGTATATAGAGGCAGGATGCTTATTAGGAAATGCCCATTAACTCCAGAACAGGTAATTTTTTGTCTTTCCATCCCGTAGTTTCCTACCAAGTAGGTTAGACTTGGAAAGATTCCCAATCAGATATGTAGAACATATCACTCAAATATTTGGACTCATTGGTTATGGTTATGGTTTTATAACACATGCAGGACAGTCTCTCTCAGTTCATAGTGGCCTCTTTTATCTCAATTGTTTCAGTTCATCTGTCCTCTTCAATATACAAGATTTATAATATCCTCATGAAATTTCCAATTTATTAATCTGTAGCCCTTTGCAGTGGAGATAATCTCAGCATCAGCTATAGGTTCCCTCATCTGTGCATGTGTGCTATGTGTTTATCCTGATATGATGCAAACATTCTTTAGCTGGCTTCCGAAATATTGTTACAATAGACCTAGACGGATCTTCTTTAGGACCAAACACCTACTTTCTAATGCTTTTGAGGGATAAATTTCCATCTAGGTGTTTATATAATGCCATATCAAAACAACTGAATGTAGCGGTTGGTTTTTAATGATTTTTATGATTTTACACACTTTTAGGTTTTGAACCTGAAAACACCAAAAGGGGAAGATACAAGTCCAAATATTGCTTGCAATACAATATGCTTGAAAATTATAAAACATGTGCTACCTTGTTTTGTTTTTAAGAATTTCTATTTTTCTGAGTTTTCATATTTTTTCTTGTTTATTCAGAACTATGAAACCCAAACTTAGATTATCAAAACTACTTAAAACAAGATTTAGCAGGCCTTACTAAAACTGAAACAGAAAATGAGCTGTTGAACCTTGAAAAGTTTGCTTTATCTTATTGCTGAGGCGACTTCATGTTGTGGTCCTTCATAATGCTGCAAGGCTTTAATAATTTTATATCAATTTGATGCAACAAGGTATCCATAATTTCTAAACCTCTATAGAATTGAGGGGTTCTTGTATATTAAATTACATACAATAACAAGTTTTACCTCAAGCGTATCAACACCATTCATGGATCGTCCTTTATCATTGATTCTATTTAATATTCCAATTTTCAAATATCTTTAAATGCTTTCACTGCTAAAATCTTCTTTGTTCTCCAATTATTCCTTTTGACCCTTCGAGTTGAATATGAGTTCCTCCCTTTTCATGTAAATCATATGAAAGGGAACCCGGACTCAATTTCTAACTTTTGATTTAAACAGCTTTAACAATCTATTTCCAGGTTCAAGAATTCCCTGTGGACTGCCATGCTTATAGACAACCAATAACACCTAATAAAGGTGCACAGTGATGGAGTGACGAACCATATGATAAATTATGATAAGCTTAGTAGCCACCCCTTATGGTTTTCAAGGAACTTCTGTGTTTTACTGTGTTCTCCGTTGACTTAAAAGAAGCATGCGCACTTGAAGGGCTTTCTGAATGCTATCATATTGATGACACAGAGGGTAGTTTGTTGTTTTAGAAGTCTTTATTCATAGGACAAAGTTTTCTCCAGATTTTGAGCTTTGAGATTCACAAGTTGGAATTTCAGAAAACCATGCATACTTTCTTTGATATTTAGCCTTTACGAGTTATCAAATGTTATACATGCATGCCTGAAGTACCATTATAAATAGTTGTGGGGGCTGTATTGCAATTGCATATTTCAGAAGCTGCAATCTGGTGCTTGTTGTAAAGTAATTAATTAACATCTGGGCCAGATAGCTGATTAAATTCTGATACATTGCTTTCCTTGAAAAGACAATGAGTGTTCTCCTGTGCATACCTCCTCTTCATGAGAATTAGTTTGTCCTAAATTATATAGATTCCAACTTGAAGCTTTAAGGTCCTTGCCAAGTGACATGCTGAACATATAAAGCTGTTTTTAGGATCAAGGGGGCATAGGGATTGTGGAAATACCTTGGTTCCTGTTGCTGTGCAGGTGGGCCTTATCTTGCGCTTCATGGGGTTCGACAACTCCACATGCATCTACCTCGCTGCCGGTGAACTTTTGGGGGAGACCGCTTCATGAAGCCATTGAGAACAACGTTTCCTCACCTTGAAATCCACAAGCACGGTGGGACCTGAAAAGCTTGAAGATAATGCACGAGGTCTGGCTGGTGCTGCTGTGGATTACATGGTCTGCCTCCTCTCAGACATTTTCATGCCAAGGTATGATGGCCCAAGTAATTTTGCAAATATCCCACGGGCCACCGTCTGTACTATAATTTCTGGACCATAATCCGACCTGACCGGAAAGCCCTGGCTCTGATATTCTTGAATATAGAGGAAGGATGCAAAGCCGGCTCAGAGGAGCGGATCAGGCAAGTTATGTTCAAAACCAAATTTGGGGGGCCCCACAAGCAGGTAGCACCTGAGTCTTTCTATACAAATTCATGGCCTGAGTGCTTCTGCCAAGTGTCTCCAAAAAATCCTGCTGATAAATGCCCCCCGAACACAAGTATTGGAAGTCCTTGATAGCCAGTTGCAAGGTGATGTTTCAGAACGCCCGGGGATGTCCAACGGGATGTTGCAAGCAAGGTGATGTTTCAGAACGCCCGGGGATGTCCAACGGGACGCATGCAACAGTCTTGAAAGAAGAGGCTTGATATAATAGCTTCTGCTTATTTCGTTTGATCTCATCTGCAAGGGTAGTTTTCTTGTTTACAGCTTCAAGCACAGATGTGAATGGATTCTCAGGTTGGGGATTGTTTTACCTTGAAAATAGCAGAGTTGGAATTAAGGCTTTTAGGGGTATTGAAGAACAGTTAGGAAGTATCAAAACTGTGTAACATAGACTAAAGTTGGTGCCCACATTTTTTCCCGTCATTAGAGTGGAGGTATCTGTGTGCCTCCCATAATATTTTTGGAGAGTTATACAGTTTTGACACATTGCTGTTGAGGATTGTGCTTCAGAACTTCAAAATTAAGTTATATGTAAATGCTTACACTATCCTGGATAATCCACCACCGTGGTCTGTGGAGTCTAATCAAACTTACTCGTTAACCAGCAAAGGATCAGCACCACAAACTAGATCTTATTATTCAAATATAATCAGGATTCACAAAACGATCCCTATTGCTGTTGCACTTGAGACTTTCTCAAGTACTATAACTTGTATCATCCTGCATTTGGTTTCTGTTTGCGTTCGCATTATCAAGAAGCATGAATCAATTGCAAAGACCAGCACTTCTGAAACCTTTGATAGAATGATGGAGATCAGCCAGGCTTTAGTAGTGCCTAGAAATAATCTTTATTGCTTTTTCAACTCATTTCATTTCCAGGCCAGGTGAAGAATCCTGCATATATACCATAATCAATTGAGGACTATAATCTGAATTGATCCTCCTTTACCAGGTACTCTCCAGGTAACCGTGATTTTTAAGTCATTTTGCAATTTTAATTGCCTTAATGGCTCACAGGACAGCCCACGTAATAATTGTGCCAAACACCCAAGAAGCTCCTTTAAAGCAGAACAAATTGATTACAGAATACAGAAGATGAAATTTCCAGCACCCAGCATGGTCCATATATCCCATTCAATACGATTGATAGGGTATGACCTGGAAAAAGTCACTACAGTAGTTTAGGACTACATGTTTCCAACTGTCTATGCTAGCATTAAAAACATTCCAGAACCATTTTCAGAAGTTTCGAAATCTATAATTTTCCATCATATCTCATCTAACACCTTCGGCTTTGCCTGCCAGAAAATGTCTCTCGCAATTTTGAAGGAACGTACAACAGTAAGAGTGATCAATCGCAGATGAACGAATGAAAATATCTTTTTCTGTGCAACAGTACTAAATGTTTCAGACCACAAAAAATTAAGCTGATGCAAATGCAATTTGTAGTTCTAACATCCCTGGTATGATCGGCAAAATCAAATCGCTCATCCTGAGAGCTTAATTTAAAACACTATAAAAGGGAGCCAATAAGGCGACCACCAACCTAGGGGCATTTAAAAACCACAAACTAAGGTGCTACTCTTTAGGCGTTAGATGATTATCTGAACAAGCATTTACATGGCCAGCAAATTTACACGACTCATGCATAAATACACCCAATAGCGAGAATGGAAAATCAAAAGTTAGCCAGCAACTGGTCCTCGCAACTTGTTAGCAACATGTAGGAGGTGACTGATGTTTGTGGTTGGGTAATTTTGCAATAGCTTGAGATTGGCTGTAAAATCACCTGCCAAGAGGCGTCTTCGAACAAGTATCAGCATGGCGCAGCATATCCGTAATAAGGTTTCCTGTACAAAAAAATGTGATATTTTTAATTTTGACCTAATTTAGAGTTCTTGTAAAAAGACCAAACATATGGATAGCAGCAATAGAGCCAAGCATCTTAAGTTGTAAACCTGGGGGCCTTCTGGATCACCTAATAGAGTGTCCCAGATGACAAGGCAGTCTGTGAAACTGAACTCCTGAGTCAATAGTAGAGTTATCCATCTAAATGCATAGAACTGTGGATTTACCTGCGATGTGAAGATAATAAACTCTGAAAATTAGGAACTTAGGATAATAATGACAAAATGATATTGATAGAGATCTGATAAATAAAATTAAAAGCTTACATTCTTGATTATGGTCATATAAAGCTACAAATGTCTAAGATATCAGTAAGCTGCACAACTAAAATTCAACTGCCATTACACAGCTCCAATATGAGTAAGCTAGCATTCCACCACAATTCATTTATTAACAAATGCAATCTCCATCTTTCAGATACTGAGAAAGCACTTTAAACCCATCTTCCAAACAGGTTTTAATGAAGCATAAAGCTGCACAGTTTCAATCAGGATCTTGGAAAAATGTCTAAAGTGAATTCTATTATGTAGAATATAAGTAGTATGAGCAATAAATTTTTGTTCTGGATCATTGTTTGTACCTTCTCCGTGAGATGCAGCTGTAAGATACAGATCAGGACTACTCGAATTTCATCCTCGACAGTCTCTTCTAGATAACTTTCAGTCATTCCTCCTACAACTCAATTGTTATTCTCCATTACTAATATCTACATTTCCTCTTGGAGATAAAACCATCTACCATCATCATAGACCAAACAATTTTAAAACTGAATAACACAGACTTGACATGAAATGAAAGGAATGATAGAGGAGAGAGGATAGACTGAGTAATAGGGGGCTCCCAAAGGTCTGCAGCACTAAGATACACATTTGTTAGAAACCGGAGATCTGACTGACAAACCATGCACATGGCCACAATAAATAGCCATATTCTTACTGGACAACCCTTCCTACTAGAGAATCAGCTTTGTTAATTACATGCAAGAATCATTCCTTGATAGTTTTATACACCCTTCTGTCACAGTAGACAGATCAAGCCCGTTCCTATCAAAATTAATTAACGCACTCTCGAGCAAGGGAAGAGAGGGCAACCAACGAAACTGACACCAGTCACAAAGATTAATAGATCCAGATCAATATAACAGCTCAGAAAAGGTCTTATAAAAAGAAGAAATCAAAAACTTCTCCAAATAAAAACCACATCAGGTACTAATGCCATTCAGGAAAAAAATATGTTCAAAACCAAAGCCATTCAAGTACTTGCACAAACAGGAAACCCACTCCCAATTTCTTGAATAGTGAAGAAAGTTCTTGGTCACTGGATAAACGAAATTACGCTGTCTTAACTTACTAAAATTGTTGATCCTCCGCACAAACTAATGCCAAAACAGTGAATCTATACCTTACAAGTTTCTCTGTAAATAAGACACAATCATCTTTGTTGTTCTTCAGCTTAGTAATACTATTTAAGATTTCATAAAAAAATAGTGAGACTAGTACCACCAGGACATTTTTTGGTATGTAAACTGAAGACAGTTCCCCATGCTCACAAAACTCCACTATTGGTAGTAAGAACTCATCATTTCAACAGAAAATGCAACAGACAGCTTGCACTACGTTACAAATTCTAATCAAGGAATATGTACATGATTCAAAAAGTTTCTCTAAAACATTAAACAAAAAAAAGTACATTGTGGAAACACAATATGACAAAACATTCAAGTAACTCCAAATTTTCAAAGTCTTACTTTTGTTGTAACCTCTAAATGACGCCAAAGCTCTTCATCATGTCTTTTTAGAAGCTGTGATAATTTGGCAATTGTAGAACGTATACCAACACACTATTGTCAAGCTGCTTGCAAAAATTATCCCTGAACCCACTCAATAACTCGACAAAACAAAAGAATGTGTCTGCTTCTGCATAGGCCTGTGCACATCGCAAATAGCAAAGCTAGTTGGTGAAACAAAAGGATAATAAGAATAATATGTGGAGTTGTAGAAACCATATTCTATCAAACTTATAGTTCAGTGTATAATTTATGTTATGCAGCTTATGCTCTTTCAGAAATTTACAATTACATTCATGCATATGGCGAGCGATGTATATTGCTTACAATTTCTTCAGACAGGTGTGAAATAATCCTCATGAGGACCTTCTTGAGAGACCAACAACATCTCAGTCTCACATCTCAATGATGTGTGTTTTTAAAACTCAAGGCAAACCAAGCATGGCTAAATTGGTACCACAAAAGAAATTCAAAAAGAAATTACTTTTCCCTGGCAACAGTTTCTTTAAATGTAAATTTAAGCCCAAAATATTTGAAAAATAATTATTACAATTCATCAACATGATTCCTAAGAGTTAACATCCAGCTACAAAATTAGTATACAAGTTTGGATCACATTAAAGTATTTTAAGAGGGACTTGAAGTTCCAGTTGGATTACCAAAAGATAGCAACTTCCCTGGTTAATAAGATAATTTGTTTGGGTATTGTTTAAATGGTTCATATGTGAATACATTTGCAACATTTACAGTTAGTTGTATGAACATTACAAATAACATGGTTTTTGTAAATTAACATGGTTTTTGCAAATTAGTCATTCCCCTTGAGTTTCAGTGTGAAAAAATTAGGATACAAGTTTGGATCACATTAAAGTATTTTAGAGGGACTTGAAGTTCCAGTTGGATTACCAAAAGATAGCAACTTCCCTGGTTAATAAGATGATTTGTTTGGGTATTGTTTAAATGGTTCATATGTGAATACATTCGCAACATTTGCAGTTAGTTATATGAACATTATAAATAACATGGTTTTTTAAATTAGTCACTCCCCTTGAGTTTCAGTGTGAAATAGTAGAGAATTTTCCCCTTCTAAATCATGGTTGGATCCTTTGTTTGGATTTTTCCCACACCTGAATCAGATTTGGTCTCAAGCACCTACAACTGACCATAACTTGACCAGTATCGTTTGCCCCAGATTGACTCCAGATGTGCAGATCATGTCTTTTGACATGTGTACATGTAAGCTAAAACATTGCAAACACATGACACATTATGATCGCCGAAAGAAGGATAGGTTCAGCGATATAGAAATGGATGGAGTCATCATCTGTTGATTACAAATTCTTTCTACTGCCTTATTTCGGAGATTGTTTCTACACTTTAACTAGGCTTCTTCATATTGATCAAGTCTTCCTCCATATTTGATATATGCCTTAATGTAATTGGCATACTGTGCAACTTTTTTGAAGCAACAATTAACATGAGATGACTTAAATTCTGGTTCTCTTTTGGCTTAGCTCCCTATAACCTCATCTTTAACTTCTTTCATCATGATGTTTTTCTATTGCAAAAAATTATAAAATAATCAATGACTGCTGCATTGTCAAGGCTATAACTCTTTCAGCTGCGAATATTCCTTCATAAAGTACTTCAATTTTTTAATGACAGCAAAACCCTGTCCTTGGTCTGATTGTCCTATCCATAATGAACATAGAAGTCGGAGCAAGATCCAAATATCATTGGAAAAACTGGAACCAACAGAGGTATGGGATGCCAAAACATGTGAAATAATGGTGGGTCAGTGCCAAAAGATGCAATGGGGAGGTGTTGGAGAAAGAAGCAGCAATAGAGCAGTGTTGGAGGTGGAGCAGCCACTCCAGCATGGCAGTTCACGGTTTAGGATCACTGCCATCACCTCGTACCTCCAAGTTGAGCAGGGGAAGGCAATAGTTGCATGAAGGGGAGGGGGAGGGGGTGCGCAGGGGAGCAGCAGCAGGAGCTGAGAGGGAAAGAGATAAGCTGAGAGGGTCACTGGAGAAAGGAGCCCATGATGCCACCAGTAGAGCCAAGGAGGATTTCCTGTGGGAGGAGCTGAAATGGGAGGAGGTGTTGAGGAGGTGCGACAGAGAGAAGAAAAACTGAGTGGGAGGAAGAGAGAATATGTGAGTCTTGGCATGTGGGAGGTGGCTAAGGTTCAGAATCCAACATCCCAACCTTGTCATCCCTTATTTTGATTATCCAATGGCTCAAATTCACCCACCTAAAAACAATTTACTTGAGGCACAGAATACCTGAGCCTTCTCATATTCACTCAACTCTCAAAAATTTACCTCAGGACGGACCGGTACAGATGTATTCCAAACCGGTATGAGATGGACACCTATGTACCAGTCCACAGAAAATCAGTACCACCCTCAGTACTAGTTTTAAAACCTAAAGTAGGAGATCTTAGAATGCATCTTTGTGTCTCTCCTTTGGTTTCTTTTCTGGAGCCTCATCTTTGAACTTCTTTTGTCATAGAGGTTTCCAGTTAATTGATTAGCAACAGTTACAGACTATTTTGTCATGGAGTTTAAGAATGCAATGAGTCCTTCATAGGAAATTTCAAACTGTTGAATAGACTGAAGATAGATACGTTGATCAATCCACACCAAACAAGCATATAGGTTATATTAGCATGCATTCAGTGGTCAACATACAAGCTGTCATATCACAACTGACAACAACAAGCAAGTTTATTAAGTTTCTTGCGATTTCATTGATCTTTTTACTTTTTTCCTTCTCTCGTCTACATGCTCTTTGAAAATCTGGTTGGCCAAAAGGGGAGGATCATGAAAGCTTCTTAAAAAAAAGCTATGATTTGTTCTTCAAGTAATTGATTTAGTTGCTCAAATTCCATTAGTACCTATTGATATAGCTACATCGCTGACGTGGAACATGTGTCCGATCCAGCTGGATGCCGCTGGTGCCACGTAGATTTTTCTTTCGAAATTCCCTACTCGGGAAGTGGCGCTCCTGCTCCTTCGCCAGGTGGCACCCAAGACGGGTCTACCTTGGCCGAAGTCGAGCCTTTCTCTGCCACTTCGCCGGTGTCCACCCAGGAGGGGTCCACCTCGGCCGAAGCTGGTGGCTCCTGCTCCCTCACCAGGTGGCACCCCAAGACGGGTCCACCTCTGCCGAGGTCGAGCCGAGCCCTCCTGCTCCTTCGCCAGGTAGCACCTCAAGACGGGTCCACCTCGGCCGAAGTCGAGCCTTTCTCTGCCACTTCGCCAGGTGTCCACCCAAGAAGGGTCCACCTCAGCCGAAGCTGGCGGCCCCTGCTCCCTCGCCAGGTGGCACCCCAAGACGGGTCCACCTCTGCCGAAGTCGAGCCGGGCTCTCCTGCTCCTTCGCCAGGTGGCACCCCAAGACGGATCCACCTTGACCGAAGTCGAGCCTTTCTCTGCCATTTCGCTAGGTGTCCACCCGGGAGGGGTCCACCTCGGCCGAAGCTGGCGGCCCCTGCTCCCTCGCCAGGTGGCACCCCAAGACGGGTCCACCTCTACCGAGGTCGAGCCGGGCTCTCCTGCTCCTTCGCCAGGTGGCACCCCAAGACGGGTCCACCTCGGCCGAAGTCGAGCCTTTTTTTGTCACTTCGCCAGGTGTCCACTCAGGAAGGGTCCACCTCAGCCGAAGCTGGCAGTCCCTGCTCCCTCGCCAGGTGGCACCCCAAGACGGGTCCACCTCTGCCAAGGTCGAGCTGGGCTCTCCTACTTCGCCAGGTGGTACCCCAAGACAGGTCCACCTCGGCCGAAGTCGAACCTTTCTCTGCCACTTCGCCAGGTGTCCACCCAGGAGGGGTCCACCTCGCCGAAACTAATGGCTCCTGCTCCCTCGCCAGGTGGCACCCCAAGACGGGTCCACCTCTGCCTAGGTCGAGCCGGGCTCTCCTGTTCCTTCGCCAGGTGGCACCCCAAGACGGATCCACCTCGGCCGAAGTCGAGCCTTTCTCTGCCACTTCGCCAGGTGTCCACCCAGGAGGGGTCCACCTTGGCCGAAGCTGGCGGCCCCTGCTCCCTCGTCAGGTGGCACCCCAAGACGGGTCCACCTCTGCCGAAGTCGAGCCGGCTCTCCTGCTCCTTCGCCAGGTGGCATCCCAAAACGGGTCCACCTCGGCCGAAGTCGAACCTTTTTCTGCCACTTCGCCAGGTGTCCACCTAGGAGGGGTCCACCTCAGCCGAAGTTGGCAGCCCCTACTCCCTCGCCAGGTGGCACCCCAAGCCGGGTCCACCTCTGCCGAGGTCAAGCCGGGCTTTCCTGCTCCTTCGCCAGGTGGCACCCCAAGACGGGTCCACCTCGATCGAAGTCGAGCCTTTCTCTGCCACTTCGCCAGGTATCCACCTAGGAGGAGCCCACCTCGGCCGAAGCCGGGTACTCCTGCTCCTTCGCCAGGTAGCACCCCAAGACGAGTCCACCTCTGCCGAGGTCGAGCCGGGCCCTCCTGCTCCTTCGCCAGGTGGCATCCCAAGACAGGTCCACCTCGGCCGAAGTCGAGCCTTTCTCTGCCACTTCGCCAGGTGTCCACCCAGGAGGGGTCCACCTCGGCCGAAGCTGACGGCCCCTGCTCCCTCGCCAGGTGGCACCCCAAGACGGGTCCACCTCTGCCGAGTTCGAGTCAGGCCCTTTTGCTCCGTCACCAGGTGGCACCCCGTGATGGGTCCACCTCCGCCGAAGTCAGCCTTATTCTGCAAAGCCTCGGGGAGGCAGAGGCATGGGTCACGAGGTCACCACTAGAATCGGCGTGCACCGCATCCCGTACAGGGTACCGGTACGGCCGGCAACGACGGGCGGAACCTCATTTACACCAGTTAAGCAGGGCCCCGCGATCGAGGAATTAAATCCTTGCGGTCAGGAGCCTGGAACGCTGGAAATCCACCGTCAACGCCCAGAAAGTTGGGCTCCTGCGCTCGGCTCGAGGTCTCGCCAGTTTCCCCCTTTCGTGACACACGGCGGACGAGGCGTGCCGGCCACTTAACTCCCGGACTTGAAGGAGAGGGGGAGGATCCAGAGACCTCCGGGAGTCTCCGGGGAAGGGACGGGGGCTAGAGGCGGTCCGGCGATATAAAAGGGACGGTAAAAGCGGACGGAAAGGTAAGCCGAAAAGAGGGAAGAGTACCGAGAGAACGATCCTGGGACCCCCAGAAGTCCTCAGGCGCAAGCTCGGTAGACCTAGCGCAGGAAGCCGGGCTTCAACCCCTCTCTCCCTCACACTTATTTCATTTAAATTTTCTCTAAGCACGGGAATCCTTCAGGAACCCGCCTTAGTGGACCTGTTCCATCTTGCCGCTCTCTAACTTGATTGTTAGAGTGCCCCCGCCGGGATCCTCGGCTCGGGTCTCTGATCTTGTTTTGCAGGATCAGAAGCTTGGAGATCTCAAGGTAGGAGAGTCCGAGAACCGGCGCCAGCTCACAAGCTACAGGCCACCGCGGTAAGATCGGCAACACCTATTTTTACAAGCATATCATCACATTTCATGTCCACAAAAGATTTTTCTGCTTCCATTGACCCTGGTGAAATCCCAAGTTTATATCAATGATAAAAGTAATGACTTGGGTTGGTCTGCTTAAGATATTTTTCCATTTCTATCAGCTTGATGCTTTATTTTTTAACAGTATCTCATTGAAATGCATGACCACAAAAGATTTTTCTGCTTCTATTGGCCATGGTTAAAGATCCAACTTTAGCTCTACACTGAAACTCATAAAGCAAAGACCTGGGTAGGTCTGATTTGGTTATATTCTTAAGATATTAAGTATCACATATAATTTAGGGTTTAGGCTCAAAAGAAACTGGTTTAGGTTTAAGATTGAAGACAAGGATCAGAAGATAATAAAGAATAAAGTCAGCATCCTTTCAGCGTGCTGGTTTGAAACAATAGAAAGGACACTAACCTTAAAATCAATTAGATAAAGAAGAAATATGTAGTTCTATGATTGATGAGAACAAACGAAGAATAAATTTATAAATTACAGCAACAACTGGGTGCAAGATGTCATCAATAGTCTTAGAAAAAGCCTAACCAGCAATATGGCATCATCAACCGGATACGAAAGTGTCCGAAAATTGTTATCTAACAAGATAAAAGAAAAGTATGATGGAAGACATCCACAGTTGACTCCCTAGTGTAGCCACTTACATGTTTAGACTCTTGTGCACTTTCCTCATATTCTTGAACTTAAAAACACCGACATAGTAGGACCAACAAGTGAAGCAAATAATAGTTCATCCACTAAACAAGACCCCCATTTAGAAAAATATCACCCCATAACTTAGAAGGCACAAAGACGTACCATCCTAGAGTAGGACAAAATATCAACCTAAAATAACAAAATAACACATTCAAATTTCAATACAGCTAAACTATCCTAAAGCCTTCTATTGCTAGTCATATTCATGCCCAATGGGAATCTTGATACATAACAAAGATCCACCTAAAGCTTACTCAGACCATATAAGTCTCATCTGCCTATTCAGTTCCATCTCCATTTCCCTTTTTTAATTCTAAATCCCTTGATCTTCCTTCTTTTCACTTGATATGAAGGTAAAAATCCAGCAAATTTTGAAGTAGAAAGGAGTGGGATGCTTTCTAAGTTAGTTATAGAAATTTAAACAGTCAGTTCTGTATGCTTCAACTTCTTCAGAATAAACTATTAAACCACAAAGTTTCTTTCTTAAAAAGCCATGTAGTATGAAAATCAAAATAAACCTGATGCAATTTAATGATGTTACATGCAGGCTAAAATATCAGAAACAAACAACAAACCACAGAAAAAAAAAAATCTCTTAAAATTCATCTATCATGCTCGAAGTTAGCAATCCCGGTACTGAACCCCATGTACCATGTAGATAAATGTTGGTATGCCGGGTACAGAGGTCAGTTCGGCACTGAGACTCAGTTCTCCCTCTGTTCTAGGTCTCGATTTGGTACTGGTGCCATACGACACACTTGATAGGGGTGGTATGTGTAAAATGTTTCACTTAAAAAAAAAAAGTAAGCCACTTTAAGCAAATTGGTACTAATATCAGATTCCTTACAGCATTATTCTCATCAGGATCATTCCTGAATACATAGAAGAGTGGTGCTAAAACTTCGTTCATCCCTTGTACATATCTTATACCGGGATTTAGTTTTGCAAAGATTGTAAGTATGCGCCTCAAAGCCTCCTGAAAACAAGACAGAATACAATTCAGCCCAGTGCAGCTGATATGTCAAAACTGGGATACCCATGATATGAAGAGAAAAAAAGATCACCTGATTAGACTTTGCAAAGGAAGAATCCCCAGAGAAAAACTGCATATCTGGATGTGTACGTTTTACATCCCGGTCAATCTGTTCTATGATCTCTGTGTCCTGAACAGGTAAACATTGTTAATCTATCTGGCAATGTGTCAGCACTAGAGTGAAAAGACACAGATAACTGTAAACAACATACAAATTGAAGAAAGATCCCTGTTCCATGACTAGTGCCCTAACATTTAGTACTACGCATGGCCTCAAGCATTGAATAGCCCTAATGATAAACTTCAGATGCAGACATCCATCCAGTTGTTTTTATCAAAGATTTAGTAAATGCAGTTATATATATGGTATTTTTTTCTCAGATCCCTATAGGGTCCTATTATAGAGTTTCTTACTAAAGCCACCACTTTTCACATTCCCACACCTTGTTACAATATCCAATTCACTCCCTTGATTTTCAGTCCATGATTCTTAACAGAAAACTGATGGGTCTGCAGAATGATGTGCAATGGTACTTACTGGCAAAGTCACCTTGCTAAACATATTGGTGCCGCAAAGACAAATTGGATGGTTGTTTTCATAATAATAATTCCTTGACTTGCTCGAAACTAGAAAAACAGGTTTTTTCAGAAAATGCTACCAAGTAAAAGTTAGGAGGCATGAGATCTTTAAACTAGATGACAGCATGTGCTTTATTTCCTAGTAGAGGCTGATTATCTGTTCAGAAAGCTGAAAAAAAATTGAGGAAAAGAAATGTGTATTATGAAGTTAATGTGACACATGGAAAAATTGAACTAGAGTACACAAAAACATGTCATAACACTGTTCATGCATGAAAAGAACAATTTGTTTTACTTGTTTAGTTTATAACATAATAGTATTCTAATAAAATGGAGCACTGTTATACACAGATCGCAAGTTACATTCAATCTCAAAGCAGTACCTGGAAGTATTGATTCCAAATGCTGGTCTTCCCAAGGCTCAGAGGATGTTCCCCATCAGTAATTTCAGACCTCTGGAGCAAGCCGCTTCCTTTGCAATTCATCACTTGAGTTTTGGAACCAGCTGATTCCTCCAATCTTCGCGTGATTTCTGACTGACTAGCAACAAAAGCTTTCAGAGGCCATTGAATGGGATGGTAAAACAGAAGCACATAAACAACCATATTAAATGTATATATGTTACATATTCTTCTATGGTTGGATATCCTTCACTTACCGTGTAAATACATGCACATTGGCCTTATTGTCATATTTTACATTAATGATTACCATTCAAAATGCCAGAAGAAAAATAACCACCGGTAAGAAAACACTCTAGAGAACTTACAGGATTTAGCAGAAGCTCATCTTTGAAAGCTTTGTATTGAGAATGTTTCTTATCCAGTTCATGGATATCCTTCACTTACCGTGTAAATACATGCACATTGGCCTTATTGTCATATTTTACATTAATGATTACCATTCAAAATGCCAGAAGAAAAATAACCACCGGTAAGAAAACACTCTAGAGAACTTACAGGATTTAGCAGAAGCTCATCTTTGAAAGCTTTGTATTGAGAATGTTTCTTATCCAGTTCATGTGCCCATAATGTCCGATCAAGTGGCAAATATCCCAAGAGGAGCTGCTCGCTACCAAAAAAAATTAAATTAATTTTGAATGAGGAGAAAAGTTGAAAAAACAAAGGCATATGAATTTAATTTTCACTCAAGACTCCTAAAATTGCCATGTCACTATGGCAGCACTTTAAAGGTAAATTAGTGCTACTATTTTGCCTATGTTTTCTTTTAAGATAATGTTTAAGTCAGAATTTCATAATTTAAAAATGTGTTGCACTACACGAGCAGCCAAGGGACCCCAAAATGCTCAAGTAGCAGAGAGGTGCATAGACAAATGCTCAGATGGCTTGAATCCCAAATTAACAATAACTTAAATTTTATAAGTACATAAAATGACTGTAAATTTATTAATAACATAGGAGCTAAAAATAAATGAATGACATTAAAGAAACACTTCTACCATTATTTAAAACCCGTTTATTGTATGCAACTAGCAAACTAACAAATTTCCCTTACAAATCATACGATAACCATTCAAAAAATTCTAACAAATTCAAGTTTGTCAATCAAATTAGCAACTTTAGCAATGATGAAAGGTTGGAAACAAGGAATACTGAACTGGTACCGAGCCCCGTACCGGTCACCGACCGGTACGACATGGTATGGTACCATACCGGACCCCGTACCGAGTCCAAGAAATTATTAAAAAATGTCTTTCTTTTCCATGGCTATATTGTTTAACTTGAATCGGACCCAAACCGAGCCAAATATACCGGTACGGTACCGTACCATACCGTACCTATCCGGTACATGATTTTTTGAATAGCCCAGTATTCCGGACCGTTTTTCATGGATGAACCATACTGGCTCTTGGCCGGTATGGTATGCCAGAATCGGGTGGTTTGAGACGGTTCCGAGAACTCTGGTTGAAAATATGGCAAAAGATAATGATACTTGAAAGTTCGAAGTGCAATGGTTGCACTCCAAGAGAGAAGATGATAGTCGGTGTTGTAATCCACCGAGTGATGCCTGATACAGTAATACTTCAATCTGCCACAATCAAATATCTGATCCATTCTAAAATATAGTGCATATTAACTGCCCGACTGAGATCTAAACATGCTGTTTGGGCACATGTCAAGTGGCAAGTAGGTATACAAGGGCCACATGGGTGTCTAGGTGCTAAACAAGTGGATGGAGGGACCACATAGGTCCAGGTGGCTACTTTTAGAATGGCAGAGCATTGTCAATCCAATCCAAAGGGCTTGTCTGGATGCAATCAAATCCCATGCTTTTCTATGGATTAGGGCATTCAATGGAAATCCTAATCCTTATGGGAATACAATTTTTCATGTTCACTATTTGGATATGATAATAAAAGGTTCAAAAAACCATGAAAAGAAAGATACTTTATAGGGAAAAGAATTGTAGGCATAGATGTGGTACTCCCAAGGCTTAGGAGGCCAAGAGAAGAGCCATGGCATTGGCTCTAGGAGTCGTTTGGATCCTAGAACTAGGACCGGTTTGGTCCTAGGATAAAGGTTCAGCCCTCCACGGGCTTGAGATCCAAAAAAATTTGGATCTCGAGAGGGCTAATCCATGTTTGGACCAGGTTTGAATCTAAGAGGGTGAGAGCATATCAGGTCATAAGTGTACATGAGCTTGGATTGAGTGCAATCACATTGGATTAGCCTTGGAAGATGTTTGAGTTAGATTAGGTTCATGTTTCCTATTCCTAATTGGATTAGGAGGGCCTTTGGTTTATAAAAGGGCACACCATGTAAACCTGATTGGATAAAATTATAATAAAACTCTCTTCTTCCTAAATCAGAGCCCCTCTCTCCTTTCTCCCTCTCTCCTCATGCTGTACAAAAGGGTTTCACGCCAAAGGAATTGCATGCCCAAGAATAGAGCACAAGGTTTCTAGCACTAAGAAGGCTTTAGTGCTAGGGAGTTCTCCATGCCAGGAGCTCTTTCTCCATTCTAATATTCTATTTTGGCCGACCTAGATTCCAGCAAGAGGGGCATCCAAGACACACCAAACAGGACTCCTAGCCAGAATAGAAGTTGGGAAGCAGCAAAGGAATTTTGCACCAAACCTGGCAATGATAGGAGGAATTCTTGCCGCCAGGGTTTCTCTCTCCAATAGTTGTTCGCCCAAAGACTTGTGCACTGATCCCAAGCAAGAGGAAGCATGCCCAAGACCTTTCAAACAGACAGACTCCTTATCCCAATTAGAGTTTGAGCGGACAGGGAGGTTGTTAGTGCCAAGGTTTGGTGCTTGGCAAATCTGCCACTTGGAGAATCCTAGTCCAATTAGGATAGGAGCTGGTCGCCTCATTTTCTACTATCTAAACCCTTTTATGTCTGCCCTCTTGAACCTAGGGAGGTGTGTTTCAGATCTGAAACCAGAGAAGACATGCTCAGGTCCTTGGAATCAGATGCTGAGCTAGAAGGTTGGGTGCACCAAGATTCTAGGTGACAAAATTTTCTGCACCTAGGTACCGATTGTGTGCGGCTAGGATTTGGTTTTTGCTGCCCCAAATAAGTCCCAATCTGATTGGACTCTTGCCGAGACATCCATTGCTAGTCTCAGAATGTCCATGCTGAGGTTAGGCGGTCCTACATAGTATCAAAGCCTAGTGGAGTGTGGAAAGTGAAGGAGACATCATACAGAAATTCTGCACACTCCGTTCCATGATATTCTTCTCAATTATACTTTGTGATTAGTTTATGGTTGAGTTTGGCATCACCATGAGCAGCGGGATGAAAGTGGAGTTTAAAAAGTTCGATGGAAAGGGAGGCTTCTCAATATGGAGGGTGAGGGTGGAGGATTTGCTGGTCCAACTTGGATTGAATTCGATTTTGGAAGAAAAGCCGGAGGATAGACAAGAAGGCAATAAAGTTCATTGGAGAAGAGGGTGTGTTCAATGATTAGGGGTTGTTTGGTGGATGAGATTTTGTACATTGTACAAGATGAGAGGTTATCCAAAGGGTTGTGGTCGAGATTGCATACCATGTATATAGAAAAGAACATACAACAAGTTGATGCTGAAGAAGTAACTATACAGCCTTCAGATGCAGGAAGGCAGGAACATAGTTGGGCACATTCAGTAGTTCGACCAGATGAGCAGCTTACTATTGCTATAGTCGTTTCCTGGTAGCTTTGATCCATTGGTGATGATTCTGCTATATGGTAAGGAGATGCTACATTATGAGAAGATAGTATTAGTGCTCAGATCCAATGAGCAGAGGGGATGGATGACAAAGAAAAGTATTTTCCAAGAGGTTCTCATCGTAGAAAAGAAACCCAGAAGAGGGAAAGAAGGCAGCAAGCACAAGGAACGATCCAAGTCCCAGAAAGGTGGTAAGGAGAAAAGATGCTTCAAGTGCAATGAAGCAGAACACTTTAAATGGAACTGTCAACTTTAAAAGTGTAAGGGAAAAAAGGGGCTGATTCCCTGAGTTTCGTCACTAATTCAGAGGGGGAGGACTTTCTCTTGGTGATTTCAGAAGAGTCCATGATGTCTGGAGAATCCGAAACAGCTTCAATGGCAGTGGAGCAGCAAGAGATCCAATAAGGCAGCATTAGATAGTTAATTTCTGTTTCTGTTTTGCCTTTGCAGGAGCACCAAAAGAAGTCGATATTCAGGTGGAGCACCATCCAAAGGTGCCTCCATATGTAGAGGGAGGTTTGACAAAAGTTCAAAGCCGAAGGGTGCAAGAAAAGGAACAAAATTCCAACACTAGCAGTGGTTACATACTGCACGGGTCAATGCGGGATGTGCGAGTATTGGAGAGGTGTGGTGATGAGGACACCAGCTTACCTACAAAACTAGTTTGGACTCAAGCATAGGCTCGGCAACGATCCAGAGTATCGCCAGCACCAGCATCATCGTTATGGTTATAGAGGCCTGATTAGCCCTTACCTTAGTTGCTTTACTATTTCTTTTAGCTGATTTATTATACACTTAATTGGGTTTGTTAATTGGATTAGTTATTTTGTTTATTTGGATTCGGATTTGGATTGTTTAGCATTTAGAGATTCATTGACATGACTCTCCAATCATATATGCTGCCATATATTCAATGCTCCATTTTTTTGCCGTATAATTTTTGGTTGAACATTAGATAGCGTGCAAGCTTAGATCCACAAAGTTTATTATCCTACATGGACAAGATCAAGACTAAGGATCAAGCTTTAGTTTAATTTTAAATGAAAATTATATTTAAATAAAAATTATTATGTTATCCCATGAAGAGTCCATGTGCATCTTTTATTTTGTACTTTTACCTATATAAAGGCATTGGAATCATGAATAAAATTAATTTATTCTAATTACTTCTACCTTGATATTGAGATTGTGAAATTGGGTGTGAAGCCCTGTTCCTACATCAACTATCCCTCATCTTCTAGCTTGTACCACCCCTCCCTCTTCCATCTCCCATGCCCAGTTCTTCTTCTCATTCTATGCCATCTCTTAAATTTCTATTAGATCTAATTGCTTTTCTTCTTTGTTAATAAATTCCCCCCACAAATCGTGAAGAAGTTTCAAGGATATATCAAAGCATGGGCTCCGACAATTCCTTCAAACAAGAAGCCCGAGATCCACTTCAAGAAATGCTATTCAACCTGTATCTCGAGATCCTTAGTGCCTTAATGAGATCTAGTCTAGGATTTAATTCTATATTTGCTATTACCATATAGTAAGTTGAGTACTCCCTCTTTAGACCGGATCCGATACAAGTAGAATAATTTTAATCTAGATAGTTTCTTAACTAGCCTGTGATCCTTTTATTGAATAGTCTTAAAACTATTGCAAATGAGTAGCAATATCTAATTATTTTGTATTTTCACCTGCATCTTTACTTGAATTTGCTTAGCTACTGTATTTATAAAATTAGAACTTACATCATTCTGTATCATATTTGGTATCAGAGTACTAGGTTAGATTGAAATTAAGAGTTTTGCATCTTGGCTTGATATTAGTTCACATATGTCAAATCATGCCTCCTAAGCGGGTATACGATTTATCATATACTTATGACCCATGGAAGTAATGAGCTACGGCCGGACGTGATTTGAATAGCACACGAACAAATTCTTGCCTTTTGCATCATTTAGGTTAACTTTTATTATATATGTTTATTTATCTCGGATCTATGCAGCAAGTTTCAGGATACTCCTGAGATCTACTGCCAAAAATATTATTTTATAAAATTTTAAAAAATCAAAAAATTAGTAGTAATACCTAACTCACCAGGCATTTGGTGATTAAAATTTCATAAATATCTGAAATCATTTCACCCTCAAATTGATCTCTGAAAGTTGTTTCTGAATCTATCATATGTACATAATTTTTTTATCATACATGATCTGGTATTTCAAAGAGTCCCACCAATCTAAAAGTCCTAAATTCGTGAAACTTGATCCATTAGAAACTCTGAAATTCGAAGAAATTTTATCTAATATTTATTTTTTGAAAATAGTTAGGATAAAGTTTTGAAAATTTAGATTACTTCTCGTAAAAAAGAGTCTTAGATTTCTGCCTGCAGTCTATGACGTGTCATCTGCATTTAAATTTAAATTCCCGTCTATAGAAAAATTAAAGTTTTTTCCTGAAAACTAAACTTGATAAACATTCGAACCCCATAGTTTGAGCCAAAAACCCATTCAATTTCATTTTCAAATTTTATCTGCATGTTGGTTATGCGATTTATTCTGCTACATTTGGTTGCATCCTTTAATTGATCTAAGGGCACCAAGCATTACCAGATAAGATGAGGATTTCATTACCCTTCCTTGGCCCATAAACAACCCTCAGCATCAATTAAATCCAAACCTTAAAATCAAATAGAAACCAACTTAGGGTTTCCAAATGAGTTCGTTCACATGGTTCGACTGAAAGTGAGTTTGATTAACTTTACAATCCATTTTGGAAACTGGTATCTAAGGCAAGCGGTGAAGAGATAATTGCCAAAGCTAGCTCGTGGTTCTCTAATTAGGTCCTTGCGAAACCAAGGAGAGCCTCCCATGACTATAACCCTTACCTAGCTAATTGACAAATCTGGACAATAGGATCAGTTATACTCGATCGATTTGAGTTGCATTAAATCTTAGATCTAGAAAACCCTAAACTTGATTGTGCATGTGTATCCGAGCCAGAACCGAGCACCCACCTCTAGTTGATCAATCTAATTCTAGCATAGAACCCAATCTCACTGAATCTAATCCGATAAAATATAATCAGACAGTTGTGTAGAACAACGTTTTAGATCGCTTAAACGACCTGCCTGAGCGAATGACCTTATTAGAAGAAGATCGAATGATCCGACCTCGTGAACCCATCATAGATATTCCACCCCCACCAATAGGTCAGAGAGATCGATTCATATCCCTAGGCTTAAAAATAGGTCCAAGATTAAAGGACTGGCCCATGAGAATACTAATGGACTAAGATGATCAGATCCTCAAGAACATTAAGATTGAGGCACCCACTTTTGATGACAATTTAGATCCAAAATTATACCTCGATTGGGAGTCAAGCATAAACCGTTATTTTGATTGGTACGAAATATCTGAGGTTAGGAAGGTTAGGCTTGCCAATATGAAATTGATCTTGCAAGCTCGACTATACCTAGAAAATGTAAAACATTTACTCCTTCAAAGAGAACATGACCTAATAAGAACATGGGACGAATTGAAAGCCAAATTAAAAGAACAATACCTATCCATGTCCTATAATCAGTGTCTATTAGATCAATGATAGCGATTGGCCCAAGAAAATATACCTGTTTCTGAGTACATTACACGATTTGATGAGTTCGTTGTGTGTTGTGGTGTCACTGAGGATTATGCTATGACCTTATTTAGGTTATGAGCTAGACTTTGTGAGGATATTCAACGCAAGTTATACATGCATCAGGTCGCCACTTTAGAATAAGCCTACCAGGTCATGCTAGATTATGAATGCTTTTCTAGGTATTCAGTCCCTTATTGACCTGATCAGCGTGAGTCCACTAGTCGACCAATCCCATGTGGAGTGAGACCTAGTACCTTTAGAGGACCTACTAACTGATCCATAGCACAGAGACCAACATCTAGTAGAGAAGATAAGGAATAACACTGATCAAGTCATGTGTTATAAATGTCAAGGAATTGGTCACTTTGCAGCCCAATATCCTATTAAAGCCTTACATATAGGTGACTAGGATGAAGAGGAAATTCTGAATAGCGAGGAAGAAGTGTAAGAGACTAACTCTACGTTTGCTGAAGAATTTGAGAGATATAATAATGAAAATCAAGATTCACCCGCACTCAATCATAATGATGCACCCTTAGGCATAGTTAGGTATATCATAGCCTAGCCCAAATAAAGTGAAGATTGGCATAGGACTGCGATATTCTATACTTATATAAAACTGGTGAACAAATCATGCAAGGTTATCATTGATAGTGATAGTTGTATAAATGTCATATCAATTGATGCCATCAAGAAATTAGGATCGATCTTAGTTGAACACCCTAGTCCTTACAGAGTTTCTTGGATCGACACAACATCCATTCTGATTAAGTATAGGTGTCACGTACCTATTCAATTTAGTTTGTGTAAGGACAAGATTTGGTGTGATGTCCTATCTATGGAGGTAGGTAAAGACCATGGCTATTCGATTCAGATGTTACACTTTTCGGTCGATCTAATTCATGCTCTTTCACTTATAACAAAAAGAAAGTTAAGATAAATCCGTCTCAACCCACATTCAGTAAGAACTTCGAATCAACCAAAATTAAAGAATTTGGAAAGAACAAAGATTTGAATTTAATGAGTACGAAAAAGATTGAAAAGGAAATGAGTCAAGGTTCTACTTTTTAGATGTTAGTAGTTCGAGAAATTAGTGAGCCCACTCAAATTGAATACCCCTCAGAAATCAAGAGATTTCTTAATGAATTTGATGATATTTTTTTCAATGATTACTGGATAGATTACCACCTATAAGAGGTATATGACATGCAATTGATCTAGTTCCTAGTTCCACCTTACCCAATTTATCCCATTACTGATTAAATCTGACTAAACATGATGAATTGAAGATATAAATTGATGAATTAATTAAAAAGAGATTCATTAGGACGAGTTTGATCCTTGTGCTATACCTACTATACCTGTATTATTGATCCCTAAGAAAGATGGCTTTTGAAGGATGTGCATTGATAATTGTGCCATCAACAAGATCACGATCAAATATTATTTTTCCATACCCCACCTTGACGACATGTTGGACATGATCATCGGAGCCACTATCTTTTCAAAAATAGATCTGAAAAGTGGTTATCATCATATTCGAATCAGACTAGAGAATGAATGAAAAACAATCTTTATAACTAAGGATGGTTTGCATGAATGATTAGTTATATTTTTCATATTGTCAATACACCTAACACATTCATGAGACTTATGATTTAGGTGTCTCATGATTTAGGTACTGAGACCATTTATGGGAGTCTATGCTGTTGATTATTTGACGACATTCTTATCTATAGTAAATCCAAGAAGAAACATTTAGACCACTTTAAGCAAATTTATCAAACCTTGAAAACTGAAAACCTATATGCAAACCTTAAGAAATGCGCCTTTATGATTAATTGTAAGGTCTTCTTACATTTTGTCATTATACCTGAAGGTATGTTTGCTAATCCTGAAAAGGTTAAAGCGATAGTAGAATGGCCAGTACCTCAGAACATCCATGATGTTCGAAATTTTCATGGTATAACCACTTTCTCTCGATGATTTATAAAAGGGTTTAGCATCATTATGGCCCCAGTTACCGATTACATTAGGAAAGGCCAATTTAAGTGGACCAATAGTACTGAAAAAACCTTTCAAGAGATCTAGGAGCGAATGAGTAAAGCATTCATACTTAAATAACCTGATTTTTTCAAAGTATTCGAGGTTGCTTGCGACTCTTCGGGAATTGGAATAGGTGGCGTTTTGAGTCAAGGATATCCTATAGCCTTTTTCAGTGAGAAACTTAATAAGACTAAACAAAGGTACTCCACCTATGATAAAGAACTTTGTGCTGTGGTACAAGCCCTTCAATATTGGAGACATGTTACTACATGAATTTGTCCTATACTCTGATCATGAAACACTTAAATTCTTGAATTCACAAAAAAAAATAAATCCTAGACATGGTAAGTGAGTAGAATTTTTTTAGGCTTATACTTTTATGCTAAAACATAAGTCAGAACCGGAGAACAAAGCGGCCGATGCTCTTAGTCGATAAGTCACCCTTTTGTCTATCTTGAGTGCTGAAGTTACGGAATTTGAAAAGCTTAAGAATGAGTATGAGGAATGCCCGGGCTTTGATAAGGTTTTTGAAACCCTACGAAATGGACCATCAATCGAGCATAGCGAGTTTTATCCTACAAGATGGTTTTCTTTTCAAAGAAAACAAATTGTGTGATCCTCGGATATTAGTTAGAGACTTTCTAATTTAGAAAGTACATGCCGGAGGTTTAGCAGGATACTTCGATAAGAACAAAACAATAGAGATCATAAAAGTCTAATTCTATTGGCCTAGTCTTCAACAAGACGTTGCTCGTGTAGTAGACAAGTATAGGACATGTGCCATAGCAAAGCAAACTAAGAAAAACATTGGCTTATACACTCCACTGCCAATTCCTACTTGTCCATGGAAAGATGTAAGTATGGACTTTGTGTTAGGATTGCCACGAACTCTAAGGAAACATAACTTTATTTGTATCGTAGTTGATCGATTCTCTAAAATGGCTCACTTTCTACCTTGTTCGAAAACATCATATGCCTTTAAGATAGCCCATCTTTTTCTTGACGAGATTATTAGGTTACATGGGTTACCTAAATCCAGTGTCTAATAGAGATGCCAAATTCATGAGTTAGTTTTGGAAGACCTCATAGCACATGTTAGGAACAAAACTAAAATTCTCTTATGTCTATTACTCTCAAACAGATGGCCAAATTGTAATGAATATAAGTTTAGAAAACCTACTAAGATGTTTGGTTGGTAAACAAGTGTCAAATTGGGATTTGATTTTACCATATGCTGAATTTGCTTATAATAATTTGTCAATAGATCAACTGGTATGTGTCCTTTTGAGATTATTCATGATTATAAAACTAGGAAATCGATAGACTTGATTGTTTTACCTGTGCAGGTTATAGTATCTCATTCAATTCAGGATTCTGCATAACATATTAGAAATTTGTATATAAAAATTAGCAAACAAATTGATGTCAATAATCAAATTTATAAACGATTAGCAGATTCACATAGGCATGTTCAATTATTTAATGAAGGTGATTATGTAATGATAAGGGTTAGACCAGAATGGTTCTCATTCGAAACAGTTAGGAAATTGTATGCCCGTAGAGCAAGACCATTTAAGATTTTGAAATGATTAGGATCACATGCATATGTTATAAATCTACCATCAGATTATGGAATAAGTTCTACATTTAATGTATCAAATCTGGTAGCCTACAAGGAACCAATAACAATACCCAGTGATCCGTTTGAGCTTGTTCCATCCTTTGAGAGTGAACCCTTACCTAAGTGTCCACTTCCAAAAGCACAAATTTATAAGAAAGATGAACAGATTGAAAGAATCCTTGATGAGCAGGTAGTAACCATACGAAGTCAAGGATATCAATGCTTCCTAGTTCATTGGAAAGGTTGTCCCGAGTTAGATGATTCTTAGATTACTCATGAGAAGTTGCAAAGGATTGCCTCGGACCTTCTTGAATAATACCTGAGCAGGGTTGGTACACCCCAACCTAGGAGAATTGATGAGGACATCAGCTTACCTACAAAACCAATTCAGATCAAGCACAGGCATGATGACAATCCAGAATATCGCCAGTACTAGCAGTATCGTTATGGCTATAGAGGCCCGATTGGTCCTTACCTTATTGCTTTACTATTTTTTATAGCTAATTTATTGTACACTCAATTAGGTTTGTCAATTGGATTAGTTATTTTGTTTATTTGAATTCAGATTTGGATTGTTTAGCATTTCGAGATTCATCGACAGAAGGACTCTCCAATCAGATATGCCGCCATAAATTCAATGCTCTATTTTTTCTTGTCATATAATTTTTGATTGAACATTGGATAGCATGTAAGCTTGAGTCCACAAGTTTTATTGTCCCACATGGATAAGACAAGGCTAAGAATTAAGCTTTAGTTTAATTTTAAATGAAAGTTGTATTTAAATAAAAGTTATCATATTATCCCATGAAGAGTTCCTATATACCTTTATTTTGTACTTTTACTTATATAAAGGCCCTGGAATCATGAATAAAATTAATTTATTCTGATTATTTCTACCTTGATATTGAGACTATAAGATTGGATGTGAAGCCATCCCTTCTCTTCTTGCTTTCATCGTCCCTCCCTCTTCCATGCATGTCCAGGTTTTTCTTATTCCACGCCATATCTTAAAATTTTGTCAGATTTAATGGCTGTCCCTCTTTGTAATAGATCCCCTCAATGAATCGCGAAGGAATTTCAAAGATATATCAAAGCTCATAGCTCTGACAATTCCTTCATAATAACAAGCTTGAGATCCACTTCGAGAAATGCTGCTCAACCTAGATCTTGAGATCCTTAGTGCCTTGGTGAGATCTAATCTAGGATTTAATTCTATATTTATTGTTGGCTAATAGTAAGTTGAGTGCTCCGTTCTTAGGCTGGATTTGATATAAGTAGAATAATTCTAATCTAGGTAGTTTCTTAACTAGCCTGCGATCTTTTTTTGAATATCGTAAAACTATTACAAACATGTAGCAAAATCTAATTATCTTGTATTTTCACTTACATCTTTATTTGAATTTGCTTAATTGCTACATGTATAAAATTAAAACTTACATCATCCTGCATTGACGGCCTTGAGAAGATGGTGTCACATTATCATTGAAGCGAGAGAGGGTCTTGATACCTATAAAGAGGCCGAGTCAAGCCAAGGTAGAGATAGGTAGGCTCGAGCTAGGATAAGAGAGTTGCAATCCCTTCAGAAAAGTTGAGACAATGGTTGGTGCAGGTGAAAAGGAATATAGAGCCTACAGGATGGTGTCCAAATGCAAGGAGGACCTTCAATAAAGGTAGAGGTGGATTTCTCAGCGACTTTCAAGGGAGCTTCAAAGATCAAGGGCATGGCATTCGTGATAGGGTTTGCATAGGAAGCTATTGGGTACACGACGGTAGTAGGTTGCAGACGGACGAAAAATTTGTCAAGGCTTATGGGCACCAAGTAGAAATTGTAGACATAGATATAGTACTCCCAAACCTGGGAGGTTAGGAAAGGAGCTATGGCATTGGCTCTAGGAGTTTAGGGCAGGTTTGGATCCTAGGAATAAGACTGGTTTGGTCATGGGATGGAGAAGTTCAGCCTTTACGGGCCAGAGCTCCAGGAAATTTGGATCTTGAGAGGACTAATCCATGTTTAGAACATGTTTGGGTCCAAAAGGATGAGAGCACATCAGGTCATGGGTGTACATGGACTTGGATTGAGTGCGATCATATTAGATTAGCCTTGGAAGATGTTTAAGTTAGGTTAGGTTCATGTTTCCCGATTTATAATTGGATTAGGAGGGCCTTTGGTCTATAAAAGGGCACACCATGTAAACCTATTTGGATGGATCATAATAGAACTCTCTTCTCCCTAAACCAGAGCCTCTCTCCATTTTTCTCTCTCCTCACACTGTCTAAAAAAGTTTTCACACCAAAGGAATTGCATAACCAAGAATAGCGCACAAGGTATCTAGCACTAAGAAGGCTTTAGCACTAAGGAGCCATGTGGGGGCTCTCTCTCCTCAACGCTGATCTTCTATTTTGGCCAACCTAGATTCCAACAAGAGGAATGTCCAGACACCCCAAGCAGGACTCCTAACCAAAATAGGAGTTGGGAAGCGGCAAAGGAATTTAGCACTAAACTTGGTAGCGCTAGGAGAAATTTTGCCACTTGGATTTCTCTCTCCAATAGTTAGCCGCCCAAAGACTTGTGTGCTGATCCCAAGCCAGAGGAGGCATGCCCAAGACCCTTCAAATAGGACTCCTATCCCAATCAGAGTTGGAGCAGAAAGGGGGGTTGTTAGTGCCAAGGTTTGGCACTTGGAGAATCCTAGTCTAACTAGGATAAGAGTTGGTCACCTTGTCTTTCTACTATCCAGACCCTTTTTGTCCGTCCCCCTGAACCTAGGGAGGTGTATTTCAGGTCTGAAATCAGAGAAGACACGTTCTCAAGTCCTTGGAATCAGGTGGTGAGCTAGAAGGTTGGGTATGCCAAGATTCTAGGAGGCAGAATTTTCTGCACCTACCTACCGATTGTGTGCAGCTAGGATTTGGTGTTTGTTGCTCCAAACAAGTCTCAATCTGATTGGACTCCTGTTGAGACATTCATTGCTAGTCTCCGAAGGTCCACGTTGAGGTTAGGCGGTCCTACAAGAACATCACTTGTTTGGATTTTTTCTAACCCATGCTTTGTGAGTGGAGTCCATCACTCAGTTTCTTGACACAAAACAATGCCCCTTCAAGTAAAACAGCACCCTCTCTAAACCTGTCCTTTTCTCATCTGCCCCCTATCCCTCCCACTCTTTACTTGAATGGCCAGCCTTCGCATTCCAATCTGCACGAGTGCAGAGCCTACCAAGATGGTTAAAGAAGGAAGACAAAGAAGAAACAGATTAGAAAAGGAAAACGGAGAAGATATGCCAGGGTTGTTGACATGTAGAGGGATCTGCCATAATGCTTTAGTAGTTTGTTTTCTTTTGGGGTATTATTTCTCTTATATTTGGGAATTGGGACACTAAATCATGATTAAAGTATGGGATAGGCAATCAGAAAAGGTGTTTAAGTTTAATTAAAATGAACTCATCTTCATTGCTTTCCTTCTGAAATGAAGAAGATTGGATGGTATTCTCTTGTTTGGCAGTCATGACACACTAGATTGTGATAATGGTGTTAGCCATGGATTCAGATATTCAACATTATGAACTTTCTTTAGTTGTATTCCTTAACCATATAGAAAAAGAAATAATTATGTATTTTGCTACAATCAGCCAAACAACAAATACGGAAAAAGCAAGGTCAGTTTTTTTCTTTTTCTCCTATAGCATTATTTTCGTCCTACATTTTTTCAGTCCTTCGGAAATTTTGCCCAAATATCTAAATAAGCCGAAATGTTATGTTAAAGCCAAAACATGATCCTGAATTTAACTAAAAATCTTGGTTGCATAACAAATATGGAGTTATAAATGAAATGACTTAAAAAGGCATCAAAATCTCAACTAGTACTTGTGCCCTCATGCATAAAGATATAGTAACCCATACTCTCATATTACTAAAATAAGAAGTATTCATGATCTTTTGATTGGCAAATGGTTTTCCAGTAATTGTACTGATCAAGAATTATTCAAAGATTCATAATTCATGATTTACTCGTGAATGATTCAAGACTCAAGGTTGTTGAGGATTACAATTAACAAGGCATGTTCTGCTCTTGGTGGCAGTGCTCTTATTCTTTGACAATCTTGCAACTCCCATGTTTTTTTCAAATGAATAAGTAGACGAATCTAGTAACAGTTCTATATCACTTATTCTTCATATACCCTTTTTAAGTTTTATCATTTAAATAATTTCCAAACTTTTGTCATGTAAATTGACCGGCCCCACCGCCCCCCCCCCCCAACCTCCCAAATGACCGATCTTTGGCATTGGCCTAATTAGCCACAATCTTCTGACAATGCGTGGTAACGCCTATTTCCTTTGCAGTGTCTACATGGTAATGCATTGGTTTAAGAAGTATATAGTGCTACAGATTCTAGTGATTTTTAATTACCATTCCATAACTCTCAAGCATTGTCCTGATCAACTGCATCAGCCTCATGAAGGACTTCAGATTAGTAACATATAAGTATAAACAAAGCTGAATGTTCATAATGCAGAACATCCTTCAGAAAGAAATTACATTATTTAAAAATTAGCAGCATAACGCAGCAGATTCTAGTAGTCAAAATGAATGAGAAATCACCCAAATGTTGAATTGAATATAGACTACAAGGGAGGGGACCCTTAACATTAATGCTTTAAAGCAGAATTAACTCATAGCAACTTAAGATATAATCAAAACCAATCAGCCAAAAAAAAGAAACGGGATGGATTAAAGAGACCTTCCATACTGTTGGACGGATTCCGTCGCCATCAGGAATACCCTGGCACGTCAATCTTCTCAATTCCCCAAGATTTACTACCTTCTTCGACAACTAATCAACACAAGCAAATCACCAAACAAAATCCAAACAAGATAAAACCAAATTTGGACCAATGAAAGCATAGAAACCCTAACCGTGAGCTTGAACTCGGCCAGCAGTTGGGACTGGAGGGAGTCCTCCTCCGGCAGGACCCTCGACGGGCTCGGTCCCTCTCTGGTCGCGTCGGGGAGCGGCGGCGGCGGCGGCGGCGGAGGAGGAGGAGGAGGAGAAGGATCGGATGGCGGCGGCGGAGGTCGAGATGGCGGATCGGGCGAGTTGTATTTGGTGGCGTATCGGGCGTCGGAGGGATGGGAGGACCAGAGCGGGCTGTTGAAGCCAATCGGGGACGCCCTTCTTCCCCATAATTCCCGTTTCCCCGGCTCCCCCCTCCTCACCACTCGTGCCGTAACGTATCGGACAATTGGAGCTCCGCTCTCTCGTTTGCTTACGTTTCCTAGCGGCGACCGGTTGGTTGCGGTCGAAGGAGTGGAAGAGAGATCTAGAAAGCAGCTGGAGGGCGTTTTTGTAAATGTAAGCCGTGCCAGGGTCTTCGAATGCGGGAAGGAGAGAGGAGAGAGGAGAGAGGAGAGAGGAGGGGAGAAATGGTGACGCCACGAAGGGAGTCTCTTTCGTCATGAAGATCCGCAACACGGTTTTTAATAAAATAAAATTGATTTTAACAATATTTTTCAGAAAAGTGAAATGAGATTTCAAATAATTTTTTCTTAATAACTGATCGCACATAATACAAAATTTTAATATTTATTTAATTAAAAATTTATTTAATAAAATTTATTATTTAGAAATGTTAAATAAATTGGATTGGATTGGATTATCAGTGATCTCGACTTTATCTAATTCTTTAGTCAGATCTTAATATTTATCTAGATCTAATTTAATAAAAAATCAGGCTAAATCGAATCAGATCTATAATCAAACTTTTTGATTCAATAAATTATTTATGTTAGATTATATTTGTTGATGCTGAATCTTCGTCGATCAGATGGAGTGGTTCTTTCGCTAGATTGCCATTGACCGGAACTGCAAAACAGATCCCTGACCAAAGATTTTCCAACGGGGGACACTCCGATACCAAAGACGGAAGAAACTCAGGCAGCAGCAGAATGGAGAGTTTCCGGAAGCAGAGAGGGAAAAGAAATTTAAATTGCAAGAATGAGCCAAGCTTATCTCGAGTGTTCCCTCTTACCAGTATTTATAGGCTCCAACGTAACTACTTACGGTTATGAAAGCTGGCAAATGTAACCACCTCATAATTGTAAATAGTGGCGATCGAAAAATCAGTTATTTTGGAGCTTATCTGATCTGAGGATTTTGACCATGTGGGTGATTGTAATAACTAGAACAGGGTTGGCTGTTCTAAGATTGAAAAGATCCACATGCTTAATAAGTCTCTCTTTTTTAGAGTAGATCCGAAGTGAGCTCAACATTCTATTTGGTAGCGCTCCTAAAGGGAATGTTAGCTACACACTTTAGAGAAGTCTTTTTGGAAATAACGAAAGTAAGCACTTATAGTCCAGAAAATGAGATAATATGCCCTTCGGATTATATTGAAAGAATAAAGCCGAAGATATTCACTTGAAATGCTAAGTCTTCGGATCAAGATGACAGCACAAAAACGAAGACATAAGGTTAATAAGCTTGGCTTGAAACCATAGATGTAAGGATATTAGGCATGGTCTTCGGACAAAGATAATGATACAAAGCCGAAGACAAGGCTAATAAACTTATCTCCTGGAGCAAGATGAGGATATGAAGCCTTAAATATCAGACATGGTCTTCAAATCAAGATAACGATACGGGGCGAAGATGAGGCTGATAAACTTATCTCCTGGGCCAAGATAAGGATACGAAGTCGTAAATATCAAACATGGTCTTCGGACCAAGATAAATATACGAAGCCGAAGATGATGTTGATAAACTTATCTCCTGGACCAAGATAAGGATACGAAGTTGTAAATATCAAACATGGTCTTCAGACCAAGATAAATATACGAAGCCGAAGACACAATATCCTTTTGTAGATTAGAATCTTTATCAAGCCTAGTAGACATTTTTCTTTGTATGTTGATTTGACAAATTAACCCAAAAATTGAAATTGGTTTAAAGAATGACCCATAATTAATTGAAATAAAATCGGGATATCATAACAGCTGCCCCCCACTCCCAAGTTCGAAATGATTAAATTTCGAAAAATGGGAGTACTTGAAATATATCATTTAGCGGTAACTGATATACCATGATGGAGTTAAACCCCGACACGTCTTTTTGCAATAACTGCTTGGTGGCGCGAGAGACGTGGAGAAGACACGTGTCATCGTCTCATTTGTTGTTTCAAAAGAAACGTTTCAAATCTGGAAAACTTAGAAAAATTCTTTAGAAAAGATTTTTATTTTACCGAGGGGCACTTGGCAATCATCTGGAGGCTGATCACAGTTGAGAAATCATCGTAGCCATTCACGTCACTTCATACGGATCGCAGCCACCGCTTCATTAATGGGTGAGTTTAGGAAATCGTACCCATGATCGAGGTTGGTGATACGGCATACGATCGAGGAGATTTCTGAAGCGTCTCGAACCCCACAATCTCAGTTATAAAAGGAAGAGAGTTTCAGAAGAAGAATTTCCTCGCATTCGCGCTCCATCTTCCTTTCATCTCGTGCTACAGTCCGCCATTTTTATCCCTTCAGAGGTTAAAGGCCCTTCCTCCCTTTCTCCTTTCTTCTTCTTTACAATGTCAGAGTCCGCTATGAACCCTTCTTCTAGCAGAGGTTCACCAGGGGGTGAAACTGATAAGGAAACACCAAAAAGGGAAATCGATAGGAGTTCGCCGGTAGGGGTTCGCCGGGAGGCGAAACCAGTAAGAGGAAAAACTTTAGTAGGAAGAGAAGCCCGGAAAGATCGTCTGATTCCGTCGCCAATTCTTTTTCACTTGCTAAAATAAAAGAGGTTAAGCGACATTTTCACATCCCACGGACCTTCAAAATTATCCTTCCAAAATCCAAAGAAAGGGTAGAAACCTTCCATGCAATCCATTGCTATATATAAAGACCACCTCAAGGCTGGTCTTCGACTTCCACTTCACCCTTTCTTTACAAAAATATTTAACCTTTACCAAATAGTACCGGCTCATTAATCCCCAACAGCTTTAGGAACATTTGTGGATTTCTAGTTCTTTGCAAACTTAAGAATGTAGAGCCAAAGACATCCTTGTTCACCCTTTATTTATGCTGAAAAGAGATTTCCACGCAAAGGGTGGTGAGTCATAGGTCCTCGGCCAGGCTGAAGATAATAAAAGGAATCCCCAATGCAATACATGGGTGGAAACCTTGCTTTTTCTTTGTATATTACACCCATTGGGATTCAATACTGACTGGAAAGCTCCACGTTTGAATGCAAACACCGGAAAAAGGGTTCTGAAAGTCGATCTCAAAGACTTCGATACTTTGTCAGAACCGGAAATTCCTTCATTTAAAGAATTGTTGAAGGAAGAAAACCTTCACCGAGCTCACATCAGCGAAGTCCCAGTATTAGGTATAGAGATATAGTGGTTCGGATTTTCCTTCTTTCCATTCTCTTTCTTTATATTAATGTAATGACATCTTTGACTGCAGGTGCACCAATGAAGCCGCAACTTGACAAAGTTTGATAGGCTTCAAGGAAGAGGGTGGTGTCAGTCCCAGCGACATCTGAAGTCCGAAAGAAAAGAAGAGCTGAAGAGGGCTCGAGCACTCCTCCGATGAGGCCCACATCGGATGAAGACATATCTCCCACCAACTTACCAAATCCACCTGAGCCTTCAAGGAGTCCATCCCCGAAGAGGCCTTCTCCGAAGAGTCCTTGTCCGATGCCCCCTCCAAATCAACGTGATTTGACATTTGATAGGAATTCCCTAATTGCACCTCCAAAGGAGAAAAGAAAGGAAAGATCAAAGTTTCAATCTGAAAACGAACCTAAGTGGAATGCCTCTTCGGAAGGAGATGTAATGTAGACTTCACTATCTTTTGGATAGAGAGGGCTTAGAGAACCCTGATCTAGCTAGGGAGCTGATGAAGCGCATGCTTCTTCCGAAAGACTGGGACAAAACTAAGTCCCGATGCATTGAAGAAGTCTCTGATTCAGTGTTCTCATCAACACTGAATGTAAATATCGGATTGTATTTTCAAAGCATAAATTTGTTGCTGCTAACTCTTTAATCTATTAACGCAGATGATGCATGACATTACTATCATGGAGGAAAGCATCTTCAACTTCGGAGATAACTATAAAAGAATGAAGGAGAAGGTGAAAGCAGCTGAAATTGAGAAGGTAGTAGCCGAAGAGCAGAGGCAGGCTATGGAGGAAAAGCTTGCCCAAAGCGATGCTTTAGTTCAGAGCTTGAAAGCTAATATAGAGAAGACCCAATCGAAGAACTATGAACAAAAGCGAGACTTAAAAAGAGAAAGAACAAAGTCCGATCTTTGGAAGCTTTACTTAAAGAAGCTTATCAAAAATCCGAAGAGACTACCAAGAAGATCGAAGAAGCTGCCGAAGAGATTCGATCTTTGAAAGATCAGCTGAGGAGGGCAGTAGAGGACTATAAAGCATTTTGACTTTTGAAAATAAGATGGTTGAAGCAAGAACCCACAGCTATAAATGAGGCTTCAATGATGAGGTGAAGGAAGTACAAAGCCTTTATCCAGATTTGGACATTTCGGGGATTCAATTGTTCGATCTTGAAAGTCCAAATGAGCCCGAATCACAAGAGGGTCCCGAAGCTCCATTGATAGTTGAAGAAATGGCCAATCCAGTCGAACTTACTCAGACTGAAGACATTCCAGCAATGGAGAACTTGTAACTTTTTTTTCCTCTTTTTGGAAATGTAAACGCCCCATTAATGAAGATATATTTCAGTAAGATGTTTCTTTGTGAATGTATATGTGTGAATGGAAATTGTCATAAGTAAAAAGTCTTCGGATTAGAACATAATTGAAACCTCCGAAGTATATTATAATACTAAGTTCTCAGACTTAGAACAATAATCTTTTAATAAACAAAATTCTCAATTCTGATCCAGGATGCCAAGTCTCCAATCATAAGCTAAGTCTTCGGACTTAAGATAATTCCGTAAAATTGAGATAAGAGAAAATTAAGCCTTCAGACTAGAAAATTTACTAAGTCTTCGGACTTAGGAATGATTTCATATAATTATGAAGAACACCAAATCTCTAGACAAGAGCCAAGTCTTCGAGCTTGAGAGAATTCCAGATAATTAAGACAAGAATCTCTTATTCGGATTTGAAAATTCACTAAGTCTTCGGACTTATGACAAATAGACCGTGTGGATCATCTGCATCCTTATCATGAATGAAAGGTTGATTAACCTTTGGCATTTTTGTGGGATGGATCACTTGGACCATCTTTATGCCTTTGTTCAAGGATTAAGATAGGCTAATTGGCCTACCTCGGTATTGGTAGAGTAGATCACGGAGATCATTCTCATGCCTTTTTGGAATGGAATTAAGACAGGCTAATCATGCCCACCTCAGTACTTTGTGAGGTAGATCACGGAGATCATCCTCATGCCTTTTTTGATAAGATGGACTAGTTAAGCCCAACTCGGCACTTCGTATGGTAGATCACGGAGATCATCCTTATACCTTTAAGAAAAGAAAATTAAGATAGACTGGTTAAGCTCACCTTGGCATTTTGTACGGTAGATCACGGAGATCATCCTCATACCTTTTAGAAATAGAATTAAGATAGAATAATTAAATCTATCTTGATGACCTTGAATAAAACCTTTATTGATATACTTGCGGAGGTTTTGTACATTCCAAGGTCAAGGTAGTAGAATACCCTCTAAGATTTCCAACCGGTAAGCTCCAGGTCGAATAACCTCTTTGATTCGGTATGTCCTTCCCATGTAGGAGAGAGTTTACCCTACTCAGTTAGTTTGGATACTTCAGACTTTCGCAGAACTAGATCTTCAAGACGAAAGGTCCGTTCTTTTATACAAGAGTTGTAATATCTTGCCATTTTCTACTAAACACAGCCATTTTCAACTGTGCTTAAAGTTGTGTGCCTTGTAGTAAATCCAGGTCAACTCTTCGGCGTTCAAAGTTTTCGGGCTCTTCGTAGTGATCAATCCGTAGAGATTGCAAAGAGACCTTTATGGGAAGGACTACTTCAGTACCATAAGATAGATGAAATGGAGATTCACCAGTAGCTATTCTGAGAATAGTTCGATATGTCCAAAGAACGGAGTTTAACTCATTGGCCTATGACCCTTTAACATCATTCAATCTGGTTTTAAGACCATGAAGAATAGTCATGTTTGTCACTTCAGCTTCTCCGTTACATTGAGGATGTGCCACTGAAGTAAGCTTGTGAAGAATATGATATTGGGTGCAGAAGCTCCTAAATTTCAGGTTATCAAACTGTCTTCCGTTGTTAGTTATTATAGAATAGGAAATCTGGTGGGGACACCGGAGGCACCAGAATAAGACAGAGGCTTTTCAACCCTCTGTTAATTGATCAATAATTTATGAGTCCATCTGTAATAAGGGCTTAGCTCATCTGAGTCCTTTTAGTTATTATTTGAGTATTTTTAGTGGTTATTTCAGTCCTGTACTAGTCAGCTCATGTTGAGCTAGTTCAGTCCAATGCTAGTCAGCTCATGTTGAGCTAATTTATTTTTTGAGTCCTGTCCAAGCATACTGAAGACTCAAGACTATATCATATAAGTGAAGACCAAGTCCAACTAGATTGAAGACATGGAAGTATAGCACAAGTCCAACCCAGCTTGAAGATTTGAAGACCCCAGGAGGAAAATTCAGAAATCCTGATTTCTTGCATATGCCCTCCAGATGCCCAGATTCTCTTCCAGATGCCAAAGTATATTCATAGATAAGGGTATCCATGATTCCAGAGGTCCATCTGCATCCTAGCCCAAAGAAATCAAGCCCAGGTGCCAAGCCCAAGCCCCTAAGAAGCAAGATACCAGGGAATATTCCTGCTACCTGGCTACCAGGCCACCCAGCTTCCAGAGGCCCAAACCCATGCACCCGAGCCCCTTTGGGCTGGCCTTTTGCTGCTCCTAGAAGCCCAACACGCCCCCTAGGCATCCTTGGAGTCTTGACCAAGTCAAGAAAATTTTTAGGGATTTTTCTACCTAATATTTCCTTATTTCTAGCTAGGGTTTGAGAGGGAAAAGGATTCTTATGTAAAGACTTATGTACCCTTACTTGGAGCCCAAGGTTAGGGTCTATTTAAGGGACCCTAGCCTCTTGTATGAGAAGATTTTTTGATGAATGAAAACCTTGAGTTCTTTCTATTGAGTGGTGTGATACCCTGCTGTGTGCATAAAGGGGTTTGTGAGAGTTCTTTTTCCCGGTGTTTGCAATCATCTTCCTGCTGCCAACAAACCCTCCAGATCCTGGACGCCCACTCCAAAGAAGCCTTCCCTAGCATTTTTTCTTTGTTTTCTTGTTCCTTTGTGAGCTTTCTAACCCCTGACAGGTCGTTTGCAGGTCCCTGAGTTCCTACGAATCCAACGACTCTAGCCAAGCCTCAATCGAATCATCGAGCAGAAAGCCGGGTATCCGCGGGTCTTTGGCTCGGTTTTCCAGGCCGCATCTGTCGAGGAACGAGAGACCCCTTCGCTGCGATCTTCACAGATATTGTCAGGTACACCCCTCTACCTCCAGTAGTTTATTGTAGGAGAACTTGCCATAACCGAGGCTTCTCAGCCCCGGCGGTCCTTCTTTGCTACTTTTCTAGGTCCTAATCTGCATGCTGATCTTCAAAAAATTCATACAAAATTCCCTACAAATAATTTTGATCTAAAATTTGGGAATTAATCACCTAACTCAACATGTAAAACATACAAAAAAAAATGGCATGCATATTAGTCCCCCATCATTGGTATCAGAGCTTAGATTAGGACTTATTTTCTGCAATTTTTCAGTCCGTATATACTCTGTTATTTTAATTATTTCTCCCTGTTAAAAACTCCAAAAATTCTAAAATTTATTTTCTTGGATTTATCATAATTCACAATAATTTTAAAGTTTTTACAGATTTTATTATGGCCTGTGAATTTTCTGCAAGCCGAAATAGGGCCTGCAATTTTTGGCTCTATTTTTTTTAGCAAGACAAGTTTGGAAGTTTTAGGGTTTTGTTTAGGAGTTTTTGCATATTCTTATTTTAGTATATTTCCAGTATATTAGGCCATGATTTGCAAGTTTTCTTATATTAAAAAATACCAAAAAAAAAATACATATCCTCCAAAAATACCAAAAAAAATATCTAAACCCTAATTTGCATCCTCATCTGCCTGCCATCATTGCATAATTTACTTTTAAGGGCACTCTTGCTATATCAGATGGGGGGAGGATTTGATCACCTCTCCTTAGCCCAAAACCACATCCCTTGCATTCAGTCCCAAGCCTTAACCTAAAATTAATTAGACTTAATTTGCCCTAGTGGGCTAGGGACACCAACTGGTCGGGTCCGGGCTAGTGTTAGATCACTGTGTCAAGTTAACCTGTGTGTGCCTTGTGCTCAGTGTCTAGAACAGTGGTTTAGGGATTCAATCCTGAAGGGCTTGTGTGCTGGTCCGCCTACCTGGCCAATCTTGATTGGTGCCTAGGATTGGCAATCAGGGACCTAACACTCCCTTACACTTGCCTGGCTGAGTACAGGGTTACTATAGGCTAGTTTGCCACCCTGATTGAGCATCTACTTTGGACTCTAGGTCTAGTCAGCTATAGTCGGTCTGATCGAGTCTTGCATGAGCACTAGATTAGGAGTTTCATATCACCCACCTCCTTCACAAATGTCTGAACCCATGGAAAATTTACAAGCCCAAATAAAAGCCCTAGCTAATCAAATGGCCCACATGACTACCCAGTTAACTCAGTCTGCTACCCAAACCAACAATAGAATTGACCATCTTGCCAATAGGTTTGACCAGTTAGGAGGCCGTGTAGGGACCATAGCAAGAACCCATGGGTCACGATCTGAGCCAGATCCTGAGTCCCCTCAACCTAGGAGAACCCCAAACCCTGATCTATACCATGAGGTCGAACCTAGGAGAGCCCCTTATCCTGACCCGTACTACAATCCTCATCTAGGAGGACCCAAACCCTGATCCATACCGAGAGGTTGAACCTAGGAGAGCCCCTCAGCCTGACCCATACTATAATCCTAAACCTAGGAGGACCCCAAACCCTGAACCATATCGTGAGGTTGAACCTAGGATAGCCACTCAGCCTGACCCATACTATGATACTGAACCTAGATCCTATGACTCTAGATCCTATTACCCACATCCTATAAGCCTAGTATACGCACAACCTATAGATCTATGACTTCAAATCCTCTGACTCTAAATCTACGAACCCATATCCCATGAGTCCAGTAGACCCAAGACCCATAGAGCTGAACCCAAATCCTATGACCCCAGATCTTATGATCCCGTGACCCATAGATCTGCTCCCTTATCCTATGAGTCTAGGGAGCCCATATCCCTAGATATCAATCTAGTACTAGTCAGGTTTTCCATAGTCAACTTGAACCCCATAGGATTAGCACCCCTAAATATGAGCCCAGTAGTGAGCCAATACCCCTTAGACAACCTGAACCTACTAGGATTAGTGTCCATAATCAGAAACCAGGACCTAGCCAATTTTTTCCTAGCCGACCTTCTCCAACCATTCTGAGATTGACAAGGCTTACATTAACGCGGAAGTGTATGAAGCTGATGCGAGCCTAGTGGATGAGTATGAAGGAGAAGAGGAGACACCTTTAGATGACCTAGAATTAGCTGACCTAATAGATACCCAGGTAGAAGCCAACCTAGAGGTAGTTGACCTTGACCACATCCAACCTAAAGCTATAGTGGAAGAACAAATAGAGGAAGAGAACCTAGGTACTGCTACTAGAGCCTTACCTAAGGAAACCGAAGAGGAGAGCCAAATTATAGAGTCTAGTCCTAAAATACAAGAACCAGAAGAATTTATTAAGGACCTGATCTCTTTGAATCAGTACCCTCAGGATGAGCCTCCTCCTATAGTTCCCATTAGGGACCTCTTCCCTGAGATTAGTAACCCATCATTCCATTATGCAAACCCCATAGATATACCGCAACCTCGTAAGGTTAGCCTCATTAGTCTAGGATTAGTCCCTGACATGCCTTCTTATATCGAACTTTATCCAACTAACCTTGAACCTTTTTTCCTACCCTACCAAACTAATTCTGAACCCACTTCCTATTTTCTGCCCTTTCCTGACACCTCCAGCATTTCTAGGATTATTAGATTGCATTTAACAGAGATTAGCATACTGCATGCATTCATTACGCATGTTAGGTTTGCATTATACTTCTGGCATACCCTCTGGCATTTGCTTGGAGTCCATTGTAAATACTCTTGTGCACACCACACTAGGGTCAGACCTAGAGAGTCTATAGTCTCTTAGGTTTAGGCCCATAAAAGTCTAATAAATTTCTTCGATAGGAATGCAAAGTCGAGGTAGGTGTTAGTTTGAGTCCTTTGCATCATCTTGTTAGGAGTCTGCATGTGCCTAACATGTTCACCACCCGCACTAATGTTAAACAAACTGGCTAATTCCCGAAGATGGATCAAAGAATTTGATGTAGTGGATTCTATCTTGGTTAGGCTTAGGCTTAAAAGAAGCTTCATGCTCGCAGAGCCGGACCTTTTAAAGTGATAGAGAAGGTTGGATCAAATGCCTAGGTGTTAGACTTGCCTTCGGATTTGGGCATTAGTTATACCTTCAATATTACAGACCTGGTTGAGTATAGGGAACCGGCAGCGCTACCTAGTGAGGCCTTTGGACCTATTCCTTTTCATTGTGAGTGACCCTAACCTAGAGTGCCACAAACAATTTGGCCTGAGAGAGGAGAACGGATCGAGCGTATCCTGGACGATCAAGTCATTACGACCCAGGGCCATGACTATCAACACTTCCTGGTCCGATGGCAAGGCCGGCCAGAGTCGGACGATTCGTGGATTTTTCGAGAGGACTTGCAACGCCTCAACCCAGACCTTCTCGAGAGATATGTGAGCCAGTCTGACCTTCACTCGACAGGGTCGAGTTCCTCCCACCCCGGGAGAATTGGTGGGGACACCGGAGGCACCAGAATAAGACAGAGGCTTTTTCAACCCTCTGTAAATTGATCAATAATTTATGAGTCCATCTGTAATAAGGGCTTAGCTCATCTGAGTCCATTTTAGTAGTTATTTGAGTATTTTTAGTGGTTATTTCAGTCCTGTACTAGTCAGCTCATGTTGAGCTAGTTCAGTCCAATGCTAGTCAGCTCATGTTGAGCTAATTTTATTTTTTGAGTCCTGTCCAAGCATACTGAAGACTCAAGACTATATCATATAAGTGAAGACCAAGTCCAACTAGATTGAAGACATGGAAGTATAGCACAAGTCCAACCCAGCTTGAAGATTTGAAGACCCCAGGAGGAAAATTCAGAAAATCCTGATTTCTTGCATATGCCCTCCAGATGCCCAGATTCTCTTCCAGATGCCAAAGTATATTCATAGATAAGGGTATCCATGATTCCAGAGGTCCATCTGCATCCTAGCCCAAAGAAATCAAGCCCAGGTGCCAAGCCCAAGCCCCTAAGAAGCAAGATACCAGGGAATATTCCTGCTACTGGCTACCAGGCCACCCCAGCTTCCAGAGGCCCAAACCCATGCACCCGAGCCCCTTTGGGCTGGCCTTTTGCTGCTCCTAGAAGCCCAACACGCCCCCCTAGGCATCCTTGGAGTCTTGACCAAGTCAAGAAAATTTTTAGGGATTTTTCTACCTAATATTTCCTTATTTTCTAGCTAGGGTTTGAGAGGGAAAATGATTCTTATGTAAATACTTATGTACCCTTACTTGGAGCCCAAGGTTAAGGGTCTATTTAAGGGACCCTAGCCTCTTGTATGAGGAGAATTTTTTGATGAATGAAAACCTTGAGTTCTTCTATTGAGTGGTGTGATACCCTGCTGTGTGCATAAAGGGGTTTGTGAGAGTTCTTCTTCCCGGGTTTGCAATCATCTTCCTGCTGCCAACAAACCCTCCAGATCCCTGGACGCCCACTCCAAAGAAGCCTTCCCTAGCTATTTTTTCTTTGTTTTCTTGTTCCTTTGTGAGCTTTCTACCCCTGACAGGTCGTTTGCAGGTCCCTGAGTTCCTACGAATCCAACGACTCCAGCCAAGCCTCAATCGGATCACCGAGCAGAAAGCCGGATATCTGCGGGTCTTTGGCTCGGTTTTCCAGGCCGCATCTGTCGAGGAACGAGAGACCCCTTCGCTGCGATCTTCACAGATGTTGTCAGGTACACCCCTCTACCTCCAGTAGTTTTATTGTAGGAGAACTTGTTCTAACCGAGGCTTCTCAGCCCCGGCGGTCCTTCTTTGCTACTTTTCTAGGTCCTAATCTGCATGCTGATCTTCAAAATTCATACAAAATTCCCTACAAATAATTTTGATCTGAAATTTGGGAATTAATCACCTAACTCAACATGTAAAACATACAAAAAAAATGGCATGCATATTAGTTCCCCATCAAAATCCGAAATGAAAGATAATGAAATTCCTTACGAAACTTTCAATTTTTGCTTCAGTAATTTGTTCCAATACTTCGGCTTCGACCCATTTTGTAAAGTAATCAATAGCCACTATAAGAAATTTCCACTACCTAGAAGCTGGAGAAAACAGACCACGAATGTCCGTTCCCCATTGTGCAAAAGGCCAGGATGCTATCAACGGAGTTAACTGATTTGCAGGTCGCCTTTATACATTGGCGTATCTTTGACAATGATCATATCTTCGGACAAATTCTACAAATCTTTTTGGATGGTTGGCCAATAACAACCTTGACGGATTATTTTGTATACCAAAGATCTGTCCCCAAATGATCTCCACATATTCCTTCATGCACTTCCCTAAGTGCATAATCTGCATCAGATGGACCCAAACATTTCAGCAAAGGCTGTGTGAAGGACCTCTTATATAATGTTTCATTCAAGATCACATATTGAGAGGCCATCCAGCAAAGCCGTTTAGCCTCGAGCTATCTTCGGGCAAGGTTCCCTCTCTTAGGAACTTAAGAATAGGGTCCATCCATAAGGTTCATGCTCAACCTGACATACATCAATTATGGATTCTGATATGCTGGGATCTTCAAGATATTCCACATATGTCCTCCAAGAGAATCAAGTACCGTGGTTGCAAGTCTTGAAAGAGCATCTGCCCTAGAATTTTTTGTCCTTGGTACATGAATAATCTCAAAATGCTCCAATCCAGATGTCAAGTTTCGGACTTTTTCAAATATTGGATCATGTTTGGATTTCGAGCTTCGAAATCACCTTTCACTTGATTCACCACCAGCTGTAAATCGGAAAAACTTTGACCCTTTTGATCTCCAATTTTTGGGAGATCCTTAGCCCAGCGATTAATGCTTCGTACTCTGCTTGATTGTTCAAAGCTTGGAAAGAAAATCGAAGAGCATATTAAATAACTTGCCCATCCGGACCGGCCAAAATTAAATCTTCACCACAACCATTGGCGTTCGAAGCACCTTCGACATGTAGCATCCAAATAAACTCCGGACTATCTTCGGTACCTTCTTCTTCGACTCTTGGCTGGTCCTCTTCGGATCCCCATGTACATTCAACTATAAAATCAGCCAAAATTTATGCTTTTATTGCTGACCTGGGCTGATACTCAATATCAAACTCTCCTAATTTAACAGCCCACTTAGCTATCCTTCTTGAGGTGTTAGGACAACAAAGTATGACTTTTAAGGGTTGATCTGTTAGAACCACAATAGAATGGGCTTGGAAATAAGGCCGAAGATGCTTTGCTGCAACCACTAGAGAAAAGATAATATTTTGCACTCTGGATATCGACTTCAGCATGCAACACTTTGCTAGTGTAGTAGATCGATTTTTGTAAATGATTGGCATACCTTCATACCAACATCGAACTAACTACTTCATCTGTAGCTGACAGGTATAGGTAAAGTGTTTCCCCTTCACAGGGCTTAGAGAGTAATGGAGGATTTTCCAAGTATTCTTTCAGCTTGTCAAAGGCAATTTTGCAATCTTCTGTCCACTCAAAATTTTAAGTCTGACAGAGAACCTTGAAAAATGGCAAATATCTTTCTGCAGAACGGAGATAAATCGGCTCAAAGAAGCAATTCTTCCCGTTAACCTTTGTACCTCTTCTTGCAAGTGGGATGCCTCATTATTTGAAGTGCTTGGATTTTTTTTGGGTTAACTTCAATTCCTCGCTTGGTAACCAAGTATCCCAGGAATTTTCCAGAAGTTACTCCGAAGACACACTTGGTTGGATTCAATCTCATCCGATGATGTCTGAGAGCATCAAAGGACTCCTTTAGATCTGTAATGTGATCAGATTTACGAAAACTTTTCACAATCATATCATCTACATAAGCTTTCATATTCTTCTAATCTGATTTTTGAAAACTTTGTTGATGAGCTTCTGAAAAGTTGCCCCAGCATTCTTCAAACCAAACGGCATCACTTTATAACAGTGAAGCTCTTCTCTATAACAAAAGCAGTCTTTTCTTCATCTCCAGGATCCATTCGGATCTGGTTATAACCTGATAAGGCATCCATAAAACTCAACAACTGATGATCAGCCATGGCGTCAACTAGTTGATCAATTTTGGCAAAGAAAAAACTATCCTTTGGACATGCCTTGTTGAGATCCGTATAATCTATGCAAATCCTCCATTTGCCATTTGATTTTTTCACCATGACCATATTCGCCAGCCAATTCAGATATTAGACCTCTCTTATGAAGTTAGCTTCAAGGAGTTTATTAACTTCCTCATCAATGGCCTTCTGCCTTTCCGAAGCAAAATTCCTTTTCTTTTGCCGTATCGGCTTGTAGCTGGGAGAGACTTCTAGGCGATGTGTGATCACATCGAGTGGAATTCCAGGCATATCCGAGGCCGTCCAAGCAAAAATATCAGCATTATCTCGAAGAAAAGAGATTAGTTTTACCTTTGATTCTTCATCAAGTAGGCTGCCGATTTGTAAAAGCTTGGTTGGGTCATCTTCGGATAATGGTATAAAAAGTATTTTCTCCACTGGTTCTCCAAAGTCTTCGGATTCGTCTCTTGGATCTAGCTGGTCAAGTGTTAAAGGCTTGGCTTCTTATTTATTTTGAATCATTAAACACTGGTGAGTGATCCTTTGATCTCCTCTTACTTCTCCAATGCCTGTCCTGATAGGAAACCGAACCAACAGGTGGTATGTTGAGACTATGGCTCTAAACTTATTCAATGTTGGATGCCCCAAGATTGCATTATAAGCTGAAGACGTTCTAGCCACAATAAAATTGATAGCAAGAGTCCTTGGAATGGTTCGAACCCAAAAGTTATGGGCAAGACCGTTTCACCCTCAATCCCAACTTGATTTCCACCAAAACCAGTTATTGGAATGAGAGATCTTCGCAATTCACGTCCAAATAATCCCATCCGAAGAAAAGCATCATATAGCAACACATCAACTGAGCTTCCATTATCAATTAAAATTCTTTTTACATTAAATTTGGTAATAACAGCCGAGACCACTACAGGGTCATCATGTGGAAGTTGTATTCCTTAAACATCTTCATCGAAAAAAGTAATAGAATTTTTTTCTTTGAACCTCTTCGGGACATTCTCCTCAGCTTCAATACCTCATACTGATGACCGATGAAGCATACCAACATCCCGTCAGTTGGTTTTTGGTGAGGCAGATCGGCTTCATCGGATATCCTTGGAAGGGCAGTTGCTTCGGCTTGAGATACTGGGCGGTTAACGTACTTTCCAGATATCCTCTTTTGATCAGGTCCTCAATGACATCTCGAAGCTGGAAATATTCCTCTATATTATGGCCATGATCCTGGTGGAATCGACAGTACTTGCTTTTGTCCTTTACGTTTGCAGATGTCTTCAGGGGACGTGGCCTTTGAAAATATTTTTCCTTTTCAATCTCCAGCAGAATCTTCTTCCTAGGCAAGTTGAGGGGTGTATAGGCATCGAACTGGTTGTTCTGCTGCTTGGAATTGGGGCTGTGCCTGGGGACCGAAGCGTTGTTAAAGGATGTTGGTATGTTCGATCCTCTGGCACTCTTCTTCTTAGAAGGGTATCTCCCTTCTGCAAGTCTTCGGCTTGTCACTTGCTCTCAGCAGCAGCATACTTCTGAGCCCTTGCCAGCAATTCGGCATAGCTCGTTGGAAACCTTTTGTCCAGGAAAAAAGTAAATCTGGACGATTTCAAGCCTTTCTTCAAGGCAGACATGGCCACATGCTCATTCAGATTTGGGATTTCCAGAGTAGCCGAATTGAAACGGTATACAAATTCTTTTAAATTTTCTCCTTCTTGTTGCTGGAGAAGAAACAAACTATCAGTGTTGTGCGGCATCTTCTGGCACGTTCTAAAGTACGAGACAAACTGCCGCTCTAATTCAGCAAAAAAATGAATTGTCTTTGGTGGGCTCGAATACCACATTCAAGTGGATCTCTTTAGAGTAGCAGGAAAAGCAAGGCAATAAAGAGCATCTGTTGCTCCTTGCACCATCATATAAGCCTTATAGCTTCCCAGATGGTCGAGAGGATCTGAAGTCCTATCATAAGCTTCTAACTGTGGGATCTTGAAGTGCTTGGGGATGACTTCATCCATAATATAATCAAAAAAAGGGGCTAAGAGTTGAATGTGATGACTTCATCGTTCCTTCTCAGATTTGAAATTCTTGCTATCTGTGCTTTCATATATTTGAATTTTTTTTTGAATTCATAGTTGATCTCTCTCTGCCTAGCCTCTTCTGGTACAAAAATTCTAGAAGAAACAGAGGGAGATCGCCAGACCCTATTCTTTCCACCATGATCCCCTACTTGTCGATCTGGTGGAAAGGCATAGCGATCACGAGATGACCGGATCTGTGAGAAACTGGGGGTGACCTCTTGACATCGATCTTCCTCCATCTCAGGTTGATGACTGGATTGCGGAACTGGTGGTGGATGCTGCCCTTGGGTAGCAGCTTCATGCAAATGTTGAACCAATGCCGTCAAAGCTTCTACCCTGTTCACAAGACTCTCAAATTACTGCTGTCCCCCATTATCATAGGAGGCTGCAACCCTTGATCAGTCGCCGGAGGCCCGTTCGCTGGAGGAGCATGTTGCTCCTGGCTTGTAGATACATTTCGAACCTTTCCTTTCGCCATTTCTATCTTAGCAAAACTCTCCTTCAAAGCAAAGGAAACAGATTTCTTCCCCTACCTGGCGCGCTAATATGTTGACGCTGAATCTCCGCTGACTGGATGGAGTGGTTCTTCTACTAAATTTCCATCTACCGGAACCTGCAAAACAGATCCCTGACCGGAGATTTTTCGACGGGGGACACTCTGATGCCAAAGTCAGAAAAAACTCAGACAGCAGCAGAATGGAAAGTTTTCTGAAGCAGAGAGGGAAAAAAAAATTAAATTGCAAGAATGAGCCAAGCTTATCTCGAGTGTCCCCTCTTACGAGTATTTATAGGCTCCAACGTAACTACTTACGGTTATGAAAGCTGGCAAACGTAACCACCTCATAACTGTAAGTAGTGGCGATCGGAAAATCAGTTATTTTGGAGCTTATCTAATATGAGGATTTCGACCATGTGGGTGATTGCAATAACTAAAATAGGGTTGGCTATTCTAAGATTGAAAAGATCCACATGCTTAATAAGCCTCTCTTTTTTAGAGTAGATCCGAAGTGAGCTCAACATTCTCTTTAGTAGCGCTCCTAAAGGGAATGTTAGCTACACACTTCAGAGAAGTCTTTTTGGAAATAACGAAAGTAAGCACTTACAGTCCAGAAAATGAGATAATATACTCTTCGAATTATATTGAAGGAATAAAGCCAAAGATATTCACTTGAAAGGCTAAGTCTTCGGATCAAGATGACAGCACGAAGCCGAAGACATAAGGTTAATAAGCTTGGCTTGAAACCATAGATGTAAGGACATTAGGCATGGTCTTCGGACAAAGATAATGATACGAAGCCGAAGACAAGACTAATAAACTTATCTCCTGGATCAAGATGAGGATATGAAGCTATAAATATCAGACATGGTCTTTGAATCAAGATAACGAAACGAAGCCGAAGACAAGCTGATAAACTTATCTCCTAGGCCAAGATAAGAATACGAAGTCGTAAATGTCATACATGGTCTTCGGACCAAGATAAATATACGAAGCCAAAAATATGCTGATAACTTATCTCCTGGACCAAGATAAGGATACGAAGTTGTAAATATCAGATATGGTCTTCGGACCAAGATAAATATACGAAGCCGATTTATTTCAATTAATTATTGGGTCATTCTTTGAACAATTTCAAAAGAAACGTTTCAAATCCGAAAACTCTGAAAAATTTCTTTAGAAAAGAGTTTTTATTTTACCAAGGAGGGGCACTTAGCAATCATCTGGAGGCTGATCACAATTGAGAAATCATAGCAGCCATTCACGTCACTTCATGTGGATCACACCACCAAGCAGTTATTGCAAAAAGACGTGCCGGGATTTAACACCATCATGGTATATCAGTTACTGCTAAATGACAGATTTCAAGTACTTCCATTTTTCGAAATTAAATCATTTCGAACTTGGAAGTGGGGGGCAGCTGTTATGATATCATGATTTTATTTCAATTAATTATTGGATCATTTTTTGAACCAATTTTAATTTTTTGGTTTATTGGTCAAATCAACATACAAAGGAAAATGTCTACTAGGCTTGATAAAGATTCTGATCTACAAAAAGATAGTGTCTTCGACTTTGTATATTTATCTTGGTCCGAAGACCATGTATGATATTTACGACTTCGTATCTGGTCCAGGAGATAAGTTTATCAACATCGTCTTCGGCTTGCATATTTATCTTGGTCCAAAGACGATGTCTGATATTTATGACTTCATATCCTTATCTTGGCCCAGGAGATAAGTTTATCAGTCTTGTCTTCGGCTTCGTATTGTTATCTTGATTTGAAGACCATGTCTGATATTTACGGCTTCGTATCCTCATCTTGCTCCAGGAGATAAGTTTATTAGCCTTATCTTCATCTTCGTATCATTATCTTTGTCCGAAGACCATGCCTAATGTTCTTACATCTATGGTTTCAAGCCAAGCTTATTAACCTTATGTCTTTAGCTTCGTGCTGTCATCTTGATCTGAAGACTTAGCCTTTCAAGTAAATATCTTTGGCTTAATTCCTTCAATATAATCCGAAGAACATATTATCTCATTTTCTGGACTGTAAGTGCTTACTTTCATTATTTCCAAAAAAAATTCTCTGAAGTGTGTAGCTAACATTCCCTTTAGGAACGCTGCTAAAGAGAATGTTGAGCTCGCTTCGGATCTACTCTAAAACAGAGAAGCTTATTAAGCATGTGGATCTTTTCAATCTTAGAATAGCCAACCCTGTTCTAGTTATTGCAATCACCCACATGGTCGAAATTTCAGATCAGATAAGCTCCGAAAATAACTGATTTCATGACCGCCGCTACTTACAGTTATGAGGTGGTTACATTTGCCAGCTTTCATAACCATAAGTAGTTACGTTTGAGCCTATAAATACTGGTAAGAGGGGACACTCGAGATAAGCTTGGCTCATTCTTGTAATTTAAATTTCTTTTTCCTCTCTGCTTTTGGAAACTCTCCATTCTGCTGCTGCCTGAGTTTCTTCTGACTTTGGCATCGGAGTGTCCCCCACTGGAAAATCTCGGTCAGGGATCTGTTTTGCAGGTTCCGGTCGATGGCAATCCAGTGGAAGAACCACTCCATCCGGTCGGTGAAGATTCAGCGTCAACAATATCATATATAATCCGATTCCAATTCATACAAAAATTGGGTTAGATTCGGATATAAAAATATATTTTTATAGCATATATTTTATTAAATATTATCTAAGCATGAAAAGAATATTTGAGTGTAAAAATATTTTCAAGTATTATCTTAGCTATTTTTCAATATTTTTATTTAATGGCTAATAGAAATGTTGCACCAACAAACAATTAAATTGAAATCAATTTTATGCTTTTGTTTGAGCATATTTTGGCCCTATCCACGGTATATTTTCTTTCATAACTCCAGCCCATACTTCACCTTTATCCTTGCCGTGGCACTTAGAATAAGAAATTGTAAATCTACAGGGGAACTTCCCCATGCTAATATCTAACTTATTTATGCAAATCTGAAGACAAAGTCCGGAAGTAAAGCCCCAAAATAGGCTCATTCTAATAATCGGAGCACCTGTCACTGCACGGTTAAAAGCAATTTTTTTTTTTTTTTTTTTTGCACGCCTTTCATTTTTTTTATAGAAAAAAAGGTAGGGAGATTTTATTTCGGTGTAGCTCTCATTCTGATCCTAGTCCACTAGATTTTGTTCAAAACATACCATAATTTTTTACATACCTTTTCTATCAACCGATGAGTATGTCAGCCATCCCACCAAGGCAAGGGCAAGCCTTTACCAATCGCACGTGCCTTTCTTGGTTGTCATTATATTACGTGATACTTACTGCACATTTGCACCCTTACCCCATGTTAATAAAATCCACGATCAGGTTATTTCAGTCTTTACATTGCCAAAATGAACAGCAATATATGTGGGTGTTGAATATGGTTTCCCCGAACCTCTCTCTCATGGACTTCCCATTCAACAAATTATAAGAATGCCATCTTCGTTTTATTTGATCTAATTTAGTACAACTGCACTGCAAGTTAACAAAAGTGGAACAAATTGCTATTCGAGGTTTTAAATATCATTATCACCGGAAAGGAACTGTACTACCAGTATAACCAGCCCTAGATCATCAAAACATAGCCATAAAAAGGCATCCTGGACGGGCAAGTCAATGCCCGTAGGCAGAAGCCGTGGTTTGGCCAATACAATGCATGTGTCATGCATCCCGGCTGAAACAGGTCGATACTAACTTGCATCGAACCCAGTATTTTTATTCGAACGCAACACTCCGACAACAAATTTTTTTTAATAATTTTAGGCCACCAATGGGAGGAAACAAGGCCTGCTGGGTTCCTTAATTCCTTTAGAAATCTCGTAAGTGACTCACTATATTAGGTTCGGGTCTTATACTAGATTCGAGTCGAGTCATTTATCTTAAAATTCAAATTAATTTAAAAATTTGGACGGATCAGATCGAGTTAGGTTGGATCCGAATTTAGTGAATCCATATCTAACTCGAAAAATGAAACGAATTCAATTTGAACTTGACCCGACTTCATGAATCTTTCAAATGAATTCGGATCGGGTTGAATCGGATCTTGGATTAACTATATTTATATTAACTCATACAATTTATTATTATCTATTAAATATATTATATATTATTTTAAATTTATTTAAAATTTTGATGTTAGAAAATTTTTTCCTAAACTAAGTTAGAATTATTTGCTTTTGTAAGTACAATAGATTATATCAAAAATTAATTTTAAAAAATAAATAGGTACTTGATAGCTATTAAATCCAGTTATATATAATAAATTTTATCTATTGAGAGACTAACATGAGATAAAACATGAACTTAAGCTTATCCTCGACAAGTGAGTTTGCAACTAAATAAGTTACATCATGGCCAAGGTAAAATAGTGTTCATGCACTGGTTGAATAGATATGGCTTTAATTTACAACGGCAAAAATAGGTATAAGCCTTATCTTTTTTTAAAAAAATTGATAAGCATTATTTTTTTTAAAAAAATGATATTATACAAAGTAGTGGTTATAATTACTTTCTTTGTATAGAAGGATAGTAACAAGGGATAAGAAATGTGGTTTAGATATGGTTATGGTAGCTGGGGTGAAGAAGAACAGTTTTTATAAAAATGAAAAAAAAAACACTATAAGGAAAAAAAAAAAAAAAAAAAGGGTATTTACAATAATTATTCCCCACGGAAAATTATATATAAAAAAATTTTTTTTTCTGGCAAATATTTTTATTTATTGGGAATATATTATTATGTGTAATTTTTTCTGATGGATGAGGATAATCGTGAAAAATAATTTTATTTCCGATGGACCGTATGAATTGGGCGATGAGAATGGGCTGTATTTTTTTTTTGTTGGCACGGCCTGCAAACATTCCCGCGACCCCTTTTGTTTTTTTTTGGTTAAGTCCTGCATGCGATCCATTCAGGGTTTAATCCATGCCCTCTTTCTTTCTAACCCTAGGATAGACGTCGGCAATCCATCGGTGGTGGCGAAGGCAATTAATCATCGTCGGTGGCGGCGAAGGTGAGTTCGCTTCCTTCGTTTTTGTTGATAGCCTTTTTTTGATTTCTTTGATGGATCCGACGAGGTAAGAGGAAGAGCATCACGGTGCCAAGGGGCAGGTGCCGGTCGACGGAGGTGACGACAAGAGGACCTTCTCCTTGGACTCGACTCAAGAATCGCTGTCGATGTTGGCAGTGGGGGGGTGCAGGGCCGCGGGGGCCGCCGGGGGAGGTGGGGGGTTGAGGTCGGTAGTGGGGAGGCACGGGGCCACGGGGTTGGTGGCGCTGGGGTTGGCCCCGGTTGAGGTCGGCAGTGGGGAGGGGCGGGGCGGGGCCGCAGGGGGGCTGCCGGGGGAGGGGGCCGGGGGTCCAATAAAGAGTAATGGCTCAGGAAAGAAGAAGAAGGGAGAGAGAAACAGAGGGAGGGTCGAGGTCGGCAACGGGGAGGGGCGGGGCCACAGGGGGGCTGCGGGGGTTGGGGGAGTCGAGGTCAGTAGGGGGGGGGCGGGGCCACAGGAGGGCAGCCGGGGGAGGGGGGCTGGGGGTCCAAAAGAGAGAAATGGCTCAGGAAAGAAGAAGGGAGAGAGAAACAGAGGGGGGGTCGACATCAGCAGTGGGGAGGGGCGTAGACCTGTCAAAATGGGCCGGCCCTAACCCATATGGGCCGATATTATATGGACCGGGTTGGGTTAGGCCCACTTGCAAAAATGGACCCAAAAAACCCAGCCCGACCCTATATGGACCGTGGGCTAGGGTCGGGCCAGCCCATAATCACCGCGGGGGGTTTGGGGAAGGGCAGGGGGGTGCGGAATCCTTCTGCTTTCATGTTCATGCGAATAGCTCTTCTTTCCATGGACGGAGAAAGGCCAAAATAGAGGAGGGACTTCTGGCAGGCTTCGCCGATGACAGCATTGGGGAGGAAACAACGGCATGGCAGGGGAGAAGGGCGGCACAGGCTCTACTTCCATTAGCTGTGGTGGTGTCCGATCGGTGGGAGATGGACTGCACGACGACATCCGTGGCTCAAGAGGTCAGGCCGAGATGAAACAGGGCATCTGGCATCTCGGGCGTTGATCTGAGGCAGAGGGATAGCAAGGTCGTCGGTGGGGGGTGGGTAGCGGCTCACGCGCATGGGATCGGGCAAAAACAGGGCTTGGCAGTGGATCTGGTGAACAGTGGTGTCGGGCAGTGTTTTTTCACCGGCAGAGGAGAGGCGGTGGCTGACCTGGTGGGGAAGGGAAACGACCGACGGGGTGACAGTCGGCTGTAGCATGGCTATGCTCGGTGAAGGGCTCTTTGGTGAAGTCCTTCTCCGATCGAAAGGGCAGCGATGGTCGATGGGATGCCTCGCGGGTGATAGCGGGCGAAGATGGGATGGCCGTGAGTCTGCAGGCCAGCAAGGCAGATCGGGTAGTGATGGCCGATGGGATGCCTCGCAGGTGATAGCGGGTGGAGATGGGATGGGCGTGAGTCTGCAGGCCAGCAGGGCAATGGTTGTTAGTGATGATAAGCATTGAAGGCAGAGGCCGGGGTGGGAGCTTTGGCCATGCTTAGATCTTTCGGATCGGCGTCGGGAGGCCGGTGGTGGAGACGGGTGCTAGACTACGGTGGTTCTTGATTCTTCCCTTGGATCTGACAAGGGAGATGGAGGAAGTCGACGGACTGGTGTTCACGAGGGGTGTTGGCCGTATGGGACTTAGGAGGTGGAGGCCGGTGTTTGTCCGAGGTTGGGAAGATGGCCGAAGGTGCTGGACCGGAGGGGGATTTCCGATCAGCACAGGTCGTGGCTCGTGCAACAGGAATCCAGAAGCATCTAGGCGGACGGTGGTGGCGGACATGATCATAGCCCATGAGTTGGCCCGGTCCTAACCCACTTCAGCCCATGGGCTACAAGGGCCAGGCCAAAAAGTCCGGTTACATAAATGGGTCACTTTTTTTCAGCTCAATCCGGTCCATTTATAGGGCTAAATGGGCTGGCCCATGGGCTCTAGCCATTTTGATAGGTCTAGAGGGGCGGGGCCGCAGGGGGCTGCCAGAGGAGGGGGGTCGGGGGTTCAAAAGAGAGAGAGAGAGAGGGAATAGCTCAGGAAAGAAAAGAGAAACAAAGGGGGGGTCGAGGTCGATCGATAGTGGGGAGGGGCGGGGCGGCGGGGGGTGCCTGGGGAGGGGGGGCCAGGGGTCCAAAAGAGAGAGCGAGGGAATAGCCCAGGAAAGAGAGAGGGGGGGGGGGGGGCTGGGGATCCAGAGAGAGAGAGCGAGGGGGGGTGGGTATCTGAAAGAGAGAGAGAGAGAGCAAGGGAATAGCTTAAGAAAGAAGAAAGGGAGAGCGACATAGAGGGGGGGTCGAGGTTGGCAGTGGGGAGGGGCGGGGCCATGGGGGCCAGCCGAGAGGGGGGGCCGGGGGTAGGGATGGCAATAAAATCCAAACCCATGGATACCCGACCCGACCCGATTGGGCGGGTAGTCAACGCTTTGATTGGGTTTGGGCCGGGTTTGGGTAAAACCCGAATGCTTAATTTTGGATTTGGACCGGGATGGGTAGATATACACCGACCCGAATTATTTTAATATATATATATAATTATAATATTTTATTAAATATTAATATTATTATTAAATTTTAAAAATACTTGAACCCTATACCCTAATCATTATATATATATATATATATATATATATATATATATATTAGAGTTTTTTCATCCTATTCTATTCAGGGTGAATTCAAAACAATATCAATTAATAGTTTACCAACTTCATAATATAAATTTTGATTGAATATGAAATTAAATGCTATTGAACTAAAAATGTAGTTAAATTTTATTTATTTAATTTAGGTATAATTTATAAAATTATAGATGATTTAAAAGTTGATAAAAATGAAAAAAATATTAATATGACTCAGTTGGGTTCGGGCGGGTAAACCCGATTACCTAATACCCAATTGAGATGGGTTTGGATAAAAAAAATCCAATCTCGATAGTGTTTGGGCCGTGTTTGGGTTGTGTATTGAATATTTGGATGTGGGTTTGGGTAGTTATGCACCCGGCCCGAACCCGGTCCATTGCCATCCCTAGCCGGGGGTCCAAAAGAGAAAAAGGGAATAGCTCAGGAAAGAAGAAGAAGGGAGAGAGAAACAGACAGGGGTCGAGGTCGGTAATGGGAAGGGGCGAGAACAAGACTGGATGCAGAGGTCAATTAGGTTGCGTTCTCTAATGGCAACTTGATTAATAATCAGCCACCGGGCATATATGAGCATCTTTGTTTATGAGTGTATGCCTATATCTGAATAAATTACCATAGATTTTTATGTCATGTTCATTTGCTCAGACAAGTTTAATCTTTCATCTTGATTAATAGTGTCTTATTTATGTTATGTGAACACAAATCCTTGGTGTTTGCATGTAAAATCTTGTTATAATATAATATCATTTAATATTTAAGCTAGTTTTGCATACTTTGACAAGCATACAGATAAAAGTTGCATGTTTGGTACTATCTGGTTGTTTATTTTTTTGTATATATGTTTCTATTTGGCATGGATGAGTAATAACCATTTAATCATTTTACAATAAAACAGCCTTATGTGATTCATTGATAATTAATCTTTGGCACTCTTTTGATATTTTATATTATAATTTATAAATTTCAAATTTACTCTAGGATCAGTTTGTACATATGACTATCCAGTTTGTAGCTTTCATTGTTTTGTTGATAATGTGCTTTTGCAACTTGTTAATGTTTTCCTAATTTTTTTCTTAATTGATAGAATGGTATGATTGGAATAAGTAAAAATTGGATGCATATTACTAATAGATTATCTGTTGAGTATAGAAATGGAGTGAAAGATTTTCTTGACTTTGCATTCGAGCACACAGATCTAGGGGATAAAATTTGGTGCCCTTATATCAAATATAACAATACTCGATATAAATATTGAGATGATGTTGAGGCTGATCTTGTGAATCATGGAATAGTCCCATCTTATACTCAATGGTCATTACATGGTGAAGGTGTAAGTAACATTGAAAGTGATAATGTTGATGTCAATGAAAAAATGATATGGAAGATGAGGAGCTTGATGATATGCAAGAGTTGATACATAATGTGTGTGGAGTTCCTTATTTAGAGGGTAACGACTATGCAAATTTAAATGCAAATTGATATGGCTAGATCACTGACATGGCACGGACATACTGATGTGGAGTCCCCATCAGATACCACGATGGATTCCCACACGAGCCCTTCGCCGGGCTGAGCTCCCCTGGGGCAACGAGGGCCGCCCACCGAAGTCGGGCTCCGTCCTCCGCCAGGTCGGTCCCCGCCGAGTCGGGATGCCTAGGCCGGAGCCGAGTACAAGCCCCCACCCAAGGCAGACCTCTCGAGGTCGAGCCCCGTAGTCAGGAGTCGAGCTCAAGTCTCCTCCGCCACGAGGAGCCCCTCCAAGGTCGGGTCCCCTAGGCTGGGCGGCACCTCGCCCACCTCCACCAGCTCGAGCTCGTCCGAAGCTGAGTTCCGCTGGCCCGGAGTCGAGCTCAGCCCTCCTTCGCCCAGCCGAGCCACCTAGAAGCGAGTCCATAGGAGGCGGGCTCCACCTTTTTAGCTAGGTCCCCAACTCAGGCAGAGGCACCAACACCAAGGGAGCAGCACCTCTCCTTTGAGGACAATGGCGGCCTCCCGAGGGTCATACAACAGCGCCTGCCACGCCGCCATTAATGCCCCGGCCGTCACTCACACCAGAAAGAAAGGAAACTCACATTAAAGCACCATGCCCTCCACCAACCTGCCGTACGACCAGGAAAAAGACACACCAGAGAGCGCGGGTCCCAAGAATGGTGGCCCGCTAACGAAGGGTCCCGCCAAGCTTCCAGGAGAGGGGCAAGCAGAAGGAATGTCAGAATTGTATAGAAGCTTCCCCGGCTACCTGACAGAAGAGCCGTCCCGTCTATGGTACGATACCTCGTCGCACATGTCTGACAGCATGGGAAGATCCCGAGGCAAGCCAAGTAAAAGACCCAGCCAGAGTAAGCCAAAGAGAGGTAACCAAAGCAAATACAGAACAAGGGAGAGAGGCCAGACGGGGGGATTGGACCACCTCGGCCCATTACCTCTCCCAGCTCACTTTCACTTTCATACATATTGATGTGGTTAGATTGTTGACGTAGGGCGGGGAGACTGACATGGAGTCCCCATCAGACGCCATGATGGATTCTCGTCATGAGCCCCTTCACCAGGCTAGGATCTCCTGGAGCAATGGGGCGCCCGTCGAAGCCGGGCTCCATCCTCCGCCAGGTCGGTCCCCGCTAAGTCGGGATGCCTAGGCCGGAGCCGAGTACAAGCCCCCACCTGAGGCAGACCCCTCGAGGTCGAGCCCCGTGGTCAGGAGTCGAGCTCAAGTCTCCTTCGCCACGAGGAGCCCCTCCGAGATTGGGTCCCCTAGGCTGGGCAGCACCTCGCCCACCTCCGCTAGCTCGAGCTCGTCCAAAGCTGAGTTCCGCTAGCCCGGAGTCGAGCTCAGCCCTCCACCGCCCAGCCGAGCCACCTCAAAGCGAGTCCATCGGAGGCAGGCCCCACCTTTTCAGCTCGGTCCCCAACTCAAATTGAGGCACCAACCACCAAGAGCAGCACCTCCCCTCCGAGGATAATGGCAGGCCTCCTGAGGGTCGTACAACAGCGCCCGCCACGTCGCCATTAATGCTCACGGTCGTCACACACCAGAAAGAAAGGAAACTCACATCAAAGCGCCATGCCCTCCACCAACCTGCCATACGACCAGGGAAAAGACCCAACCAAAGAGCGCGAGTCCGAGAATGGCGGCCCGTCAACCATGGTCCCGCCAGCTTCCAGGAGAGGGGCAAGCAGAAGAAATGTCAGAAGCGTATAGAAGCTTCCCCGGCTACCTGACAGAAGAGGCGTCCTATCTACGGCATGATACCTCGTCGCACATGTTTGAAAGCATGGGGAGATCCCAAGGCAAGCCAAGTAAAAGACCCAGCTAGAGTAAGCCAAAGAGAGGTAACCAAAGCAAATACAGAAACAAGGGAGAGAGGCTAGACGGGGGGATTGGACCACCTCGTCCATCACCTTTCCCAGCTCACTTTCACTTTCATACATACTACACTCACTTCTCCTAGGGTGGAGCTCATCCAGAGGGGCTCGACCAGGAGGATCTATTCTCCTGGATCGTCACTGACTTGACCGTCGGAGCACCCTCGCCAGAATCCCCGGTCCGGATCACTGACGTTGTTTGCTGTAGGTCCCGAGGCATCGAAGACATCCCGAGCAAGTGGACGCGCGACCCTCGATGCCATCAGCAGCTATTGGCCATGATGATCCGGGCAGTAACAGATAGGTGCACCAGGTAGGGGGCAGAATGACTCTCGATCCAATTCAGGCCCCGCTCAGACAGTTCATCATGAGGATTGTGACCACTCGTGCGAGGGGAGCTTCTCCAAACCATGCGGAAGCATCCCCTTCCCACGGGAACCCACACGGTTCGGAGACGGAGCCACCCACCCCGGTTCAACCACCTCTGCTGGAGATCCAGCTGACTGCACTTGCTCAGCAGATGCATACTCTCACTGCAGCAATGCGCCAACTCCAACATCAGCATCGGTCCTTGGCTACCCACCAGCAGCCAGGAGACCCCTGCGGCCCATGCTACAGCTCCCCGCGATAGCCTGCATTCCTTTCATGGGAAGCCTTCGCAGCCACGGGCCGTTACAGACCCTCGGGGTAGTCACCAATCCCCAATGAAGTGACAACGAGCCGGGTCCACCAACAAAGAGAGCTGCTCATCGTACCTTGATCGGGGGGCATCTAAACCCCGTTAAGACAAAAGGGCAAAGCCCCTCGCCACGGGCACTGCGCACCTATGTCACCTTCCTCGCCCCTCTCAGTAGAGGGGTCGACGAATGAAGCCATCATGCACATGGCGGAGAAGCGCCTAGAGGAGCATGACCGCAAACTGGCGAAGCTATCCCACCAGTTCGCTAACTTGCCTGGCTCCGCCAGTGAGCCGGCGGGCTATGATGTCCGCTCTCCGTTCTCCCAAGAGATTCAAGCAGAGCCGATTCCCGTCAGTCAGTTCCGCATGCCACAGGTGGATCCTTACGATGGGACCATCAACCTTGGACCACCTGGAAAGTTACCGGGCCCTCATGAGGGTCCAGGGGGCCACTAACGCTCTCTTGTATGTCGCCTTCCTACTACTCTCTGGAAGGCAGCTCGGGTATGGTTCGCCCGCCTTGAGCCTGAAAGCATCAACTCCCTTGCCCAGCTGGGGTAGAGGTTTGTGGCACATTTTGACGCATGTCGGAAGATGCCACGGGAGGCGGACAGCCTCTTCTCCATCAGGCAGCAAGACTGTGAGTTGCTACGAGACTACGTGGCTCACTTCAAGGCTGCCGCACTAGAGATCTATAGCCTGGAGGAGCCGGTCGTAATACTGGCTCTAAAGCGAGGACTCTGGACTTCTCGCCTGACTTAGTCGTTTGACAAGAAGCCCCCGAAGACTTATGCCAAACTCCTTTTCTGAGCTCAGAAGTACATCCGTGCCGAGGAGGCGGATCGTACAAGACGGGAGCTCGATGGAAAGTCGCTGAAGAGATCGGCACCCGCTGAGACCCCTGGGGCACGAAGATCAGGACCACCAACTCAGAGCTCCTGATCGGGACCAAGGAAAAGAAGCGCTCCCATCCCTGAGGGGAATTTCACCCCCCTCCTCGCCCCAAGGACAAAGATCCTCATGGAGATCGAGGGCGAGACCTATCTGAGGCACCCACCACCGTTGAAGGCTCCTCCAGCCGTGACAAGACAAAGTACTATCGTTTCCACCGCGACCATGGCCACGACACCAAGGAATGCCACAGTCTCAAATGGGATATCGAAGAGCTCATCAAGAGGGGCTACCTTGGAAGATACATGGGGGGCAGATCTCAATTGGAATCTCAGGCGCTCGTCGCCCTCCCACCGATCCCGGTGGTCGACAATCACCCTACTAAGAAGTCGGTGGGGATGATACGCTGGGGACCCGAGCGCACTCCAAAGAGGGCCCTAGGGGCAGGGCATCCTGAGGTTGTACTCCCCTTTATGAGGGAAGGGAAAGATGGAGAGAGAAATGTAAATAATGATGATGTGGTCATCGAGATGACGATCGCAAAGCATCCTGTAAAATGCATCATGATAGATAGTGGAAGCTCCACGGATGTGCTTTTCTATGATGCCTTCTCCAGGATGAATCTTTCCTCTGTTCAACTCAAGCCTGTACATACCCCCTTGTTGGTTTTACGGAGATTCCGTAAGAGTAAAGGGAGAAATTACTCTCCTAGTCACTATCAGGACCCCACCTCGACAGAGTACCATCATGATAACGTTCACGGTTGTCAGGCTTTTTTCACCTTACAACGTGATCTTGGGCCGACCTGGGCTCAATCTCCTCGATGCTGTCATCTCTACCAAGAGATTGCTTGTACAGTTCCTAACCCCTTGTGGTGTGAGGGAGATGAGGGGTACACCTCAGCCAGTGTAGCACTGCTTCCAAACCCTCCCCAGGGCCCGGGTGCCTGAGGAGGACTCCAAAGCAGATGAGTTCGACCAGAGGGTTCATGACCCTAGGGGAGGCCTGGTCGAGCGCCTGCTTCCTTACCAGCTCGGGGCCAACCAGACGAAGACCGTGCATATTGGAGCCTAGCTACCTGAGGAGGAGAAAGCTCCGCTGTTGGAGTTCCTGCAGGCGAATGCAGATATGTTCACCTGGACGACAGCAAACATGCCAGGTATTCCCCCTGAAGTCATTACCTACAAGCTCAACGTCGATCCGAAGCACAGACTGGTTTGACAGAAGAGAAGAAGCTTCGCCCCGAAAAGGCAAGCGGCCATCAATGAAAAGGTTGAGAAACTTTTGGACGCCGGCTTCATTCGTGAGGTGCAATACCGAGCTGGCTGGCGAACGTGGTGATGGTGAAGAAGAACAATGGCAAGTGGAGGATCTGTGTAGACTACACCGACCTCAATAAGGTGTGCCCAAATGATAGCTTCCCTCTATCGAGGATAGATCAGTTGGTGGACGCCACCTCAGGGCACAGACTGCTCTCCTTCATGGATGCATTCTCCGGGTACAATCAGATCCAGATGCACCCGGGGGACGAGGAGCACATACCTTCATTACCGACCGGGGGACATACTGCTACAAGATGATGCCCTTTGGCCTAAAGAATGCTGGAGCCACGTACCAACATTTGGTCAATAAGATTTTCAAAGACTAGATTGGCAGGAACATGCAAGTGTACGTGGATGACATGCTTGTTATGAGCAAGCCGAGCTCGAACCACATCACCGACCACGTCGAAGCCTTTCACAGCCTTTGGAAGCACCAAATGAAGATTAACCCAGCAAAATGCGCTTTCGGGGTGGTGGCCGAAAATTTCTCGGCTTCATGGTCACCTAGAGAGGCATCGAAGCGAATCTGGAGAAGGTCTAGGCGATCCTTGATATGGAGCACCCAACATCCAAGAAGCAAGTTCAATGTCTGACGGGGAGGGTAGCAGCCTTAAGCCGGTTCATCTCGAGGTCGGCTGACCACTGCCTCCCTTTCTTCAAGGCGTTGTGCAAGATGCATGACTTCACCTAGATTGAGGAGTGCAAGATGGTCTTTGAAGAGCTAAAGGAGTTCCTAGCCTCTCCACCTCTGCTATCTAGATCAGAAGAAGGGGAAGAGCTCCTACTCTACCTGGCGGTTACACCCGGGGCCGTCAGCTTGGTCCTCGTCTGCACAGATCAGGGCGGATCCTAAAAGACGGTGTACTACACCAGTAAAATCCTCCGCGATGCGAAGATCAGGTATACCCGCTTTGAAAAACTCATTTTTGCACTAATCATGTCTGCTAAGCGTCTCAGGCCCTACTTCCAAGCGCATCCCATTGCGGTTGTCACTGATCAGCCGCTGAGGACCATGCTAAGCCACCCCGAGACTTCCGGGAGACTAGCTAAATGGTCCTTGATGCTAAGCGAGTTCGACATTGCATATCAGCCAAGGTCATCGCAGAAGGCCCAGGTCCTAGCCGACTTCGTGGTCGAATGTACAGGACCTCCCGAGAAACCATAACGGACGGTCCCAGAGAGCCAAGCTAAGGCTGGACCATGAGAGGACCCTTGGATCCTCTACGTGGACGGTGCCTCCAACTCCGGTGGAAGCGAAGCAGGCCTCATCCTTGCCAATTCTGATGGAGTAGTAGTGATGAATGCGCTCTCCGCTTCAAGTTCACCGCCACGAACAACCAGGTGGAGTACGAAGCGCTCCTCGCGGGCCTAAAGGTTTCCCGCGAGCTGGGCGTACAGAGCCTCAAGGTTTTCACCAACTCCCAACTGGTTGCCGGACAAGTCTCTAGAGAGTACGAGGCCCGAGACCCCCAGATGGTGAAGTACCTGGAGAAGGTTTGTTCGAACACGGCAAGCTTCCATTACTTCCACGTTTTCCATATCCTCATGGAGAAAATGCTTGTGCGGATGCACTGTCGAGGCTCGCAACCCTACCGGACTCATCCTTGGGGCATGCCTACATCGAGTATCTCGAGAATCCAAGCTACGAGAGCCCAGAGGAGGTGCAACAAGTAGCCCATGAGCCGAGCTGGATGGACAAGTACATCCAGTACATCCAGGATGGCTCCTACCAGAGGACCGCAGAGAAGCTGGCCTCGTCAGAAGGAAGGCCACCCATTTTGTTTTAATGGATGGTCACCTCTACTGCCAATCTTATCCTACCCACTCCTGAAATGCCTTAGACCCACGGAGGTGACCTTCGTGCTCGGGAGATACACGAGGGCCTCTATGGAAATCATGTAGGGGGAGGACTCTGGCATACAAGGCTCTTCGCCAGGGATACTTCTGGGAGACGATGAGCGAAGACGCCGCTGACTTCGTCAAGAAGTGTGACAAATGCCAGTGCCATTCCCACATACAGTGCCTACCGGCTGCACCGATCTCCCAACTGTCATCCCCTAGCCTTTCGCACAGTAGGGGATGGACATTCTGGGACTGTTCCCACCGCGCCAGGGCAGCGAAAGTCCTGCTAGTAGCGACCAACTACTTCACCAAGTGGGTCGAGGCGAAGCCGCTAGCTCAGATTACAGAAGCCAATGTTCGACAATTCTTTGGGAGTCTATCATCTGCCACTTTGGACTCCCCAATTGTGTCATCACCGACAACGGGCGACAGTTCGACAACTGGAAGTTTGAAGGATTCTGTGCCGAGCACGGCATCCAACACCAGTTCACCTCGGTTGCTTATCCCCAGACAAATGGTGAAGTCGAGGTGACCAATCAAACTATCCTTCAAGGACTTGGCACCAGGTTGGACCAAGCGAAGAGCATATGGGCAGAAGAACTTTCAAGCATCCTGTGGGCCTACCACACAATGCCCAGAACGGCAACGAGTGAAACACCCTTTAACCTCATCTTCGGTACTGAAGCAGTAATCCCAATCGAGCTCGGCGTGCCCATGATGCGGGTGCAGTGCTACGACGAGACGCAGAACTTGGCACACCTCTTGCTCAATCTAGACCTCCTAGAAGAAAAAAGGGACAAAGCTCGACTTCGGATGGTAGCATACTGACAATGGGTCGCTCGATATTACAATGCACAGGTAAAGCTGAAGACTTTCCGACCTGGCAACCTGGTACTGTGCCAGGCCGAGGCGTCTCAACCATGAGAGTGTGGCAAGCTCTTACCAAATTGGGAAGGCCCTTATAAAGTGGCCGAGGCCCTCTCACATGGGGCCTACTATCTCGAGGACCTAGATGGCGCTAGATTTTCCCGGACTCGGAATGCTTGTAATTTGAAGAGATACTACCAGTGATGTAAGTTTTTCCTCCACTAGAAATAAAGACTTTCCTTTGCACAACGAGTTGTTTGCCTTACAGGAACGTCACTGCCTAGGGCCCAGCTCTCCAGGAAGCCTACCTCGAGCCCACAGCGAATCCCGGAGCTCAGCTCTCCGGCCAGCATGTCTCCGAGCCCAGCTCCAAGGCATCCAAGTCCCTAAGCCATGTCCTCAGGCAACCAAGTTCCGGAGCCCAGCTCTCCGGCCAGCACGTCTCCGAGCCTAGCTCCAAGGCATCCAAATTCCTGAGCCATGTCCTCAGGCAACCAAGTTCCAGAGCCTAGCTCTCCGGCCAGCACATCTCCGAGCCCAGCTCCAAGGCGTCTAAGTCCCTGAGCCATGTCCTCAGGCAACCAAGTTCCGGAGCCCAGCTCTCCGGCCAGCACGTCACTGAGCCTAGCTCCAAGGCATCCAAATTCCTGAGCCATGTCCTCAGGCAACCAAGTTCCTGAGCCCAGCTCTACGGCCAGCACGTCTTCGAGCCCAGCTCCAAGATGGTAATTCCTGAGCCATGTCCTCAGGCTACCAAATTTGGAGACCGACTCTCCAATCAGCCCATCTCCGAGCCCAGCTCCAAGATGATGTTTCTTGAGCCCGACCTCCGACGATCAAGCCTCAAGCCTAGCTCCAAGACATTCAAGATCTGAGAGGCCCTCAGGCACTCAAATCCGAAGCCAACATTCTCTGGCATCGGAGTCTCGAGCCAACACCGAGATGGTGAGGCCCAAGCCCATATAAGATGAAGCTCCCTCTCCGACTCCCCGCACTGAAAGAGAAGAGAAGAAAAGAGAGGAGGAGAGAAGACATTCACACCATAAAAAAAAGAAGACGCATTAACAGAACTATTTTTCATTACTTAGAAGAAATGCTTTACATTATCTCCCGGGCCCTGACAGGCCAAGCAGTTCGATTCAAAAAAGAAGAAGAAGAAGGAAAAAGGGGGAGGAAAAAAAAAGATTTTTCATACAAGAAGTCCTGTCTGTTGGACCGACTCCTTCCCTGGGCGGTGCACGGTCGGGACTTCTCCTTCTTCCATCTCCATCACAGGGGCATCTTCCTGAGCGGCCTCCGTCGGAGGGGCAGGTTTAGTTGCTACTGCTGAGGGGACCGGCTCAGATGTCTCCGCCTGCGGCGCAGGTCGACCATCACCACCACCAAAGCCGACTCAGCTATTTCCGGGGCCACCTTTGGGAGAGACCCGACTGGAGCGACTCCCTGCCCTGCTGCAGCCACTGCTAGAGCCGGAGCCTTCTTGCCGAGGGCCCGGAGCATAGCTAGTCACTCCTTAAAGAGGATCCCCGTAGTTGAGTACGGCAGTAGGCGAACCCCTTGGCGAAGGAGTCCATTGCCACCTCTTTGAAGTCCTTTATATACTTGGGGGGGGGCCATGAAAGTGGCCACCGTGTCGACAGCCTCCTTCCTTGCGGCCTCTGCCCGGTGCCTCGCCTCCTTGAGCTACTCCTCGGCACGTTCGGCTTGCCGGATCGCCACTGCCATCCCCTTCTCAGCGGTCTCAGCAGAGCATTGGCGGCGGTAGCCTTCTCCTCTGCCTCCGCGCCCCTCTTCTCCGTGGTCGCCGCCCTCTTCTTGGCAGAGACGGCCTGACACTCGTCGCCTCCGACTTGGCCCAAAGCTCTTTCAGTCGAGTCCTCTTTGACTCGAGCTCTACCTCGAGCTCCTTGCTGATCTGGGCAGCGTCGGCGACTCGGCTAGGAGGCTCTTAACCTTCAGGTTAGCCTCCTGGGTCTCCTCATCCTTTTGACCTGCCTCGGCCCTTCGGGACTCGAGCTCCACCTATCGCTCCTTGTCCCTTTTTGCCCAGTTGTGACAGTAATCCCGGATGAGGATCAGCTCTCTACCTTGCTGCATTAGAAGAAGCACGTTAGTCATGGTGCTGGAAAAGGTTAGAAGAAGTCAAGGCAAGCGAAGGAAAACTTACGGTGTACAAATTGGTGAAGGACGAGCTGACGACGTCGCCTAGAAGTCTCCTGCTCCCTTCGCCGGGTCACAGGACTAGACCGAGAAGTCCATTATCTACTCGGCGAGGCTCGGGTCCTTCATCAGGGAGACGTTGGGTCCCAGCCAGAAAGGGACTCAGTGATAGTCCTGTCTTGCTTTCCCCGGCTCGGATCCCTTGGCGGCGGGAGGCGCCTTCAGCTCCAATTGTGAGCTCGGTGCCACTTCGGACCACACCTGGGGCACCGGCCTTCCTTCTTTCAGCCCCCGTCCTCCTCGACGTCGGCGATCTCCAGGAGGGGGCTCCTACTCGGGCGGTGACAGTGGCCGATCTGGCCCGAACGACTACCTCGGGCTCGGGCACCAGAACGGCTCATGCTGCCCTGAAGGCTCATGGACGGACTCGGCCGCCCTCTTCCACCTTCATTCTGGAACCGGTGCATCTGGCCCGGCCTGTACCGGCCTCGCATCGTCATCGGCACGAGCCCTCTTTGGAGTGGGCTCGTCGACTTCAGTTGTCTGTTCTCGCTCCTCGAAAAATGAGAGCAGCTCATCCATGAAGAATTCATCTCTACACCAGAGAAGACATGGTCAATCCCAAGTAAAAAAAAAAAACAGAAAAGAAGAAAAGAAAAAGAAAAGGGGTGGCCAAATCAAACTCACCCGACCCCTGCGTTGAGCCGACCCCAGCCTCGTGAAGATTCTGCTTCGACAGCAGGACCTCAAGCAAGGGGATCTCGATCGATCTGAGCAGCTCGTACAGGTCAAGGTCGGCTGCTTCGACGAAGGAGTTCCTATTGGGAGACCGATCTAGGTCGTTCCAAACCCAGTCGATCCCCTTGACCAAGGCGAAGAAGTACCTACTCTTCCATCCCTTGATGGAAGAGGGGAGCTCGAACCTAATGCCTCGAGGGCGAGAAGAAAGGGACCACCACCCATCTCCGGTAGGGTGGCGTTTCAGGATGAAGAAAGCCCTGAATAGGGAGAAACGGGCAAAATCCCATGGAGTGGCATAGAACGATAAAGTAGAAGATCATTCTGATAGCATTAGGGACCAACTGAGCGGGAACAAGATGGTAGTTGTCCAGGAAGAAAAGAAAGAAAGGATGGACAGGAAATCGAGGCCCCCGACGAAGGCCTCCTCATAGAAGCGATCCGTCGAGGGCCACTGGATATGACCCGCTCCCCAGGATGAGGGACAGAAAGGTGGATGGACTCGGGGATGTCGTAAGCACCCCAGATGGTCACAAGATCCTTGGCGTTGATCACCGAAGTGATCCCTCTGGGACCTGTCGAACGAGAAGGCTCGGGTTCAAAAAACGGGAGCAGGAAGAAGGGCCAGACGAGGTGGAGGAGAAGACCCAGGTTCCCTAATAGCTACAGGACCATGGAAAGGTGTCCTACTGAACTCATAACGTGCCGCCTCCATTTCCTCGTCGGTGGAAGGAGTCCTTGGCCGGGAAGGTCCGGCCTCGGCTTGGCAGCAAGGATGGAGTTCGAACAAAGCGATCCATGGAAGAAGAAGAGAATAGCAAAGGAAAACCTATGACGACTCCTAGTCGACGAGAATGAAGAAGAGGAAGCTAACCTGCTAAGGTTCTAGAAGGACGAAGACAGCCAAAAAAGGAGAAGGAGAAGACCGCTGTACGACACCGGGCACGAAAGATTGAAAGAAAGTGAGTTTCGAAAGACTTACCCTTCTTTTCGAGGCAACCTATGCCTAACCGTACCGTTACAGTTCCTCGAGGGACACTTGCCACGTGTCGCCGATTGATGGGGCCAACACCCCAATCCGACTGCAATTGCTCTGAATTCCATGCCCACCATAACTGCTCCCTAGATTTGGCCACGTGGCACCCCCGCACAGGCTCGAAGGACCACCGAGCGAGGCACCGTTGATATCGGTCATTATTGCTCCAGATTTCTTCACACTTTCCATGTCAACACCGCAATTATCCCCTTCGCCTTGAGCACCGCGTGCCAACGGGCCTTGGGAGTGGGGGGCAAATGATGTGGCTGGATTGCTAACATGGGGTGGGGAGACTGACATGGGTCCCCATCAGACGCCACGTTGGATTCCCATAATGAGCCCCTTCGCCAGGCTGGGCTCCCCTGGAGCAACGGGGCCGCCCACCAAAGCCGGGCTCCATCTTCCGCCAGGTCGTCCCTGCTAAGTCGGGACGCCAAGGTCGGAGCCGAGTACAAGCCCCCACCTGAGGCGGACCCCTCGAGGTCGGGCCCCGTGGTCAGGAGTCGAGCTCAAGCCTCCTCCGCCATGAGGAGCCCCTCCGAGGTTGGGTCCCCTAGGCTGGGCGGCACTCGCCCACCTTTGCTAGCTCGAGCTCGTCCGAAGCTGAGTTCCACTGGCCCGGAGTCGAGCTCAACCCTCCTCTACCCAGCCGAGCCACCTTAAAGCGAGTCCATCGGAGACAGGCCCCACCTTTTTAGCTCGGTCCCCAACTCAAATAAAGGCACCAACCACCAAGGGAGTAGCACCTCCCCTCTGAGGATAATGGCGGGCCTCCCGAGGGTCGTACAACAGCGCCCGCCATGCCGCCATCAATGCCCACGACCGTCACTCACACCAGAAAGAAAGGAAACTCATATCAAAGCGCCATGCCCTCCACCAACCTACCGTACAACCAGGGAAAAGACCTAACTGGAGAGCGCGAGTCCCGAGAATGGTGGCTCGCCAACCGAGGTCCCGCCAGGCTTCTAGGAGAGGGGCAAGCAAAACGAATGTCAGAAGCATATAGAAGCTTTCCAGCTACCTGACAGAAGAGGCGTCCCGTCTATGGCACGATACCTCGTCGCACACGCTGATAGCATGAAGAGATACGAGGCAAGCCAAAGTAAAAGACCCAGCCAGAGTAAGCCAAAGAGAGGTAACCAAAGCAAATACAGAAACAAGAGAGAGAGAGGCCAGACGGGGGGATTGGACCACCTCGACCATCACCTCTCCCAGCTCACTTTTACTTTCATACATACTACACTCACTCCTCTTAGGGTGGAGCTCATCTTAAGGGGCTGGACCAAGAGGATCTTTTCCTGGATCATCACTGAGTTGACCGTCGGAGCACCCCTACCGGAATCTTCGACCCAAGTCACTGACATTGTTTGCTGCAGGTCCCGAGGCATCGGAGACATCCCGAGCAGGCGAACCGGTGACCCTCGATGCCATCAGCAGCTATGGGCCACGACGATCCGGGCGGCAACACATACTACACTCACTCCTCCTAGGGTGGAGCTCATCCAGAGGGGCTCGACTAGGAGGATCTATTTTTCTGGATCATCACTGACTTGACCGTCGGAGCGCCCACCAACGAAATCCCCGACCCTGGGTCATTGACGTTGTTTGCTGCAGGTCCCAAGGCATCGGAGACACCGACGCAGGCGGAGTGCTCGACCATCAGCAGCTACGAGCCATGACGATCTAGGCGGCAACATATGGCATGCCAGTGTAGGGGGCAGAATGACTCTCGATCCAGTTCAGGCCCAGCTCAGACAATTCATCATGAGGATGGTGACCACTCGGGTGAGGGGAGCCTCTCCCAGCCATGCGAAAGTGTCCTCTTCCCACGGGAACCCACACGGTCTGGAGATGGAGTCACCTGCCTTGATTCAACCACCTCCACTGGAGATCCAGCTGACCGTACTTGCTCAGTAGATGCACACTCTCACTGCAGCAGTGCGCCAACTCCAACATCTGCATCGGTCCCTAGCTACCCACCAGCAGCTGGAGAGCCCCGCGGTCCATGCCACAGCTCCCCGCGATAGCCTGCATTCCTTCCATGGGAGGCCTTCGCAGCCGCGGGCTGTTACAGACCCTTGGGGTAGTCGCAAAGCCCCAATAAAGCGATGATGGGCCAGGTCTACTGACGAAGAGAGCTACTCACTGCACCTTGACTGGGGGACATCTAAACCTCGCCAAGGCAGAAAGGGCAAAGCCCCTCGTCACGGGCACTGCGGACCCGCGTCACCTTCCCCGCCCCTCTCAGTAGAGGGGTCGACGGATGAAGCCATTAGGCACATAGCGGAGAAGTGCCTGGAGGAGCATGACCGCAAACTGATGGAGCTGTCCCACTAGATCGCTAACTTGCATGGCTTCACCAGCGAGCTGGCGGGCTATAATGTCTGCCCTCCGTTCTCCCAAGAGATTCAAGCGGAGCCGATTCCCCGTCAGTTCTGCATGCCACAGGTGGATCCTTACGACGGGACCACCGACTCCTTGGACCACCTGGAAAGTTACCGGGCCCTCATGTGGGTCCAGGGGGCCACTGACGCTCTCTTGTACATCGCCTTTCCTGCTACTCTCCAGAAGGCGGCTCGGGTATGGTTCGCCCGCCTTGAGCCCGAAAGCATCAACTCCTTTGCCCAGCTGGGGCAGAGGTTCGTGGCTTATTTTGATGCATGTCGAAAGATGCCACGGGAGGCGGATAGCCTCTTCTCCATCAGGCAGCAAGACGTGAGCTGCTACGAGACTACGTGGCTCGCTTCAAGGCCGCAGCACTGGAGATCTATAGCTTGGAGGAGCCGATCGCAATGCTGGCTCTGAAGCAAGGACTCAGGACTTTTCGCTTGACCTACTCGCTTGACAAGAAGCCCCCGAAGACTTATGCCAAGCTCCTCTTCCGAGCTTTGAAGTACATCCATGCCGAGGAGGCGGATCGTACAAGATGGGAGCTCGATGGAAAGTTGCTGAAGAGATCGGAACCTGCCAAGACCCCTGGGGCACGAAGACCAGGACCACCAGCTCAGAGCTTCCGACTGGGACCAAGGCCAAGAAGCGCTCCCATCCCTGAGAGAATTTCATCCCCCTCCTCGCCTCGAGGACGAAGATCCTCATGGAGATCGAGGGCGAGACCTATCTGAGGCACCCACCTCCATTGAAGCCGTCCTCCAGCCGTGACAAGATGAAGTACTGTCGTTTCTACCGCGACCACGGCCACGACACTGAGGAATGCCGCAGTCTCAAGTGGGAGATCAAAGAGCTCATTAAGAGGGGCTACCTCGGAAGATACGTGGGGGGCATATCTCAACTGAAATACTGGGGGGCATATCTCAAAAATCTTAGGCGCTCGTCGCCCTCCCACTAGTCCGGTGGTCGATAATCGCCCTACCGAGAAGCCGGTGGGGATGATACGCTGGGGACCCGATCACACTCCCAAGAGGGCCCGAGGGGCAGGGCATCCTGAGGTTGTACTCCCCTTTACGAGGAAAGGGGAATATGGAGAGAGATGTAAATAATGATGCTGTGGTCGTGAGATGACGATCGCAAAGCATCCTGTAAAATGCATCATGATAGATAGTGGAAGCTCCACGGATGTGCTTCTCTACGATGCTTCTCCAGGATGAATCTTTCTTCTATTCAACTCAAGCCTGTACATACCCCCCTTATTGGTTTTATGGGAGATTTCGTAAAGGTGGAGGGAGAAGTTACTCTCCCAGTCACTGCCGGGACCCCACCTTGGTAGAGTACCGTCATGATGGTGTTCACGGTTGTCAGGCTTCCTTCGCCTTATAATGTGATCTTGGGCTGACCTGGGCTCAATCTCCTCGATGCTGTCATCTATACCAAGAGATTGCTTGCATAGTTCCCAACCCCTTGTGGTGTGGGGGAGATGCGGGTATGCCCCAGCCAGTGCAGCACTGCTTCCAAACCCTTCCCAGGGCCCGGGTGCCCAAGGAGGACTCCAAAGCAGACGAGTTCGACCAGATGGTTCAGGACCCTAGGGGAGGACCGACCGAGAGCCTGCTTCCTTACCAGCTCGGGGCTGACCAGACGAAGACCATGTAGATCAAAGCCCAGCTGCCCGAGGAGGAGAAAGCTCCACTGTTGGAATTCCTGCAGGCAAATCCAGACATGTTTGCCTGGACGGCAGCGAACATGCCAGGTATTCCCCCTGAAGTCATCACCCACAAGCTAAACGTCGATTCGAAGCACAGACCGGTTCGATAGAAGAAGAGAAGCTTCGCCCCAGAAAGGCTGGTGGTCATTAACGAGGAGGTTGAGAAACTTTTGGCCGCCAGCTTCGTCCGTGAGGCGCAATACCCGAACTGGCTTGCGAACGTGGTGATGGTAAAGAAGAACAATGGCAAGTGGAGGATCTGTGTAGACTACACCGACCTCAATAAGGCATGCCCAAAGGACAGCTTCCCTCTACCGAGGATAGATCAGTTTGTGGACGCCAACTCAGGGCACAGGCTGCTCTCCTTCATGGATGAATTCTCTGGGTACAATCAGATCCAGATACACCCAGGGGATGAGGAGCACACTGCCTTCATTATCGACCGAGGGACATACTGCTACAGGATGATGCCCTTTGGCCTGAAGAATGCTGGAGCCACGTACCAACATTTGGTCAACAAGGTCTTCAAAGACCAGATTGACAGGAACGTGCAAGTGTACGTGGATGACATGCTTGTTATGAGCAAGCCAAGCTCGAACCACATCATCGACCTCATCGAAGCCTTTCATAGCCTCTGGAAGCACCAAATGAAGCTCAACCTAGCAAAACGCGCTTTTGGGGTGGTGGCTGGAAAATTCCTCGGCTTCATGGTCAACTAGAGAGGCATCGAAGCAAATCCGGAGAAGGTCCAGGCGATCCTTGATGTGGAGCACCCAATATCCAAGAAGCAAGTTCAACGTCTGACGGGGAGGGTAGTAGCCTTAAGCGGTTCATCTCGAGGCCGGCTGATCGCTACCTCTCTTTCTTCAAGGCATTGCACAAGATGCATGACTTCACTTGGACTGAGGAGTGCAAGACGACCTTTGAAGAGCTGAAGGAGTTCCTAGCCTCTCCACCTCTGCTATCCATACCAGAAGAAGGGGAAGAGCTCCTACTCTACCTGGCGGTTACACCGGGGCCGTCAGCTCGGTCCTCATTCGCATAGATCAGGATGGATCTCAAAAGTCAGTGTACTACATCAGCAAAATCCTCCATGATGCGGAGATCAGGTATGCCCGCTCTGAAAAACTCATTTTTGCACTAATCTTGTCTGCTAGGCGCCTTAGGCCCTACTTCCAAGCGCATCCTACTGCAGTTGTGACTGATTAGCCGCTGAGGACCATACTAAGCCACCCCGAGACTTTCGGGGGACTGGCTAAATGGTCCCTAATGCTAAGCGAGTTCGACATCGCGTATCGACCGAGGTCGTCGCAGAAGGCCCAGGTCCTAGCCGAACTTCATGATCGAATGTACAGGACCTCTCGAGGAACCAAAATGGACGGTCCCGGAGAGCCAAGTTGAGCCCGAACTGCGAGAGGACCCTTGGATCCTCCACGTGGACGGTGCCTCAATTCCTACGGAAGTGGAGCGGGCCTCATCCTCGCTAACTCCGATGGAATAGTGACGGAATGCACTCTCCGCTTCAAGTTCGCCGCCACGAACAACCAGGCGAAGTATGAAGCGCTCTTCGTGGGCCTAAAGGTTTCCCGCGAGCTGGGCATACAGAGCCTCAAGGTTTTCATTGACTCCCAACTAGTTGCCGGACAAGTCTTCAGAGAGTACAAGGCTTGAGACCCCCAGATGGTGAAGTACCTGGAGAAGGTTTGTTCAAACACGGCAAGCTTCTATTACTTCAGCGTTTTCCACATCCCTCATGGAGAAAACGCTCATGTGGATGCACTGTCAAGGCTCGTAACCCTACTGGACTCATCCCTGGGGTGCGCCTACATCGAGTATCTCGAGAATCCAAGCTACGAGAGCCCAGAGGAGGTGCAACAAGTAGCCCACAAGCTGAGCTGGATGGACAAGTACTTCCAGTACATCCAGGATGGCCTCCTACCAGAGGACCGTAGAGAAGCTGGCCTAATCAGAAGGAAGGCCACCCGTTTTGTTTTAATGGACGATCACCTCTACCGCCGATCTTATTCCTACCCACTCCTGAAGTGCCTCAGACTCACGGAGGCGGCCTTCGTGCTTCGGGAGATACACGAGGGCCTCTGTGGGAATCATGTAGGGGGAGGTCTCTGGCATACAAGGCTCTTCGCCAGGGATACTTCTGGGAGATGATGAGGGAAGATGCCACTGACTTCATCAAGAAGTGTGACAAATGCCAGCACCATTCCCACATATAGTGCTTACCGGTTGCACCGATCTCCTAACTGTCATCCCCTTGGCCTTTCGCATAGTGGGGAATGGACATTCTGGGACCGTTTCCCATCGTGCCAGGGCAGCGAAAGTTACTACTAGTGGCGATTGATTACTTCACCAAGTGGGTCGAGGCGGAGCTGCTAGCTCAGATTACAGAAGCCAATGTTCGATAATTCTTCTAGAAGTCTGTCATCTGCCGCTTCGGACTCCCTAATCGTGTCATCACCAATAACGGGCGACAATTCGATAACCAGGAGTTTGAAGGATTCTGTGCCGAGCACGGCATCCAACATCGTTCACCTCGATTGCCCACCCCCAGATAAATGGGAAATCCGAGGTGACCAATCGGACCATCCTGCAAGGACTGTGCCACAAATTAGACCAGGTGAAAGGTAGATGGGCAGAAGAACTTCCAAGCATCCTGTGGGCCTACCACACAATGCCCAGAACGGCGACCGGTGAAACGCCCTTCAACCTCATCTTCGGTACTGAAACAGTAGTCCCGATCAAGCTCGGCATGCCCACACTGCGGGTGCAGCAGTATGACGAGACGCAGAATTCGGCACATCTTCTGCTCAATCTAGACCTCCTAGAAGAAACAAGAGACAAAGCCCGACTTTGGATGGTAGCATATCGACAACGGGTCGCCCGATATTACAATGCGCGGGTAAAGCTGAAGACTTTCTGACTTGGTGACCTGGTACTGCGCCGGGCCGAGGCGTCTCAACCACGGGAGTGCGGCAAGCTCTCACCAAATTGGGAAGCCCTTATAAAGTGGCCGAGGCCTTCTCACATGGGGCCTACTATCTCGAGGACCTAGATGGTGCCAGATTCCCTCGGACATAGAAAGCTTGAAATTTGAGGAGATACTACAAGTGATGTAAGTTTTTCCTCCACTAGAAATAAAGACTTTCCTTTGCACAACGGGTTGTTTGCCTTACAGGAACGTCGCCGCCCGGGGCCCAGCTCTCTGGGAAGCCTTTCACGAGCCACCAAGTTCCAAAGCCCAGCTCTCTGGCCAGCACGCCTTTGACCCCAGCTCCAAGGCATCCAAGTTCCTGAGCCATGTCCTCAGGTAACCAGGTTTCAGAGCCCAGCTCTCCATCCAGCATGCCTCCGAGCCCAGCTCCAAGGCATCCAAGTTCCTGAGCCATGTCCTCAGGCAACCAAGTTTCGGAGCCCAGCTCTCCGGCCAGCACGCCTCGGAGCCCAGCTCCAAGGCATTCAAGTTCCTGAGCCATGTCCTCTGGCAACCAAGTTCCGGAGCCCAGCTCTCCGGCCAGCGCGCCTCCGAGCCCAGCTCCAAGGCATCCAAGTTCCTGAGCCATGTCCTCAGGCAACCAAGTTCCGGAGCCTAGCTCTCCGGCAAGCACATCTCCAAGCCCAGCTCCAAGGCATCCAAGTTCCTGAGCCATGTCCTCAGGAACCAAGTTCCGGAGCCCAGCTCTCTGGCCAGCATGCCTTCGAGCCCAGCTCCAAGATGGCGTTTCCTAAGCCCGACCTCTGACGATCAAGCCCCGAGCCTAGCTCCAAGGCATTCAAGATCTGAGAGGCCCTTAGGCACTCAAATATGAAGCCAACATTCTCTAGCATGGAGTCTCGAGCCCATCACCGAGATGGTGAGGCTTAAACCCATATAAGATGAAGCTCCCCTCCCCAACCTCCCTACACTGAAAGAGAAGAAAAGAGAGGAGAAGAGAGGAGGAGAGAAGACATTCACACTACAAAAGAAAAAAAGAAGCCACATATGCAGAACTATTTTTCATTACTCAAAAGAAATGCTTTACATTATCTCCCGGGCCCTGACAAACCAGGTAGCCCAGTCCAAAAAAAAAAAAGGAAAATTATTATAGAAGTCCTATCTTATTGGGCCAGCTCCTTTCCTGGGCGGTGCACGGTCGGGACTTCTCCTTCTTCCATCTCTGTTGCAGGGGCACCTTCCTGAGCAGCCTCTGTCAGAGGGGCAGGTTCAGTTGCTACTGCTGAGAGGACGGCTCAGATGTCTCTGCCTGCGGTGTTGGTCCGACCGTCGCCACCACCAAGGCTGACTCAGCTATTCCGGGGCCACCTTCGGAGAGACCTGGCTGGAGCGGCTCCCTGCCCTGCTGTAGCCACTACCGGAGTCGAAGCCTTCTTGCCGTGGGCCTGGAGCGCAGCCAGTCGCTCCTCAGAGAGGATCCCCCATAGCTGAGTGCAGCAGTAGGCGAACCCCTTGGCGAAGGAGTCTGTTGCCGCCTCTTTAAAGTCCTTTATATACTCGGGAGAGGCCTTGAAAGTGGCCACTGTGTCGGTGGGCTCCTTCCTTGCTGCCTCCGCCCGGTGCCTCGCCTCCTCGAGCTGCTCCCTGGTGCATTCGGCTTGCTGGATCGCCACCGCCATCCCCTTCTCGGTGGTCTTGGCAGAGCGATTGGCGGCGGTAGCTGTCTCCTCCATCTCCACGGCCCTCTTCTCCACGGTCGCCACCCTCTTCTCAGCAGAGGCGGCCCTGTCCCTCGTCGCCTCCGACTCGGCCCGAAGCTCTTTCAGCCGGGTCTCTTGACTCGAGCCTCCCTTGAGCTCCTTCCTGATCCGGGCGGTGTCGGCGACCTCGGCCAGGAGGCTCTTAACCTTCAGGTTAGCCTCCCGGGTCTCCTCATCCTTCTGACCCGCCTTGGCCTTTAGGGACTCGAGCTCTGCCTGTCATCCTTGTCCCTTTTCTCCCAATTGCAACAGTAATCCCGGATGAGAATCAACTCTCTACCTTGCTGCATTAGAAGAAGCACGTTAGTCACGGTGCTGGAAAAGGTTAGAGGAAGTCAAGACAAGCGAAAGAAAAACTTACGGCGTACAAATTGGCGAAGGACGAGTTGACGACGTCGTCCAGAAGTCTCCCGCTCCCTTCTCATTAGTTGCAGGACTGGACTGAGAAGTCCATCATCCGCTCAGCGAGGCATAGGTCCTTCATCAGGGAGATGTTGGGTTCCAGCCAGAAAGGGACTCGACGATAGTCCCTGTCTTGCTTTCTCGATGGCTCGGATCCCTCGACGGGAGGCGCCTTCAGCGCCAGTTACGAGCTCGGTGCCACTACGGACCGCACCTGGGGCGCCGACCTTGCTTCTTTCGGCCCCCCATCCTTCTCGACGTTGACGATCTCCAGAGTGGGGCTCCTACTCGGGCGATGGCAGCGACCGATCTGGCCTAAATGACTACCTTGGGCTCGGGCGCCGGAACCGGCTCGTGCTACCCTGAAGGCTCGTGGTCGGACTTGGCCACCCTCTTCCACTTTGTTCTGGAATTGGTGCATCCGGCCTGACCTGTATCAACCTCGCACCGTCATTGGCACGAGCCCTCTTCGGAGTGGGCTCGCCGACTTCTGTTTCTTGCTCTTGCTCTTCAGAAAACGAGAGCAGCTCATCCATGGAGAATTTCATCTCTGCACCAGAAAAGACATGGTCAATCCCAAGCAAAAAAAAAAGGGGGGGGCGAAGAGAAAAAAAGAAGAAGAGAAAAAGAAAAGGGGTGGCCAAGTCGAACTCACCCGACCCCTGCATCGAGCCGACCCCAGCCTCGTGAAGATTTTGCTCCGACAGTAGGACCTCAAGCGAGGGGATCTCGGTCGATCTGAGTAGCTCATACAGGTCGAGGTCGGCTGCTTCGACGAAGGAGTTCCTATAAGGAGATCGATCTGGGTTGCTCCAAACCCAGTCGATCCCCTCGACCGAGATGAAGAAATATCTACTCTTTCATCCCTTGATGGAAGAGGGGAGCTCGAACTTAATGCCCTGAGGGCGAGAAGAAATGGACCACCACCCATCTTTGGTAGGGTGGCGTTTCATGGTGAGAAAGCCCTGAACAGGGAGAAACGGTGGTGCGGGCACCAGAATCAGAAGAAGACTTCAGGATTCCATCTGGATCTCTGATTGACCTTGCCGAGAAAATTAGGTTTGTAATAAGGATTGACCTGATCAACCCAATTTTGAGTCTGTAATTTTGTCATTTCAATTTTTGTTGAGTCATGTTGACTCAGTCCAAGTCCAGGTCCAGGTTGGCGCCATTCCCTTTGCCATAGGATGCCACATTTTTTCTTCCATGATCCAGCTATAAGTGGGTGCCACACTCCCTGCCACATTTCCATCCAGTGTCTTTGGTCCCCATACCAAAAGAAGTAAGTTTCCCTTTTTCTTGCACCACTTGGGGGAGAAATCCATCAAGATACCTCAATCCAAGGAGGAGACAACTTCTTTCCAAATAAACCAAAGCCAGGATGGCAAGAATTTTTCTTGAAGAGAGGATCAAGGAGGTGCCTCACAATGTTCCATAAAAATCCAAGTTATAAAAGGGAAAAGAGCATGTCTTGGGGAGAAAATCAAGGAGGCATCCAAAAGTTTCCTAAAGTGCTAAAGCCATGAAAAGAAGAAGCCTAAACTTGTGGAGCAAGACTAGGAGGTGTCCAAAAGAGCCAAACCATGAAGGGAAAATCCTTGATTCATGGAGAGATACTAGGAGACACCCCCATAACCTGCCATTTGGAGCTAATTTTCAAGTTTTCTTGAAGTTTTGGGCCGCTCGCTCATGGAAGGAGTCTTGGTTGGCCAAGGGAAGAGAATTTGATGCCTAAAGTGTAGATTAGTCCTATTAGTCCCACATGGGAACTTGTGGTTTTGATTTTTCTTATAGGTCTATATATTAGACCCCTTTTGTAACTTGAACTTATCTTATGAAATCTTATGAATGAAATCCCTTGTTTTTGAGTAAAGTCTTGTTCTTCCGCACTTATTCTGAGTGTTGAGCTCCGTGAGGGAGTAAATCCGGGTTCCCTATGAACCTTGAGGAGGTGTGAGATCTCCAACCCCAAAACCCTAGCTTAGTCCACCCATCTCTACTCCACCACCACCAAACCCTAGCCTCTACACCATCTCCAAGGTTCTTCTTCCAAAGGGTGGCCGACCACCAGGACCCCAATCCAGCCATCTTCAAGTCAGCTACCACTGCTTCAGAGTCCATCCAGCAGATCCAGGAGAAGTCCCAAATCCGCAGCCTAGGAGTTCCAGATCAGCTGAAGACCTTCAGATCCTATCCTTTCTTCTACTCGGGTAACTCTCTTCCCTGAGTCTCTTGTTCCTAACCTTGTTCTTCTTCTCTCTAGGATCCAGGGTTCAAGAAGAGGCCAACTTTGCCAAGGACCATTATCGGAGGATCCATTGCGAAGATACCTTGACTCCCGGGATCCAATAATCTGCTGAGAGAGTCTTTTTCCATCAAATGGAAAGATATCACTGCTAGGTAACAAGAACCTTCCTTCTCACTTTGTCTGTTTCGTTGAAACTCAGAGCAAACCCTAGATCTGGGGGTTTCTCAATCCCCAGCGATCCTACTTCTGAGTTACTCTGATAATCCACTCTTTTTAATTGTGCTTTCTGTCATTTCTTAGTTTCTCTCAACATTAGTTTATCTTTCCTTTGATCAAAGCCGACTTCTGAAAAATATATATATAAAAAAATACATTAATTTTATTTACTTCCGCATTCTACATATCCGTTCTGCATCATTTTTGCTATCAGAGCTTTCGTTCTGCATCATTTTGGTATCAAAGCCCTGTCTAGGGTTCTTGCTTGTTTGATTATTTTTTTCGTTCCTTTTACTTTTGCTGCCTGGAGTAGACTTCCCTGGCCATCCGGTCCTCGGAACAAGCGAGACACAAACCTCCTCCTCCCATTCCATGGGGGTTCCTAGGGCGTGTAGGGGTGCCGCTGGGTTATAACTTCTAGGCAGGGATTGTAAACGGGACACACGTTCTATTTTCTGCCAGTAACTATCTTGTTATTCGAATTGTTTCTCTCTGAAAAAAATTCCAAATTAAGTAATTCTTATTTTTCTGGAACCAGTATAATTGAAAGTAATTTACATAAAATTTTCATGATTTATTAATTTTTGTAGATTTTTTGAGAACAATTTTACTGCTGTTCTGCTTTTTATTTCTGCAAGCTATTTTTTTATTTGAGTGTGCATAAATTGAATCTATCTTAAGGGCACCGAAGTTGAAACATAAGGGGAGGATTGAGACCCTCTCCTTAGCCCAAAACCACCTCCCGTGCATTCGAACCTAAGCCTTTAATCTTAAAATTAATTAGACCTAATTTGCCCTAGAGGGCTAGGGACACCAACTGGTCGGGTCTAGGCTAGTGTTGAGTCAGTTGTCTAGTTACTCTGTGTGTGCTTTGTACTCAGTCTAGAATGGTGGTTCAGGGATTCTATCCCGAAGGGCTTGTGTGCTGGTCCGCCTACCTGGCCAATCGCTGATTGGTGTCTAGGATTGGCAATTAGGGACCTAACACTCCCCTTACACCTGCCTGGCTGAGTCCCGAGTTATTACAGGCTAGCTTGCCACTCTGATTGGGCATCTAGTTTGGGCTATAGGTCTAGTTAGCCCGTAGTCATTTCAGTCGAGTCTCATTTGGTGTGCTTGCTTGCATCATCATGTCCACCCGGAACGAGAGTACCCTACCAACCTGGTCAAACCCAACCAGATTTAGAGGCCATGATTAGAACTCTTACCGAAAGTATGACCAAATTGAGTCAGGATATGAATGAGGGTTTTGCCCAGTTTAGAGACCGAGCTCAGGGACTTGAGAAACGTAGACATCAAAATTGGACCCCTGATCCAAAATTTAATAGGCCCCAACCTCACCCATGCCAGGAGCCTAGGAGGACCTTATACCGTGATCCTGAGCATAACCCTAGGAGCCTATATCCATACTTGGTTGACTTAGAAAAGGGACCCGTTAGGAACACCGAACCTTATGCACCCACTTTTGATGGAAGACAAGCAACATATATTAAGTGGGAAGAACAAATGGATCGATATTTTGAGTGCACTAATATATCGGAATTAGGACAAGTTAGGTTGGCCAAAACCAAGTTCACCAAACATGCTAGGTCGCATTGGTATGCTATTGAGCGTGAGTGTTATCAAAGAAAAGAGAAAATATATACTTGGAGAGATATGAGAAGTAAGTTGAGAGATAGGTACCTAGGTAGATCCTATGAGAAAAGACTTTTAGACCAATAGTACCAATTGCGACAAGGTAATAGGCCTGTGTCTAAATATATCGAGGACTTCCAGTGGTATGACATGAAATGCAATACCATTGAGATCGAAGCTCAGATCACATCGAGGTTTAGGGTTGGGTTATACCCAGACATTTATAGGAAGCTATGCCTTGAAAAGACCAATAAGTTAGACCGAGCCTACCAAGAAGCCCAAGACTATGAGTGGTCTTTAAGATATAACCAATCAAGTACTTTGGACTTAAAGCCAACCTCTACCAACTTGAGTCAAGTTCTAATTGATCCGACACCCGTAGTGAACCAGACTTTTGTTTGTCAATTCCCACTTGTGTCACCTCTTGACCAGAAGGATAACACTGAGAAGGAGTTAGGCATGGCCATCCCAAAATTAGTTGACCTGACCAGAGCCGTACTTAAAGAGGAATCAAAGGAGAATAGATTAGAACCTTTCAGTGAGATTGAGGAAGAAATATATGAGCCTGACATAAGTTTGATAGATGAATTTGAAGAAGAAGAATTTGAGGATATCTCTCCCGATAATTCAATTAACCAACTCCTACCTGATGGGGTTATTGAGGGGACCCCTGCCACTCAAGGAATTCAGGAGCTAACCCTAAGAGAAGACCTTTTGAGGAAGTTCAGGAAGAGAAAATTGCACCCAATGAGAGTTTAAGTGAGAATACCCTGAACTCATTAAGGAATCCAAAGAAGACACCCCTGAGTCAAATCTGGTAGAGAAGTGTGAAGAAGGAAGGGGTTTACAAGAATTGCCCATTGAGAAGGTCCAAGAATAAGAAAAAGACAGTACTTAGAAGACTTTCTAGATAAACATTCCAAAGACCTTCCTGATAACCTTCCACCTTCTAGGAGCACCCAGCCTACCCTAGAACTTGCACTTGTAGACCCTCCTAGAGCAAATCATGAGGTTTGGATGAGTGCACCTATAGAACAATGTCCTCATTTTAAGGTCGTCCTGAATAACCAAGGTATGTTTCTTGTTTCCTATAACCACCTCAAAACTCTGATTCTTATTTCCTACCCTTCCCTGAATCTTCTCATGTTTCTAGAGCTATGGGATTACACTTTACTGAGATTTCTAGGTTGCAAGACTCCTTAGAACCTATTAGGTTTGCCACCTACTTCTGGAAGACCTTATGGCACCTACTAGGCACCCATGATAAGTTCTTATGCTCTGCATGCCATCCTTCGACCCAAGGTCAAACCTAGAGAGCCTTAGTTTGTTAGGTTTAGACCTAGGGTTCCTTTGAATAAAGTCCATTCTTTAGGAATGCGTCGTCAGTCGAGTTTAAGACATTGACTTAGATTTTGGTTGAGTGAGAATACCAGGAATTGGGATTTGTATTTACCCAGGGCTGAATTTGCGTATAATGACTCGGTTAATAGGTCTATAGGTAAAATCCCTTTTGAGATTGTTCATGAGTACAAGCCTCACACACCACTTAACCTAGTTCCTTTGCCAGTCCACACACGAGTCTCCGAGTCTGCTGAAGACTTTGCACAGCATGTAAAGAACTTGCATAAAGAAATTCATGCCAAAATAACTTTAAGTAATGAAACTTATAAGAAGTTGGCTGATTCTCAAAGACGAGTCAAAACTTTTGTGAGGGAGACTATGTAATGATTAGGTTAAGGCCTGAGGGTTCCTCCTGGAACTGTTAGAAAGCTATATGCTAGAGGAGCTGAACCATTTAGAGTGATGAAGAGAGTGGGACCCAATGCCTATGTGCTTGAGTTGCCTCCAGAGCTAGGCATTAGCTCCACTTTCAACATTACAGACCTAGTAGAGTACAGGGAGCTAGCTGTGATTCCCAGTGAGCCTTTTGAACCTAATCCTGTTATTGAGAGTGATCCCGACCCTATGTGTCCACCAAAAAACTGGCCTGTGAGGAAAGAGCAGATTGAAAAGATCCTGGATGATCAGGTTATCTCTACTCGTAATCGAGGATACCAAAGATACCTGGTCCGCTGGCAAGGAAGGCCAGATTCTGATGACTCTTGGATCTCTCGAGAAGAATTACAAGAATTGGACCCAAACCTCTTGGAGAGATACCAGAGCCAGCTTGATCCATACTCGACAGGGTCGAGTTCCTCCTACCCGGGAGAATTGGTGCAGGCACCAGAATCAGAAGAAGACTTCAGGGTTCCATCTGGATCTCTGATTGACCTTGCTCGAGAAAATAAGGGTTTGTAATAAGGATTGACCTGATCAACCCAATTTTGAGTCTGTAATTTTGTCATTTCAATTTTTGTTGAGTCATGTTGACTCAGTCCAAGTCTAGGTCCAGGTTGGCGCCATCCCTTTGCTATAGGATGCCACATTTTTCTTCCATGATCCAGCTACAAGTGGGTGCCACACTCCCTGCAACATCTCCATCCAGTGTCTTTGGTCCCCACACCATAAGAAGTAAGTTCCTCTTTTTCTTGCACCACTTGGGGGAGAAATCCATCAAGATACCTCAATCCAAGGAGGAGCCAACTTCTTTCCAGATAAACCCAAGCCAGGATGGCAAGAATTTTTCTTGAAGAGAGGATCAAGGAGGTGCCCCACAATGTTCCATAAAAATCCAAGTTATAAAAGGGAGAGAGATGTCTTGGGGAGAAAATCAAGGAGGCACCAAAAGTTTCCTAAAGTGCCATAGCCATGAAAAGAAGAAGCCTAAACTTGTGGAGCAAGACTAAGAGGTGTCAAAAAGAGCCAAACCATGAAGGGAAAATCCTTGATTCATGGAGAGATACTAGGAGACACCCCATAACCTGCCATTTGGAGCTGATTTTCAAGTTTTCTTGGAGTTTTTGGGCCGCTCACTCATGGAAGGAGTCTTGGTTGGCCAAGGGAAGAGAATTTGATGCCTAAAGTGTAGATTAGCCCTATTAGTCCCACATGGGAACTTGTATGGTTTTGATTTTTCTTATAGGTCTATATATTAGACCCCTTTTGTAACTTGAACTTATCTTATGAAATCTTATGAATGAAATCCCTTATTTTGAACAAAGTCTTGTTCTTCCGCACTTATTTTGAGTGTTGAGCTCCGTGAGGGAGTAAATCCGGGTTCCCTAGGAACCTTGACGAGGTGTGAGATCTCCAACCCCAAAACCCTAGCTTAGTCCACCCATCTCTCTACTCCACCACCACCAAAACCCAGCCTCTACACCATCTCCAAGGTTCTTCTTCCAAAGGGTGGCCGACCACCAGGACCCCAATCCAGCCATCTTCAAGTCAGCTACCACTGCTTCAGAGTCCATCCAGCAGATCCAGGAGAAGAAGTCCCAAATCCGTAGCCTAGGAGTTCCAGATCAGCTGGAGACCTTCAGATCCCATCCTTTCTTCTACTCGGGTAACTCTCTTCCCTGAGTCTCTTGTTCCTAACCTTGTTCTTCTTCTCTCTAGGATCCAGGGTTCAAGAAGAGGCCAACTTTGCCAAGGACCATTATCGGAGGATCCATTGCGAAGATACCTTGACTCCCAGGATCCAATAATTTGCTCGAGAGAGTCTTTTCCACCAAATGGAGAGATATCACTGCTAGGTAACAAGAACCTTCCCTTCTCACTTTGTCTGTTTCATTGAAACTCAGAGCAAACCCTAGATCTGGGGGTTTCTCAATCCCCAGCGATCCTACTTCTGAGTTACTCTGATAATCCACTCCTTTTAATTGTACTTTCTGTCATTTCTTAGTTTCTCTCAACATTAGTTTATCTTTCCTTTGAGTCAAAGTCGACTTCTGAATATATATATATATAAAATACATTAATTTTAATTTGCTTCCGCATTCCACATATCTGTTCTGCATCATTTTGGTATCAGAGCTTTCGTTCTGCCTCAAACGGGCAACAATCCCATGGAAGTGGCACAGAATGATGAAGCAGAAGATCGTTTTGATAGCATTGGGGACCAACTAAGCAGGAACAAGATGGTAGTTGGCTAAGAAGGAAATAAAGAAATGATGGACAGGAAATTGGAGGCCCCCGGCGAAGGCCTCCTCATAGAAATCGATCCGTCGAGGGCACTGGATGTGACCCGCTCCCCAGGACGAGGGACAGAAAGGTGGATGGACTCGGGGATGTCGTAAGCACCCCAGATGGTCACAAGATCCTTGGCGGTGATCATCGAAGTGATCCCTCTGGGACCGGTCGATTGAGAAGGCTCGGGTTCAGAAATAGAAACAGGAGGAGGAGCAAGAAGAAGGGCCAGACGAGGTGGAGGAGCAGACCTAGGTTCCCTAATGGCTACAGGACCATGGAAAGGTCTCTTATTAAATTCATAACGTGTCGCCTCCATTTCCTCGTCGAAGGAAGAAGGAGTCCTCGGCTTAGCAAGAAGGGCGGAAGTTCGAACCAAAATGATCCATGGAAAAAGAAGGGAATAGCAAAGGAAAACCTAGGATGGCTCCTAGTCGACGAGAAGGAAGAAGAGGAAGCTAACCTGCTACGGTTCTAGGAGGACGATGATGGCCGGAGAAGGAGAAGACCTTTGTACGATGCTGGGCATGAAAGATTTGAAAGAAAGTAAGTTTCGAAAGACCTACCATTCCCTTCGAGGCAACTATGCCCGACCGTACCGTTACGGCTCCCCCAAGAGACGCTCGCCACGTGTCGCCGATCGACGGGGCCAACACCTCAACCAACCGCGGTCGCTCTAAATTCCATGCCCACCATAACTGCTTCTCAGACGTGGCCGCGTGTCACCCCTGCACAGGCTCGAAGGACCGTCGTGCGAAGCACCACCGATATCAGTTATTATTATACCAGATTTCTTCGCCTTTCCATGTCAGCACCACCATTACTCCCTTCGACCCGAGTGCCGCGCGCTAACGAGCCTCAGGAGTAGAGGGCAAATGATATGACTAGATCGCTGACATGGCACGGACAGACTGACGTCGAGTCCCCATCAGATGCCACGATGGATTCCCAACACGAGCCCCTTCGCCGGGCTGAGCACCCATGGGGCAAATGGGCCGCCCGTCGAAGTTGGTCTCCGTCCTCCACCAGGTCAGTCCCCACCGAGTCGGGATGCTTAGGCCAGAGCCGAGTACAAGCTCTCACCCGAGGCGGACCCCTCAAGGTCGGGCCCTGTGGTCAGGAGTCGAGCTCAAGTCTCCTCCACCACGAGGAGCCCCTCCGAGGTCGGGTCCCCTAGGCTGGGCGGCACCTCGCCCACCTCCGCCAGCTCGAGCTCGTCCGAAGCTGAGTTTCGCTAGCCCAGAGTCAAGCTCAACCCACCTCCGCCCAGCCAAGCCACCTAGAAGCGAGTCCATCAGAGGCGGGCCCCACCTTTTCAGCTCGGTCTCCAACTCAGACAGAGGCACCAACCACCAAGGGAGCAGCACCTCCCCTCCGAGGATAATGGCGGGCCTCCCGAGGGTCGTACAACAGCGCCCGCCACACCGCCATTAATGCCCACGGCCGTCACTCACACTAGAAAGAAAGGAAACTCACATCAAAGCGCCATGCCTTCCACCAACCTGCTGTACGACTAGGGAAAGACCCAATCGGAGTGCACGGGTCCTAAGAACGGCAGCCCACTAACCGAGATCCTGCCAGGCTTCCAGGAGAGGGGCAAGCATAAAGAATGTCAGAAGCGTATAGAAGCTTCCTCGGCTACCTGACAGAAGAGGCGTCCCATCTATGGCACGATACCTCGTCGCACACGTCTGACAGCAAGGGAAGATCCCGAGGCAAGCCAAAGTAAAAGACCCAGCCAGAGTAAGCCAAAGGGAGGTAACCAAAGCAAATACATAAATAAGGGAGAGAGGCCAGACGGGGGTATTGGACCACTTCGGCCATCACCTCTCTTAGCTCACTTTCACTTTCATATATACTACACTCACTCCTCCTAGGGTGGAGCTCATCCAGAGGGGCTCAACCAGGAGGATCTGTTCCCCTGGATCATCACTGACTTGACCATCGGAGCACCCCCGCTGGAATCCCCGGCCCGGGTCACTGACGTTGTTTGCTGTAGGTCCCGAGGCATCGGAGAAATCACGAGTAGGCAGACGCGCGACCCTCGATGCCATCAGCAGCTACGGGCCACGATGACCCGGGTGGCAACACAAATGATCAAAATGAGCCTCATGAGGGACCTTCAAAGTTTCATCGACTACTAAGTGAGATCGAGACATCTTTATATCCGAATTTCAAGAAGTTCTTAAAGCTATCTTTTGTTTAAAGCTATGGCAACTAAAATGTCTTCATGGATTGAATAACAAGGCTTTTGATGCTTTGCTTAAATTATTTAAGGAGGCATTTTTCAAGGGTGAGACATTGCCAAATTCATTTTATGAAGCTAGAAAGATGATTCGAAATCTAGGCCTTTATTATAAGAAAATTGATGCATGCATCAATGATTGTATGTGTTTTGGAAAGAGTATGTTAATGAGAACCAGTGTGTTATATGTGGGGCATCTCGAAGGAAATCAAATAGAGGCAAAGCAAATTTTGTGAAATCTTCATCTTTGAAAATTGGCAAAAAAATTCATATTAAGACTTTATGGCACTCTTCATTGATTCCGAGGCTTCAGAGGTTGTATATATCTTCGAAAATTGCTTCAAACATGAAATGGCATCATGATAAACGCCTTAAGGATGGGGCTTTAAGGCATCCAGTAGAGACTCAAGCATGGAAACATTTAAATAAGTTATATCCATCATTTGCTATAGAGCTTCGTAATGTAAGACTTGGATTAGCAAGTGATGAATTCAATCCATTTGGAAATATGAGTACTGTACATAGTACATGGCCTGTAGTGCTTATTCCTTATAATTTACCACCATGGTTATATATGAAACAACCTTCCTTTATTTTGGCATTGCTCATTTCTAGTTCAAAAGCTCCAGGCAATGATATTGATGTGTATCTGCAACCATTAATTGAGGAGTTAAAGGAGTTATAGGAAAAAAGAGTTGATACTTACGATGCCTCAATGAAACGAAACTTTCGAATATATGCAGTAGTCTTATGGACTATAAATAACTTTCCAGTATATGGCAATTTGTCAGGATAGAGTACTAAAGGGAAGCTAGCATGTTCTTGCTATAATAAAGATACATATTCATATTGGTTGAAGCATTGTTGTAAGTTTGCTATATTGGTAGTTATCATTTCTTGGCCCTTAACCATAAATGGCGAAATTCTAAAAAAGAATTTAATGGTGAGAAAGAGCTAAGGCCACCTCCTAAGCAGTTGTCAGGATATGATGTGCTTGATCAATTACATGGGCTCAAACATATTATATTCGGTAAGATTGGTAAAAAGAGAAAACAGGAAGATTTCATACAAAGCTACAATTGGAAAAGAAAAGTATTTTCTTTGAATTACCATATTGGAAGGACCTTCTCTTACGTCATAATTTAGATGTCATGCATATTAAAAAGAATATATGTGATAGTATGGTTGGTACACTATCTTTTTTTCTGATGGTTTGCTAGCTTTTACCATTTTGGCTTGTGGTATAACAGCTTTGAACATGATATTTTCTAGAATCTCAAGTTTATTAGATTCACTTTTTTAAATTGTTAGTTGCTTTTATCCCCAAGATTCGTGTATTTGAGTGCAAAGTCAAAAAAATCTTTTACTCCATTTCTATAGTCAAGTACATTTAAATCACTGCATGGTAGCCTAAAGTGTATTAAGTGATCTACATATTTTATGCATACATATTTAAATCACCATCTCTCTATTCTATTATGATTTTCTAGGTACCATCATACATGTACTTCTGATGGAAAGTCACTTCACCAAATAACACTTAGATTGTCATTGGAACGACATAAACAAAGCGATACATTCTATCAGATGTATAAAAAAAAGTGGCACCCTTATTCCATGTGATCAATGTCCAAGAGCATACCACAAAGGTACATATTTTATGTCTTTGTTGAAAAATTTATAAGTGCATTTATATTTGAATGTGTATGTATGTATCATTTATTTTTTGTATTCTTGGTTTTCCAAAAAAAATCTTTATTCTAGATATTCTCACACAAGTTATATTTTGAACTTATTCCAAATTTATTACCTTAATTTATTGTAAAAGAGTTCTACACATTTATTTGCACAATTTTTGGTATTTGTTGCCGGCAATTTCTATAGATCTAAAATGGCATTTGGATACTAGAAATTTGTCAGATTATATATTTTCATTGGTTATTCTTGTAATATCATTATTATCTAGTCAACAAGTCAGTTATCTTTTCATGTAGATTGTGTGTGTGATGTTACATAAACCAAATGTTGGACACGTCAAGCTTCTTATCATGATCTTATCTTTTGGTTCATGACATGCAAATTTATGTTGTGCTGTAGTGAAACTTAGGACACATTGACATGGAAAGTCAAAAGCATAGCAAACAGATGGTTTCAACTTTCAAGATGCATGCTTGTATGTTTACAAGATTATATTTTTTTTGTCAAAACTGATCTAGGTAGCTATAAAGTGACACTACTGCTAATCCAATGCTACTACTGCAGTGACTATTGTAATCATCATTTTATTATCAATAAATTTTGAAGAACATATATACCATCCCGTTTAGAATATCTGTACCATGAGTTAACAATTATAACAAAGCATTGATGAGAACCTATTTGGCAATAATATGACTTCTAAGGAGTAGCTTCAAGAAATATTACTTATAGTGAGCACATGCTCTTTTGTATTACTGCTCAATGATCTATGATAAAGTGGCATCCAATGATTTTAGAAGCAACATGCCTATATGTTCACAATTTAATCTGATTATGTCTTCTATGTAGGTCATTAGACAATACCAATAGATATCCTAAACCATGGAATCCAACCTTGCACTATTTTGATGGGTCAATTAGGATTTATCATGGGACACACAATATTGCATATGATCTTAGGTGGTATCTTGCATTGCGATGCCCAATACATGCTGCCCCATCGACAATCATGTTTTGACCTCTCTACTAGATTATGCAGCACCAATCCATTGAGACTATGAGGCCTGGCTCCTAGGAGAGATGAAGGTCTCGATCTTATTACCGATCCACCATAATCAATGCATATTATTGCAAAACCACTACCAAGATACTTCAAGATGCCCCAACTGGAGATTTATAATGAATCCATGATCCAATGGACCACCTTGAAAGCTTTAAGATATTGATGCTTCTATATGGAGCCACTAAGGGAATAATGTACTGGGCTTTCCCTTCCACTCTTAGAAACACTGTCCGGTACTAGTACTCCAGCTTAAAACTAGATTCTATCCATGTTTTTGATCAATATGTCGGTCTTTTGTTTTCCATTTTGCAAGTAGTAGAAAACAATGCCAGAGTTCTGACTCCTTGATTCTTATAAAGTAGGAGGGTGAGCCCCTTGGATCTTATGTGAGCTGATTCAATGAGGCGGCTCTAGAAGTATATAACCTGAATCATTCTGTTACTATGAGTGCTATGAAGAATGAGCTCCGATAGTGTCCTTTTCTCTTTTTTTGGAAAAGAGACCATCAATAGATTTTTTTTAAAACACTTGTGAGAGATATATTTATATGCATTGAATCATTTGGTATGATAATTTTTAGTTTTGTTTTCAAATGTAATAATAACATATATATTTTTGAAAATAGGAAAGCTTCATCGCTTGTAGCAGAGCGTGTTGGTGAGTCATCAGCATCTATAGAGGCTAGTCATGTCGAGGCCCAAGTGATGACAGAGTTACTAGGATCGGACAGTTATTGTCGGGTGATGGGTTATGAAGTTGGAGTTATCCCTATTCATTGTTTGACATAAGCCGATATACTTAGATTGCTAAAAAGAGTTCTAGCAGTGCAGATATCCGTAGGATCGAAGCACAAATAGAGGCAATGAGGCAGGATTATGATGCAGTGATACACTCCATGAGGGCTCAGATTGATCAGCTGACATCCGTGATACAGGCATTTGTGGGCTTTTCTAGGATATATATATCTTCACTGTATCAATATTTTCATATAGAAATTTATTTACATTACTTTTGTATTCTTAACTATGCATTATTATAGGCTCCTGATAGTTCCAGCAATTGTAGGGATACGGACGACCATGTTCCTACATATCACTAATAGACTAATATATCTTTTTTAAGCTTTGTTATATAATTTTTTTACTATTTTGCCTTTTGCTATGGATTCTATATAATGAACGTTATGAATAATGTAATCAGAATTTTCTGCTGGCATATATGTTAAATGATGTTTAAATGTCAGCTTTATATTATAAATTTTTATTTTAATTGTTTATACAGATTTATATATTTTGTAGTTGGAGTTATATATTTAAATTTTAGATAGATTATGTTCTAATATACTATAAAATCAGTTTTGGATATTTTCAAAAATTAAAAATCAAGAATTTATCATTGCTTTAAAGCATCGGTAAATTGGATTTTACCAATGTTTTAAAATGTTGGCAAATTATTTTTTTTGATACTTTTTGGTATAAGTGTATTGGGCCTTGTCAATACTTTTTAGTAAAAATATATTTTTTTGACTTTTATCAATGTTTTTTAGCCATGGTAAATTAGCTTTTGCCACGTTCTTTAATGTTGGTAAAGTTTAAAAATTTCTTTCTGCAAGTCACTCATAGATGTTATTTTATGCTTGTAAAAGCATCATGAATTTATTTTACAATATTTAAAAGTATCTAAAATAATTTATTTTAGCATTAGTAGTTCTCAAATATACTGTAGTGTGTTGATCTCGTGACGGAACCTTTAGCCCATCTTTGTCGAAGCTAGAATAATTTCAAACTTTATCAAATCGTCGACCAAATAAAATAATCACCACTCTTTTCAAATTCCAATTCGATCCACTGTGACCTCCCCGAATGTCTCTCTCCCTTTTGGTAGATGAGCTCTTCTGGATGCGTAACCGTCAATCCAACATTATCCCTTGTATTCACCAGGCCTCAAATCCATCAACAGATGGCATGGGTGAATGTTTTGGAATTCAATGATGAGTAGGGCATGCATCATACTTCTTCGGCACATAAAAAAAAAAAAAAGAACAAAAAAAAGGAAAAGTAACAAAAAAAAATATCTTTTATAATGATCAAGGCATGCGTGATGTTATTTTTTGAACATGAAAAAAAAGAGAAGAGAAAAAGTAAGAAAAAAAAGAGAAGAGATAAAGTAAGAAAAAAAATATATCTTTCATGATGGAGTAAAAAAAAACCACACTTCAAATCCATCGTTTATTCTAGCGACTCTTCTCACCTTCCCTTCTTCTTGCATTTTACTTTTAGATTGCTAAGAAAATCAAGAAAATTAGGAAGACATCGGATGAGATTGTAGCTAGGAGATTCAAGTATCATCGGATGAGATTGTAGCCAGGAAATTCAAGTTTCATTTGAGAGAGGCCTGTCTCAGATAAGCAGGCGGTAATCGGCCATCGGCTCACGAGTTCGGCAGTAGATGAACCTGAGGTGTATGAAAGTGATGGGGATAGGGAAAAATTGATTGATATGTTAGTCAATACCGGTAGCAACGAGGAAGTCATCGTAGTTCCTATTGTAGCAATCAAAAGGGTTTGGTGAGTGGCATTTCTCCGGTTCTTATATTTTACTTATATATTAAATAATTTAATTGATCCATCCCTAGTAGATTGTTCTTTGGATGTCAGATGGTGATATTCCAAAATCATGGTATGATGAATAAGGTGACAAAATTGAATTGATTCATGTCAAGTTGACAGATTACAGATAACATACATGATTTTGGTTATGCATTTCTAGAAATGTTTTTGAAGTTAATTGTTAAATTTTTTCATTTACAAGCCCAAAATAGATGGGTTCAAGATTCCCTACTTGTTCTTGTACATCCTCATCCTTTGCTCCATTTATCAGGCACTTCGATCTTGGAACTTTTAGCTTTCTTTTTTTATACTTGGTTTTCTTCCCATATTGTAATTTTATCATTTGTTCTTCATCTCTGTTACAAATACTTTTTGATGTTTAATAAAAGCTGGGTATCTTCTTTTGCCTTCTTTAACACCGAAAAGAAAAGCATTAGAAATATTTTTGATCTATTAAAATGAGCGTTTAATTATGACATTTCAAAATGTGCTTCAAGATGAAAGGAAAACTTATTTGAGAAATATCAAGGCCAAATATTCTCTTCTAATATGGTTTAGTGCATGATTGCTATTAATTGTATTTCTTGATATACTTGTCAAGGATCTCTATGTAAGTTCTATTTCCAAACTTAAACTCTATTCTACTATATAGACAAGAAATTTCTATAAAATCTAGAAATTTTTTTATAAAAAGTAAGCTAACATGAGTGATGTCGACGCTTCTGAAAAAAAATCCACACTAGAAGCATACTTCGGCAAGACTCTCGAAGACAAAACACTGCTAGTGATTCCCCTCTAGTCCCTTTATCAGAACCTCCGGCCGTAGTGGTCAGGAGAGATCAACACAAACAAAAATCCTAGCAAAACCCAACTTATGTCGCTCCACCATGCAGTCATCACAACCACAAGTTCGCCAGCCAGACCGATGATTTGTCAGAGTGTCGGCAGCCCCCATAGCTTGACCGGTAGTTGAGGAAGTCGCACCCATGCTAAGGCCATCTAGATCGTCATCGCTGATGGGTAGAAGCATGGCTGCCATGGTTTGATCGCCAGAGCTTGCCCATTAATGACCCATGGTCGGCGCAGAACGGCATCACATCACAATCCCTTGCCTCTTGAAATCTGAACAAGAGAAATTCCTGTTCCAGATTAAATCTAGTGACATCCCCTTTCAAGTCGGCATGTTGCCGGAACTCTCACATAGCCACCTCCATAGAAATCTTCCGACCAAGAATCTTGGAAACTTGCCCCTTGGCCAGCCACTCTACTGTCTAACCCCTGATCTCCTCTACTAGCAACTCCACGACCTCCGAGAAGTGGCGAGCCAGCTCCTCCACCATGTTTGGCAAAGGCTCTGATGAAACCCATATTGGCCGACTAGTAAGGGGTTTCTTCAGGTTCGTGTGCTCACGATCCATTGTTGCTGAAGTCCCACTGGCGTTTGCCTAGTTGCTCCCCATCCTTGGTCACCGATGAAAGGCTTGTACCTCTCCGGCAATCACTCCGAGGAGGAGATGTGGATGAATCTTCAAGCACAAAGACAAGAAACCCTTCTAATAAGCAAAACTCAGAAAAAACAATCTCAAGTTTTCAGTATCAACATTTTTCAAGATAAAAGAGGAGGATGCCCTTTTCAAATTCCAATTCATTCCCTTGCAACCTCCCTGAATGCCTCTCTTCCTTTCCATGGCCGAGCTCTTCCGGATGCCCTTCTCTTGAGTAACCGTCAATCCAACGTACCCTGGTATTCGCTGGGCCTCAAATCCAGCGGCATCATGGGTAATGTTTTGGGGTTCCAATGATGTGTAGGGCATGCATGTTTTTAGGCATAACGCAGTAAAAAGATTACATGAATGAAAAAAGTAGGAAAAAAATATCTTTTATAATGCTTAGGCATGCGTGATGCCTTTTTCTCCCTCAAGTCGAGCACGGAAAAAAATAAGAGAAAGAACAAGGAGAAAAAAAAAAAAACCATCTTTCTTGATGGAGTAACAAAAAAAAAAAATCACTCTTCAAATCCCTCATTTGTCCCTCATTTGTTCCAGTGACTTTCTCCTAAGGAAATCAAGAAGAATAGGAAGACATTGGATGAGATTGCAGCCAAGAGATTCAAGTTTCATTTGAGAGAAGGGCCCATCTCCAATAGGTGGGTGGTAATCAGCCATCGGCTCATGAGTTCGGCGGTAGATGAGTCTGAGGTGTGTGGAATTGATGGAGATAGGGAGAAATTGATTGGCTGTTAGTCGATACACGTAGCAAGGAAGTCATCATGGTTCCTGTTGTAGGAATGGAGTTCTCAGCAAAAATATAGGTGAGAGGCATTTCTTCATTTTCTTATATTTTAATTACATGTTACCTATCAGACTTAATTCTAAGGTTGCATTTGGTGGATCACCAGAGAATCTTGAATGGTAATCTAGATTATTTGCAAGATATATTATCACTAGATAGATTGCCAGTAATGCTGATTACTGTGTTTGGTATACACAGGTAATTTATCAGTAGGATTGATTATTGTGTTTGGTATGATAAATAGATTACCAGTAATCTAAGCTCAAATTCCCAAAATATCCCTAAGTCAAATTATTAAAAATATATTATACTATAATATAGTAATGTAATATAATATTGCATTATTATAAATATAGTATTTAATATTTTGTAATGTAATATAGTATTATATTGATATTTTATAATAATATTATATTATATATATATATTTTATTATAAAAAATATATTAGATTATATAATATTTAAAATAATATAATATATTTATACAACATAGTATATTTTTTTGAAATATATTTATATATTATATATAATATAATGTATATTTAAATTATGTATTCATGTAGAATATAAATATATTATTTTAAATTTAATAATATATATATATATTTAATATATTACTTAGTATATTTAAAAGATTATATATAATTCTTTTACATTTATTTGGTATAAAAATAATTTTTAAATTTTCAATTTTAATATAAAAATATTAAATATTTATATAATAATAAAAATATTTAAAAATTATATTTTGAATAAATAGCTAAAATATAAAAAATATATTTTATAAATAAAATATAGATTTAAGAAGAGATCCCAACCAACATCTAGAGAACCAAGATGAGAGAAAGAAGGGAAATGTTTCATTCTCACCAAACCTAAAGGGACGGGTGATGGGACATCAACAAGAAAAAAATATTTTTCAACTAATTCTCTTGATATTTTTTTTCAGCTAAAGTAGTATACTTAGGATTAATGAGAACCTTAGAATAAAGCTCACCAAACCCTTGAAGACAAAGACCAATTCATGAGCCGACTCATGAAAGAAGGCCACCAGTCCCTAGAGTCGACTCAATCCCGATCAAGACCAACTTCAAGCATGCCCAAGTCAAAGCCAAGCAAGTCAAGATACCACCTTTTGAAGCCCATGACACTACCTATTAGAAGCCCATTTTATTCTTCACATGGGACACATTTTGGGAGACATGAGAAAAACAACACATCAAGCATTTTGAAAGGAAGCATGGGACCACTCCTCACTCAACCAACAACCCCCCAACCAACTTGCCATGTGGGATGCCACATCACATGACACTAGGGCTCCACATCAGCAATTAGAAGCCATGTCAAAGCCACCTAGGTGCCACATAGCAAGTTGTTACAACCTCTTACCTAAAAGTTGTTTCTTGTTGCAACTATGTAACCAAAGGAGTTGGATTTAACTAGAAATGGTTAGCTAACCTAACTCCACCTCCCCTCCTCACTTTGGACGACCCCTAAGGCTATAAATAGGATCCAAGGCTTTCCTTGTAAGGAATTCCATGTATGAAATATTTTGAGAATTAATGAAGGTTTTTTTCTTGTTGAGTTCTATTTTGAGTTCTTCTTGTATGGAGTGATTTAGTTATTCTAGTTGGAGTGATTTAGTTCTTTAAGTTGGAGTGTTAAATTCATGTTTGAGAAGGGAGTGAGAGGTCCTTTGAGTGTGTGTTGGAGAGTGATTGCTGCTTTGAAGATTGAAGAGTGTGACGCCATTGTTGAGTGCTCCAAGTTCAAGCCCCAAGTTCCAAGCCGCCGACCTTGTTTCTTTCCCTTTTCTTTCTTGTTTCCATTCCAACCTCAATTCCCCTTCCATGTCTAATTCCAAGTTTGTTTTCAGGTTCTCTCAAGTTTCCACATCCAAGGGGAAGGTTTCCATGCCATTGATCAAGGACAAGGTAAGTCCCAAAGTAGTGAGTGATCATCTTGCCTTCCAGTCCTCAAATCCATGAGTCTTGAAAGCTTCTTCTTCCATCAAAGATTTTAGCCATCATTGTTGGTAGGAAAACTCTTCTAAGCTTCATTAGATCTGATCATTTGAAGGTTAACTTGCCATAGCAGTAATGGTTTCCTTGCCATGAAGATCCTAATCTTTATTTTGAACTAGATCTACATTACGGATATTGTAACTTAGATCAACTAGTCTCCTTATGAAGATTATTTTCTTGGATTAATTTAGTCCATTTATTTGATAATTATTTGCTCAAGTTTGCTTGCTGGTTAGCTTGCTAAAACCTTCCATTTATCATTTTATTTTCGTTCCCCATCAATAGGATAATTTTGTAAAAATAAAAAATACCAGATTACCACATCTCTAGTAATCTGGATAGCCACCTCTCCCTGAGGTAATCTAGATTGCCACATGAGAGGTAATCCAGATTACCACAACATAGATTACCGTTTAAAAAAATACCAAACAAGGTTATCTGGTGGGTACAGTTTAAAATTACCGATAATCTGGATAGATTACAATCTACCAAACGCAACCTAAGAAAGTTGCCCATTCTTAGTAGATAGTTCTTTGGATGTTAGATGGTGGTAGCACTGTGAAGTCCAAAACCACAGTGAATAAGCTGATAAAACTACATTGCTTCATGTCAAGTTGACACATGATTTTGGTTATGCATTTCTAAAAATGTTTTTGAAGTAAATTTAAAATTTTCATTTACAAGCCCCAAATAGGATGGGTTCAAGATTCCTGCTTGTTCTTGTGTGCATCCTCATCCGATCATGGAACTTTTACTTTCCTTTTTCAAACCTAGTTTCTCCCCTCACATTCTTCATCTCTGTTACAAATACTCTTTGATCTTTAATAAAAGTTGGGTGTCCCCTCTACCTTCTTTAACATTGAAAAGAAAGGCATTAAAAATATTGCTAGATCTATTAAAATGAGCTGTTTAATTATGACATTTCAAAATGTGCTTCAAGATGAAAGGAAAGCTTACTTGAAAAATATCAAGGTCAAATATTCTCTTCTAATATGGTTTAGTGCATGATTATAATTAATTCTCTTTCTTGATAAGCAATCTCTGTGTAAGTTCCATTTCAAAACAGAAAATCTATTCTACCATAGTAGACAAGAATTTTCTATAAAATTTGGAAAACTTCTTTCAAATAAAAAGTCAGCTAACATGAGTGATGTCGAACCTTCCGGAAAAAAATTCTTTCTTTCCGATGGTTTGCTAGCTTCTACAATTTTGGCTTGTGGTATAATAGCTTTGATCATGATATTTTCTAGAATCTCAAGTTTATTTGATTCACCTTTTCAAGTTGTTAGTTGCTTTGATGAATCAGAAATCTGCTTTGTGCACTGCTCTTTCCCTTACTATTGAATAAGAATAATATCAGTGTTAAACTAGTTAGCTTAATAGGGGCATACTTTTCTCAGCTACCTGGATTTTCTTACGCTCTGATCTATTTTAAGAAAATTCTAGCAAAGTTTGATTGTTCAAACTTTGGTTACAAATGTCAGGCTGAGTGGGTTTCAAAGATATGATCATGGATCAGAGAATAGGATTACATCTTGCCACATTAGATTGCTCAAATCTTTAGAAGGGATTCTCTATTGAATACTTAAAAACTACCAGTATCAAGAAAGTCTCCATTATTGCACAATTATAACATGATCCAAGCTAGATTGATTCATTAGTTAGATTTCTTAAAAAAGATGATCTTTCAACCAATGAAAGAGAAGCTCGAAGAATTAGAAGACAAGACTTATGGTACATCCTCTTTGATGGATAGCTTTATAAAAAAAATTGAATACCTATACTCCGATGTTTGCGTCCTTCTAAAGCTAACCATGCCCTTCGAGTTCACGAAATTATCTATAGCAGCTACATAGGAGAAAGAATCCTTTCCTACAATGTTCTCAGATAAGGGTTTATTGGCCTACTATAAAAGAAAATGCTATGGACTTTGTTGAAAGATGTGATCAGTGCTAGAAATTTGCTAACATCTAGAGCAAGCCTTTGGTGCCAATCACTTAGATTTCTATCCCATATCCATTTAACATGTGGAGAATTGATATCCTTAGACCATTTCTAATGGCAACTAGTCAAAGAAAGTTTTTATTAGTGATAATTAACTACTTCACTAAATAGGTGAAGCTGAACCATTAGCCTAGATAACTGAGAAGAAAGTCTAAGACTTCATATGGAAGTCCATCATCTACTAATTTGGATTATCCAGGTACATTTTCTCTGATAACAAAAGATTTTGAGAATTCTACTCGAATCTGCATATCGAACAAAGGTTTACATCAATAGGATACCCATAACCAATGAAGAAGTAGAAGTGACAATTGTCTTGAAGTCCAAACTTGATAGGGCAAAAAGCCTCTGAGTCAATGAGTTGGACAGTGTTTTTGGTCCTATCAAACTACTCCTTGTATTCTAACTAGTGAAATACCTTTCAAATTTTTTGGGGTGAAGGCAATATCCCTTTAGAGTTTGGCTTAGTTTCTGATTAAATAATGGGGTATGATTAAAATACTAATAAAAAAAGACTGCAAGCAAGCCTCAACCTTTTGGAAAAAGTCTAGAAGAAAGCATATATCGGATGGTAGCTTATAAATAGAAAGTTGCCCAATATTATAACTCTAGAATCAAAACCAAATTTTTCAATAAGGATGTCCTTCGGTGAGTTGAAGTCCCAAAGCAAACAGAGCAAGGAAAAATCGTACATAATTAGGAAGGGTCCTAAAAAATATCTAAGGTTAATAGACCTAGGGCATATATATAACTTGGAAAACTTGAATGGGATTCCAATTCTAAAATCATTGAATTCTAAATACTTAAAAAAAATATTATCAATAAATTCTTTTCTTTCAAGAAGATATCTTTTTATTATTTTTATGAAGTGATCGGGTAGAGAGCACATGTATTGTCCAAACTTTCGATCAACTTCATTTATTCAAAGTGATCAAGTAAAGAACACGGGCATTATCCAAACTTCGATTCAAGTTATTCTAAAGTGATCGCTTTATATAGGCATTGTCCAAACTTTCAACAAAGCTTAGGAAGCCATAATTTACTCCAAAGTGATTATGTAAAGGGTACAAGCATTGCCCAAACTTTTGATCAGTCCACTTTAAAGTAGTCAGGTAGAGGGCATAAGCATTGTCTAAGTTTTTAATTAGACTCAGGAAGCTATAATCTACTCCAAAGTGATCGGATAAAGGGCACAGGCAGTGCCCAAATTTTGGATCAAGTTATTCTAAAGTATTGGATAGAGGGTACATGCATAGTCCAAATTCCCAACCAGGCATAGAAAGCCATAATCTACTCCAAAGTAATCAGGTAGAGGGCACAGACATTGTCTAAACTTCTGACTAGAATCAAGAATTCATAATCTACTTCAAAATGATCGGGTAGAGGGTACATGCATTGCCCGAAGTACAAGAAACAAGGCTTCAATGATGGATTTTTTCATTACTGAAGACTAAGAATCAGCACATATAGTTTTTGTGACTGAAAAATCCATCACTTAAGCCCTAGTCACAAAAAAAATTATGATGGAAATTTTTGTCATAGTTTTGTAATGGAAATTCTATCACTAATTCCATCATAAAGAGTAATCGAAATCCATAACAAATCCATCATATATTGGGATGAATTTGTGATAAATTTGTAACGGAATATTGTAATAGATTTATGATGAAGATTTCTATCACAAATTTTATCATAAATAGTAATCGATATGCAGAACAAAATCCATTACAAGTTGGGATGAATTTGCGACAGATTTGTGATGACATGTTGTGATAGATTTACGATGGATTAGTGACAGAATTTTGTGATAGATTTGTAATGGATTTTTTATCACAAATTTTTATTGCAAATTTGTCACAAAATACATTCTATCAATGATCTAGTGCAAATCTGTTGCAAATCTATTACAAATTCTATCAAATTTTCAAATCATAAAATTTTGCCACAAATCTATTACAAATTCCATCAAAATTTTACTATAATTTTTTATAAAAATTATATTATTCCTAAAAGACATAATAAACTAATTTATAATAAATATAAAGCAAATACTAATTCATAATAATTTCATTCATCCATGACATGTTGGCTTTATCAAAAGCTACAAATATCAAGATAAAAATTATTATCTTATAGTATAAAAATATTATATCAAGTTTTATTAAAGTCTTATAATAAATAATCTAGAACTCAAAATAAGTTTTCACGCATCTGGATGATCTTGATCAAGTGAGAGACATGTGGTGATTTACTTTCGATATCATAGCACAACTGCTTCTATCATTTCTTCCTTCATCTAAACTATCTCTTGCTGCACCTTCTGGCATATCTTATGCTACATCTCCTAGCATATCTCCTCTTGCAAGTACTGAATTTGCTTCTCAGTATAAATTGAGATAAAGAAAAGGGACATCCTAATGTTGGTGAATAGGAATTGCTGCTATATCCCAATAATGGCTTTGGATTTTTCTAGATCCAAACTCATATAATTTTCCTTATTTGACCTCCCAGTTGCTTGGACCCATGCATTTGAATCAAACTTGGGTTGGGATGAGATATCTTAGCTTTTCTTGAAATATATTGATAATAATAAATTTATCATTAAGTAGAATAAGTAAACTTACCAAAACCCTTTTGCACTTATCTACAAATTCACCTGAACTTCTCTTCTATTTTTGAGTTGCTCAAATGTCTCAAGTTACATTAGTGGCCTAACTAACTCAATAGCCTACAAAGGAGATATAATGAAATTATGAGAAAGAACATTTAAATAAACAAATAATAGAATAATAAATCTCTAAAGTAAAGAAAGTATATTTTAATATACCATTCTTTTTCTTTTATGTATAGAAAAATGTGATGGAACCACCTGTATATTTGGTGATTCCACAATCTTTCTCTATCATCCGATTTTTATGTGTAATTTTAGATTTATCCTTCTATTTTGGAGAATTTATATATCAACCAACCTGTTCCAAATATCTAGTGCAATCTAAATAGGTCCATGACCTTTGGTCTCAAGAATATCTTCTTTATCTCTAGCTTTCTCTATGGTATCCTTCCTTACCTAATTAAATATACTAAAAATCACTGCTTAAAAGTCTGCTCCCATACATGCTTAACCTTAGAAGTCTAACCTTAGAAGTCTAGCCCTCATGCCGTGTGTATTTCTTCTAACAAAACTCAAGAAGATTTAACTTAAAAAGTTACCATTAAAGAAACTATATAATTATTTTATTTTAACCTAAATTGATTAAGTAATTTATTATTTCATGAAATTATGAGAGAACCTCCCCTAAAACAGAACATCTATCAAATTTTAAATCTATATTATAATTTAACATAACAACCAAATTGATTTCTCAAGTATAATACAACTCTGCCGACCCGAAAATTACACATTCACATCCCAAAGATTACATATAGACATTCACTTCATATGAATCATTTAAAAATACATATTATTACCTGAATAGGTCACGAGTCTCCATTCACATCATCAATTATTTTTTCCAAGATTGTGAGAAATACTACTTCATCATCAAAACAATGGCATGAGTCACCAAAGGATCAACAAAACTATGAAAATTCAAGTAAATTATGAAATATAGATTAGAAAACATAAATTTATACATTAATACAATATACACACTATATGTGTAACTAAATTTTCAATAACCTTACATTCATTATTTCTATTGGTTATCAGTTTGCAAGATCGTAGATATGTTGGTCCCATGATTCATCCCTCTTGTCCTAGATATGATCGATGAAACATTATTACTATCAACATGTTCCCTATGTTGATATGGAAAATGGTTGTCTCTGATGAGTTTGAAGACCTTTTCATGTCCTCCTCGTGATTCGGAACCCATCATTCTATCCCTTAATGAGTTTCATCTACGAGCACCATCTCTAACCATGGTACCTGCAATCAAAATAAAAATATAATATGTGGTTTTTCATTTTTTCTTAAAGTCCAAAATACTTAGTCATGTACATGAAGAGATAATATTTATTAAAATATAGTAAACTTCTTCATAATGAAATAATGTGGCATTCAATAAAAGTCAAAGCACCAGTTATAATATATAGTAGCCAAATAGCAAATAAACAAAACATATTCTAGACAAAAGCTATATACGAGCAATATAAATTAAATACAAGACAATCATAATCCAAATCCTAAACAGGGTTACAAAAAATTTACAAGAAAAGCAAAATATGTCAGTCATGCATGTCATCATTAGTGCTAAAAAATTGAGCCGTCTTTTTCAAGCTCATCTTCAAACTCAAGTTCTTCTTCTTTCCTCTATAGGTTGTGCCAAATCATGCTCTTCCTCTCATCTACAATATCTACATGACCCCCATCAATGAGAATATTTGGGCCATCAAGGTCAATTATTGGTATAACTGACTTTGGACTAGATATCTCATCTTCTTGTTAAATCGCTTCAACTATAGGAATTATATTTTTATCTTGTATTTCACATAAAGGAAGATCAACTTTGCTCCTAAATCAGGTTTTGTACACTGCCCACCAATCGCTCATCTCTTTATTTCTTGACAAGTAACTCATGCAATACACTTATTGAGCCTGTTGGACCAACACAAATGGCTTATTTGTGGATATTCTAGATTTGTATTTAATTTCGATTAGACCATGATGAAGATGCACTCTTAACCCCTTTTCTGCACTATACCAACAATATTTAACTAAGACAACCTTATTTCCAACACCAAAATACTTCTGCTCTAAAAAACTCAACTAAATACTAGAATAGTTACGTTCATAGTTATTATTGCAACTTTCTTTCACACAAATGCACTATTCATTCTATCTTCCCTTGCCCAAGTTGTTTGTGAAAGTTGAAGCCATTCATGAAATACCCTTTATAGCATTTTACCATACATAAAGGGTCTTGCACTATTTGCATGATGTGGCTATCTACTTGGTTCCTTTCTTCTATCACCTATTAGTGAAAACAATGATTAGCACGTATATCATCACCATACAAGAAGAAAAGAAAATTGAAAATATTTGAACTTACAAATAGCCTCAACCAATCTACAAGCTCATATCCATGTAATCTCTCTACCTCCTTATCACTTATACTTGGATCCAATTGTATTAAATTTTCATCATTTTTCCCTGTAATTTAATTATAGTTAGCTTATTTGGTAATATATAATCACTTATAATATAATCTCTAATATTTAATCAATGGCACAATTTCTTCGATATTTAACAAAATATAAATATATGTATCCTTGTACTCGTCATTGGACATCATCCTTCTAGAGTTATTAGGATCAAATGGTCAACCAAGATAGCAAAAAATAGCAAAACATCTCATAGTTTTGCTCTCCCCCATAATCATTGCATAGAACTTGAGTTAACTTTATTTGGACATTGGGTTCAAAATAAACTGAGTAGAATGTAGACACGCAGTAGGCAACCGAGAAGAAAAAAAAATAAAGGAAAACCAAATAAAATGGGATTCGGGCTTGGGTTTTAATTCAACATGATTTGGAGTTTTAATTCGAGCTAGGGAGGGACTTAGTCAATTGAGGTCCAGGGCTCAAGGCAACGAAAATGCATGACACACAAGATGAAGAATTTTAAAAAATAATTAAAAGAGTTTTTCTTTCATGGCACATATTTATTTGGTGCATTGAATAGAGCTATATTCCCTTGATCTTTGCCAACAATTTGTTGGAAAAAAAAACCTTTTCCTAACAACTAGCACTAATCTATTGGAAAAGTCACACATAACAATATATTTCCAATGAAAATAAATATTCATTGGGAAAAACTATTTTGTCCTATACACAATTTATTATTCGTTTGGAATGTTTGTTGCAAATACCTCTTTTATTGTAGTGATATATAACTTTGCAAACTAAAATATTGCCCTTGTACAGGCCGAGGAATCTACATTTTTTGCTTTGAAAAGATGTTTAAGTGCTCTGTTCTCTCACTAAGGTATCACCATTTTGCTTTATATCTTTGGTTATGGTTTAGCACTGCAACCTCTTTCTCTCTCACTAACTTGCTTATTCCTTTAAAGGTGGGCCCATTTTATTTAGATCTTATATTGAGTTCGAATCATGTTGGGTTCACAATCAATAAATCCGGACCTGAACTAGAAATGTAGATTGGGTCTAATTTTAGGACCCAATATGGATCCATGGGTCCTTGAAAATAGATCAGTTCGGGTTTACATGGGTTAGGTTGGTCGAGTCATGAGTCAAGCCAACACATTTACAACATTACTTTAAATATTTGGATTTTCTGCTATATCTATAAGTACAAATGGAGTAGATATAATCGAACAAGAGCGACCCTAAACCCATCTGTAGTCCTTGATCAAGTCCTAATATTACATCCAAATCGAATCCAATAGAAGATTGAGTTGAGTCGGATCAAAGTATAACATCCCAATCCAAAAAAATTGAGTCTGATCATATCTAGATCGAATCCATGTAAGGTCACTACAAGAATCTAAGTATAGTGACAAAATAGCCATGCTAATAACCATTTTTATATTTACCTTTGTGATGCCTACTCTGGAACGAAAGAAAAATCGAGCGGAGCCACCATGCTGTTCTAAAGGCATGTCAACTCAATGCTCCGATTGTGCTTCCTCTGTGATAGGTCGGTTCACCTACCTGGAGCACCACCTTGGAGCCTCAGGTTAACACCGCTTAGCAGAGAAACCAACAAGTGCAGGCACAGGCGATAGCTATCTGGGGTTATTCAACAATTGATAGTGTCGGTAGCACCACTTGTGATCCTACCACCGGAGGTAGAGTAGTTGGTTCCCCCTCAAAACCCACCAGCGCTGGAGGCATGATGAAGAGAACGAAGCAACTCTCTCCCCAACAAATCGTAAGCGTGGGGAGCCTGCACCTTTAAGTGTATCATTGAGCCTAAGGCATGCAAGGGGGCATCCCCTCTCACCCAAGTTTGATGAAGGGTCTACCCCGACTCGATCACTCCCTCAACCGTTCGAAGCACAGAAGGCCCAAGAGGTCGAGGTTGACTGTAATCTTAGAGAATTGGACCAACACATCGAGACTACGAGGCCTGGCTCCTAGAAGAGATGAGGGTCTTGATCTTATTACTGAGCCACCATTCTCAATGCATATCATTGCAAAACCACTATTGAGATACTTCAAGATGCCCCAATTGGAGATTTATAATAGATCCACCGATCTAGTGAACTACCTGGAAAGCTTCAAGATGCTGATGCTTCTACATGGAGCCACTGAGAGAATATTGTTTTGGGCTTTCCCTTCCACACTTAGAAAAACTGCCCAATACAAGTACTCTAGCATAAAACCATGTTCTATCCATTCTTTTGACCAATAATTTGATCTTTTGTTTTCTACTTTGTAAGTAGTAGAAAATTGCACTGGAGTTTTGACTCCTTGATTCATATAAAGCAGGAGGGTGAGCCCCTCGAATCTTATGTGAGTTGGTTCAATGAGGCGGCTCTAGAAGTACATAACCTAGGTCATTTTGTTGCCATGACTGCTATGAAGAATGAGCTCATGCCATCTTTTTCTCTTCTTTGGGAAAGAGACTATCAACAGATCTTTTCAAAATGCCCGTTAGAGCAGAGAAATATGCGCATTGAAGAAGGATACGACTTGTTCTACCCCTCCTGTTCTAATAATGACAGGTGCTTGCATCCCATCAGCTACTCCATCTGCTATGGTGCCAGCCCCGCCATCTACCTCATCATCTATCTCGACACCTGAAGGGCCAGTCTTGAAGCAAGAGCCCTGAACAAAGAAGGGGGATCGAGAAGAAGCATAGGAGGCGGTCCTCACATTACTGAAGGTCTCCCCCAAGATCCAATATTATCAGAGGCCTTAGGAATGTCCGGATGCTTCATTACCTAAGAGGTTTGATCGTTATACTCTTTTAAGTGTCCCTAAAACTCAAGTCTTGATGTAGGTTAAAGGGTAGCTACCTACGACAAAAAAGATATGAAACCCTAGAGCGACGCAACCCCGACAAACATTGTCTCTATCATCATGACCATGGCCATGACATTGATGAATGTGCACAACCTTGAGATGAAATCAAGGAGCTCATTCAACATGGATGATTAGATGGGTTCCTCCAGAACTACCAGGGAAGGCATAAAGCCGTGGAAGCTCCACCATGTTTACTAAAACCACCTCTAAAATCAGAAGAGCTTGTTGATTGTCCTACTTTGGGTAATGTCGACACTATTGTTAGTGAGATAGCTGGGTGCAACCCCAGTAAGCAGTAGAAGATCGAAGAAGCAATTGAAGTTATCACTTTCAAATGGGCTAATGCATAAGGAGTTTAGTACCCATATGATGACCCTATAGTCATATCTTTAAATATAGAAAATTATGATGTAAACCGTGTACTTGTTGATAATGGAAGCTTCATAGACATCTTATTCTTTGATGCATTATTGAAAACAGGCATCTCGCCCTCATTACTGAAAGGAGCATGCAGCCTGTTATTGAGATTTTCTGGGGATCCAATACCGGTCGAAGGGACTATCATCGAAGCTCCATCAATGTATAACACCATACTTGGTCGACCAGGTTTGAATGCCCTTCGCGCAATCATCTCAACTTATTATCTACTATTGAGATTTTCAATGGCACGAGGGATTAGAGAAGTTCGAGGGAATTAGACTCTAGCAAAATGTTGCTATAAGGCATCTCTCCAAACTTGGGCACCCAGTGCCATACCAGTTGAAAGTCTAGAACTCATGATGAATTAATCGAAGAATGCAATGACCTACAAAAGATTTATTGACTGTCCCATTATATAATGGTAATTTGCACCATATTGTCCTCATCAGCTCGAAATTGGATGAACCCTTGAAACAATAACTTATAAATTTCTTACAAAAAATGCTGATATCTTTGCTTGGTCCCCTTCTAACATGCTAGGTATCAATCCTGAAGTGATGGTCCATTGATTTGAAGTAGACCCTCTTCATTGACCAATGAAGTAAAAGAAAAAAACCTTGCTCCTAAGCAACAAAAGGATATTTCTGAAGAAGTGGACATGCTTACCAGTAGGGGATTTTTCAGAATGCCTATTATCCCGAGTGGCTAGCCTATGTACTGCTGGTAAAGAAGACAATAGAAAATGGTGAATGTGCATCGACTTCATGGACTTGAACATAGGAACAACTTACCAGCGGTAATGTCTTTTGGTATAGGAAATGATTTGTTTTGGTACAAGGTAATATATTTTGGCTTGAAGAATATAGGAACAACTTACCAGTGGCTAGTAAACAAGATGTTCAAGAATAAATCAGCCACAACATTGAGATCTACATCAACAACTTGCTCATTAAGAGCCATGAGTTGGCTTATCATTTGGGTACCAATGATGGGATTTATATTTTAATCTTGTATTTCACTTAAGGGAAGATCAACTCTACTCCTAGATCTAGTTTTGCACACTGCCGACCACTCTCTCCTCTCTTTATTTCTTGATGGGTAACTCATGCAATACACTTATTGAGCCTATTGGGCTAACACAAATAGCTCATTTGTAGATAGTCTAGATTTGTATTTAATTTTGACTAGACCATGACAAGGATGAACTCTCAACCCCTTTTTTGTTCTATACCAACAATATTTGACTAAGACAACCTTATTTCCAACACCAAATACTTTAGCTCTAATATCTCAACTAACATACTAGAATAGTCATGTTCATAGTTATTATAGCTACTTCCTTTCACACAAACACCACTATTTATTCTATCTTTCCCTTGCCCAAGTTGTATGTGAAGTTGAAGCCATTTGTGAAATACCCTTTATAGCATTTACCATACATAAAGGGTCTTGCACTATTTGCATGATGTGGCTATCTACTTAGTTCCTTTCTTTTATCACTTATTAGTGAAAACAATGATTAGCACATATATCATCACCATACAAGAAGAAAAAAAAATTGAAAATATTTTGAACTTACAAATTGCCTCAACCATTTTACAAGCTCATATCCATGTAATCTCTCTACCTCCTTATCACTTACACTTGGATACAATTGTATTAAATTTTCATCATATTTCCTATAATTTAATTATAGTTAGCTTATTAGGGTTAATTTAGAATCACTTGTAATAAAAACTTCTAATATTTAATCCCTAATTTACTAGGTATTTAACAAAATATTAATATATGCAGCCTTGTAGTCATCATTGGACATCATCCTTCGAGAGTTATTAGGATCAAATGGTTGACCAAGATAGCAAAAAATAGCAAAACATCCCATGGGTTCTGCTATCCCCCATCATCGTTGCATGGAACTTGTGTTAACTTTATATGGATGCTAGGTTCAAAATAAAGTGAGTAGAATATATTGTATAATATATGCCTCACAAATTGAACCCTCTACATAGGCCTTATTCTATACCTTCTTCAAATCATGCATGCACCTAATTTATGTAGAAATCATTAAAAAAATAGCATTTTATAAATTATCATGCTTAAAGTTAAACAAAAGTTTATAAAAGTTTGGGGGCTTGCATCTCAAAAGGATACATCTCAAAAGCATTTATTAAATTATCATGCACCACTTTGAACTCTCATGTTAACACCCCCAACAAGGAAACCAACATGATTGCCTTGAACAATTGTCACAACAAGTGCAGGCATAGGCGACAGCCATCTGGGTTATTTTACAATCGATGATGTTGACAGCACACACTCATGATTCCACCACTGGAGGAGGACCAGTTGGTTCCCCCACAACCCCAGTAGTGTTGGGGGAAAGATGAAGAGAACGATGGTGACTCTCTCTCCCATGAAGCCGTGAGCATGGGGAGCATTCACCTCTAGGTGTATCATTGAGCCCTAGGCGTGTAAGGGGGCATTCCCCCTAGCCCCAGTCTGATGAGGGGTCGATCTTGGCTCGATTTTCCCCTTGGCCATTCGAAGCACATATGGCCTGAGAGGTCAAGGTTGGCTATAATCTTAGAGAGTTGGACCAACCCATCAAGACTTTGAGGCCTGGCTCCTAAGAGAGATGAGGGTCTTGATCTTATTACTAAGCCACCGTTATCAATGAATATCATTGCAAAACCACTACTGAGACACTTTAAGATGCCCTAACTGGAGATTTATAATGGATCCACCAATCCGGTGGACCACTTAGAAAGCTTCAAGATGCTGATGCTTATGGAGCAACTAAGGGAATACTGTACCAGGCTTTCACTTCCACTGCAAGAAAAACTATTCGATACTAGTACTCCAGCTTAAAACCGGTTCTATCTACTCTTTTGACCAATAAGTTAGTCTTTTGTTTTCCATTTTGCAAGTAGTAGAAAATCGTGCCAGAGTTTTGACTCCTTGATTTGCATAAAGCAGGAGAGTGAGCCCCTCGGATCTTATGTGAGCTAGTTTAATGAGGTGGCTCTAAAAGTACATAACTGGATCATTCTATTGCAATGAGTGCTTTGAATAATGAGCTCTGACAATGTCCTTTTCTCTTTTCTTTGGAAAAGAGATCATTAGCACATTCTTTTAAAATGCTCATTAGAGCAGAGAAATATGCATGTGCCAAAGAAGGATATGACATTCTTGTTCTACAAACCATTCCTCCTATTCTAATGATGCTAGGTGCTTACATCCCATCAGTTGCTCCATCTACTTCGATGCTAGCCACGTCGCCTGCCTCATCATCTATCTTAACACCTGATGGGCCAACTTTGGAGTAGGAGCCTTGATAGAAGAAGGGGATCGAGGAAGGAAGAAGCATAGGAGTCGGTCCCTGCATCACCGAAGGTCCCCCCCTGGATCTAATATTATCAGAGGCCTCAAGAATGGCTGGATGCTTCATTACTTGAGAGGTTTGACCATTATACTCTTTTAAGTGTCCCTCAAACTCAAGTTTTGATGTAGGTCAGAGGGTGGCTACCTGTGACAAGAAAGATATGAACAACCCTAGGGCAATGCAATCCCTACAAACATTGTTTCTATCATCATGATCATGGTTATGATACTGAAGAATGTGCACAACTCCAAGATGAAATCGAGGAGCTCATCCAACATGGATGCTTGGTAGGTTCCTCTAGAACCAGCAAGGAAGGTGCGAAGCCATGGAAGCTTCACCATGTTTACCAGAACCACCTCCAAGACCAGAAGAGCCTGTCGAATGTCTTGCTTCGAGTAATGTTGGCAGTATTATCAGTGGGATGGTTGGGTGCAGCCCCAGCAAGCAGGGAAAGACCAAAGAAGTAGATGAAGTTATCACTTTCACATGGGCTAACACAAGAGTTCAGTATCCACGTGATGATCTTGTGGTCATATATTTAAATATAGCAAATTATGATGTAAACCATGTACTTGTTGATAATGGAATCTATGTGGATGTTTTCTTTTCTGATGCATTCTTGAAAATGGGCATCTCACCCTCATTACAAAAAGGAGCTTACGGACTGTTATTAAGATTTTTTGGGGATCCGATACCGATCAAGGGAACATTATGCTACCTATGATAGCAAGGCAAGCCCTTCTACAGTCCTTGGTGTGTCTGACCTTTATGGTCATCAAAACTCCAACAACGTGTAACACCATCCTTGGTCGACTAGGTCAGAATGCCCTTCGTGCAATCGTTTCAACTTACTATCTACTCTTGAGATTTCTAATGGCACGAGGGATTGGGGAAGTTCAAGAGAATCAGACTAGCAAATGATGCTATATGTGTCTCTCCAAACTTGGGCACCCAGCACCATACCCGTTGAAGCTCTAGAACTTGGATGAATTAATCAAAGAACGAGATGAACCTGCCAAAGATTTATTGACTGTCCAACTACATAATGGCAATTTGCAGCATATTGTCATTATTAGCCAAATTGGATGAACCCTTGAAACAACAACTTATAAATTTCTTACAAAAAAAATGATGTCTTTGCCTGGTCCCCTACCAACATGCCAGGTATCAATCCTCAGTGATGGTCCATTGATTAGAAGTGGACTCTCTTCGTTGACCAGTGAAGTAGAAGAAAAGAAACTTGACCTCCGAACGATAAAAGGTGATTGTTGAAGAAGTGGACAAGCTCACTAATAGGGATTTATTAGGGAGGTCAGTTATCCCGAGTGACTAGCATTTGTGGTGTTGGTAAAGAAGATCAATAGGAAATGGTGAATGTGGATCAACTTCATGGACTTGAACAAAGCATGCCCAAATGATAGCTTTCTACTCTCTCATATCGATCAACTCATGGATGCCACAGCCGGCCATGAGCTTTTGTTGTTTATAAATGCCTTCTTTGGATATAATCAAATTTGCATAGCACTGGAGGATAAAGAAAAACTACTTTTATGACTGACTGTGGTTTATTTTGGTACATGTAATATCTTTTGGCTTGAAGAATACAGGGATGACTTACTAGTGGCTAGTAAACAAGGTGTTCAAAGAACAAATCGACCATAATATGGAGATCTACGTCGATGACATGCTTGTTAAGAGCCATGAGTTTTGCTAATCATTTAGGTACTAAAGATGATGGAGAGTGATAAGACTACTAAATATCCCAATTTAAAATTAAAATAAATATTAATTAATCTATATTTATTAAAAATTAATACTTTTTATTAGTATTTTGTAGAAAAGGAGTTCATGGATTGAAATAGCTCAATTTTTGAAATCCAACGGTGCAAACAATACTCAAATCGGAGTTCCAATGAGTCCAAAATCGAAGTTTGAAGTTTATTAATCTTTGCACGAATTTTGGTGTAGCCAGTCCTAGGTGGATGGCCGCTTGGTACACGAAGCTAGGCTTGGTTCATAGAAGCCATTAACTGTGGTCCACTAACCTATTCCGTAGACCATCACCCTTTCCGAGCTATTTCATCACTGGAGAAGCTATTGGAGACCTTCCCCTCGCCGTCGAGAAGCCGTCCCTGACCAGGAAATCAATCGCGCACCATCCATGCTGGAAAAACCATAAGAGATTCTTCTTTGTCCAAGTTTCTAAAATCCATCAGTCTCTACCATAATCGATTCATTCTCCCCAATAGGAATGGTAACAAAATCTAAACCCATGGATACCCGGCCTAGCCCAACCTGATTTGGCCGGGTAGTCAACACTTTGATAGGTTTGGGCTGACTTTGGGTAAAACCCAAATGCTTAACTTTGAGTTTGGACCAGGACTGGATAGATATGCACCTAATCCAAACCCAGCATAAAATATTTTATTATTTAATATATATTTAATATATATTATATATATATATTTTTTTTGATTGAATATGAAACTAAATACTGTTGAACTAAAAATATAGTTGAATTTTTTGTTTATTTATGAATGATTTACAGAATATTAGTTGATCTTAAAGTTGATAAAAATGAAAAAGATATTTAATATGATTCATTAGGTTTGGATTGGGTAAACCTGAATTACTTGATACCCGATTGAGAAGGGTTTGGATAAAAAATCTAGTCTTGATAGTGTTTGGACTTGGTTTGGATAGTTTATTAGGTATTTGAGTTTGGGTTTGGATAGCTAAAAACTCGACCTGAACTTGGTAGCATTACCATCCCTACTCCCCATCACTAGCCATCCACCATCTGAGAACTACCCGTCAGTTTTCTTCCCCTTCCACCACTAAGCATCGCCTTCCTTCCTGGCGGCCATCTTTCCTCCTTCGACCAATGCAAGCTACTGTCCCACTGAGAGTTCGAAGTTGTCACCCTACTCTGCTCATAGCTTCCTGCCACCACAATCACTTGCAAATGCTACTGCAGAATGCCCCAACCACCACCACACACCATAAATCACCGCCGTCCACCCACTACCGCAGTTCATCATGGAATGGGAGAAGCTAACGATAAAGTTTGAATCGAAGAAGGAGCTTTTGAGCATTAGGGAGTTGATTTGGAAACTGGACAAGCTTGGTTTGTTTGAGAAGGAAAGAGGTTTCCAATTACCCCATCAGGATATACATCAGATGGCTGATATTAATTTCATGATATATGGCTAATTTTGATCCAGATTGACTCCGAATATGATCGGAGAAAGCTCTTGATGATTTCTATAAAAGGAGGATCCCGGGTAATAGTCCAAGCATCAGTTCCAGTAATAACATTTTATTATTTTTATTCTTGTAATTAGTCTAGGCTTCGAGAGAGGGAGAGGAATAAAGAATAGAGATTCTTCAGGAAAGGAGATGTTGTAACGGAGCCCCAAATCTCCAAGAAGATATATACAGGAGCCATGTGTGATTGGGATGCAATCTATAAGGAAGTATAGGTTCCCGTACTTTAGTTTTGTATTTATTTTTATCTATACAATTGAATAAAGCTTTAATTCTTTTGAACTCTTTTTATTTGTTTTTCTAAAATTAATTATCTAGGTGGGATGGATCATGATCCTAACATGATATAGTTCATGCTCAACATAGATAATTGATTATAAGATTTTCATCCATTTATCTTGTTAGGATCTTTTGAACTCAATCGTTGAATAGCCTATACTTGTGGGATGGTCCATGACCTGATATGATATGGTTTGTACTCAGCAAGATAGTTTATGCTAGGGATTAATTTGAAAGATTCCAAACCAATATGAATTTTGAATATTTAGATTAGAACAAATACATGATTTATGTTTTACCTAGAAACCTGGAAACCTAAAAATATCTTTTTATCATATAACCCCTCAATCTCATATTTAATTTAAATTGATTAGTTTTTGATATAGCTATATCCATTGACATGGAGTCCATCTGGACGCCAACTATCAGCCAACAGTTGGAGGTGCCACCAAGCCTGAAGCTCGAGCAAGGATCCGAAGTGAGTCCCCCATCGAGGTCAGCTCCTGGCTGAGGTCGAGCTCAAGCTACCACCAAGCGAAGGAGGGAAGGCGACAAATATTCAAATCATGGCGGGAAAGAGAGTTGCCTTCATCGAGACCCCACCACTGAGATAGTATGACTGATAGGCAGTAGCCCGCCGCCTGAGGTCCACGGAGGGGCCACCTCGCCAGAGCCTCAGGGCCTCCCCCCAGGCCAGTTTACACCGATCAGGAAGGAACATCCCCTTCAAGGTGTGCGGCGCTCCCCAATCTATCGTCTGCACTACCCACAAGTAGAAGGCTGCGCCAAAGGATTCAAACCCTGGGGCGGCCGCCCGCATGCCAATGCTCTGCTAGGTTTCTCGAAACATGGTAACCAACCAGAACACCAGAGCCAGCAACCTGACTCCCCACCTCAAAGAGGAAAACGGGAGCGCACGTGAGAGCTGCCCGCATGCCAATGCTCTGCTAGGTTTCTCGAAACATGGTAACCAACCAGAACACCAGAGCCAGCAACCTGACTCCCCACCTCAAAGAGGAAAACGGGAGCTCACGTGCAGTTCTCGCGTGCTGCCAGATGTCACCCCCTAGGACTTTCCCGTAAGGGGAACATCTGGAAAGCAGGCAGGAGATCACACACGACCTCCCATAACAAACTAAAAAGGGGCCTCCGAATGAAAGGAGAGAACAAGAGGCAAAAACCATTAGGGATAAGGAAGGTAATCGTTGGCACACAGAAGGAGAGAGCAAGCCAGACACAATGCTCTAGTGGCTACCGGGGAATTCATTGGAAGAATCCCATGGACAGCCAATCCTGCTCCAACCCTCCTTCTCTGCTAATGCCCTACACTCACTTTCTTTTCTCAAAGCACAACCCCCGAATGTGGAAACCTTATCGGGATCCACCGAGGGGGATCTGTTTCTCTGGATCATCCACTGACTTGATTGTCGGAGTGCCCTCATCGAAATCTCCAGCCCAGGTCTCTTTCTTTTTTGGAGGGGTCTGGAAACGCACGCAGGATCCCAAGTGAGGGGGGCGACACCCAACGCTGCACGGAGCTACAGGCCATGACGGTCCAGGCGGCAACAGATTGGGGTGCCAGGAAGGGGGAGGATGCCGAAACATCAGTCAAACTAGTTCCCCACCCACAAAAGCAGTTCCACTTGAGGCATGGTGGTGACACGCACACAGGAAGTCTCCGCTAGCCACGTGGAGGGCCCTCCTTCTCATGGAGGCCCACGCAGCCTAGAGGGGGAGCTCCCCACTCCACCACAACCACCTCGATGGATGTCTGATCCACCGCACTCGCCCAGCAGATGCAAGTGCTGTCCATAGCGGTGCGGCAGTTACAACACTAACAATGGTCCCCGACTATCCAGGCGGAGCCAGGGACCTCTACAGCTCAAGTCGCCACCCCCTATGGCGGTCTACATCCCTTTCAAGAAAGGCCTTTGCAGCTGCGGGCCATGACTGATCCTCGAGTAGCCTCCGGGCCCCGATGAAGCGATAGAGAAGTGGGTCGATTGACTAGGAGAGCCAGTCCCTAGGCTTAAAGCGTGCCTCCCGCAGGCACCGTAGATGCTGCTAGAGCAAGGCCCCCTGTCACGACCCTCCTTAGCATTCACCTCTATCCTCTCTAGCAGCCTCAGCGGAAGACACCACTGATGAGGCTATCAGGCACATGCCAGAGAAGTGCCTGGAGGAACAAGAGCGTAGGCTGGTGGAGCTGTCTTGCCAGTTTGCCAACATGCAAGGCTCCTCCAAAGAGCTGGCAGGCTATGACGCCCGTTCCCCTTTCTCTCGAGAGATCCAAGAGGGGCTGATCCCAAGTTAGTTCCGCATGCCTCAGGTGGATCCCTACGACGGGACCACCGACCCCTTGGACCACTTAGGAAGCTATAAGGCTCTCATGGGGGTCCATGGGACAACAGATGCCCTCCTCTGCATAGCCTTTCCCGCTACCCTGCAGAAGGTTGCTGGAGTCTGGTTTACCCACCTTAAGCCCAAAAGCATCAATTCCTTCACGGAGCTGGAAAGAATGTTCGTAGCATACTTCGATGCTTGTCGAAAGGTACCGCGAGAAGCCGATAGCCTTTTCTCCATTAGACAGCAGGACCACGATTCCTTGTGGGACTATGTGGCCCGCTTCAAGATTGCCGTACTGGAGATCTACAACCTGGACGAGCCCATTGCCATGATGGCATTTAAGAAAGGGCTCCGAACTTCCTGCCTGACTTACTTCCTAGACAAGAAGTCATCGAGGACGTACTCTGACCTCCTCCTCTGCGTTCACAAGTATGCTCATGCTGAGAAGGTAGACCGTGCCAGAGAGAGCTAGATAGGAAGCCCTTGAAAAGACAAGTTCCGGGGGAGGCTCCAAAGGCGCACAGGCTTGGGCCAAACCCCAGTTTCTGAGTAAGGCCCAAGCCAAAGAGCAGTCCCATTTCAAAAGAAGCCCCTCTCCTCGCTCCGAGGTCGAAGATCCTCATGAAGATTGAGGGCGAGCGCTACCTACGCCGCACTCCCCCACTGGGGTCGTTCGGTGGCAGTGACAAGACAAAATACTGTCGGTTTAACCATGGCCATGACACCAAGACGACTACCGCCACATCAAAAGAGAGATCAAAGATTTGATAAGGAGGGGCTACCTCGGAAAGTTCATGGGGGGCAAGACCCCTATAGAGCCTTAGGCGCTCATGGCCCTTCCTCATGCCCATGCAGTTGACAACCGCCCACCGAGAGGCCCGTGGGCTTGATGTGTTGGGGGGAAAGCTCTCCTTAGACTGGGAAGGCCCCTATGGAGTAGTTGAGGTCCTTCCACCTGGAGCCTACCACCTCGCTGAGATCGATGGTGATGAAAGTCTAAGGGATTATCTCTAAAAATGTAAGGCTCCTCCCTTTCAATAAAAGTTTCCTTTCAGTGCAATGTTGTCTTTGCACTGCAGGAAAACCATCGCCCGACCCCAGGCCTGGTGATTCAAGCCGGGAAACTCCTGAAGCCCTGCAATTGTCATCGTGCTCATAGTTCGGAGATGTCAGCGGGACTCCCTAGAAGTCCCACCATCTATCGCCTGACTCAGCCCAGTTCCTCAAGCAAGAAAACTCCTGAAGCCCCATAATTGTCGTCGTGCGCACAGTTCGGAGATTTCAGTGAGACTCCCCAGAAGTCCCGCCATCTATCGCCTGACTCATAACCCGGTACCTCAAGCCGAGAAACTCCTGAAGTCCCACATTTATCGCCGTGCTCACAGTCTGGAGATGTTAGCGGGACTCCCCAAAAGTCTCGCCATCTATCGCCTGACTCACACCTTGGCAGGGAAACTCTTGAAGTCCCACAACTGTCACCGTGATCATAGTCCGGTGTATAGCAGGACTCCCTAGAAGTCTTGCCATCGCTTGACTCACAGCCCAGCACCTCAAGCTAGAAAACTCTTGAAGCCCCGCACCTGTCGCCAAGCACACAGTCCGGAGATGTCAACGGGACTCCCTAGAAGTCCTGCCATCTACCACCTAACCCATAGCCCGGCATCTCAAGCCAGGAAACTCTTGAAGCCCCGCACCTATCACCGTGCTCACAGTCTAGAGATGTTAGCGGGACTCCCCAGAAGTCTAGCCATTTACCACCTGACTCACAGCCTGGCATCTCAAACCAGGAAACTCCTGAAGCCTCGCAACTGTCATTGTTTTCACAGTCCAGAGTTGTCAGCGGGACTCCCCAGAAGTCTCGCCATCTACCGCCTGACTCACAGCTCAGCACCTCAAGCCAGGAAACTCCTGAAGCCCCATACCTATTGTCGTGCTCATAGTCTAGTGCCGAAGCAGCGGACTCCCATAAGTCCAGCCATCTACCGCCTGATTCACATCCTGGCACCTCAAGCCAAGAAACTCCTGAAGCCCTGCAACTATCATCGTGCTCACAGTCCGGAGATGTCAGCAGGACTCCCCAGAAGTCCCACCATCTACTGCCTGACTCACATCTCAGTACCTCAACCAGGAAACTCCTGAAGCCCCACACCTGCAGCCGTGCCCATAGTCCAGAGATGTCAGCGGGACTCCCTAGAAGTCCCGCCATCTATCGCCTGACTCACAACTTGGCACCTCAAGCAGGGATACTCTTGAAGCCATGTAACTATCGCTGCGCTCATAGTCCGGAGATGTCAGTGGGACTCCCCAGAAGTCCTGCTATTTATCGCCTGACTCACAGCCCGGCACCTCAAGCTAGGAAACTTCTGAAGCCCCGCACATGTCACCGTGCTCACAGTCCGGAGATGTCAGCAGGACTCTCCAGAAGTCCCGCCATCTATTGCTTAACTCACAGCCTGGCACCTTAAGCCGGAAATCTCTTGAAGCCCCGCACCTATCGTCATGCTCACAGTTCAAAGATGTCAGCAGGACTTCTGGGAAGTCTCGCCATCTACTACCTGACTCATAGCCTGGCACCTCAAGTCAGGAAACTCCTGAAGCCCCATAACTATCGCCATGCTCACAGTCCGAAGATGTCAGCGGGACTCCCCAGAAGTCTCGCTATCTATTGCTTGACTCACTGTCCGGCACCTCAAGCCGGGAAACTCTTGAAGCCCCGCACTTGTCGCCGTGCTCACAGTCTGGAGATGTCAACGGGACTCCCTAGAAGTTTCGCCATCTATCACCTGACTCACAGCCCGGCACCTCAAGTCCAGAAACTCCTGAAGCTCGGCACCTAAGCCCGGAAACTCCTTAAGCCCAGCATCCTAAGCCCGAAAACTCCTGAAGCCCGGCACCTAAGCCCAGAAACTCCTGAAGCTCAGCACCCTAAGCACGAAAACTCTTGAAGCCTGGCATCCTAAGCTCGGAAACTCCTGAAGCCTGGCACCTAAGACCGAAAACTCTTGAAGCCCGGCATCCTAATCTCGAAAACTCCTGAAGCTCGGCACCCTAAGCCCAAAAATTCTTGAAGCCCGTACCCTAAGCCCAGAAACTCCTGAAGCTCGGCACCCAAAGCCCAGAAATTCCAAGAAGCCTGGCCCCAAAGCCCGGAAACTTAAAGAAGCCTGGCCACTAAGCCTGGAAACTCCTGAAGCCCAGCACCTAAGCCCGAAAACTCCAAGAATCCCGGCCACTAAGCACGAAAACTCCTGAAGCCTAGCGCCTAAGCTCGAAGACTCTTGAATCTCGGCGCTCAAGCTTGGGAGCTCATAAAGCCCAATGCTCAGAGACAAACAATTTCATCACCTAGCTTATAGTTCAAAGATGTCAACCGAAACTCCAAGCAAATCCCACTATCTACCGTTTGACCCACAGCCGGGCAACACAAAAAGAAAGAAGCCGAACAGTAGCCATCAAAAAGAAAATGCTTCATTGATGGAAATTTCCTGTACATCCCCTGTGAGGCCCCCCCAACAAATCGGAGGCCCTCCTTGATTTACAAAAAAAAGAAAAAAAAGAGAGAAGAAAAGAAGGGTAGGTTTTGGAAGGAGATCGGATCCTATCTCTTAGCAGGCTCCTTCTTGGGGTGGCGGATAAGCGCACTGGCATCCCCTTGGGCCTTCGCAGTCCCCATCGGCGGGACCCCTCAGCGACAAGGGTAGGCTCCACCTCAGTCATGGTAGTAGGAGTTGCAGCTCCCCTTGAGTCTCCACCAAGGCCGCCCGGGACCACGATCTCGTCTAGCCTTAGCCCTGGGAAGCAATAGGCCACCAAGGATTTGCAGACTCCGAATCCTTTGACGAAGGAATCCGTGGTGCCTCCCAGACTTCATCGGCAAACTTTGTCGAGGTCCTAAATTTGGGCACTGCCTCGGCATCCTCCTTATTGGCGGCCTCTATCAGAGCCAACACCCCAGCAGCTTTCTCCTTGGTTGCCAATAGCCGAGCCTGCGCCGCCTTCAGCCGCGCCTGGAGGCCACTCACCAGCTCTTCCGCCTGGGTAGCATCGACTTTGAGCTCCTCCACCTGGTGGGAGGCCCAATCGCTTTCTCGGGCTAAGGATGCTTTGAGGTCCCTGACCCGATTCTCAGCATCGACCACTTCGGCCTGGAGGATCCTATTCTTCTCGTCCAAGGACCGGGCCCTATCAGCTTGCTTCTGGGCCTCAGCTGCCAGCGACATCCTTTCCTGCTCCCACTGGGTACAGTAGTCGCGAATGAGAAGAATGTCAGTCTCGATCTGCACCATCAAAGATGTCAGCCATGGCAATCAGATTGAAGTAATAGAAAGGCAAAAGACTATCGTGAAGAGTGCCAAGAAGGGCCTCTGCCAGCATCCTGCCTTCCCTTTCGCGACAGTCACGCGACTGGACCACAAACTCCATCATGCGCTCTGCAAGCGCAAGATCCAGGGTGACCACCGAATTCGGTCTCACCCTAAGTGCTGCCCTCTGAACAGAGGCCCTCCTTGGTGCTGAGGGTGCCACCGTGTCCCGGGGAGCCGCCTCTGAAGGCATTTCATCTGGCGGTGGGGAGCCCGTCGCCGTAGGCGATGGTGTTGGTGATGGTTGGTCCACCACCCCTTCTCCCTCTGCGTCCACCTCGATGACTGTAGGAAGGCGGACCGCAACCGCTGCAGCTGACCTGGCCAGCATGCCCGCACTAGGTTCTCGGGCCGGAAGCTGGGCTCGCTGCTCCGAAGGCCCAGGGGCTAGCTCGACCGTTTGCCCTGCAGGTAGGGCTGGAAATGGGCCAGCTCAATAAATTTCGGGCCGGCCTGAAATTGGTTCAGGCTTCATACCAATTTTAAGCATATTGAACTAGTCTTAGGACTGTAAAATAGAGTCCATTTAATTTTGGACCACAGGGATGCCCGGATTCGGTCCAAAAAATTTTAAAATATAGTCTTTGGGCCATCCCTTTCCAGCCTTACCGTAGGTAGATATCTTTTTTTTCTTTTTTGTTTTTCCTGTTGGGACTTGCTGTTAGTTGCTTCATGTGATAGAAACTAACAAGCCATCTAAGTCATAATGTTGACAAGCCATACTTTATAAGATTTCATGTAACATGGGAAGAAAGCTATTCAAATTTTGATCCCTTTCTTATTTTGATAAGCTTCATACATTTCATAAAATTTATTTTTTCGTGAACATATAAGCATGGTAGGGAGTTGGGTCAGGTAGAGTTCTATAGGATGACCCACTCATCGAGATGACAATTTTATTAGTAAGGATGCGAGCGATATATTTTGTATGTATTAAATCATTTGGTATGATAATTTTTAGTTTATTTTAAATGAATATTAACATATATTTTTTCTTGAAAATAGGAAAGCTTCATTGTTTATAGCTCCATGGAGGCTAGTGATCATGTCGAGACCTAGGTAATGATAGAGTTGCTAGGATCGGACAGTTATAGTCCAGTGAGGGGTTATAGAGTTAGAGTCACCCCTATTCAATTGTTTGACATGAGCTGATACACTCAGACTGCTAGAAAGAATTTTAGCAGTGCGGATATCCATAGGGTCGAGGCTAAGATGGAAGCGGTGAGGCAAGATTATGATGTAGTGATACACTCCAATAGGGCTCAGATTGATCAACTGACATCCGTGATATAGTCATTTGTGGGCTCTTCTAGGATATATATGTATATATTTTCACTATATCTATATTTCCACATGGGCATTTATTTACATTATTTTTGTATTCTCAACTGTGCATTTTTGTAGGCTCTTGATAATTCCAGCAATTGTAGGGATGATGACGACCATGCTCTTACGGACCAGTAATAGATGTTGTATCTTTTTTTTAAGCTTTGTATATATATTTTTTTACTTTTTGCCTTATGTTATTGATTTTATATAATAAATGTTACGAACAATGTAATCATATTTTTTTTTCTCGGCAAATATATTAAATGTTGTTTAAATGTTAGCTTTATATTATAGATTTTTTATTTTAATTGCTTATACATGTTTATATATTTCTAATAGATGGAGTTATATTTTTAAATTTTAGATATATTATGTATTAATATATTATAAAATGGATTTTGGAGTTTTTAAAAAATGTATTGGTAAATTGGATTTTATCGATGCTTTAAATCATCGACAAATTGGCTTTTCTTGGTACTTTTTAGCATCGATATATTGGACTTTGCCAATACTTTTAAGTATTTTTTTTTTTTTGCTTTTATCGATGCTTTTTAGCAGTTGGTTATTAGCTTTTGCCGATGTTCTTTAGTGTTGGTAAAATTTAAAATATATTTTTTTTGCACTTACTTTTCAATTTTTTTTTTTTATGCTTTGCAAAGCACCATAAATTATTTTACAATACTTGAAAGTGTGCAAAATAATTAACTTTAGCCTTGATAATTCTCAAATATACTGTAACGTGTTTATCTCGTGACTACCTTTAGCTCATCTTCGCAACCCTGAATATTTCAAACTTTGTTAAACCGCCGCCAAATAAATAATCGCTTCTCTTTCCAAATAATCCTTCTGGTGGGCGAGCTTTCCCGGATGCGTAACCATCAATCCAACGTTATCCCTTGTATTTGTTGGGTCTCAAATCCAACGGTACCTCTCTCCCTTCCGGTGGGCGAGCTTTGCCGGATGCGTAACCGTCAATCCAACAACATTACCCCTTGTATTCGTTGGATCTCAAATCCAGCAGTGCCTCTCTCCCTTCCGGTGGACGAGCTTTCCGGGATGCGTAACTGTCAATCCAACATTACCCCTTGTATTTGTTGGGTTTCAAATCCAGCGGCACGAGCATCGACAGATGGCATGATGCGTAAGACATGCGTGATATTTTTTCTCTTGGCGGAACAGGGAAAAATAAGATACGTCAAAATTCTTCTCTTTCAGCGGAACATGGAAAAAGATATAACGCACGCATGATTCCTTTTTCTCTACAACAAAAACTAGTTTTCATGATGAGTAACAAAAAAATCCCTTTTCAAATTCCTCATTTGTTCCAGCTATACTTCAAACTTTCTCTTTCCTCTTGCATTTCGTTTGGAAGGCTAAGAGAATCAAAAAGAATAGAAAGACATTGGATGAGATGCATAAGTTGCATAACTAAGAGAATCAAAAATTGGATGAGATTGCAACCAAGGGATTCAAGTTTTATTTGAGAGAGGGGTCTGTCTCAAATAGCCAAGCGGTAATCGGCCATCGGCTCATGCTTTCGGTGTTAGATGAGTCTGAGGTGTATGGAAGTGACGTGGGATATGAGAAATTGATTACCGGTAGCGACAAGGAAGTCATCGTAGTTTTCATTATAGGAACGGGAGGTCTCGGCAAAAATAGGTTAGTGGCATTTCTTTATTTTGTTACTCATATGTTATTTGTGAAATGACTTAATCCTGTTTTGTTATTCATATGTTATTTGTGAAATGATTTAATTCTGAGAAAGTTATACATTCCTAGCATACAGTCCTTTGGATGGATGTCAGACGGTGGTATTCCAAAACCATATGATGAATAAACTGACAAAATTAAATTGCTTATGTCAAGTTGACAGATTATACATAACGTACATGATTTTGATTATGTTCTAAAAATGTTTTTGAAGTAAATTATTAATTTATAAGCCGCAATAGGATAGGTTTAAGAGATTCTCTGCTTGTTCTTGTGTGCATCGTCATCCTTTGCTCCATTTGTAAGACACTTTGATCTTGGAACTTCTAGCTTTCTGTTTTCATACCGGTTTTCTTTCCTCGTATTCTAATTTATCATTTGTTCTTCATCTCTATTACAAATACTCTTTGATCTTTAAAAAAAGCTGGGTGTCTTCTTGTACCTTCTTTAACATCGAAAAGAAAAGCATTAGAAATAGCTTGATCTATTAAAATGAGTATGACATTTCAAAATGTGCTTCAAGATGAAAGGAAAGCTTGAGAATGCCAAATATTCTCTTCTAATATGGTTTAGTGCATGATTGTTATTAATTGTATTTCTTGATAAACATATCGAGCAATCTTTGTGTAAGTTCCATTTTCAAACATGAACTCTATTCTACTATAGTAGACAAGAAGTTTCCGTAAAATCTGAAAATTTTTCTCAAATAAAAAGTAAGCTAACATGAGTGATGCTGACCCTTCTGGAAAAAAAAATCTTTCTTTCTGATGGTTTGCTAGCTTTTACCATTTTGGCTTGTGGTGTAACAGCTTTGAACATGATATTTTTTAGAATCTCAAGTTTATTAGATTCACTTTTGTAAATTGTTAGTTGCTTTTATCCCCAAGATTCGTGTACTTGAGTGCAAAGTCAAAAAAATATTTTACTTGATTGCTATGGTCAAGTACATTTAAATCACTGCGTGGTAGCCTAAAGTGTATTAAGTGATCTACATATTTTATGCATACATATTTAAATCACCATCTCTCTATTCTATTATGACTTTCTAGGTACCATCATACATGTACTTCTGATGGAAAGTCGCTTCACCAAATAACATTTAGATTATCATTGGAACGACGTACATAAACAAAATGATACATTCTATCAGATGTATAAAAAAAGTGGCACCCGTATTCAATGTGATCAATGTCCAAAAGCATACCACAAAGGTACATATCTTTTATGTCTTTATTGAAAAATTTTATAAGTGCATTTATTTTGAATGTGTATGTATGTATCATTTATTTTTGTATTCTTGGTTTTCCAAAAAAATCTTTATTCTAGATATTCTCACACAAGTTATATTTTGAACTTATTCCAAATTTAGTACCTTAATTTATTGTAAAAGAGTTCTACACATTTATTTGCACAATTTTTGGTATTTGTTGCCGGCAATTTCTATAGATCTAAAATGGCATTTGGACACTAGAAATTTGTCAGATTTATATATTTTTCATTGGTTATTCTTGTAATATCATTATTATCTAGTCAACAAGTCAGTTATCTTTTCATGTAGATTGTGTGTGTGATGTTACATAAACCAAATGTTGGACACGACAAGCTTCTTATCATGATCTTATCTTTTGGTTCATGACATGCAAATTTATGTTGTGCTGTGGTGAAACTTAGGACACATTGACATGGAAAGTCAAAAGCATAGCAAACAGATAGTTTCAACTTTCAAGATGCATGCTTGTATGTTTACAAGATTATATTTTATTGTCAAAACTGATCTAGGTAGCTATAAAGTGACACTACTGCTAATCCAATGCTACTACTGCAGAGACTATTGTAATCATCATTTTATTATCAATAAATTTTGAAGAACATATATACCATTCCGTTTAGAATATCTGTACCATGAGTTAACAATTATAACAAAGCATTGATGAGAACCTATTTAGCAATAATATGACTTCTAAGGAGTAGCTTCAAGAAATATACTTATAGTGAGCACATGCTCTTTGTATTACTGCTCAATGATCTATGATAAAGTGGCATCCAATGATTTTAGAAGCAACATGCCTATATGTTCACAATTTAATCTGATTATGTCTTCTATGTAGTCATTGGACAATACCAATAGATATCCTATGGAATCCAACCTTGCACTATGTTGTTGGGTCAATTAGGATTTATCTTGGGACACACAATATTGCATATGATCTTAGGTGGTATCTTGCATTGCGATGCCAATACATGCTGCCCCATCGACAATCATGTTTTGACCTCTCTACTAGATTATGCAGCACCAACCCATTGAGACTATGAGGCCTGGCTCCTAGGAGAGATGAAGGTCTCGATCTTATTACTGATCCACCATTATCAATGCATATTATTGCAAAACCACTACCAAGATACTTCAAGATGCCCCAACTGGAGATTTATGAATTCACCAATCCAATGGACCACCTTGAAAGCTTTAAGATATTGATGCTTCTATATAGAGCCACTAAGGGAATAATGTACTGGGCTTTTCCTTCCACTCTTAGAAACACTATCCGGTACTAGTACTCCAGCTTAAAACTAGATTCTATCTGCTCTTTTGATCAATATGTCGGTCTTCTGTTTTCCATTTTGCAAGTAGTAGAAAACAATGCCAGAGTTCTGACTCCTTGATTCACATAAAGCAAGAGGGTGAGCCCCTTGGATCTTATGTGAGCTGGTTCAATGAGGCGGCTCTAGAAGTATATAACTTGAATCATTCTGTTACTATGAGTGCTATGAAGAATGAGCTTCGATAGTGTCCTTTTCTCTTTTCTTTGGAAAAGAGACCATCAATAGATTTTTTTAAAACACTTGTGAGAGATATATTTATATGCATTGAATCATTTGGTATGATAATTTTTAGTTTTGTTTTCAAATGTAATAATAACATATATTTCTTTTTGAAAATAGGAAAGCTTCATTGCTTGTAGAGCGTGTTGGTGAGTCATCAGCATCTATAGAGGCTAGTCATGTCGAGGCCCAGGTGATGACAGAGTTACTAGGATCGGACAGTTATGGTCGGGTGATGGGTTATGGAGTTGGAGTTATCCCTACTCAGTTGTTTGACATAAGCCGATACACTTAGATTGCTAAAAAGAGTTCTAGCAGTGCAGATATCCGTAGGATCGAAGCACAAATGGAGGCAATGAGGTAGGATTATGATGCAGTGATACACCTCCATGAGGGCTTAGATTGATCAGCTGACATCCGTGATACAGGCTTTTGTGGGCTTTTCCAGGATATATATATCTTCACTATATCAATATTTTCATATAGAAATTTATTTACATTATTTTTGTATTCTTAACTATGCATTATTGTAGGCTCCTGATAGTTCCAGCAATTGTAGGGATACTGACGACCATGTTCCTACATATCACTAATAGATTAATATATCTTTTTTTAAGCTTTGTTTATATAATTTTTTTACTTTTTGCCTTTTGCTATTGATTCTATATAATGAACGTTTTGAATAATGTAATCAGAATTTTCTATCGGCATATATGTTAAATGATGTTTAAATGTCAGCTTTATATTATATTTTTTTATTTTAATTGTTTATACAGATTTATATATTTTTATAGTTGGAGTTATATGTTTAATTTTAGATAGATTATGTTCTAATATACTATAAAATCAGTTTTGGATATTTTCAAAAATTAAAAATCAATAATTTATCATTGCTTTAAAGCATCGGTAAATTGGATTTTACCAATGTTTTAAAGTGTTGGCAAATTAATTTTTTTTGATACTTTTTGGTATAAGTGTATTGGGCCTTGTCAATACTTATTAGTAAAATATTTTTTTTGACTTTAATCAATGTTTTTTGTCGCGGTAAATTAGCTTTTGCCCACGTTCTTTAATGTTGGTAAAGTTTAAAAATATTTCTTTCTACAAGTCACTCATAGATGTTATTTTATGCTTGTAAAAGCATTAGGAATTTATTTTACAATATTTAAAAGTATCTAAAATAATTTATTTTAGCATTAGTAGTTCTCAAATATACTGTAGTGTGTTGATCTCGTGATGGAACATTTAGCCCATCTTCGTCGAAGCCGAAATAATTTCAAACTTGTCAAATCGCTGACCAAATAAAATAATCACCACTCTTTTCAAATTCCATTCGATCCTCTGTAACCTCCCCGAATGTCTCTCTCCCTTTTGTAGATGACTCTTCCGGATGCGTAATCGTCAATCCAGCATTACCCCTTGTATTCACTAGGCCTCAAATCCATATGGCATGGGTGAATGTTTTGGAATTCAATGATGAGTAGGGCATGCATCATACTTCTTCTCTTTAGGCACCCCAAAAAAAAAAAGAAAAAAAAGGAAAAAAAAAAAAAAAGGAAAAGTAACCAAAAATATATCTTTTATAATGATCAGGGCATGCATGATGTTTTTTTTTGAACATGAAATAAAAGAGAAGAGAAAAGTAAGAAAAAAATATATATCTTTCATGATGGAGTAAAAAAAAAACCACACTTCAAATCCGTCGTTTATTCTAGCGACTCTTCTCACCTTCCCTTCTTCTTGCATTTTGCTTTAAGATTGCTAAGAAAATCAAGAAAATTAGGAAGACATCGGATGAGATTGTAGCTAGGAGATTCAAGTGTCATCGGATGAGATTGTAGCCAGGAAATTCAAGTTTCATTTGAGAGATGCCTATCTCAGATAAGCAGGCGATCATCGGCCATCGGCTCACGAGTTCGGCAGTAGATGAACCTGAGGTGTATGAAAGTGATGGGGATAGGGAGAAATTGATTGATATGCTAGTTGATACCGGTAGCAACAAGGAAGTCATCGTAGTTCCTATTGTAGCAATCAAAAGGGTTTGGTGAGTGGCATTTCTCCGATTTCTTATATTTTACTTATATATTAAATAATTTAATTGATCCATCCCTAGTAGATTGTTCTTTGGATGTCAGATGATGATATTCCAAAATCATGGTATGATGAATAAGGTGACAAAACTGATTTGATTAATGTCAAGTTGACAGATTACAGATAGCATACATGATTTTGGTTATGCATTTCTAAAAATGTTTTTGAAGTAAATTGTTAAAGTTTTTCATTTACAAGCCCAAAATAGATGGGTTCAAGATTCCCTACTTGTTCTTGTACATCCTCATCCTTTGCTCCATTTATCAGGCACTTCGATCTTGGAACTTTTAGCTTTCTTTTTTTATACTTGGTTTTCTTCCCCATATTGTAATTTTATCATTTGTTCTTCATCTCTGTTACAAATACTTTTTGATCTTTAATAAAAGCTGGGTATCTTCTTTTGCCTTCTTTAACATTGAAAAGAAAAGCATTAGAAATATTTCTTGATCTATTAAAATGAGCCTTTTAATTGTGACATTTCAAAATGTGCTTCAAGATGAAAGGAAAACTTATTTGAGAAATACCAAGGCCAAATATTCTCTTCTAATATGGTTTAGTGCATGATTGCTATTAATTGTATTTCTTGATATACTTGTCAAGGATCTCTATATAAGTTCCATTTCCAAACATAAACTCTATTCTACTATAATAGACAAGAAATTTCTATAAAATCTAGAATTTTTTTTTTTTTTATATAAAAAGTAAGCTAACATGAGTGATGTCGATGCTTCTGAAAAAAAAAACCCACACTTGAGGCATACTCTGGCAAGACTCTCAAAGACAAAACACTACTAGTGATTCCCCTCTAGTCCCTTTATCAGAACCTCCGGCCGTAGTGGTCAGGAGAGATCAATACGAACAAAAATCCTAGCAAAACCCAACCTATGTCGCTCCACCATGCAGTCATCAACAACCACAAGTTCGCCAGCCAGATCGATGATCCGTCAGAGTGTCGGCAGCCCCCATAGCTTGATCGGTAGTTGAGGAAGCGCACCCATGCTAAGGCTGTCTAGATCGTCATCGCTGATGGGTAGAAGCATGGTTGCCATGGTTTGATCGCCAGAGCTTGCCCATTAATGACCCATGGTCGGCCCAGAACGGCATCACATCACAATCCCTTGCCTCTTGAAATCTGAACAAGAGAAATTCCTATTCTAGATTAAATCCAGTGACATCCCCTTTCAAGTCAGCCTATTGCCGGAACTCTCACATAGCCACCTCCATAGAAATCTTCCGACCAAGAATCTTGGAAACTTGCCCCTTGGTCAGCCACTCTACCGTCTAACCCCTGATCTCCTCTACTAGCAACTCCACGACCTCCGAGAAGTGGCGAGCTAGCTCCTCCACCATGTTTGGCAAAGCTCTGATGAAACCCATATTGGCCGACTGGTAGGGGTTTCTTCAGGTTCGTGTGCCCACGATCCATTGTTGTCGAGTCCCACTGGTGTTTTCCTGGTTGCTCCCCATCCTTGGTCACCGACGAAAGGCTTGTTCCTCTCCGGCAATCACTTCGAGGAGGAGATGTGAATGAATCTTCAAGCATAAAGACAAGCAACCCTTCCAATAAGCAAAACTCAGAAAAAACAGTCTCAAGTTTTCAGTATCAACATTTTTCTTGATAAAAGAGGAGGATGCCCTTTTCAAATTCCAATTCATTCCCCTGCAACCTCCCCGAATGCCTCTCTTCCTTTCTATGGCCGAGCTCTTCCGGATGCCCTTCTCTTGAGTAACCGTCAATCCAACGTTACCCCTTGTATTCGCTGGGCCTCAAATCCAGCAGCATCATGGGTAAATGTTTTGGGGTTCCAATGATGCGTAGGGCATGCATGTTTTTAGGCAGAACACGGTAAAAGATTACATGAATGAAAAAATAGGAAAAAATATCTTTTATAATGCTTAGGCATGCGTGATGCCTTTTTCTCCCTTAAGTCGAGCATGGAAAAAAAATAAGAGAAAGAGCAAGGAGAAAAAAAAAAAACCATCTTTCTTGATGGAGTAACAAAAAAAAAAAAATCATTCTTCAAATCCCTCATTTGTTCCAGCAACTTTCTCCTGAGGAAATCAAGAAGATTAGGAAGATATTGGATGAGATTGTAGCCAAGAGATTCAAGTTTCTTTTGAGAGAAGGGCCCATCTCCGATAGGCGGGTGGTAATCGGCCATCGGCTCATAAGTTCGACGGTAGATGAGTCTGAGGTGCATGGAATTGATGGGGATTGGGAGAAATTGATTGGCCTGTTACTCGATACACATAGCAAGGAAGTCATCATGGTTCCTGTTGTAGGAATGGAGTTCCCAGCAAAAAGATAGGTGAGAGGCATTTCTCCATTTTCTTATATTTTAATTACATGTTACCTATCGGACTTAATTCTAAGGTTGTATTTGGTGGATCGCCAGAGAATCTTGAATGGTAATCTGGATTACTTGTAAGATAGATTATCATTGGATAGATTCAATAATGCTGATTACTGTGTTTGGTATACACAGGTAATTTATCAGTAGGATTGATTATTATATTTGGTATGATAAATAGATTACCAGTAATCTAAGCTCAAATTTCCAAAATATCCCTAAGTCAAATTTATTAAAAATATATTGTAATATAATATAGTAATGTAATATATATTGCATTATTATAATATATTATTTGATATTTTGTAATGTAATATAGTATTATATTATTTGATATTTTATAATAACATATTATATTGTATATTTTATATTTTATTATAAAAAATATATTATATTATATTATATTTAAAATAATATAATATATTTATACAACATAGTATATTTATTTGAAATATATTTATATTTTATATATAATATATTTTAAATTATTATTTATGTAGAATATAAAGATATTATTTTAAATTTAATAATATAATATATATAAATTTAATATATTACTTAGTATATTTAAAATATTATATATAATTCTTTTACATTTATTTAGTATAAAAATAATTTTCAATTTTTTAATTTTAATATAAAAATTATATATTTTATATTTAATAATATAAAAATTTAAAAATTATATTTTTAATAAATAGATAAAATATAAAAATTATATTTTTATAAATAAAATATAGATTTAAGAAGAGATCCCAACCAACACCTAGAGGACCTAGATGAGAGGAAGAAGGAAATATTTCATTCTCACCAAACCTAAAGGAACTGGTGATGGGACATCAACAAGAAAAAAATATTTTTCAACTAATTTTCTTGATATTTTTTTCAGCTAAAATAGTGTACTTTGGATTAATAAGAACCTTGGAATAAAGCCCACCAAATCCTTGAAGACAAAGACCAATTTATGAGCTGCATCAAGCATTTTTAGGGGAAGCATGAGACCACTCCTTACTCACCCAACAACCCCCCAACCAACTTGCCATGTGGGATGCCGCATCACATGACATCCAGGGCTTCACATCAGCAATTAGAAGCCATGTCAAAGCCACCTAGGTGCCACATAGCAAGTTGTTACAACCTCTTACCTAGAAGTTGTTTCTTGTTGCAACTATGTAACCAAAGGAGTTGGATTTAACTAGAAATGGTTAGCTAACCTAACTCCACCTCCCCTCCTCACTTTGGACGATCCCTAAGGTTATAAATAGGATCCAAGGCTCCCTTGTAAGGCATTCCATGTATGAAATATTTTGAGAATTAATGAAGGTTTTTTTCTTATTGAGTTCTATCTTGAGTTCTTGTATGAAGTGATTTAGTTCTTCTAGTTGGAGTGATTTAGTCTTTTAAGTTGGAGTGTTTAAATTCATATTTGAGAAGGGAGTGAGAGGTCCTTTGAGTGTGTGTTGGAGAGTGATTGCTGCTTTGAAGATTGAAGAGTGTGACGCCATTGTTGAGTGCTCCAAGTTTAAGCCCCAAGTTCCAAGCCGCCGGCCTTGTTTCTTTTCCTTTTCTTTCTTGTTTCCATTCCAACCTCAATTCCCCTTCATGTCTAATTCCAAGTTTGTTTTCAGTTCTCTTAAGTTCCCACATCCAAGAGGAAGGTCTCCATGCCATTGATCAAGGGCAAGGTAAGTCCCAAAGTAGAGAGTGATCATCTTGCCTTCTAGTCCTCAAATCCATGAGTGTTGAGAGCTTCTTCTTCCATCAAAGATTTTAGCCATCATTGTTGGTAGGAAAACTCTTTCTAAGCTTCATTAGATCTGATCATTTGAAGGTTAACTTGCCATAGTAGTGATCGTTTCCTTGCCATGAAGATTCTATTCTTTATTTTGACCTAGATCTACATTACGGGTATTGTAACTTAGATCAACTAGTCTCCTTATGAAGATTCTTTTCTTGGATTAATTTAGCCCATTTATTTGATAATTAATTGCTAAAGTTTGCTTGCTGGTTAGCTTGCTAAAACCCTCCATTCATCATTTTATTTTCATCCCTCATCAACGGGATAATTTTATAAAAATAAAAAAACCAGATTACCACATCTCTGGTAATATAGATAGCCACCTACCTCTCCCTGAGGTAATCTGGATTGCCACATGAGAGGTAATCCAGATTACCACTACAACATAGATTACCGGTTTAAAAAAATATCAAACAAAGTTATCTAGTGGGTACAGTTTAAAATTACTGGTAATCTGGATAGATTACCGTCCACCAATCGCAACCTAAGAAAGTTGCCCATTCTTAGTAGATAGTTCTTTGGATGTTAGATAGTGGTAGCACTGTGAAGTCCAAAACCACAGTGAATAAGTTGATAAAACTACATTGCTTCATGTCAAGTTGACACATGATTTTGGTTATGCATTTCTAAAAATGTTTTTGAAGTAAATTATTAATATTTTCATTTACAAGCTCCAAATAGGATGGGTTCAAGATTCCTGCTTGTTCTTGTGTGCATCCTCATCCGGTCATGGAACTTTTACTTTCCTTTTCAAACATGGTTTCTCCCCTCACATTCTTCATCTCTGTTACAAATACTCTTTGATCTTTTATAAAAGTTGGGTGTCTCCTTCTACCTTCTTTAACATCGAAAAGAAAAGCATTAAAAATATTGCTAGATCTATTAAAATGAGCTATTTAATTATGACATTTCAAAATGTGCTTCAAGATGAAAGGAAAGCTTGAGAAATATCAAGGTCAAATATTCTCTTCTAATATGGTTTAGTGCATGATTATTATTAATTATCTTTCATGATAAGCAATCTCTGTGCAAGTTCCATTTCCAAACAGAAAATCTTTTCTACCATAGTAGACAAGAATTTTTTATAAAATTTGGAAAACTTCTTTCAAATAAAAAGTCAGCTAACATGAGTGATGTCGACCGTTCCGGAAAAAAATTCTTTCTTTCCGATGGTTTGCTAGCTTCTACTATTTTGGCTTGTGGTATAATAGCTTTGATCATGATATTTCCTAGAATCTCAAGTTTATTTGATTCACCTTTTCAAGTTGTTAGTTGCTTTGATGAATCAAAAATTTGCTTTGTGCACTGCTCTTTCCCTTACTGTTGAATAAGAATAATATCAGTGTTAAACTAGTTAGCTTAATAGGGGCATACTTTTCTCAGCTACCTGATTTTCTTACGCTCTGATCTATTTTAAGAAAATTCTAGCAAAGTTTGATTGTTCAAACTTTGGTTACAATGTCAGGCTGAGTGGGTTTCAAAGATATGATCATGGATCGGAGAATAGGATTATTAGCAAGAAAAGAGTAGAGTACGGTACCCAATACATCTAAAAGCAACAAGAGGTTCATGCTTGGGGAAATGCTTGCCATTCTTTCCTTCAAATTTGCCTTATAATATTACTATTTTTGACATTCGTTCCCTAAAATTAATGGCATCTAGAATGCGCTCGTGCTGCAATTATACGATATTATTGAAATATCATTTTGCATATAGTTGGTGATTTCTGCATAATCTAATATCATTAGCAAGTTAGATGAACCAGTATAATCATGAATTTAAGGATAATATGGAGCGGGGAGGGGATGCTAGGAAATTTTGTGTGTTGTAATAAACTTTTTATATTAGTTATATGAATCAAGTTTGTTGAAATCCTATCTATTTTTTCCTTTCATGTTTATGTTGAGAAACATAAGATTTCTTGGTTAGGCCACATGAAGTTTATATTATCATATCTTTAACTTGCTTTTACACAAGTTTAGCTCTATGCTTTGCCACTTGTCATTCCTTTCTATCTAGGGCTATATGCACTATGCTTGACTCTTTTTATCACTTATCCCATTTTCCTTTTTTCATTGATGTCCACTTAAATTCAATGGTTTCAATAAGATAGAGAATTCTACACCTCTCTACACCTACCATTGTCCTGGATGCACATGATGAAACCTATTGATTATGTTTTCTAATTAAGGTTAATCTAAAGTGCTGAAAGATTTTGTTGTCTCTACAATGCCTTCGTGTGGTTCAACCATTTTTACCACTAAAAAATAATCCATGAGCTCCTCTTTTCCATATTTGAATGGTGAGACAGGATCTCTCCAAGAGATGGAAATTCCTTTATGTATCATTTTTTAATTATTTTTATCTTGTTGTCGAGAATGAGAGGATAGAGAAGTTGAGGGAGAAGAGAGAGAAATTTTTTTTTTTATGGGCTTGGAGGGTTGGGGTGGTGGCATTGCCACGACAGGTGGAGGAAGCAATTATTGAAATCCACCCTAATATGGACTAAACAAAAATCCAAAAGAATTGTTCTCCTCCAAGATGCCCTTTCTCTTCTTCGCTATTCCCTATTCCCAACACATCAAGTAGAAGAGTGAGAGAGAGAGAGAGATCGCTTGTTTTCTTGCCCTACTATATGTATGTCCATTTCCCTACCAAGTATGGGGTTAAGAAATAAGAGGAGATTATATTGGTGAGATAGTATTTTTTTCAACTATCAAGATCCAAGAACAAACTAGAATCCCACAGGTGAACGAGCTAGTCAAGAAGGCAAATGGCAAGTAGAGAATCTGCATCAACTCTATTAATCTTAATAAAACCTGTCCAAAAGATAACTATCCCTTGTCAAGAATTGACTAATTAGTGCTGCTACCTTTGAACATGAATTATTAAGCTTTATATATGCTTTTTTAGGATATAATTAGATCCGAATGGCTATGATCTTTGTGATGGAAAGAGGACTTTACTGTTACAAAATGATGCCTTTTGGGCTAAAATTGCTGAAGCTACTTATCAGCATTTAGTAAACAATCTTCAAGAAACAAATAAGAAGAAACATGGAAGTCTATATAGATGATATGCTCATCAAGAGTTCAAAAAGTGATGTCACAGCCGATCTAAAAGAAGCCTTTAATAAACTAAGGTGATATCAGATGAAGTTTAATTCAAACAAACGCATTTGATGTTACATTAGAAAAGTTCTTGGGCTTCATGATGACTCAAAGAGGAATTGAAACCAACCTGAGAAATTTGATTACTCCTGGAGATGAAGCATTCTAGGAACAAGAAAGAAGTCCAATGCTTAACTATTCAGATTGCCTTGCTTAGTCGATTTATCTCTTGATCATTTACCATTTTTTAAGATTATAAAGCATATCGATAATTTTGAGTGGTCGGATAATTACCGATTAGCCTTCAAAGATTTCAAAAAGTATCTTGGCTCTTCTCCATTACTATCAAGGCCAAAGGTAGGTAAGCAGCTTTACATTTACTTATCTATTTTCATAATACCATTAGCTTTGGTTTGGTCAAAGAAGATGCAGGTGTACAAAAACTCATTTATCACACCAACAAAATATAATAGATGAGAAAGTAATTATCCCAAGGTCAAGAATATGATTTATCTATTATTGTCATATCAAAGAGATTGCAACCATATTTCCAGTCCCATTATATAATTGTCTTAATAGACCAACCTTTAAAATCCATACTTTGAAGGCTAGACATATCGGGGTGCCTAGCCAAGTAGGTTATTGAGCAGAAGAGTTCGATATTAAATACAAACCTCGTTTCAGTACGAAGGCTCAAGCCTTTATAAATTTTATTGTTGAATGCACCATACTTGATGAAGAAAGAGAAGAAAAGAGATAAAAAAACCAACCATACCTTCTTGGATTTTGTATGTCGATGGTACCTCAAACTTCTAAGGGAGTGGAGCCAAATTAATCCTCACAAATCCTAATGGGTTAGTGATGGAGTATGCCTTAAAATTTGGCTTTAACATAATCAATAATATGACTGAATATGAAGCATTAATTGCTAGTTTAAAAATAGCTAAAAAGATCGGATTAATCATATTAAAGTTCTTTCTAACTCTTAAATAGTTATCGGATAAGTGCAAGGAGAGTGTGGAGCCAAAGAGCCAACTATAATCAAATACCTTCAGAAGATCAAAGAGTTATTCTCAAATTTCAAAGTTTTAGAAATCTAGCAGATTCCTAGATTGGAAAATGCCCGAGTATATGTTCCGTTACATCTTGCCACATTAGATTGCTCGAATCTTTAGAAGGAATTCTCTATTGAATACTTGAAAACTACCAGTATCGAGAAAGTCTCCATTATTGCACAATTAGAACATGATCCAAGCTAGATTGATTCATTAGTTAGATTTCTTAATAAAGATGATCTTTCAACCAATGAAAGAGAAGCTCGAAGAATTAGAAGACAAGACTTATGGTACATCCTCTTTGATGGATAGCTTTATAAAAAAATTTGAATACCTATACTCCAATGTTTGCATCCTTCTAAAGCTAACCATGCCCTTCGAGAGTTCACGAAATTATCTATAGCGGCTACATAGGAGAAAGAATCCTTTCCTACAATGTCCTTAGATAAGGGTTTATTGGCCTACTACAAAAGAAAATGCTATGGACTTTGTTGAAAGATGTGATCAGTGCCAGAAACTTGCTAACATCTAGAGCAAGCCTTTGGTGCCGATCACTTAGATTCTAGTCCCATATCCATTCAACATGTGGAGAATTGATATCCTTAGACCATTTCTAATGGCAACTAGTCAAAGAAAGTTTTTATTAGTGACAATTAACTACTTCACTAAATAGGTGAAGCTGAACCATTAGCCTAGATAACTGAGAAGAAAGTCTAAGACTTCATATGGAAGTCCATCATCTACTAATTTGGATTATCCAGGTACATTTCTCTGATAACAAAAGATTTTGAGAATTCTACTCGAATCTGCATATCGAACAAAGGTTTACATCAATAGGATACCCATAACCAATGAAGAAGTAGAAGTGACCAATTGGCTTGAAGTCCAAACTTGATAGGGCAAAAGGCCTCTGAGTCGATGAGTTGGACAGTGTTTTTTGGTCCTATCAAACTACTACTTGTATTCTAACTAGTGAAATACTTTCAAATTATTTTTAGGGTGAAGGCAGTCATCCCTTTAGAGTTTGGCTTAGTTTCTGATTAAATAATGGGGTATGATTAAATACTAATAAAAAAAGACTGCAAGCAAGCCTCAACCTTTTGGAAAAAGTCTGAAGAAAGCATATATCGGATGGTAGCTTATAAATAGAAAGCTGCCCGATATTATAACTCTAGAATCAAAACCAAAATTTTCAATAAGGATGTCCTTCGGTGTGTTGAAGTCCCAAAGCGAACAGAGCAAGGAAAATCGTACCTAATTAGGAAGGGTCCTAAAAAATATCTAAGGTTAATAGACCTAGGGCATATATAACTTGGAAAACTTGAATGGGATTCCAATTCTAAAATCATGGAATTCTAATAACTTAAAAAAAATATTATCAATAAATTTTTTCTTTCAAGAAGATATCTTTTTATTATTTTTATAAGTGATCGGTAGAGAGTACATGTATTGTCCAAACTTTCAATCAACTTCATTTATTCAAAGTGATCAAGTAAAGAACATAGGCATTGTCCAAACTTCGATTCAAGTTATTCTAAAGTGATTGCTTTACATAGGCATTGTTCAAACTTTCAACTAAGCTTAGGAAGCCATAATTTACTCCAAAGTGATTATGTAAAGGTACAAGCATTGCCCAAACTTTTGATCAGTCTACTTTAAAGTGGTCAGGTAGAGGGCATAAGCATTGTCTAAGTTTCTAATTAGACTCAGGAAGCCATAATCTACTCCAAAGTGATCGGATAAAGGGCACAGGCACGGTCCAAATTTTGGATCAAGTTATTCTAAAGTAGTTGGATAGAGGGTACATGCATAGTCCAAATTTCCAACCAGGCTTAGAAAGCCATAATCTACTCCAAAGTAATTAGGTAGAGGGCACAGACATTGTCTAAACTTCTGACTAGAATCAAGAAGTCATAATCTACTTCAAAATGATTGGGTAGAGGGCACATGCATTGCCCAAACTACAAGAAACATGGCTTCAATGATGGATTTTTTTTTGTTACTGAAGACTAAGAATCCGCACTGATAGTTTTTGTGACTGAAAAATCCATCACTTAAGCCCTAGTCACAAAAAAAATTATGATGGAAATTTTTGTCATAGTTTTGTAATGGAAATTTCTATCACTAATTTCATCATAAAGAGTAATCGAAATCCATAACAAATCCATCATATATTGGGATGAATTTGTGATAAATTTGTAACGAAATTGTAATAGATTTGTGATGAAAACTTCTATCACAATTTTATCATAAATAGTAATCGATATGCAGAACAAAATCCATTACAAGTTGGGATGAATTTGCAACAGATTTGTGATGACATGTTGTGATAGATTTACGATGGGTTAGTGATAGAATTTTGTGATAGATTTGTAATGGGTTTTTTATCACAAATTTTTATTGCAAATTTGTCACAAAATACATTCTATCAATGATCTAGTGCAAATATGTTGCAAATCTATTACAAATTCTATCAAATCTTCAATCATAAAATTTTGTCACAAATCTATTACAAATTCCATCAAAATCTTACTATAATTTTTTATAAAAATTATATTATTCCTAAAAGACATAATAAACTAATTTATAATAAATATAAAGAAAATACTAATTCATAATAATTTCATTCATCCATGACATGTTGGCTTTATCAAAAGCTACAAATGTCAAGATAAAAATTAATATCTTATAGTATCAATATTATATCAAGTTTTATTAAAGTCTTATAATAAAATAATCTAAAATTCAAAATAAGTTTTCATGCATCTGGATGATCTTGATCAAGTTGAGAGACATGTGGTGATTTACTTTCGATATCATAGCACATATGCTTCTATCATTTCTTCCTTCATCTAAACTATCTCTTGTTGCACCTTCTAGCATATCTTATGCTACATCTCCTAGGATATCTCCTCTTGCAAGTACTGAATTTGCTTCTCATATAATATTGAGATAAAGAAAAGGATATCCTAATGTTGGTGAATAGGAATTGCTGCTAGATTCCAATAATGGCTTAGGATTTTTTCTAGATCCAAACTCATATAATTTTTCCTTATTTGACCTCCCAGTTGCTTGGACCCATGCATTTGAATCAAACATGGGTAGGGATGAGATATCTGAGCCATACTTAATAGCGAGAGTGGCAAGATATTCTTCTAAAAGTATTAGAAATATGCTAACTTAGCTTTTCTTGAAATATATTGATAATAATAAATTTATCATTAAGTAGAATAAGTAAACTTACCAAAACCCTTTTGCACTTATCTACAAACTCACCTGAACTTCTCTTCTATTTTTGAGTTCGCTGAAATGTCTCAAGTTACATTAGTGGCTTAACTAACTCAATAGCCTACAAAGGAGAGATAATGAAATTATGAGAAAGAACATTTAAATAAACAAATAATAGAATAATAAATTCTCTAAAGTACAGAAGTATATTTTAATATACCATTCCTTTTTTTTTAATGTATAGAAAATGTAATGGAACCACCTGTATATTTGGTGATTCCACAATCTTTCTCTATCATCCAATTTTTATGTGCAATTTCAGATTTATCCTTCTATTTTGGAGAATTCTATATATCAACCAACCTGTTCCAAATATCTAGTGCAATCTAAATAGGTCCATGACCTTTGGTCTCAAGAATATCTTCTTTATCTCTAGCTTTCTCAAGAATATCTTCTATTTTTGAAGATTTTAAAAAATAATTAAAAGATAGTTTTTCTTTCATGGCACATATTTATTTGGTGCCATCGAATTAGAGCTATATTCCCTCGATCTTTGCCAACAATTTGTTGGAAAAAAAACCTTTTCCTAACAACTAGCACTAATCTATTGGAAAAAGTCACACATAACAATATATTTCCAATGAAAATAAATATTCATTAGGAAAAACTATTTTTTCCTATACATAATTTATTTTTTGTTTGGAATGTTTGTTGCAAATACCTCTTTTTATTGTAGTGATATATAACTTTGCCAACTAAAATATCGCCCTTGTGCAGGCCGAGGAATCTGCATTTTTTGCTTTGAAAAGATGTTTAAGTGCTCTTGTTCTCTCACTAAGGTATCACTATTTTGCTTTATATCTTTGGTTATGGTTTAGCATTGCAACCTCTTTCTCTCTCGTTAACTTGCTTATTCATGTAAAGGTGGGCCCATTTTATTCAGATCTTATATTTAGTTCGTTCGAATCATGTTGGGTTCACAATCAATAATCCGGACCTGATCTAGAAATGTAGATTGGGTCTAGGACCCGATATGGATCTGGGTCCTTGAAAATAGATCAGTTCGGGTTTACATGGTTAGTTGGGTCGAGTCATGAGTCAAGCCAACACATTACAACATTACTATAATATTTTGGATTTTCTTGCTATGTCTATAAGTACAAATGGATTAGATATAATCGAATCAAGAGCGACCCTAACCCAATCTAGTTCCTTGATCAAGTCCTAATATTACATCCAATCGAATCCAATAGAAGATTGAGTTGAGTCGGATCAAAGTATAACCATCCCAATCCAAAAATTGAGTTTGATTATCTAGATCGAATCCATGTTGGGTCACTATAAGAATCCATGTGGGTCGAGTCATGAGTCAAGCCAACACATTTACAACATTACTATAAATATTTTGGATTTTCTTGCTATGTCTATAAGTACAAATGGATTAGATATAATCGAATCAAGAGCGACCCTAACCCAATCTAGTTCCTGATCAAGTCCTAATATTACATCCAAATCGAATCCAATAGAAGATTGAGTTGAGTCGGATCAAAGTATAACCATCCCAATCCAAAAAATTGAGTTTGATCATATCTAGATCGAATCCATGTTGGGTCACTATAAGAATCTAAGTATAAGTGACAAAATTAGCCATGCTAATAACCATTTTATATTTACCTTTGTAATGCCTACTCTTGGAAAGAAACATCGAGCGGAGCCACCATGCTGTCTAAAGGCATGTCAACTCAGTGCTCCGATGCTGCTTCCTCTCGATAGGTCGATTGACCTACCTGGAGCACCACCTTGGAGCCTCAGGTTACACCTCTTAGCAAAGAAACCAACAAGTGCAGGCACAGGCGATAGCTATCTGGGGTTATTCAACAATTGATAGTGTCGGTAGCACCACTTATGATCCTGCCATCGGAGGCAGTGCTGTTGGTTCCCCCTCAAAACCCACCAGCGCTGGAGGCAGGACGAAGAGAATGAAGTGACTCTCTCCCCCACAAAATCGTAAGCATGGGGAGCCTGCACCTCCGAGTGTATCATTGAGCCTAAGGCATGCAAGGGGGCATCCCCTCGCACCCCAGTTTGATGAAGGGTCTACCCCAACTCGATCACTCCCTCAACCGTCTAAAGCACGGAAGGCCCAAGAGGTTGAGGTTGATTGTAATCTTAGAGAATTGGACCAACACATTGAGACTACGAGGCCTGGCTCCTAGGAGAGATGAGGGTCTTGATCTTATTACTGAGCCACCATTCTCCATGCATATCATTGCAAAACAACTATTGAGATACTTAAGATGCCCAAATTGGAGATTTATAATGGATCCACCGATCTAGTGAACTACCTGGAAAGCTTCAAGATGCTGATGCTTCTACATGGAGCCACTGAGAGAATACTGTTTTGGGCTTTCCCTTCCACTCTTAGAAAAACTACCCAATACAAGTACTCTAGCTTAAAACCAGGTTATATCCATTCTTTTGACCAATATTTGATCTTTTGTTTTCTACTTTGTACGTAGTAGAAAATTGCACTGGAGTTTTGACTCCTTGATTCACATAAAGCGGAGGGTGAGCCCCTCGAATCTTATGTGAGTTGGTTCAATGAGGTGGCTCTAGAGTACATAACCTAGATCATTCTATTGCCGTGACTGCTATGAAGAATGAGCTCGTGCCATCTTTTCTCTTTTCTTTGGAAAAGAGACTATCAACATATCTTTTCAAAATGCTTGTTAGAGCAGAGAAAAATGCGCATATGAAAAAAAGGATACGACTTGTTTTACCCCTCATGTTCTAATGATGCCAGGTGCTGCATCCCATCAGCTACTCCATCTGCTATGGTGCCAGCCCTGCCATCTACCTCATCATCTATCTCGACACCTGAAGGGCCAGTCTTGAAGCAAGAGCCCCGACCAAAGAAGGGGGATCGAGGAAGGCAGAAGCATAGGAGGCGGTCCTCACATCACTGAAGGTCTCCCCCCAAGATCCAATATTATCAAAGGCCTTAGGAATGTTCGGATGCCTCATTACCTAAGAGGTTTGATCGTTATACTCTTTTAAGTGTCCCTCAAACTCAAGTCTTGATGTAGGTTAAGGGTAGCTACTTATGATGAAAAAGATATACCCAACCCCTACAAACATTGTCTCTATCATTATGACCATGGCCATGACATTGATGAATGTGCGCAAACCTTGAGATGAAATCAAGGATCTCATTCAACATGGATGATTAGAGGGTTCCTCCAGAGCTAGCAGGGAAGGCACACAAGCCGTGGAAGCTCCACCATGTTACCAAAACCACCTCTGAAATCAGAAGAGCTTGTCGAATGTCCTGCTTTGGGTAATGTCGACACTATCATTTGTGAGATAGCTGGGTGCAACCTAGTAAGCAGTAGAGAACGAAGAAGCAGTTGAAGTTATCACTTTCAAATGGGCTAATGCACAAGGAGTTCAGTACCCATATGATGACCCTAGAGTCATATCTTTAAATATAGCAAATAATGATGTAAACGTGTACTTGTTGATAATGGAAGCTCCATACACATCTTATTCTTTGATGCATTATTGAAAACATGCATCTCGCCCTCATTACTGAAAGGAGCATGTTGCCTGTTATGAGATTTCTGGGGATCCAATACTGGTCGAAGGGACTGTCATCGAAGCTTCATCAATGTATAACACCATACTTGGTCGAATGATGGGATTTATATTTTAATATTGTATTTCACTTAAGGGAAGATCAACACTACTCCTAGATCTAGTTTGCACACTGCCCACCACTCTCTCCCCTCTCTTATTTCTTGATGGGTAACTCATGCAATACACTTATTGAGCCTATTGGGCCAACACAAATAGCTCATTTGTAGATAGTCTAGATTTGTATTTAATTTGACTAGACCATGACGAGGATGAACTCTCAACCCCTTTTTTGTACTATACCAAACAAATTTGACTAAGAAACCATATTTCCAACACCAAATACTTTTGCTTTAATATCTCAACTCACATACTAGAATAGTCATGTTCATAGTTATTATAGCTACTTTCTTTCGCACAAACACCACTATTCATTCTATGTTTCCCTTGCCCAAGTTGTATGTGAAGTTGAAGCCATTCGTGAAATACCCTTTATAGCATTTTACCATACATAAAGGGTCTTGCACTATTTGCATGATGTGGCTATCTACTTCGTTCCTTCCTTCTATCACCTATTAGTGAAACAATGATTAGCACATATATCATCACCATACAAGAAGAAAAAAAATTGAAAATATTTTGAACTTACAAATTGCCTCAACCAATCTACAAGCTCATATCCATGTAATCTCTCTACCTCCTTATGACTTACACTTGGATATAATTGTATTAAATTTTCATCATATTTCCTATAATTTAATTATAGTTAGCTTATTATGATTAATTTAGAATCACTTGTAATAAAAATCTCTAATATTTAATCCCTAATTTACTAGGTATTTAACAAAATATAAATATATGCAGCCTTGTAGTCGTCATTGGACATCATCCTTCGAGAGTTATTAGGATCAAATGGTTTGACCAGATAGCAAAAAATAGCAAAACATCCCATGGGTTTGGCTATCCCCCATCATCGTTGCATGGAACTTGAGTTAACTTTATGTGGATGCTAGGTTCAAAATAAAGTGAGTAGAATATATTGTATAATATATGCCTTGCAAATTGAACCCTCTACATAGGCCTTATTCTATACCTTCTTCAAATCATGCATGTACCTAATTTATGTAGAAATCATTAAAAAATAGCATTTAATAAATTATCATGCTTAAAGTTAAACAAAAAGTTTATAAAAGTTTGGGGGCTTGCATCTCAAAAGGATACATCCCACGATATTGCATGAGCCCCCAACTTTAGACTCATGGGTTGGGTGAGTCAGTAAGTGCTCCATGGAATCAAGGAATCCTAGAGAGAATATCTTCTAAAATTTACATAGAGTTTCTATAATATTCTTTTCAAGTGTCTCAATATAATTTACTCATAGAACTATTGAGCATATATTTCTAAAGAAATGGCTAATCTCGGTAAATACCATATTGGATTGGGCAACAAATCACGAAATACAATGGGAGCAACTCTCCATAAACACAAGACAATCATGACTCTTAAACCTATAATAACAGAGAATTTTCTACATTCATACATCGAGATATATTTGAAGCATAGCTATCAAGGAGTTTTAACTCTTTAAGCCCAAGGCATACATTTCTTTGTTGTTCCTTAGTGTATAAGAAGCCTTGGGGTTATAAACCTTCTATTTGAACGCACCAAATTTAACTCCAGATACTTGCAATACTTCCTCAAATCCTTTCTAGCCTTTAAGTTGTTTTTAGTTTTATTCTTAACATCCATCACCATGTAGAAGATGTTTTCAAATATATTTTCTCAAAGTGCATTATGTCTAGATTACGATGAATCATGTTAGTATACCAATAAGGCAACTCCTAAAGGACACTCTTTTTCACTTGGTTATGTTCTTTACCAAATTCAACTATTTTTTGATTACTGCACTGTGTTCCAAATGTGATATTAGGGAGGGCAGATATTTGAGTCAACATTTCATCACTGGATAATCGAGGAGATAACAAATCCTTCGCAATGACTCCTTTTTAAATTTATCCTTGTTTTCCATAGGGATGGATTTCAGGCAAGAACTGATGGTGATAATTAAAAAATGATATCTTCTTTTCACTTTTAAGTATAAAAGATTTAGTACACTTTATGCAATAAAGACATGCTAACTTCCATGAGTACTCCACCTAGATAACATAGCATAAGCTAGAAATCACAGCTTGTCCACATAAGTGCCACCCTCATTAGGAAGTTTTGCCTTCTAAATATACATAAGTGTTAATTCCAACACTCCATAATATTTTCAACTCATCTACTAAGGGCCTTAAGAACATATCTAGGTGCTTACCTCAGTTCCTTGGGCTTGGAGCAACCATAGTTCAGAACATGTATAAATTTTTTTTGCACATCCTAATAGGCAAATTACATGGTTGCAATAATTGATCAACATGAGTAAGGAGTGCCAAATTGTCCAAAAGGATTGAATCTATCTGTACATAACCCAATCCATACATTTCATAGATCTGATGCAAATGATAGGTGAGTGTGATTGAAATACTTCCATGCTTCACTATCAACAAGATGTGCCATATATCTATTTCTACAATGATTAAACAAGCCATGTCATGTGGTTGGAAGTTTTTGTGATATATAAAGCAGCTAAAGCCTCGATATTAGTGGTAATTAGCATAGTACCTTATATGATTTATCTTTCTACCTACAAAAACTTGATGTTCTTGGTTTATATTAAGGGTGTCCACACACAAAATATGACATTTTTATTTAATTTCTTTATAGTACAATATACAATTGTTAACACAAATATACATTTTCTTATGACCAAGTCCAAGCTTCAACACCATCTTCTTTGTCCTATAAAATTTACTTGCTAATTTCTCATATTCTAGCAACATATTCTTCACTATAGAAAGTATACAATTATAGCAACTCTCACTCATGTTAAACTTTGATTTGTAATTTAATAATTATGACACTACTGTTTTCTTATAACCAAGTCCAAGCTTCAACACCATCTTCTTTGTCCTGTAAAAGTTACTTGCTAATTTATCATATTCTAGCAACATATTCTTCACTATAGAAAGTATACAATTATAGCAGCTTTCATTCATGTTAAACTTAGATTTGTAATTTAATAATTATGACACTACTGATAGTTTTGTATACTTCTTGCAACCTGCCCATAAGGGCTCATCAACATCATTTAGCAAATCATAGAACTTTGCAGCCTCTGCATTTGGCTATTCATATTCAAAGCTCATTTCATCTGACCCACCAACATGCCAATTGAACTCAAGATCTAATGCATCCATCACCATAGTTCTATATGAATTTACATTGTCTATTGGAGGCATATCATTACTTCTACTTAATGATTGTCCTTCATAAGGTTCTCCATGGGCATCCCATATGGTGTATCTCCTTATAAACTCTTATCATCCCAATTATGAAAAAATAAAATTGTACATCTTAAGTATGAACACCTAATTTTCTCTCTATAGGCAAACTCAGATTGAGAAAATGAAAAATCAAGAAATTGTTTCACCCCAGCTTTAAATTCATTACTGACATATCCATCTTTGTTAATCAAGAAAAATATTTTTTAATAAAAAAACTAGTTGGGAAGACCCAACATCTTATTTTTATTGATGATTAGGTTTGTGGACTTTGAAACTATATAATTTATTTTTCTTACTATAAATGATACCCACACATCTTTCCTAAGATTTTCTTTTTTTTAGGGAGAAAGGTGATCCGATACCTGTATTAATAAGCGATAAAAACATCTTGTGTATGCCATCCGTCTCTTCATCTTCCATATAATTTCCTTAGACACATCAGTATTATCTTCAATGTTACTTACACGTTCACCATGTAATGACCATTGAGTGTAAGATGGGACTATCCCATAAATTACTAGATTAGCTTCAACATCATCTCTAGATTTATATCGAGTATTGTTATATTTGATACAAGAACACCAAATTTATCCCTAGATCCATGTACTTAAGTGCAAAGTCAAGAAAATCTTTTACTCCATTTCTATGGTCAAGTGCGTTTAAATCACAATGTAGTAGCTTCAAGTGCATTAAGCGACCTACATATTTTATGCATACATATTTAAATCACCATCGCTCTATTCTATTATGACTTTCTAGGTACCATCATATATGTACTTCTGATGACAAATCACTTTACCAAATGATACTTAGATTATCACTGGAATGACATAAATAAAGTGATACATTCTATCAGATATGTAAAAGAAGTGTCACCCTTATTCAATGTGATCAATGTCCAAGAGCATACCACAAAGGTATGTACCTTTCTTGTCTTTATAAAAAAATTTATAAATGCATTTATATTTGAATATGTATGTATGAATCATTTATTTTTTGTATTCTTAGTTTTCCGAAAAAAATCTTTATTCTAGACATTCTCACACAAGTTATAATTTAAACTTAATCCAAATTTAGTTATGTTAAAATTTATTGTAAAAGAGTTCGATACATTTATTTGCACAATTTTGGTATTTGTTGCCAACAATTTCTGTAGATCTGAAATGGCATTTGGACACTAGCAATTTATCGGATTTATATATTTTTTATTGGTTTTTCTTGTAATATCATTGTTGTCTTGTCAACAAGTCTGTTATCTTTTCGTGTAGATTGTGTGTGTGATGTTGCACAAACCAAATGTTGGACATGGCAAGCTTCTTATCATGATCTTATCTTTTTGTTCTTGACATGCAAATTTATGTTGTGCTGTAGTGAAACTTAGGACACATTGACATGGAAACTCACAAAAGCATTGCAAACAGATGATTTCAACTTTCAAGATGCATGCTTGTATGTTTACAAGATTATATTTTATTGTCAAGACTGATCTGGGTAGCTACAAAGTGACACTACTAATCCAGTGCTACTACTGCAACGACTACTGTAATCATCATTTTATTATCAATAAATTTTGAAGAACATATATTCCATTCCATTTAGAATATCTGTACCATGAATTAACAATTATAACAAATCATTGATGAGAATCTATTTAGCAATAATATGACTTCTAAGGAGTAGCTTCAAGAAATATTAGCTATAGTGATATATAACAGCACATGCTCTTTTGTATCACTGCTCAATGATCTATGATAAAGTGGCATCCAATGATTTTAGAAGCAACATGCTTATATGTTCCCAATTTAATCTGATTACATCTTCTATGTAGGTCATCAGACAATACCAATAGATATCTTAAACCATGGAATCCGACCTTGCACTATTTGATGGGTAAATTAGGATTTATCATGGGACACACAATATTGCATATGATCTTAGGAGGTATCTAGGATTGCGATGCCCGATATGTGCTGCCCAATGGACAATCATGTTTGACCTCTCTACTAGATTATGTAGCACCAAGCCATCTATTCCTTTTGAAACTATCTAATTTATAAGGAAACAACATTTGGAACAAGGCATGGCAATGGAAATAGAAAAAATACAACTAACAAATGAAATAAACTGGGAGGTTCTCAAGGGTTCCCAAAAACTACTAGTTTTAACAGATTTTATAGAAGAAGAATATGCCAAGCAAAAAAATCATCGGTCGATTAATTGCCATCGGACACGAGGATGATCTGGTGACTAATGCGATCGGGTGGCAGCCACTAGCCTAGAGGTCGTCGATGCTAGGGTTCTTAAGGCCATTGATGTGGTAACTGATACGTGGGTTCTTGAGGGCCTAATGGTGAGGTAGATTATTTAGGGAGGTGGAGGAGATAGAAGATAAAAGAAGGGGTGGAGAAGGCTACGAAATGGGAGAAGATGGAGAAGGCAGAGAAAAGGAAGACAAGTGGTAGGCGACCAAGAAGAAGAAAAAATAAAGGAAAACCAAATGAAATGGGATTCGGGCTTGGGTTTTAATTCAACTTGATTAGGAATTTTAATTCGAGCTAGGGAGCAAATTTAATTGAGGCCCGAGGCTCAAGGCAAGGAAAATGCATGACGCGTAGGATGAAGAATTTAAAAAAATAATTAAAAGATAATATTTCATGGCACGTATTTATTTGGTGCCATCTAATTAGAGCTATATTCCCTCAATATTTCCCATCAATTTGTTGAAAAAAAATCTTTTCCTAACGACAAGCACTAATCTGTTGGAAAAAGTAACACATAATAATATATTTCCAACAAAAATAAATATTCGTTGGGAAAAACTATTTTTTTCCTATACATAATTTATTATTCATTTGGAATGTTTGTTGCAAATACCTCCTCTCTTGTAGTGATATATAACTTTGCCAACTAAAATATTGCCCTTATGCAAGTTGTGGAATCTATAATTTTTGCTACGAAAAGATGTTTAAGTGCTATTTTTCTCTTACAAAGGTGTTGCCATTTCACTTTATATCTTTAGTTGTGGTTTAGCACTGTATCCTCTTTCTTTCTCACTAACCTGCTCATTCCTATTAAAGGTGGGCCCATTCAATTTGGATCATATACTGAGTTTGGGTTGGGTTGGGTTTACATCAACAAATCTAGACCCGATCCAGAAAAATAGATTGGGTCCAATTTTAGGACCTGATACGGATCCACGATTCCTTGAAAATAGGTTAGTTTGGGTCTACATGGGTCGGGTCATGAGTCAAGATGACCCATTTATAGCATTCTTTAAATATTTTAGATTTTCTTGCTATGGCTATAAGTATAAATGGATTAGATATAATCAAGTCATGAGCGACCCTAACCCAACCTAATTCTTTGATCGAATCCTAATATTACGTCCAAACCTAATCAAATAGAAGATCGAGTTGAGTCGGATCAAAGTATAATAGTCCCAATCCAAAAATTTGAGTTTGATTAGATTTGGATCAAATCCATGTTGGATCATACAAGAAATCTAAGTATTAGTGACAAAATTATCCATCGCTAATAACCATTTTTATATTTACCTTTGTAACTCCTACTCTTGAGAAGAAACATCGAGCGAAGCCACCATGCATTCCAAAGGCATGTCAACTCGGTACTTCGATGCCGCTTCCTCCTGGTAGGCCGGTCGATTTGCCCAGAGCACCACTTTGAAGTCTCATGTTAACACCCCCAGCAAAGAAACCAACATGATTGCCTTGAACAATTGTCACAACAAGTGCAGGCATAGGCGACAGCCGTCTGGGTTATTTAACAATTGATGACGTTGACAGCACCACTCATGATTCCACCACTAGAGGAGGACCAGTTGGTTCCCTCACAAACCCAGTAGTGCTGGGGGCAGGATGAAGAGAACGAAGGTGACTCTCTTCCCATGAAGCCGTGAGCATGGGGAGCATTCACCTCTGGGTGTATCATTAAGCCCTAGGCATGTAAGGGGGCATTCCCCCTAGCCCCAGTCTGATGAAGGGTCAATCCTGGCTCGATGTCCCCCTTGGCCATTCGAAGCACATATGGCCTGAGAGGTCAAGGTTGGCTATAATCTTAGAGAGTTGGACCAACCCATCAAGACTTTGAGACCTGGCTCCTAAGAGAGATGAGGGTCTTGATCTTATTACTAAGCCACCGTTATCAATGAATATCATTGCAAAACCACTACTGAGACACTTTAAGATGCCCCAACTGGAGATTTATAATGGATCCACCAATCTGGTGGACCACTTAGAAAGCTTCAAGATGCTGATGCTTATGGAGCAACTAAGGGAATACTGTACCAAGCTTTCCCTTCCACTGCAAGAAAAACTATTCGATACTGGTACTCTAGCTTAAAACCGGTTCTATCTACTCTTTTGACCAATAAGTCAGTCTTTTGTTTTCCATTTTGCAAGTAGTAGAAAACTGTGCCAGAGTTGTGACTCCTTGATTTGCATAAAGCAGGAGAGTGAGCCCCTCGGATCTTATGTGAGCTAGTTTAATGAGGTGTTTCTAAAAGTACATAAACTGGATAATTCTATTGCAATGAATGCTTTGAATAATGAGCGATGACAACATCATTTCTCTTTTCTTTGGAAAAGAGATCATTAGCACATTCTTTTAAAATGCTCATTAGAGCAGAGAAATATGCATGTGCCAAAGAAGGATATGACATTCATGTTCCACAAACCATTCCTCCTATTCTAATGATGCTAGGTGCTTGCATCCCATCAGTTGCTCCATCTACTTCGATGCTAGCCATGTCGCCTGCCTCATCATCTATCTTAACACCTGAAGGGCTGACTTTGGAGTAGGAGCCTTGATAGAAGAAGGGGATCGAGGAAGGAAGAAGCATAGGAGTCGGTCCCTGCATCACCGAAGGTTTCCTCCCTGGATCTAATATTATCAGAGGCCTCAAGAATGGCTGGATGCTTCATTACCTAAGAGGTTTGACCATTATACTCTTTTAACTGTCCCTCAAACTCAAGTTTTGATGTAGGTCAGAGGGTGGCTGCCTGTGACAAGAAAGATATGAACAACCCTAGGGCAATGCAATCCCTACAAACATTGTTTCTATCATCATGACCATGGTTATGATACTGAAGAATGTGTACAACTCCAAGATGAAATCGAGGAGCTCATCCAACATGGATGCTTGGTAGGTTCCTCTAGAACCAGCAAGGAAGGTGCGAAGCCATGTAAGCTTCACCATGTTTACCAGAACCACCTCCAAGACCAGAAGAGCCTGTCGAATGTCTTGCTTTGAGTAATGTCGACAGTATCATCAGTGGGATGGTTGGGTGCAGCCCCATCAAGCAGGGAAAGACCGAAGAAGTAGATGAAGTTATCACTTTCACATGGGCTAACATAGGAGTTTAGTATCCACGTGATGATCCTGTGGTCATATCTTTAAATATAGCAAATTATGATGTAAACCATGTACTTGTTGATAATGGAATTTATGTGGATGTTTTCTTCTCTGATGAATTCTTGAAAATGGGCATCTCACCCTCATTACAAAAAGGAGCTTACGAACCATTATTGAGATTTTTTGGGGATCCGATACCGATCAAAGGGAACATTATGCTACCTATGATAGCAATGAAAGCCCTTCGACGGTCCTTGGTGTGTCTGATCTTTATGGTCATCAAAACTCCAACAACGTGTAACACCATACTTGGTCGACTAGGTCAGAATGCCCTTCGTGCAATTGTTTCAACTTACTATCTACTCTTGAGATTTCTAATGGCACGGGGGATTGGGGAAGTTCAAGAGAATCAGACTAGCAAAATGCTGCTATATGTGTCTCTCCAAACTTGGGCACCCAGCACCATACCTGTTGAAGCTCTAGAACTTGGATGAATTAATTGAAGAACGAGATGAACCTGCCAAAGATTTATTGACCGTCCAACTACATAATGGCAATTTGCAGCATATTGTCATTATTAGCCGAAATTGGATGAACCCTTGAAACAACAACTTATAAATTTCTTACGAAAAAATATGATGTCTTTGCCTGGTCCCCTACCAACATGCCAGGTATCAATCCTCAAGTGATGGTCCATTGATTAGCAGTGGACTCTCTTCGTTGACTGGTGAAGTAGAAGAAAAAAAACTTTACCTCCGAACGATAAAAGGTGATTGTTGAAGAAGGGGACAAGCTCACCAATAGGGGATTTTTTAGGGAGGTCAGTTATCCTGAGTGACTAGCATTTGTAGTGCTGGTAAAGAAGACCAATAGGAAATGGTGAATGTGGATCAACTTCACGGACTTGAGCAAAGCATGCCCAAATGATAGCTATCTACTCTTTCATATCGATCAACTCATAGATGCCATAGTAGGCCATGAGCTTTTGTTGTTCATAAATGCCTTCTCTGGATATAATCAAATTTGCATAGCACTGGAGGATAAAGAAAAAACTACTTTTATGACTGACTGTGGTTTATTTTGGTACATGGTAATATCTTTTGGCTTGAAGAATTCAGGGATGACTTACCAGTGGCTAGTAAAGAAGGTGTTCAAAGAACAAATTGACCACAATATGGAGATCTACGTCGATGACATGCTTGTTAAGAGCCATGAGTTGGCTAATCATTTAGGTACTAAAGATGATGGAGAGTCATAAGACTACTAAATATCCCAATTTGAAAATTAAAATAAATATTAATTAATCTATATTTATTAAAAATTGATACTTTTTATTAGTATTTTGTATAAAAGGAGTTCATGGATTGAAAGAGCTCAATTTTTGAAATCCAACAGTGCAAACAATACTCAAATCGGAGTTCCAATGAGTCCAAAATTGAAGTTTGAAGTTTATTAATCTTTGCATGAATTTTGGTGCAGCCAGTCCTAGGTGGACTGGCCGCTTGGTACACGAAGCCAGGCTTGGTTCATAGAAGCCATTAACCATGGTCCACGAACCTATTCCGTAGACCATCACCCTTTCTGAGCTATTTCATCACTGGAGAAGCTATTGGAGACCTTCCCCTCACCGTCGAGAAGCCGCCCCTGACCAGGAAATCAATCGCGCACTGTCCATGGCTGGAAAAACCATAAGAGATTCTTCTTTGTCCAAGTTTCTAAAATCCATCAGTCTCTACCATAATCGATCATTTTCTCCAATAGGAATGGTAACAAAATCCAAATCCATGGGTACCCGACCTGGCCCAACCCGATTTGGCCGGGTAGTCAACACTTTGATAGGGTTTGGTCCGAGTTTGGGTAAAACCCAAATGCTTAACTTTGAGTTTGGATCAGAACTGGATAGATATGCACCCAACTCAAATCCAGCATAAAATATTTTAATATTTAATATATATATATAATATATTATATTATATATTTTATTTTGATTGAATATGAAACTAAATACTGTTGAACTAAAAATATAGTTGAATTTTATTTGTTTATTATATGAATGATTTATAGAATAGTAGTTGATTTTAAAGTTGATAAAAATGAAAAAGATATTTAATATGATTCAATTAGGTTTGGACTGGGTAAACCTGAATTACCTGATTCCCGATTGAGATGGGTTTGGATAAAAAAAATCTAGTCTTGATAGTGTTTGGACTGGGTTTGGATAGTTTATTGGGTATTTGAGTTTGGGTTTGGATACTTAAAAACTTGACCTGAACCCGGCGCATTACCATCCCTACTCCCCATCACTTGTCATCCACCATCCGAGAACTACCTGTCACCAGAGAAGTTGCTAGAAAACCATCATGGCCGGCCTCCACTCATCACTTCTGCTACTACCTGCCAGCTATCTTTCTTCCCCAGATCTGGCCATCTTCCTAAGTCGTAGCTCACCATGCCTCCATCATCTCTGCCCTCCATGATGGCCGCTGCAAGCCACTGACCTTCTTCCCATCTTTGTTAACCACTAAGACTACCCGTAGCCACCATCCGGTCATCTTCCTCGAGCCATGGTCGCTGCTCAATCCTCTCAATCCAAACTCACACTCATTGCTAGTTTTCTTCCCCTTCCACCACTAAGCATCACCTTCCATCCTGGCAGCCATCTTTCCTCTTTCGACCAATGCAAGCAACTGTCCCATCGAGAGTTCGAAGCTGTCACCCTACTCTGGCCACAGCTTCCTGCCACCACAATCACTTGCAAATGCTACTACAGAATGCCCCCAACCACCACGCACCATAAACCACCGCCGTCCACCCACTACTGTAGTTCATCCTGGAATGGGAGAAGCTAACGATAAAGTTTGAATCGAAGAAGGAGCTTTTGAGCATTAGGGAGTTGATTTGGAAACTGGACAAGCTTGGTTTGTTTGAGAAGGAAAGAGGTTGCCAATTACCCCATCAGGATATACATCAGATGGCTGATATTAATTTTCATGATATATGACTAATTTTGATCCAGATTGACTCCGAATATGATCGGGAGAAAGCTCTTGATGATTTCTATAAAAGGAGGATCCCGGGTAATAGTCCAAGCATCAAGTCTAGTAATAACATTTTATTTTATTTTTATTCTTGTAATTAGTCTAGGCTTCGAGAGAGGGAGAGGAATAAAGAATAGAGATTCTTCATGAAAGGAGATGTTGTAACGGAGCCCCAAATTCCTAGAAGATATATACAGGAGCCATGTGTGATTGGGATGCAATCTATAAGGAAGTATAGGTTCCCGTACTTTAGTTTTGTATTTATTTTTATCTATACAATTGAATAAAGCTTTAAATTCTTTTGAACTCTTTTTATTTGTTTTTCTAAAATTAATTATCTAGGTGGGATGGATCATGATCCTAACATGATATTGTTCATGCTCAACATAGATAATTGATTATAAGATTTTTATCCATTTATCTTGTTAGGATCTTTTGAACTCAATCGTTGGATAGCCTATACTTGTGGGATGGTCCATGATATGATATGATATGGTTTGTACTTAGCAAGATAGTTTATGCTAGGGATTAATTTGAAGGATTCCAAACCAATATGAATTTTGAATATTTAGATTAGAACAAATACATGATTTATGTTTTACCTGGAAACCTAGAAACCTAAAAATATTTTTTTATCATATAACCCCTCAATCTCATATTTAATTTAAATTGATTAGTTTTTGATATAGCTATATCCATTGACGTGGAGTCCATCTGGACGCCAACTTTCAGCCAGCAGTTGGAGGTGCCACTAAGCCTGAAGCTTGAGCAAGGAGCCGAAGTAAGTCCCCCGCCGAGGTCAGCTCCTGGCTGAGGTCGAGCTCAAGCTACCACCAAGCGAAGGAGGGAAGGCGACAAATATTCAAATCATGGCGGGAAAGAGAGTTGCCTTCATCGAGACCCCGCCACTGAGATAGTATGACTGACATGCAGTAGCCCGCCGCCTGAGGTCCACGGAGGGGGCACCTCGCCAGAGCCTCAGGGCCTCCCCCCAGGCCTCAGTTTACACCGATCAGGAAGGAACATCCCCTTCAAGGTGTGCGGCGCTCCCCAATCTATTGTATGCATTACCCACAAGTAGAAGGCTGCGCCAAAGGATTCAAACCCTGGGGCGGCCGCCCGCATGCCAATGCTCTGCTAGGTTTCTTGAAACATGGTAACCAACCAGAACACCAGAGCCAGCAACCTGACTCCCCACCTCAAAGAGGAAAACAGGAGCGCACGTGAGAGCCGCCCGCATGCCAATGCTCTGCTAGGTTTCTCGAAACATGGTAACCAACCAGAACACCAGAGCCAGCAACCTGACTCCCCACCTCAAAGAGGAAAACGAGAGCTCATGCGCAGTTCTCGCGTGCTGCCAGATGTCACCCCCTGGGACTTTCCCGTAAGGGGAACATCTGGAAAGCAGGCAGGAGATCACACACGACCTCTCCATAACAAACTAAAAAGGGGCCTCCGAACGAAAGGAGAGAACAAGAGGCAAAAACCATTAAGGGGTAACGAAGATAATCGTTAGGATACAGAAGGGGAGAGCAAGCTAGATGCAATGCTCTAGTGGCTATCGGGGAATTCGTTGGAAGAATCCCACGGACACAGCCAATCCTGCTTTAGCCCTCCTTCTTTGCTAACGGCCTACACTCACTTTCTTTTCTCAAAAGCACGACCCCCAAACGTGGAAACCTCATCGGGATCCACCGAGTGGATCTGTTCCCCTGAATCGCCTACTGACTTGATCGTCGGAGTGTCTCCGTCGAAATTCCCAGCCTGGGTCTCTTTCTTTTTTGCAGGGGTCTGGAAATGCGTGCAGGATCCCAAGCAAGGGGGGCGATGCCCGACACTACATCGGAGCTACAGGCCACGATGGTCCAGGCGACAACATATTGGCATGCCAGGAAGGGGGAGGATGCTGAAACGTTAGTCAAACTAGTTCCCTCGCCACAAAAGCAGTTCCACTTAAGGCATGGTGGTGACACGCGCACAGGAAGCCTCCGCCTGCCACGTGGAGGGCCCTCCTTCTCACGGAGTCCTACGTAGCCTAGAGGGGGAGCTCCCCGTTCCACCATAACCACCTCCGATGGATGTCCGACCCACCGCACTCACCCAACTAATGCAAGTGCTGTCCACGACGGTGCGGCAGTTACAACACTAGCAATGGTCCCCGACTATCCAGGCGGAGCCAGGGACCTCTGTGGCTCAAGTCACCACCCCCCGTGGTGGTCTACATCCCTTCCAAGAAAGGCCTTCATAGCTGCGGGCCATGACTAATCCTCGGGTAGACTCCGGGCCCCGACGAAGCGATAGAGGAGCGGGTCGATTGACTGGGAGAGCTAGTCCCTAGGCTTAAAGCGCACCTCTAACAGGCACCATAGACGCTACTAGAGCAAGGCCCCCCATTGTGACCCTCCTCAGCATTCACCTCTATCCTCTCTAGCAGCCTCAGCGGAAGACACCACTGATGAGGCTATCAAGCACGTGCTAGAGAAGCTCTTGGAGGAACAAGAGCATAGGCTGGCGGAGCTGTCTCACTAGTTTGCCAACATGCAAGGCTCCTCCAAAGAGCTGGCGGGCTATGATGCCCGTTCCCCTTTCTCCCGAGAGATCCAAGAGGGGTTGATCCCGAGTCAGTTCTGCATGCCTCAGGTGGATCCCTACGACGAGACTACCGATCCCTTGGACCACTTAGGAAGCCCCTTCGCAGAGCTGGAAAGAATGTTCGTAGCATACTTTGATGCCTGTCGAAAGGTACTGCAAGAAGTCGATAGCCTTTTCTCCATTAGGCAACAGGACCATGATTCCTTGCGAGACTATATGGCCTGCTTTAAGATTGCCGTACTGGAGATCTACAACCTGGATGAGCCCATCGTCATGATGGCATTTAAGAAAGGGCTCCGAACTTTCTACCTGACTTACTTCCTAGACAAGAAGCCGTCGAGGATGTACTCTGACCTCCTCCTCTGCGTTCACAAGTATGTTCGTGCAGAGAAGGTAGACCGTGCCAGGAGAGAGCTGGATGGGAAGCCCTTGAAAAGACAAGCTCCGGGGGAGGCTCCAGAGGTGCACATGCCAACGCCGAACCCCAGTTTCTGAGCGAGGCCCAAGCCAAAGAGCAGTCCCATTTCGGAAGAAGCCCCTCTCCTCGTTTCGAGGTCAAAGACCCTCATGGAGATTGAGGGCGAGCGCTTCCTACACCGCCCTCCCCCACTGGGGTCGTCCGGTGGTAATGACAAGACAAAATACTATCGGTTCAACCATGGCCACAACACCAAGGACTACCGCCACATCAAAAGAGAGATCAAAGATCTGATAAGGAGGGGCTACCTTGAAAAGTTCATGGGGGGCAAGACCCCTATAGAGCCTCAGGCACTAATGGCCCTTCCTCATGCCCCTATAGTTAACAACTGGTCCATCGAGAGGCCCGTGGGCATGATATGTTGAAGGGCAAGCTCTTCCTAGACTTGGAAGGCCCCTATGGAGTAGTCGAGGTCCTTCCACCTGGAGCCTACCACCTCGCTGAGATCGACGGCGATGAAAGTCTAAGGGATTATCTCTAAAAATTTAAGGCTCCTCCCTTTCAATAAAAGTTTCCTTTCAGTGAAATGTTGTCTTTGCACTATAGGAAAACCATCGCCCGACCCTAGGCCTGGCGATTCAAGCCAGGAAACTCCTGAAGCCCCGTAATTGTCATCGTGCTCACAGTTCGGAGATGTCAATGGGACTCCCTAGAAGTCCCGCCATCTATCACCTAACTCACAGCCCGATACCTCAAGCAGGAAAATTCCTAAAGCCCCATAATTGTCGTTGTGCTCACAGTTCGGAGATTTCAGTGAGACTTCCCAGAAGTCCTGCCATCTACTACCTGACTCACAGCTTGGTACCTCAAGCCGGGAAACTCCTGAAGTCCCACACTTATCGTCGTGCTCACAGTCCAGAGACGTTAGTGGGACTCCCCAAAAGTCTCGCCATCTATTGCCTAACTCACACCCTGGCACCTCAAACCGAAAAACTTTGGAAGCCCCGCAATTGTCATCGTGCTCACAGTCCAGAGTTGTAGCAGGACTCCCCAGAAGTCTCGCCATCTATCGCCTGACTCACAGCCTAACACCTTAAGCCAGGAAACTCTTGAAGCCCTGCACCTATCACCATGCTCACAGTCCGGAGATGTCAACGGGACTCCCCATAAGTCCTACCATCTACAGCCTATCTCCCAGCCCGGCACCTCAAGCCAGAAAACTCTTGAAGCCCCACACCTATCGCTGTGCTCACAGTGTGGAGATGTTAGCGGGACTCCCCAGAAGTCCTGCCATTTACCGCCTGACTCACAGCTTGGCATCTCAAGTCAGGAAACTCCTGAAGCCTCGAAACTGTCATCATTTTCACAATCTGAAGTTGTCAGCGGGACTTCCTAGAAGTCTCGCCATCTACCGCCTGACTTACATCTCGGCACCTCAAGCCAGGAAACTCCTGAAGCCCCGCACCTCAAGCCAGGAAACTCCTGAAGCCCGGCGCTCAACCTTGAGAGGTCATAAAGCCCAACACTCAGAGACAAACAATTTCATCACCTAGCTTATAGTTTGAAGACGTCAACCGGGAACTCCAGGTAAATCTTACCATCTATCGTCTGACCCACAACCGGGCAACACAAAAAGAAAGAAGCAGAACAGTAGCCATCAAAAAGAAAATTCTTCATTAATGGAAATTTCTTGTACATCCCCTGTGAGGCCCCCCAACAAATCAGAGGCCCTCCTTGATTTACAAAAAAAAGAAAAAAAAAAGAGAGAAGAAAAGAAGGGCAGGTTCTGAAAGGAGATCGGATCCTATCTTAGCAGGCTCCTTCTCGGGGCGGTGGATAAGCGCACCGGCATCCCCTTGGGCCTTCGCGGTCCGCATCGGTGGGATGTCCTCAACGACAAGGGCATGCTCCACCTCAGCAATTGCAATAGGAGTCGCAGCTCCCCTTGAGTCTCCACCAAGGCCGCCCGGGACCACGATCTCTCCAGCCTTAGCCCTGAGAAGCAATAGGCCACCAAGGATTTCCAGACTTCGAATCCTTTGATGAAGGAATCCATGGTGCCTCCCGGACTTCATCAGCAAACTCCGTTGAGGCCCTAAATTTGGGCGCTACCTCAGCATCCTCCTTCTTGGTGGCCTCCATCAGAGCCACCACCCTAGCAGCTTTCTTCTTGGTTGCCGACAGCCGAGCATGTGTCACCTTTAGCCGCGCCTGGAGGCCACTCATCTCTGCCTGGGCAGCGTCTACTTTGAGCTCCTTCGCCCGATGGGAGGCCCAATCCCTTTCTCAGGCTAAGGATGCTTTGAGGTCCCTAACCCGATTCTCGGCATCGACCACTTCGGCCTGGAGGATCCTATTCTTCTCCTCCAAGGCCCGAGCCCTGTCAGCTTGCTCCTGGGCCTCAGCTGCCAGCGACATCCTTTCCCGCTCCCATTGGGTGCAGTAGTCGCGAACGAGAAGAATGTCAGTCCCAATTTGCACCATCAAAGATGTCAGCCATGGCAGTCAGACCGAAGTAATAGAAATGCAAAAGACTACCGTGAAGAGGAGGGGAAGAGTGCCAAGAAAGGCCTCTGCTAGCATCCTGCCTTCCCTTTAGCAATGGTCACGCGACTGGACGGCAAACTCCATCATGCGCTCTGCAAGCGCAAGATCCAGGGTGACCACCAAATTCGGTCTCACCCTAAGTGTTGCCCTCTGAACAGCGGCCCTCCTCGGTGCTGAGGGTGCCGCCGCGTCCGGGGGACACTACAGTGAAATAGGGATCTGGCGACGCTTTTTTTGACCTTTAGCGATGCTTTTAAGCGTCGCTAAGAAATTTCCCGATGCTTCTGGAAGCATCGCAAAAGCATCATCTATGTAAGCATGGGGACGCCACCTGCCGACAATTTTGAAAAGTGTCGGCATTTCCCGATGTTTTAAAGCATCGACAAATTAAAATTTACTGATGCTTTAAAGCGTCGCTAGGTTTAAACCTAGCGACGCTTTTTAAAAGCATCGGCAGATAGCGATGCTTTGAAACGTCGCTAGGTTTTAAACCTAGCGACGCTTTAAAGCATCGCCAGGTCCAAACCTAGTGACGCTTTAAAGTGTCGCTAGACTTAACTCTAGCGACGCTTTAAAGAGTCGCTAGACTTAAAACTAGCGATGCTTTAAAGCGTCGCCAGGTTTAAACCTAGCGATGATTTAAAGCATCGCTAGACTTAAAATTGGCGATGCTTTAAAGCATCGACATAATTTTTTTTTTTTTTAAAAAAAAATTAAACAGATAGCTATACCTATTATATACATATAATATAACCTGTATACATCATCAAAATAAAATTCTTCAAACCTGTATCACATCCAACATACACAAACAAATAAAAATATATATTCAAACCTGTATCACATCCAACATACACAAACAAATAAAAACATTCAAACCTGTATCACATCCAACATACACAAACAAATAAACATTCAAACCTGTATCACACCCAATATACAGAAACACAAACATAAACCAATGATAAAGATATATATATATATAAGTGCCAATCCAAGTTCAGATAAACAAAAAGACATACAAAAATAATAAAAAAAATAGTTGTCATCACTGATCTGCGGGAGGTTGGTCATCGTCAGGTCTACGACTCGTAGATGCACCAGGAACCTACAAGATATACATCAGGAATTATGATACATACATTATATATATTATAAAGAATTAGATACATACAAAATTAATAAATAATTACTTACCTAAGATGACATGAACATATGCAGTACAGATGTAACATGCTCTAGCTGAGACCTAATAATCTGCATCTCTACTCTGTCTGCATCACGTATCGTCGAAGCACTGCTATCTCCTCCTGGAGCTGACGAATATGTAACTGATCATGACTTTCTTTAGTATCCCGAGTCTACTCACCTCAGATAACTGAGTAGGGGTAACTCCAATCCCATAACCCCTCACTCGTCCAGGATGCTCTGGTCCCATTAACTTCGAGAATACCTCAGCCTCGATGCGATTGCTCTGAGTAGATGATGAACCCTCGCCAGCACGCTCGGAGATCATAGAGGTAGCCCTATTCTATATTTTATAAAAATATATATATCACTACTTAATAAAAATAAAAATATAAATCATAATATAATATAATAAAAAAAATATATATATATATATCTCTGGACTCCTCCCGAACAAAACTACCGTCCTGGTGAACATGAGTAATCCGATAGAACTCCACCTCACCAGGCTCCCTCCCTTGCTGATCAGCCTATATAAAGAATAAATATTACAAAAAAATCTAAAATAACACATCTTATACCCCCATACCATGATACATGGCACATGCATGATACATGATGATACATGATGTTAAAACTATAAGTATACTAAAAGTATTGTAGGATGAGAAACATACAAACTCATGCCTGAGCCGTGCATAACTCTTGGACCTCGCTGTATGAGGAACAGTCTGAGCTACTCGTGCAGCTTTACCAATAGCAGAATATGTCTACAAAATAAAATTAAAACTATATTATATATTGTATAAATATAATTATGACGAGTGAAAATTAATAAATTTCAAAGTGTTTGATGATGCTACACAACCTGTGCCCTCTCGGAGAACCAATAGTGCACCAGCTCCCTCCACTGATGAGGGTGAACATCAGGAGGACAGGTAGCTGCAACCTACTCCTCTGTCCTACCCTCTTGCATGTAGTCTCCCTTCAACTTCGCTCTATATTCTTTCCATTTGCGATTGAGAGACTTAAGCACAAAATCAGAAGTATCTGGAGGGAGAACGAACTTGCTCTACAATTTAAATAAACAATAAAATATGTATTAAATGAAATAAGCAATTCAACTGTTAAAAACCTAAGATATAAAATAATATATCAATTTTTTTACCTGTACAACTCGAAGCATCTCTACTTTATAAGCAGGAAGCATGTCATTCCATTTCGAATAATTCAGAGGACATAGCTGACCCCGGCGTGCTACTGTCCCCAGAAAGGTAGTCAACAAGCTAGCAGCTTTCTTAATAGGCTGTCCTAGCTTGTTGCACTCTGTCACTATTCTCTCACCCTCAAGTAACTGCCACACATCACGGACTAGTGTGGATCCTCACCTACGCCTGAGTCTCCCGTATCCATCTACAAAAAAAAAATACAGAACATTGTATATCAAAATTATTGCATATGCATGAATTGAAATGAGATAAAATTATTAAATTACGTACCCTGTATCTGTATGTCATCGATGATAGGCTCGTCATCAGGATGATCCATAGGAGAATCGTGATGTGCGGACTCGGAGGGAATGACGTCGTCCTGAGGTGTAGAGGTAGTAGAATCGACCTGATGTGCAGAAATAGAGGGACTGGCATCAGATCAATGTGAAACTGATCGACTGCCCTCGGGCTGCTGTGTTGAAGAAGTACCAGCCTCGGTCTAGAAAATTAAAACTGTACATCTGCTAATCGCTTCCTTCGAGGCATGGTGTACCTAACCTGCATTATTTAAAAACAAGTCAGTCAACATTATAATCAAATTATAACGGAAATGAATTGCAATTTAAAAGATAACATAATCATTAATGCAAAAATGTAAACCATCTTATAAACTACTTACTTGTCATAATCAACCAATTGTACCTTTCTTGGAATCCAATCTAACCAAAATGGTTGTATCATTTATATGATCATCCGGCACAATATTATAAGGCATACACTGAGTGTAAGTATCATCATCATCTTCTTCCATCCTTTTTTCCATGTCATACAAGTCTCTGGGTTTTGTCTTAATAACAGTAGCCAATTCTTTATCTTTCGAGTCTTGTACATAAAAAACTTGTCGAGCTTGAGATGAAAAGATAAATGGATCACCCTTCAATAACACACCCGTATGTATCAATCTTGAAAAATTGACAAGTATGAATCCATTTGAGTCCTTTTTCAAACATCTTGGTGTATTTATGTCCACCCAATTACATCGAAATAATACAACTTTAAAATTTTCATAATAATCTGACTCCAAAATATCTTTAAATATACCATAATAAGATTTTTCATCTGCTTCTACTATAACACCACTGTTCTGAGTTTTTCTAAGTTTCTTGCGCTCTTTGGTATGAAATTTAAAGCCATTTATAATAAAACCATTATATTTGTTCACAATATAATTTGGACCTCTGGCAAGTGCTATTAGTTCTACTGAACTATTTTTCTCCATCAGTACCATTACCTAGAAAATATAATATCAATTATCGATCACTTATTCGATGTTGAATGTATATAAAATTATTGCATGACTTATATATACTAACCTGATTGGCAAGCCATTTAGGGAATAACTTAACCAACCATCTTTGTTCAATCCTTGGATTAGGACGAGTAGAATGATTGGCTTATCTTTATACAGATAAAAATTCACTGCATGACAATTAAATATAAGTTTGACAACAACATGTCTAATATTTAGTATTATCCATGTGTAGATAGACTAACCTACGATAATCAGATATTATGTCACTATGTAGCAATACATAACGGTGTGCTTGTGACAAGGATTTATGGTCAAGAACAATACTTTCAGCTTTTCCTATAAATCTTCCGGATGATACAAATTTATATAGATCTGTATTCTCCATAGTATCACCATGATGCTGAGGTCGATTTAATACAGTCTCTACACCTTCGAGATATCTTGAACAAAATGTTAAACACTTTTCAGCAATATATCCCTCTGCTATTAAGCACTCAGGATGGGCTTTGTTTCATACATAATCCTTCAAACGTACAAGATACCTTCAAAAAATATGATATTTATCAATTGAATATCACATTAAATAATGAAAAAGATATATAAATTATAAAATTTAAGTTTTACAGCATTATCTCTCGATAGGGTACATCCATCTGTACTATATCGGTCCATCAAGTTTAGCTTCCAAAGCTAGGTGAATGAGTAGATGAACCATAATCATAAAAAATCCAGGAGGAAAAATCTTTTTATCTGACATAATGTAAGTATGACTTGAGACTAGAATTGATCAAGCTCTTGAGGATCAAGAACCTTAGAATATAATACCTTGAAGAATGATGATAACTGAAAAACAACCGTAATAACTTGTTTCGGCATTGACGACCTTAAAGCCAATGGAAGAATATCTTGCATTAATATATATCCATCATGACTTTTAAGAATTGAAGTTTTGCACTCTTTCAGATTCACACATCGTGAAATATTTGAGGCATATCCATTAGGAACTTTGATATTCTTTAAAACTATCAGGAAGAGATCTTTTTCTCGACTAGATATTGTATAACATGCATGAGGGATATAAGTTCTATCATTTGCAAGCACTTGTGGATGAAGTTCATGTCGGATGCCCATTTCTTTTAAATCAAGATGCACCTTCATGTTATCTTTAGTCTTTCCATCAAGATTTAATATTGTTCCAATCAAATTATCACAAACATTCTTTTCTATATGCATAACATCAAGATCATGCCAGAGTATATTATGCTCCCAATAAGGTAAGTCAAAGAATATACTTCTTTTCTTTCATAATTATTTAGTATGCTGATAGGTAGATGCTGTGATTATATCTTCATCATTTTCAACTTCAAAAAAATTATATGGATCCTCGAACACTACCGTATCTAAGGTGCAAGTATTAACTTCCTCCGATACTTCTTCTTGTATCGAAGTCTAAACATCATCTCTTCCTCGCTTTTTAGAGGACTTTGTCATCTTGCCGTAACTGTATCTGATACCAAGCATTTGTCTACGAATATCAGAACCAGAAGGTATAATTGGAGCAGATCCCAACTCTATAGTACCATCAAATAAATCCTTTTGAAATCGAAATGGATGATTTGCCTCCAACCATCGATGATGTCCCATATAACAGAACTTTCCTCCATATTTTAACCAAATTGAATGGGTTGACTCACCACAAGAAGGACATGCAACTCGTCCCTTAGTGCTCCAGCCTGATAAATTAGCATATGCAGGAAAATTGTTAACAGTCCATAATAGAGCTACCCGCAGATTGAATGTTTGGCCATTCGAAGCATTAATTGCACTGATACCCTCCCACAGTTGTTTCAATTCATCTATTAAAGGTTGTAAGAAAACATCAATATCATTGCCTGGACCCTTATCACCTGGAATGACCATTGATAAAATAAGTGAAGACTGTTTTATGCATATCCATGGTAGCAAATTATAAGGATCAGTACAACTAGCCAGGTGCTATAGACATAACTTAAGGTCCAAAATGGATTGAACCCATCACTGGCTAAACCCAGCCTGACATTACGAGTATCAGATGCAAAATCAGAATGTCTGTCATCAAATGCTTTCCATGCTAAACTATCCGCTGGGTGTCTCAGCATTCCATCTTTTGTACGGCTTTCATCATGCCATCTCATTGACGAAGCTGTCTTTGATGATGCATAGATCCTTTTCAATCTAGGTACAAGAGAAAAATAGCGTAATACCTTCACCGGCTTTTGTTTAATTTGTATTGCATCCAATTCATCTAATCCCTCACTCTCATTTTCTTTTTGCTTCGTCCATCATGAACATCCACACACAAGGCACGACTCTTGATCGGTATGTTCTCCCCGATATAATATACAATCATTTGGACAGCTATGAATATTTTCGTATCCAAGATCCAATTCCTTTACTAGTTTTTTGACTTCATAACAAGATGTTGGTAAACTAGTACCTTCAGGAAATGCATCCTTTAACAACTTGAGCAGCATAGTAAAACTCTTGCCAGACCATCCATTCAAGTATTTTATATGAAACAAATGCACAAGAAAAGAAATTTTTGAAAAGTTATTGCAACCGGCATATAATTCTTGATCTGCATCTCTTATCAGCTTTTGATAACAATCTGTTCCGACATTAGTAGGGGGTATTGGCTCTCCATCATGTATAGATTCAGTAAATACAGGATCCTTAGGTAACCCAACTGCTACTTGTCCTCCACTGTAATCTCCAAGATATTGAGCACCATATTCAAAAGCATCTCTGAGCAAATCCCTGATATCATCATCTCTTGCAAGATTTTTCTGTCGGTTACTGGATCTAAAATCAGGTATATGTTCCATGATAGAGGTTTAGTTACATGTAGATTGTAACCTTGACTCTCCATGAAAAAACCACTCAGTATAACCTCTTAAAAAATCATTCCATACCAAATGTTCTTCAACAATATTTGGATATAGAGAACTGGAATTTACACATTTTCGGCATGGACATAAAATCTTTTCATTGATACTACTTCTCTCCATACCAAATTTAATGAAATTCTGTACTCCATCCAGATATTCTTTGCTATTCCTTGGTTTAGTTATCCAACTCTTATCCATTGTAAGATAAAACTAACTAAAATAAACAAATATTTATAAGAACAGAATAAATTTAAAATAAGTTTATTTAATAGATCAATTACAGTATTATTAATGCACCCTATCACCAACTAATAGGTAAAAGGGTCCTATCCCATTCAAGAATTGCATTAATTATATAGGTCATTTACAGTAACCAAAGGATACGCAATAGAAGTTCCAGAAAAATTTTGGCAGCATTTCCCCTTAGTTCTCCCCATACAAATAAATATGTATGAGGAGAACTAAAAGAAAATGATATCTGAAATATATCTGGAACTCTATTAGTACCGTTTGATTACTGTAAGCACCTATAAAATTATTTGCAATTCTCAAACTGTCCAAACTGGATATTCAATTGACCACTGTACATATTTCTCCCATCCGTACAAAAATTAAATAATTGTACGGATCCTGTAGAATATGTACTTTAATCAATTGACGGGTCTATGTTTCAATGCAATTCAAGTTTTTTAAAAAATATCTAAAAAATCATAATTGATCATAACAAAGCTACAGATGGTATTGAAATCAAAGATTTGCAATAATAAAACTAACTTTAAAGCATAACATGCTCAGTAAGATGCAGGTATATACCAAGAAATTTATAAATAAACAAAAATAATCTACAAAGAAAAAGAATAATAAATAATAAAAAATAATAAGGAGGCTCAGTTATATACTATTTAATCTGCAACTAAATCAAAACGACTATAATCGGTTGCCTACAAAAGAAGGCCATCCAAGATTGTTGCCATTAGAAATAGTTGAATCAGCCAAACATACATCGCATAATCATCATAGCCTCCATATAGAAATCTTAAACTAATTTTAAAATTGATTACAGAGTTCTTTTAATCTCCAAGCAGTCAAGCACCTGATAAGAAAAGACAACAAAACAGGTAAAGCATATTTTTCTTAGTGGTGTGCAATTACCAAGTTATTTAAGCTTGAACCCTGGCTCCTGTACTTGGACTAGTATAATATTGACTTTAGAAGAATCAAGACAACTTTTTGAAAACCATAAACTCAAACCTAATGTAAGAATAGAATAACATAGTGAAGTACAAAACTTGTGAGGTGCTACTTTATTCGCATGGAATATATTTGGGCTATGCATGGATGGGGATAACCTTACATACTGTTTGACAAACTAATACATGAAGCACGTACTATTTTCATGCATGTACATACAGTTTCCAGTTTGGCAAAATATATAGCCAACTTAAATGTACTGAAGATAAGGATATTCTAGCTACTTGGCCCATACCTATCTCAACAAAAATGAGATTGAATCTAGAACTAGATTCTATTAGGTCACCATCCCCATTAGACCGGACATCAAATTGGCTCTCAGACTTTAGATAGATCCTAATATTAGTTCAATGACCCTAAAATAACCTGATAGCTCCAAGCCCGGTAATATCTTGACCTAGTTCCCAATTAAAACAATGATGGATGGAAGCTTGATAATAGTCCTTGTACCTTAAGGAGCTGCAAGCAAGCCTGCAAGCATACCGCATGATCTATTATTGAATCCCTACAATTATTGTTCATAAGTCAGCCAACAAGAATATGCATGCATTTGATTTAAAAAAAAACTATGCCATAAGAAAGTAAGGAATTTAATAACATATAAATTTCGAATAAATTATCTAAAGAACTAGAGATGGTGATCATTTCCTAGCAATTAAAGGAGCATAAGGAATTATAACATACAATAGAGTAGACAGACAAAGAAAAAATATAAAAGAATATATTTACTGGCAAACCTAGGCAATATGGTGATGACTAAACGAAAATGTTAAGTGCTGATACTAAAGTTGTTCGATGGTTTGCGGTAAGTAACAGAAAGATCATTGCTCCACAACATGGATAGCAAGGTAAAAGCATATTGAATCTTTTTGATCATCCACATGAGCTGCTTCATTTGATCCTAAAATAAAAATATTGTTTCTATTTCCAGTATCCATGAATACCCCTTTAGAACCATTTAAAACAAATTGGTGGAAGAATTAGTTCTCAAGCAATGCTACAATCAAAAATAAAGCTACAGACATCCATAAATAATCTGCAATCCTCTAACAAAATATTGGGTATTTGAGCTAAAATCACAACCAAAAGTTCTGGAATATATACATATAATTCCATACATATCCCCGGAAGGAAAATAATAATATTTATAGACACCATGCCAGTAGAACTAAATTGCTTCAGGAATTTCTAGAAGAAACTTGATGACATGCCATTCAATCCATAAAAAGAAAGCACCTACTTATCCTCCACATGAGCGGAGCCTAGCAAGATAACTTACAGTACTGTAATTCAAAACCCTTTTTTAAAAAAAAATCTGCTGCAACTAAAGTACTCATAGGTGCATATGGTACGATGGATCTCATAGATAAAATTCTGGGGTGGAAATTTTTTTTTTTTGTTTCTTTGATAATTAAAGTACCGATAGGTGCATGGAAAAGCGGGGGTAGGCACTGGTGGATTACCTGAATCCTAGAAAATGCTGGTTGCAAACCCTGCGAGTTCATTACCAAAAAAAATAAAATTCCCCGTCGGATCACAACCCTGAGGATAAGCTGGCCTGCCGCACACCGGTACATAATGTATTTCTCACAATTAATAATAAAAAAATAAAACAAAACAAAATAAATACCGAAAGCAAACCCACGAATTTGATGAACAGAGAGGGATCGAGGTGGTCGGCGTGCGAGGAGTTGACGGAAGAGATGGAGGAGCTACTGGCCGGAGGAGGGAGGGATCGGTGGAGGACGAGGTTGCCTGGCGGATCGAGCGTGGATCTAGGGTACGGATCGGAGGAAGAAAAGGGAGGTGTGCCTTCCCTGCCACCCAAAAGAAGCTTCTCGGGCAGCGCACTGGAGATGAAGGAGGAGGAAGAGGGAGGAGGGGATGAAGGAGGAGGAAGAGGGAGGAGGAAGAAAAGGGAGGGAGATGAAGGAGGAGGGAGAGGGAGGAGGAAGAAAAGGGTTAGGGCGGCGGCGGATGAGAATTGATGCAAACAGGGGCTCGGTCGGGGGAAAAGACGGAGCTGGCGATGCTTATTCCATCGATGCTTTTAAGCATCGGCAGGTTGAGTGCATACCGACTCTTTTCAAAAGCGTCGGCGGATTTTGGTCTGGAATTGCCGATGCTTAAAAGCGTCGGCTTGTTGAGGAGCATACCGATGCTTTTCAAAAGCGTCGGCGGATTCCTGGGTAGCGATGCTTATAAGCATCGGTAAACAGAGGAATTGCTGATGCTTAAAAGCATCGGCGGGTTTCACAGATTATCGATGCTTTCAAAAAGCATCGGCGGGTTCCTGGGACTTCCCGATGCTTCACAGAAGCGTCGGAAGAAAACAGTCGGGAAACTCCTGAAGCCCTGTAACTATCATCGTGCTCACAGTCCGGAGATGTTAGCGGGACTCTCCAGAAGTCTTGCCATCTACCGCCTGACTCACATCTTGGCACCTCAAGCCGGGAAACTCCTGAAGCCCTGCACCTGTTGCCGTGCCTACAGTCCAGAGATGTCAGCGGGACTCCCTAGAAGTCCCGTCATCTATCGCCTGACTCACAGCCTGGCACCTCAAGCCGGGATACTCTTGAAGCCCTGCAATTGTCGCTGTGCTCACAATCCGGAGATGTCAATGGGACTCCCTAGAAGTCCTGCCATGTACCGCTTAACTCACAGCCCGGCACCTCAAGCCAGAAAACTTCTGAACCCCCGCAAATGTCACCATGCTCACAATCCAGAAATGTCAGCGGGGCTCCCCGGAAGTCTCGCCTTCTACCACTTAACTCCAGCCCGGCACCTCAAGCCAGAAAACTCTTGAAGCCCTGCACCTATTGCCGTGCTCACAGTTCGGAGATGTCAGCAGGACTTTTGGGAAGTCCCACCATCTATCGCCTGACTCGCAGCCTGGCATCTCAAGCCAGGAAACTCCTGAAGCCCCGTAACTATCGTCGTGCTCACAGTCCAGAGATGTCAGCGGGACTCCCAAGAAGTCTCGCCATCTATCGCTTGACTCACTGCTTGGCACCTCAAGCCGAGAAACTCCTGAAGCCCTGCACCTGTCACCGTGCTCACAGTCCGGAGATGTCAGCGGGATTCCCCAGAAGTTCTACCATCTATCACCTGACTCACAGCCCAGCACCTCAAGTCTAGAAACTCCTGAAGCTCGGCACCTAAGCCTGGAAACTCCTGAAGCCCAGCATCCTATGCCCGGAAACACCTAAAGCCCGGCACCTAAGCCCAGAAACTCCTGAAGCCCGGCACCCTAAGCACGGAAACTCTTGAAGCCCGGCATCCTAAGCCTGGAAACTCCTGAAGCCCGGTACCCTAAGCCCGGAAACTCCTGAAGCCTGGCACCCTAAGGCCAAAAACTCTTGAAGCCCAGCACCCAAAGCCCGGAAACTCCAAGAAGCCTTGCCCCAAAGCCTGAAAACTCCAAGAAGCCCGGCCACTAAGCCCAGAAACCCTGAAGCCAGGCACCTAAGCCCGAAAACTCCATGAAGCTCGACCACTAAGCACAGAAACTCCTGAAGCCCGGCACCTAAGCTCGGAGACTCCTGAAGCCCGGCGCTCAACCTTGGGAGGTCATGAAGCCCAACACTCAGAGACAAACAATTTCATCACCTAGCTTATAGTCCGAAGACGTCAATCGGGACTTCCAGGCAAATCCTACCATCTATCGTCTAACCCGTAGTCGGGCAACACAAAAAAAAGAAGCAGAATAGTAGCCATCAAAAAGAAAATGCTTCATTGATGGAAATTTCCTGTGCATCCCCTGTGAGGCCCCCCCAACAAATCGGAGGCCCTCCTTGATTTACAAAAAAGAAAAAAAAGAGAGAAGAAAAGAAGGGCAGGTTCCGGAAGGAGATCGGATCCTATCTCTTAGCAGGCTCCTTCCCGGGGCAGTGGATAAGCACACTGGCATCCCCTTGGGCCTTCGCGGTCTGCATCGGTGGGACGTCCTCAGCGACAAGGGCATGCTCCACCTCAGCCATGGCAATAGGAGTCACAGCTCCCCTTGAGTCTCCACCAAGGCCGCCAAGGACCACGATCTCGTCCAGCCTTAGCCCTGGGAAGCAATAGGCCACCAAGGATTTGCAGACTTCGAATCCTTTGACGAAGGAATCCGTGGTGCCCTCGGACTTCATCGGCAAACTAAGCCGAGGCCCTAAATTTGGGCACTGCCTCAGCATCCTCCTTCTTGGTGGCCTCCATCAAAGCCACCACCCCAGCAGCTTTCTCCTCGATTGCCGACAGCCGAGCATGTGCCGCCTCCAGCCATGCCTGGAGGCCACTCATCAGCTCTTCCGCCTGGGCAGCGTCCACTTTGAGCTCCTTCGCCCGGTGGGAGGCCCAATCCCTTTCTCGGGCTAAGGACGCTTTGAGGTCCCTGACCCAATTCTCGGCATCGACCACTTCGGCCTGGAGGATCCTATTCTTCTCCTCCAAGGCCCGGGCCATGTAAGCTTGCTCCTGGGCCTCAGCTGCCAGCGACATCCTTTCCCGCTCCCACTGGGTGCAGTAGTCGCGAACGAGAAGAATGTCAGTCCTGATCTGCACAATCAAAGATGTCAACCATGGCAGTCAGACTGAAGTAATAGAAATGCAAAAGACTACCGTGAAGAGGAGGGGAAGAGTGCCAAGAAAGGCCTTCGCTAGCATCCTGCCTTCCCTTTCGCAATGGTCACGTGACTGGATCGCAAATTCCATCATGCGCTCTGCAAGCGCAAGATCCAGGGTGACCACAAAATTCGGTCTCACCCTAAGTGCTGCCCTCTAAACAGTGGCCCTCCTCGGTGCTGAGGGTGCCACCGCGTCCGGGGGAGCCACCTCTGAAGGCATTTCATCTGGTGGTGGGGAGCCCGTCGCCGTTGGCGATGGTGTCGGTGATGGTTGGTCCACCACCCCTTCTCCCTCTGCGTCCACCTTGATGACTGTAGGAAGATGGGTCGCAACCGCTGCAGCCGACCTGGCTAGCATGCCCGCGCTAGGTTCTTGGGCCAGAAGCTGGGCTCGCTGCTCTGAAGGCCTAGGGGCTGGCTCGACCGTTTGCCCCGTAGGTAGGGCTGGAAATGGGCCAGCTCAATAAAATTCAGGCCAGCCTGAAATTGGTTCAGGCTTCGGACCAAATTTTAAGCATATTGAACTAGTCTTGGGGTTGTAAAATAGAGTCCATTTAATTTTTGAGCCAAAGGGATGCCCGGATTCTGTCCAAAAATTTTTAAAATATAGTCTTTGGGCCGGCCCATTTCTAGCCCTACCTATAAGTAGATATCTTTTTTTTACTTTTTGTTTTTCCTGTTGGGACTTGCTATTAGTTGCTTCATGTGATAGAAACTAACAAGCCATCTAAGTCATAATGCTGACAAGCCATACTTTATAAGATTTCATGTAACATGGGAAGAAAGCTATTCAAATTTTGATCCCTTATTTTGATAAGTTTCATACATTTCATAATTTTTTTTTTTTGTAAACAGATGAGCATGGTAGGGAGTTGGGTCAGGTAGAGTTCTATAGGATGACCCATACTCATCGAGATGACAGTTTTATTAGTAAGGATGCGAGAGATATATTTATATGTATTAAATTATTTGGTATGATAATTTTTAGTTTTATTTTTAATTGAATATTAACATATATTTTTTCTTGAAAATAGGAAAGCTTCATTGTTTATATCAGAGTGTGTCAGTGAGTCGTTAGCATCCATGGAGGCTAGTCATGTCGAGACCTAGGTGATGATAGAGTTATTAGGATCGGACAGTTATAGTCTGGTGAGGGGTTATAGAGTTAGAGTCACCCCTATTCAATTGTTTGACACGAGCTGATACACTCAGACTGCTAGAAAGAATTCTAGCAGTGCAGATATCCATAGGGTCGAGGCTAAGATGGAAGCGATGAGGCAAGATTATGATGTAGTGATACACTCCAGTAGGGCTCAGATTGATCAACTGACATCCATGATATAGTCATTTGTGGGCTCTTCTAGGATATATATATGTATATATTTTTACTATATCTATGTTTTCACATGGGCATTTATTTACATTATTTTTGTATTCTCAACTGTGCATTTTTGTAGGCTCTTGATAATTCTAGCAATCATAGGGATAATGATGACCATGCTCTTACGGACCAGTAATAGACTGTTGTATCTTTTTTTTAAGCTTTGTATATATATTTTTTTACATTTTGTCTTCTACTATTGATTTTATATAATAAATGTTACGAACAATGTAATCATATTTTTTCTTGGCAAATATATTAAATGCCGTTTACATGTTAGCTTTATATTATAGATTTTTTATTTTAATTGCTTATACATGTTTATATATTTTTAATAGATGGAGTTATATATTTACATTTTAGATAGATTATGTATTAATATACTATAAAATGGGTTTTGGAGTTTTTTAAAAATGTATTGGTAAATTGGATTTTACCGATGCTTTAAATCATCGATAAATTGGCTTTTCTCGGTACTTTTTAGCATCGATATATTGGACTTTGCCAATACTTTTAAGTAATTATTTTTTTTGCTTTTATCGATGCTTTTTAGCAATTGGTTAATTGGCTTTTATCGATGTTCTTTAGTATTGGTAAAATTTTCAAAAATATTCTTTTCACACTTGACTTTTCATTTTTTTTTTTTATGCTTTGCAAAAGCATCGAAAATTTATTTTACAATACTTGAAAGTGTGCAAAATAATTAACTTTAGTCTTGGTAATTCTCAAATATACTATAATGTGTTGATACGAACGTTTAGCTCATCTCCACAGCCCTGAATAATTTCAAACTTTGTCGAATCGCCGGCCAAATAAAATAATCGCTTCTCTCCAAATTCCAATTCCATTCTTTTGCAACCTCCCCAACTGCCCCTCTCCCTTCCTATGGGCGAGCTTTACCGGATGCATAACCGTCAGTCCAACGTTATCCCTTGTATTCGTTGGGTCTCAAATCCAGCGGTGCCTCTCCCCCTTCCGGTGGGCGAGCTTTCTCGATGCATAACCGTCAATCCAACGTTACCCCTTGTATTCGTTGGGTCTCAAATTCAGCAATGCCTCTCTCCCTTTCCGGTGGGCGAGCTTTCCCGGATGCGTAACCGTCAATCCAACGTTACCCCTTGTATTCGTTGGATCTCAAATCCAGTAGTGCCACTCTCCCTTCCGGTGGATGAGCTTTCCCGGATGCGTAACCGTCGATCCAACGTTACCCCTTGTATTTGTTGGGTCTCAAATCCAGCGGCACGAGCATCGACAGATGGCATGATGCGTAGGACATGCGTTATACTTCTTCTCTTGGCGGAACAGGGAAAAAGATAAGATATGCGTGATACTTCTTCTCTTTTGGCGGAACATGGAAAAAGATATAACACACGCGTGATTCCTTTTTCTCCAAAACAAAAACTAGTTTTCATGGAGTAACAAAAAAATCCCTTTTCAAATTCCTCATTTGTTCCAGCTATACTTCAAACTTTCCTTTTCGTCTTGCATTTCGTTTTGGATGCCTAAGAGAATCAAAAAGATTAGAAAGACATTGGATGAGATTGCATAACTAAAAGAATCAAAAAGATTAGAAAGACATTGGATGAGATTGCAACCAAGGGATTCAAGTTTTATTTGAGAAAGGGCCTGTCTCAAATAGGCGAGCGGTAATCGGCCATCGGCTCATGCATTCGGTGTTAGATGAGTCTGAGGTGTATGGAAGTGATGGGGGCATGGAGAAATTGATTACGTGTAGCGACAAGGAAGTCATCGTAATTTCCATTGTAGGAATGGGAGGTCTCGGCAAAAAAATAGATTAGTGGCATTTCTTTAATTCTATTTTGTTACTCATATGTTATTTGTGAAATGATTTAATTCCGAGAAAGTTATAAATTCCTAACAGGGTATTCCAAAACCATAGTATGATGAATAAACTGGCAAAATTAAATTGCTCATGTCAAGTTGACAGATTATACATAACGTACATGATTTTAATTATGCATTTCTAAAAATGTTTTTGAAGTAAATTGTTAATTTATAAGCCGCAAATAGGATAGGTTTAAGATTCTCTGCTTGTTCTTGTGTGCATCATCCATTGCTCCATTTGTAAGATACTTCGATCTTGGAACTTCTAGCTTTCTTTTTTCATACCTGGTTTTCTTTCCTCGAATTCTAATTTATCATTTGTTCTTCATCTCTGTTATAAATACTCTTTGATCTTTAAAAAAAGCTGGATGTCTTCTTATACCTTCTTTAACATCGAAAAGAAAAGCATTAGAAATATTGCTTGATCCATTAAAATGAGCCGTTTAATTATGACATTTCAAAATGTGCTTCAAGATGAAAGGAAAGCTTGAGAAATATCAACGCCAAATATTCTCTTCTAATATGGTTTAGTGCATGATTGTTATTAATTGTATTTCTTGATAAACATATCGAGCAATCTTTGTGTAAGTTCCATTTTCAAACATGAACTCTATTCTACTATAGTAGACAAGAAGTTCCCGTAAAATCTGAAAATTTTTCTCAAATAAAAAGTAAGCTAACATGAGTGATGCTGACCCTTCTGGAAAAAAAAAATCTTTCTTTCTGATGGTTTGCTAGCTTTTACCATTTTGGCTTGTGGTGTAACAGCTTTGAACATGATATTTTTTAGAATCTCAAGTTTATTAGATTCACTTTTGTAAATTGTTAGTTGTTTTTATCCCCAAGATTCGTGTACTTGAGTGCAAAGTCAAAAAAATATTTTACTTGATTGCTATGGTCAAGTACATTTAAATCACTGCGTGGTAGCCTAAAGTGTATTAAGTGATCTACATATTTTATGCATACATATTTAAATCACCATCTCTCTATTCTATTATGACTTTCTAGGTACCATCATACATGTACTTCTGATGGAAAGTCGCTTCACCAAATAACATTTAGATTATCATTGGAACGACGTACATAAACAAAATGATACATTCTATCAGATGTATAAAAAAAAGTGGCACCCGTATTCAATGTGATCAATGTCCAAGAGCATACCACAAAGGTACATATCTTTTATGTCTTTATTGAAAAATTTTATAAGTGCATTTATATTTGAATGTGTATGTATGTATCATTTATTTTTTGTATTCTTGGTTTTCCAAAAAAAATCTTTATTCTAGATATTCTCACACAAGTTATATTTTGAACTTATTCCAAATTTAGTAACCTTAATTTATTGTAAAAGAGTTCTACACATTTATTTGCACAATTTTTGGTATTTGTTGCCGGCAATTTCTATAGATCTAAAATGGCATTTGGACACTAGAAATTTGTCAGATTTATATATTTTTCATTGGTTATTCTTGTAATATCATTATTATCTAGTCAACAAGTCAGTTATCTTTTCATGTAGATTGTGTGTGTGATGTTACATAAACCAAATGTTGGACACGACAAGCTTCTTATCATGATCTTATCTTTTGGTTCATGACATGCAAATTTATGTTGTGCTGTGGTGAAACTTAGGACACATTGACATGGAAAGTCAAAAGCATAGCAAACAGATAGTTTCAACTTTCAAGATGCATGCTTGTATGTTTACAAGATTATATTTTTATTGTCAAAACTGATCTAGGTAGCTATAAAGTGACACTACTGCTAATCCAATGCTACTACTGCAGTGACTATTGTAATCATCATTTTATTATCAATAAATTTTGAAGAACATATATACCATTCCGTTTAGAATATCTGTACCATGAGTTAACAATTATAACAAAGCATTGATGAGAACCTATTTAGCAATAATATGACTTCTAAGGAGTAGCTTCAAGAAATATTACTTATAGTGAGCACATGCTCTTTTGTATTACTGCTCAATGATCTATGATAAAGTGGCATCCAATGATTTTAGAAGCAACATGCCTATATGTTCACAATTTAATCTGATTATGTCTTCTATGTACGTCATTAGACAATACCATTAGATATCCTAAACCATGGAATCCAACCTTGCACTATTTTGATGGGTCAATTAGGATTTATCATGGGACACACAATATTGCATATGATCTTAGGTGGTATCTGTAAACGCTGGGCCTGGGCTGAAGTCGGCAGACACAGCCGACTTCAACCCAAACTGAAAAAAAAAAAAAAAACAAAGAAACAGAGGAGACGGAACAGGGGGGGACTTCGCCGGGTTTTTCGCCGGAGGACTCGGAGGGAGGAGCCGTGAGAGGCAAGGGAGGAGTTCGGCGGAAGACCCGTAAGGGTTTGGGACGGGTGGTAGGGTTTTTAACGGCGAGGGGATCTCGTTGTTTTTTTCGTTTAAACCCCTCACCGCCGCCCCTAGAACCACGATCCTGCTCTCTCTCCCTCTCCGACGAACACCGGAAGCTTCCTCAACGCCGCCGGCAAGGTTTTTTTTTATTATTTGCAATTTTTGTGAGTTTTTGTTAATGTTTGGATGGAATTTTGGTTCGGTTCGTTGGGATCGGCCGCCGCCGTCGTCGTCGCCACCGCCGCCGTTGCTTGGTCGGTGAGAGCCAGCGACTTGCCGGCAGGTGGGGGGGGCGGCGATGCCGGATTGGCCGAAGAAGAAGAAGAAAGAAAAAAAAAAAAAATACACAGGGTGGTTCGGGTTCGGGTGAAGAGAAAGAAAGAAAGGAGAAGAAAGGAAAAAAAAAAAAAAAAAAGAAAAGAAAAGAAAAGGAAAGGAAAGAAAAGAAAAGAAAAGAAAAGAAAAGAAAAAAAAAGAAAAAGGAAAAAAAAAAAAAGTGGGGGGGTTTCTGTACGGCCAGGAAAAATAAAATAATAATAAAAAAATAATAAAATAATAATAATAATAATAATAAATATGATAAGAGGAGAGAGAAAGAGGAGAGAGAAGGAGGAGAGAGAAGAGGAGAGAGAAGGAGGAGAGAGAAGGAGGAGAAAGAAGGAGGAGAGAGAAAGAGGAGAGAGAAGGATGAGAGAGAAGGAAGAGAGAGAAAGAGGAGAGAGAAGGAAGGAAGAGAGAGAAAATCAGGAATTTTTTTGATATTCGTAAAAAAAAAATTAAGAATTTAGTTTTAATTTAAAATTTATTTATCTATGTAGAGAATCAGTCTTCTGAGCGGGAAGACGTCGCACCGATTTCGGGTTCGGATTAGTACAAGCGTGAATAGCTGATTTGTAAGGAATTCTAACCTAATCACCGTATTTATTAATATATTTTACATGATCTGATGTGTTTCGAGCATAAATAAATATTTTTCATGCATAGTGGTTTTCGGATAGCATGATTTGATTTCCGGGTTATGGATCGAGTTTGTGGTTAGTATTGTTTGTATTTGCCATGTGATCTTGAAATGTATTTGATCGTGATAGCGATCGCTGGAAAGTGACATGATTCGATTATGTGAAGAGAAATGATAATGTGTTAAGAGAACTAGTGTTTGGACTAGCCATGCCATGGCGGTACCGTGGTTTCTCAGTGTGCCTGTCACAGGCTGAAGTGTGACAATTTGTGTGCCCGTCACAGGCTGGAGTGTGACAACAGTGTGCCCGTCACAGGCTGAAGTGTGACAACAGTGTGCCTGTCACAGGCTGGAGTGTGACAATAGTGTGCCAGTCATAGGCTGGAGTGTGACCGTGGTTAGTCCAGAACCCTAAAGATAATGGTTAAATAATTGGAAATTCTATAAGAAGAAAAAAATAAAGTTTCCAAAGTTTTGTTAAACATGAAATCGGAATTGTTGATTTCGTCATGGTAATGTTTACTACTTTCATATACATGTAAATTATTATTGGTGATTATTTTGGAACCCTTACTGGGCTATGTAGCTCACTCCCTACCATCTATTTTCTTTCAGAGACTCAGGAAACTTAAGGAGGATCTGGGCTGGGCGTGAGACGGAGCATCATGTTTGTTGAGATATATAGTTAGTTTGTCCGGTTACTGACGTTTGAGTCAGTGGACCATTTTATGATCTCGAGTTAATTATGAACTATACATTGTTAATGATTTGTTTATACAATATTCATTTACTTTGGATACATTTGAATTGTTGTGTACCTAGGCCTGCATAATCTCTAGGGTAAAACCTAGGGTTTGTGCGGCCGGTCACGTAGCCGTTTCCGGTATTGGATTCGAGGCGTGATAGAGTGGTATCAGAGCAAACCAGGTTCTAGGATCTTAGGATAAAAGCTCAACGAGAGAGAGTGTGGGTTGATCCATATGTGGGGTAGATATTATGTCATGATTGTTTTGACCATCTGAGTGTTAGTTGTTTACTGACAACATTGGTGTAGGTTTTCCATGGCGCGTGGTAGTGGACGTGGACGTGTTAGGAGGCCCACAAGATTTGCAGATGGAGCAAATGCTTGGGATCCTATTGAGCAGTATGAGAATGCTGGAGCCTGATCTGATAATGAGGAACGTCCACAGGACCCAATGCCGAATCTAGTGGACAACACTGGTAATGAGGAGCATCATCATGAGCCAGTGCCCAATCCTTTGGATAACACCCCGGAGACTGGAACTGCTGAAACAGGTACACCGGGGGGATCTAGAGTTCAGCCTGGGGACCAGATGGGTCTTCCTCAGTTATTACAAATTTTAGTGCAGCAGCAAGCTACTGCAAGAGCTGATACACTAAGATTTATGGAAGCCCAACAGCAACAGCAGCAATTTATGCAACAGTTATTATTACAACGACAACAGCCAGAAGTCAGAATTCCTCAAGAACGGCCAATTACATTAATAGATTTCAAGAAGTATGCGCCACCGGCATTCAAGGGGACTTCTGATCCCATGGAGGCAGAGGGATGGCTTAAAGCTGTTGAGAAAGTTTTCCAAGCCTTGCGGTGTCCAGAAAAGGAAAAAGTTACATTCGCTACCTTTTTATTGCAAGATGAGGCAACTGCTTGGTGGGAACTGGAGCTTGGAAAACAAGGACCAAATGATACACCTTTTACCTGGACAGATTTTAGAAAGGTTTTCTATGAGAGATATTTTCCTCAAAGTGTTCGGGTACAAAAATTTTGAGAATTTGATCGCTTGGAGCAGGTACTTTAACTGTTTCTCAGTATGCCTCAAAGTTTGAGGAATTGTCGAGATATGCCCCATCACTCTTAGCTGATGAAGGAATCCGGGCCAGGAAATTTGAAAATGGACTTAGAAGTCGGATCCAGCATCAAGTGATTGCCTTTGAGCTACCAACTTATAAAGAGGTTGTTAATAAAGCATTAATTATTGAAAGGGGATTGGATGTGGCTCAAGCTGAAAGGGAGAAAGCATTAAAGAAGAGATCTGGAACAAGAGGGAATCAAGGCCAATTCTATAAGGGAACCAATGCAAAAACCAGAAAGCTTGACAATATTACTTCTGATGACAAGACCCAACCAAAGAATGATGTCAAGTGCTTTAAGTGTGGTGGTTCTCATTATAAGCGGGATTGTACATGGCCAGATGAGTGGAAGTGCCATAACTGTGGTAAACCGGGACATAAGGCAGTTGTATGTCCATCTGGTCAGGGGTCACAGCATCAGTTACCTCGTGGAAAACAGCAATTTGAAGGGCAACAGAAAACAGTAACTCAGGGACGGGTTTATTCACTCACCCAGCAGGATGCTAATGCTTCAAATTCTGTAGTGACAGGTATGATCAAATTATTTTCCAGTAATGTTTATGTTCTTTTTGATACTGGTGCTACACACTCTTTCGTATCTGATAGATTGGTTAGGGAGAATAATGAGTTAACCCCGACATCTTTAGAATTTGAACTCTGTATTTCCACTCCTAGTGGGGATGTTTTTGTGGTTAATCAAATCTGCAAGAAATGTAGATTGAATATCGAAGGTAGAACAATGGAAGCCGATTTGATAGTCATGGATATGAAAGACTTCGATATAATCCTTGGAATGGATTGGCTGACAGCAAACCATGCTTCCATCAATTGTTTTGAGAAAATTGTAAAATTTCAAATTCCTGATCAGTCAGAGTTCTGTTTTAAGGGAAACAAGTTAACTCTTATGAGGAGGATAATTTCGGCTTTTATTGCCAAGCGACTCCTCAGACAAGGTTGTGAAGGATTTCTAGCAACGGTGATAGATACTCAACAGCAGGATCTTAAGTTGGAAGACATACCTGTTGTGAAAGAATTTTTGGAGGTCTTTCTCGATGATCTGCCAGGATTATCTCTTGATAGAGAGATTGAGTTCTCTATCGATCTTATACCAGGTACAGGTGCCATCTCCAAAGCTCCTTATAGAATGGCTCCGGCAGAATTAAAAGAACTTAAGGAGCAATTGCAAGAACTGTTGGATAAAGGATTTATCAGACCTAGCGTGTCTCCTTGCGGTGCTCCAGTCTTATTTGTAAAGAAGAAGGATGGAAGTTTTCGGCTTTGCATTGATTATCGAGAATTGAACAAAGTGACTATAAGGAACAAATATCCCTTACCAAGGATTGATGATCTATTTGATCAATTACAGGGGGCAAAGTATTCTCTAAAATTGATCTTCGTTCTGGTTATCATCAATTGAAGATTAAGATAGAGGATGTACCAAAGACAGCTTTTAGAACTAGATATGGACACTATGAATTTTTGGTTTTACCTTTTGGTCTGACAAATGCACCTGCAGTTTTCATGGATCTCATGAACCGAGTGTTTAGACCATATCTGGATCAATTTGTAGTAGTATTCATTGATGATATACTGATATATTCAAAAAGTCTACAAGCACATGAGGAGCACTTAAAGATAGTATTACAAATACTCAAGGAGAAGAAATTATTTGCCAAGCTAAAAAAATGTGACTTTTGGTTGGACAGAATTTCTTTCCTTGGCCATGTTATATCAAAGGATGGTATTTCTGTGGATCCAAAGAAAGTGGAAGCAGTGGTAGAGTGGGAGAGACCCACTAATATATCCGAAGTTCGTAGTTTTCTGGGAATGGCAGGATATTATCGAAGGTTTGTTGAAGGATTTTCTCTTATTGCCATACCCTTAACTCGCCTGACCCAGAAACGAACAAAATTTGAATGGACAGATGATTGTGAGCATAGTTTTCAAGAATTGAAGAAACGGTTAATCACTGCCCCAGTATTGACTGTTCTTGCGGAGACAGGGAAGTTTTGTATATATAGTGATGCATCCCGAAAGGGTCTCGGTTGTGTGCTAATGCAAAATGGAAAAGTGATAGCCTATGCTTCTAGACAGCTGAAATCATATGAGTCAAATTATCCCACTCATGACTTAGAGTTAGCAGCTGTAGTATTTGCTTTAAAGATATGGAGACATTACCTGTATGGTAGTCGTTGTGAAATCTTTACAGATCATAAAAGTTTAAAATATATATTTACTCAGAAGGAATTGAATTTGAGACAGAGAAGATGGCTGGAACTATTAAAGGATTATGATCTGACTATCAGCTACCATCCAGGAAAGGCAAATGTTATAGCAGATGCCCTGAGTAGGAAAACCTCGAGTAAGTTGGCAACTTTAATTACTAATCAAAAGCACATCTTAATGGATTTGGAAAGATCAGAGATCGAATTACGAATTCATAATTCTGGGATGCAATTAGCAAATATTATGGTACAACCTATCTTGATTGACAAAATTAAATCAGCTCAGAAGGAAGATTTAGAGCTTCAGAAAATTAAAGAGACAGTTGAGTCTGGTGTACAATCAGAATTTACTATATATAAAGATGGTACCTTGAGATTTGGTAACAGATTATGTGTTCCTAAACTTTCAGAATTAAAGAATGAAATTGTGGAAGAAGCACATAGTTCAGTATATACGATGCATCCGGGTAGTACAAAAATGTATCGAGATCTACGTGGAAACTTTTGGTGGTCTGGTATGAAGAGAGATATAGCTCAGTATGTGGCTCAATGTTTGGTGTGTCAACAGGTAAAAGCTGAGCATCAAAGACCTGCTGGACCATTGCAGTCTCTTGCGATTCCTCAGTGGAAATGGGAGCACATTACCATGGACTTTGTGACAGGGTTACCCAAAACTCCTAAGGGAAATAATGCGATATGGGTGATTGTGGATCGACTAACGAAGTCTGCTCATTTCTTATCTTTTCGTATCGGACTCTCTCTGGAAAAATTAGCAAATTTGTATATAGAACAAATTATGAGACTACATGGGATTCCAATTTCTATAGTATCGGATCGAGACTGTAGGTTTGTTTCACAATTTTGGAAGAGTCTTCATAAAGCATTGGGGACCAAATTAAGTTTTAGTACAGCTTTTCATCCCCAAACTGATGGACAGTCTGAGCGAACCATCCAGATTCTGGAAGACATGTTGAGAGCTTGTGTTATGGACTTGGGTGGTGCTTGGGACTGTCATCTATCATTGATAGAATTTGCCTACAATAATAGTTTTCAAGCTAGCATTCAAATGGCGCCTTTTGAGGCCTTATATGGTAGGAAGTGTAGATCGCCTATTTGCTGGGATGATGTGGGAGAAAGGAAATTGTTGGGTCCAGAAATAGTGCAACAAACAGTGGAAAAGGTACAAATGATCAGAGAACGTTTGCGTACTGCTCAGAGCCGACAGAAAAGTTATGCGGATAAGAGACGAAGAGAGCTGGAATTCAATGTTGGTGAACATGTCTTTTTGAAAGTGTCTCCCACAAAGGGTGTGATGAGATTTGGTGTACGAGGAAAGTTGAGCCCGAGATTTGTGGGACCATTTGAGATTCTGGATAAGGTTGGTGAGGTGGCCTACCGATTAGCTCTGCCACCAGTTATATCTGGAGTGCACAATGTGTTTCACGTATCTATGTTACGAAAATACATTCCTGATCCTAATCATGCAATAGATTATGAGCCATTGCAACTTCAGGAGGATTTGACCTATGAGGAGGTGCCTTTACGAATTGTTGACAGTAAGGAACAAGAATTAAGACACCGAATCATACCCTATGTGAAGGTGCAATGGAGCAATCACAGTGAAAGAGAAGCTACATGGAAACTTGAAGCAGAGATGCGAACAAAATATCCACAGCTTTTCGAAATACCAGGTATGTAAATTTCGAGGACGAAATTTATTTTAACGGGGGGAGAATGTAAAGGCTGGGCTTGGGCTGAAGTTGGCAGACCCAGCCGACTTCAACCCAAACTGAAAAAAAAAAAAACAAAGAAACAGAGGAGACGGAACAGGGGGGGACTTCGCCGGATTTTTCGCCGGAGGACTCGGAGGGAGGAGCTGTGAGAGGCAAGGGAGGAGTTCGGCAGAAGACCCGTAAGGGTTTGGGACGGGTGGTAGGGTTTTCAACGGCGAGGGGATCTCGTTATTTTTTTCGTTTTAAACCCCTCACCGCCGCCCCTAGAACCACGATCCTGCTCTCTCTCCCTCTCCGACGAACACCGGAAGCTTCCTCAACGCCGCCGGTAAGGTTTTTTTTTATTATTTGCAATTTTTGTGAGTTTTTGTTAATGTTTGGATGGAATTTTGGTTCGGTTCGTTGGGATCGGCCGCCGCCATCGTCGTCGCCACCGCCGCCATCGTCGTCGCCACCGCCGCCGTTGCTTGGTCGATGAGAGCCAGCGACTTGCCGGCAGGTGGGGGGGGGCGATGCCGGATTGGCCGAAGAAGAAGAAGAAAGAAAAAAAAAAAACACAGGGTGGTTCGGGTTCGGGTGAAGAGAAAGAAAGAAAGGAGAAGAAAGGAAAAAAAAAAAAAAAGAAAAGAAAAGGAAAGAAAAGAAAAGAAAAGAAAAGAAAAAAAAAAAAAGAAAAGGAAAAAAAAAAAGGGGGGGGGTTCTGTACGGCCAGGAAAATAAAATAATAATAAAAAATAATAAAATAATAATAATAATAATAATAAATATGATAAGAGGAGAGAGAAAGAGGAGAGAGAAAGAGGAGAGAGAAGGAGGAGAGAGAAGAGGAGAGAGAAGGAGGAGAGAGAAGGAGGAGAAAGAAGGAGGAGAGAGAAAGAGGAGAGAGAAGGATGAGAGAGAAGGAAGAGAGAAAGAGGAGAGAGAAGGAAGGAAGAGAGAGAAAATCAGGAATTTTTTTGATATTCGTGAAAAAAAAAATTAAGAATTTAGTTTTAATTTAAAATTTATTTATCTATGTAGAGAATCAGTCTTCTAAGCGGGAAGACGTCGCACCGATTTCGGGTTTGGATTAGTACAAGCGTGAATAGCTGATTTGTAAGGAATTCTAACCTAATCACCATATTTATTAATATATTTTACATGATCTGATGTGTTTCGAGCATAAATAAATATTTTTCATGCATAGTGGTTTTCGGATAGCATGATTTGATTTCCGGGTTACGGATCGAGTTTGTGGTTAGTATTGTTTGTATTTGCAATGTGATCTTGAAATGTATTTGATCGTGATAGCGATCGCTGGAAAGTGACATGATTCGATTATGTGAAGAGAAATGATAATGTGTTAAGAGAACTGGTGTTTGGACTAGCCATGCCACGGCGGTACCGTGGTTTCTCAGTGTGCCCGTCACAGGCTGGAGTGTGACAATTTTGTGCCCGTCACAGGCTGGAGTGTGACAACAGTGTGCCCGTCACAGGCTGAAGTGTGACAACAGTGTGCCTGTCACAGGCTGGAGTGTGATAATAGTGTGCCAGTCACAGGCTGGAGTGTGACCGTGGTTAGTCCAGAACCCTAAAGATAATGGTTAAATAATTGGAAATTCTATAAGAAGAAAAAAATAAAGTTTCCAAAGTTTTGTTAAACATGAAATCGGAATTGTTGATTTCGTCATGGTAATGTTTACTGCTTTCATATACATGTAAATTATTATTGGTGATTATTTTGGAAACCTTACTGGGCTATGTAGCTCACTCCCTACCATCTGTTTTCTTTCAGAGACTCAGGAAACTTAAGGAGGATCTGGGCTGGGCGTGAGACGGAGCATCATGTTTGTTGAGATATATAGTTAGTTTGTCCGGTTACTGACGTTTGAGTCAGTGGACCATTTTATGATCTCGAGTTAATTATGAACTATACATTGTTAATGATTTGTTTATACAATATTCATTTACTTTGGATACATTTGAATTGTTGTGTACCTAGGCCTTGCATAATCTCTAGGGTAAAACTTAGGGTTTGTGCGGCCGGTCACGTAGCCGTTTCCGGTATTGGATTCGGGGCGTGACAATATCTTGCATTGCGATGCCCAATACATGCTGCCCCATCGACAATCATGTTTTGACCTCTCTTCTAGATTATGCAGCACCAACCCATTGAGACTATGAGGCCTGGCTCCTAGGAGAGATGAAGGTCTCGATCTTATTATTGATCCACCATTATCAATGCATATTATTGTAAAACCACTACCAAGATACTTCAAGATGTACCAACTGGAGATTTATAATGAATCCACCAATCCAATGGACCACCTTGAAAGCTTCAAGATATTGATGCTTCTATATGGAGCCACTAAGGGAATAATGTACTGGGCTTTCCCTTCCACTCTTAGAAACACTGTCCGGTACTAGTACTCCAGCTTAAAACTAGATTCTATCCACTCTATTGATCAATATGTCGGTCTTTTGTTTTCCATTTTGCAAGTAGTAGAAAACAATGCCAGAGTTCTGACTCCTTGATTCACATAAAGCAGGAGGGTGAGCCCCTTGGATCTTATGTGAGCTAGTTCAATGAGACGGCTCTAGAAGTATATAACTTGAATCATTCTGTTACTATGAGTGCTATGAAGAATGAGCTTCGATAGTGTCCTTTTCTCTTTTCTTTGGAAAAGAGATCATCAATAGATTTTTTTTAAAACACTTGCGAGAGATATATTTATATGCATTGAATCATTTGGTAGATAATTTTTAGTTTTGTTTTCAAATGTAATAATAACATATATTTTTTTTGAAAATAGGAAAGCTTCATCGCTTGTAGCAGAGCATGTTGGTGAGTCATCAGCATCTATAGAGGCTAGTCACGTCGAGGCCCAAGTGATGACAGAGTTACTAGGATCGGACAGTTATGGTCGAGTGATGGGTTATGGAGTTGGAGTTATCTCTACTCAGTTGTTTGACATAAGCCGATACACTTAGATTGCTAAAAAGAGTTCTAGCAGTGCCGATATCCGTAGGATCGAGACACAAATGGAGGCAATGAGGCAGGATTATGATGCAGTGATACACTCCATGAGGGCTCAGATTGATTCGCTGACATCCATGATACAGGCATTTGTGGGCTTTTCTAGGATATATATATCTTCACTATATCAATATTTTCATATAGAAATTTATTTACATTATTTTTGTATTCTTAACTATGCATTATTGTAGGCTCCTGATAGTTCCAGCAATTGTAGGGATATTGACGACCATGTTCCTACATATCACTAATAGACTCATGTATCTTTTTTAAAGCTTTGTTTATATAATTTTTTTTTTACTTTTTTGCCTTTTGCTACAGATTCTATATAATGAATGTTATGAATAATGTAATCAGAATTTTCTGTCAGCATATATGTTAAATGATGGTTAAATGGCAGCTTTATATTATAAATTTTTTATTTTAATTGTTTATACAGATTTATATATTTTTATAGTTGGAGTTATATATTTAAATTTTAGATAGATTATGTTCTAATATACTATAAAATCAGTTTTGGATATTTTCAAAGATTAAAAATCAAGAATTTATCATTGCTTTAAAGCATCAGTAAATTGGATTTTACCAATGTTTTAAAGTGTTGGCAAATTATTTTTTTTGATACTTTTTGGTATCAGTGTATTGAACCTTGTCAATACTTTTTACTAAAAATATTTTTTTTAATTTTTATCGATGTTTTTTAGCCGCAGTAAATTAGCTTTTGCCCATGTTCTTTAGTGTTGGTAAAGTTTAAAAATATTTCTTTCTTCAAGTCACTTATAGATATTATTGACTCTGTCTGGATTTTGATGATTGATAAAATATTTAAGTATATATGAGTACTAATTATATTTTAAGTATATTTTTCAGATCTTAGTACTCAACCATGTTGGATGAAGAAATGCTTGTATTTCAGTTGAAAAAGTCCTTAAATTAATGGAAAATCAAGTATATGGACTTTGGAATTAATATGGAAGAACTTGAAGAGGTTAAAGTTTTAATTTGAAAATGTTTCAACAATGGCACAGGCAAGTATCGACACCTGAAAATGAAGTATCGACACCTGAGGATCAAGTGTTGACACTTGAAGAGTGAAGTGTCGACTCAAGGCCTGAGACAAACAGAAAACTTCAGAATACACTTTCAGTCAAGTATCGATACCTAGAGCTGAAGTGTCGACACTTGGAAGTGAAGTGTCGACACCTGGAAAATGAAGTGTCGACACTTGAAACTGAAATGTCGACACCTGGAGGTGAAGTGTCGACACTTGAACAATAACGGCTAGTTCTCTGGGCTACAAAACTTCTCCAACTTGGCTCCAACGACTATAATTCGTCCTCCAACGATCATAAACGGTCAAATAAGGTTTGGAGGGCTATTTAAACACTTGGAGAAGCAAGGGAGAAGAAGAAGGAAGAGGATCCACGGTTTGAAAGATAAATTCTTTGGTGAGTTTCTTGAATATTCTTAAAGGATTCAATAGTTGAGTGATTAAAAGCCTTCAAGCTTCCAAGTTTCAAAAAGAGCATTCAAAGTCTACATCTACAAGCATCAATCAAAGGCTTCATCAACTTGAAGACAAGATCTTCATCAACAATCAAGGGCTTCAAAGAGATATTTGTTTTATTTTAGAAAGCTTTTATTGTATTCATTTAAACTTGCTCTTACATTATTTTACTTAAGGTTTTTGGTGAGCCTTGGAAAACCAAAGAGGTTTTTGGTAAGCCTTTGAAAACCAAAGTGGTTGTTGATGAACCTTGAAACCAACTAGGATTTTACTTGTAAGCCCGAAGCCAAAACAAGTTATTTAGGTTCTTGGTTATCCCGTAAAACCAAGGGTGGTTGTTGGTGAGCCTTGAAACCAACTAGGGTTTGACTTGTGAGCCTGAAGACAAAACAAGTTGTAAAGGTTGTTGGTGAATCTAAGTTATAAAACCAAACTTAGTGAAATTTCTAAGGGATTCTTGGGAGTGGAAGTAGGTGCTTGGTTGGCACCGAACCACTATAAATCTTTGTATTTGTGTGATTGTTCTCCTTGTGCTTTTATTTCTTTATTTCTATTGTACTTTATTATCTTGATTTCACAAACACATATTTTGAATTGGCACATATTGTTCGAATCGCAAAAAGTTTTAAAAGTCCAATTCACCCCCCCTCTTGGGTTGCCTACCTGAGCCTACAAATGTTATTTTATGCTTGTAAAAGCATCATGAATTTATTTTACAATATCTAAAAGTGTCAAAAATAATTTATTTTAGCATTAGTAGTTCTCAAATATACTGTAATGTGTTGATCTCGTGACTGAACATTTAGCCCATCTTCGTCGAAGCCAGAATAATTTCAAACTTTGTCAAATCGCCGACCAAATAAAATAATCACCACTCTTTCCAAATTCCAATTCGATCCTCTGTAACCTCCCCGAATGTCTCTCTCCCTTTTGGTGGACGAGCTCTTCCAGATGCGTAACCGTCAATCCAACATTACCCCTTGTATTCACGAGGCCTCAAATCCATCGACAGATGGCATGGGTGAATGTTTTGGAATTCAATGATGAGTAGGGCATGCGTTATACTTCTTCTCTTTAGGCACAGAAAGAAAAAAAGAAAAAGGAAAAGTAATAAAAAAAAATATCTTTTATAATGATCAGGGCACGCATGATGGTTTTTTTGAACATGAAAAAAGAAGAGAAGAGAAAAAGTAAGAAAAAAAAATATATCTTTCATGATGGAGTAAAAAAAAAACCACACTTCAAATCCCTCGTTTATTCCAACGACTCTTCTCACCTTCCCTTTTTCTTGCATTTTGCTTTCAGATGGCTAAGAAAATCAAGAAAATTAGGAAGACATCGGATGAGATTGTAGCCAGGAGATTCAAGTGTTATCGGATGAGACTGTAGCCAGGAAATTCAAGTTTCATTTGAGAGAGGCCTGTCTCAGATAAGCAGACAGTAATCAGCCATCGGCTCATGAGTTTGGCAGTAGATGAGTCTGCGGTGTATGAAAGTGATGGGGACAGGGAGAAATTGATTGATCTGTTAGTCGATATCAGTAGCAACGAGGAAGTCATCGTAGTTCCTATTGTAGCAATCAAAAGGGTTTGGTGAGTGGCATTTCTCCGGTTTCTTATATTTTACTTATATATTAAATAATTTAATTGATCCATCCCTAGTAGATTGTTCTTTGGATGTCAGATGGTGATATTCCAAAATCACGGTATGATGAATAAGGTGACAAAACTGAATTGATTCATGTCAAGTTGACAAATTATAGATAACATACATGATTTTGGTTATTCATTTCTAAAAATGTTTTTGAAGTAAATTGTTAATTTTTTTCATTTACAAGCCCAAAATAGATGGGTTCAAGATTCCCTACCTGTTCTTGTACATCCTCATCCTTTGCTCCATTTATCAGGCACTTCGATCTTGTTAGAACTTTTAGCTTTCTTTTTTCACACCTGGTTTTCTTCCCCCATATTGTAATTTATCATTTGTTCTTCATCTCTGTTACAAATACTCTTTGATCTTTAATAAAAGCTGGGTATCTTCTTTTGCATTCTTTAACATTGAAAAGAAAAGCATTAGAAATATTCCTTGATCTATTAAAATGAGCCGTTTAATTATGACATTTCAAAATGTGCTTCAAGATGAAAGGAAAACTTATTTGAGAAATATCAAGGCCAAATATTCTCTTCTAATATGGTTTAGTGCATGATTGCTATTAATTGTATTAATTGTAAGTTCAATTTCCAAACTTAAACTCTATTCTACTATAATAGACAAGAAATGTCTATAAAATCTGGAAAAAATTTTTATAAAAAGTAAGCTAACATGAGTGATGTCGACCCTTCTAAAAAAAAAAAATTCATACCATTTGCACACTCCGGCAAGACTCTCGAAGACAAAACATTGCTAGTGATCCCCCTCTAGTCCCTTTATCAAAACCCCCGGCCGTAGTGGTCAGGAGAGATCAATACGAACAAAAATCCTGGCAAAACCCAACCTATGTCGCTCCGCCATGCAGTCATCAACAACCACAAGTTTGCCAGCCAGACCGATGATCCGTCAGAGTGTCGGAAGCCCCCATAGCTTGACCGGTAGTTGAGAAAGCCACACCCATACTAAAGCTGTCTAGATCGCCATCACCGATGGGTAGAAGCATGGCTGTCATGGTTTGATTGCCAGAGCTTGCCCATTAATGACCCATAGTCTGCCCAGAAGGACATCATAATCCCTTGTCTCTTGAAATCTAAACAAGAGAAATCCCTGTTCCAGATTAAATCCAGTCACATCCCCTTTCAAGTCGGCTTGTTGCCGGAACTCTCGCATAGCCACCTCCACAGAAATCTTTCAGCCAAGAATCTTGGAAACATGCCCCTTGGCCAGCCACTACCATCTCACCCCTGATCTCCTCTTCCAGCAACTCCACGACCTCTGAGAAGTGGCGAGCCAGCTCCCCACCATGTTCAGCAAAGGCTTTGATGAAACCCATATTGGTCGACTGGTAGGGGGTTTCTTCATGTTCATGTGCCCACGATCCATTGTTGCTGAAGTCCCACTGGCGTTTGCCTGGTTGCTCCCCATCCTTGGTCACCAACGAAAGGCTCTGTACCTCTCTAGCAATCACTCCGAGAAGGAGATGTGCATGAATCTTCAAGCACAAAGACAAGCAACCCTTCTAATAAGCAAAACTCAGAAAAAACAATCTCAAGTTTTCAGTATGAACATTTTTCAAGGTAAAAGAGGAGGATGCCTTTTTCAAATTCCAATTCATTCCCCTGCAACCTCCCCGAATGCCTCTCTTCCTTTCCGTGGGCTCCAATGATGCATAGGGTATGCATGTTTTTAGGCAGAACGCGGTAAAATATTAGATGAACGGAAAAAGTAGGAAATAAGAAAAAGCAAAAAAAAAAAACAAAACAAAAGAAAAAAAATCTTTTATAATGCTTAGGCACACGTGATGCCTTTTTCTCCATCAAGTCGAGCATGAAAAAAAAAATTAGAACAAGGAGAAAAAAAAACCATCTTTCTTGACGGAGTAACAAAAAAAAAATCACTCTTCAAATCCCTCATTTGTTCCGGCGACTCTTCTCCTAAGGAAATCAAGAAGATTAGGAAGCCATTGGAAGTGATTGCAGCCAAGAGATTCAAGTTTCATTTGAGAGAAGGGCCTTTCTCCGATAGGCGGGTGGTAGTCGGCCATCCGCTCATGAGTTCTGCGGTAGATGAGTATGAGGTGCATGGAAGTGATGGGGATAGGAAGAAATTGATTGGTCCGTTAGTCGATACAAGTAGCGACAAGGAAGTCATCATAGTTCCTGTTGTAGGAATGGAGGTCTCAGCAAAAAGGATAGGTGAGAGGCATTTCTCCATTTTCTTATATTTTACTTACATGTTACCTATCAAACTTAATTCTAAAAAAGTTGCCCATTCTTAGTAGATAGTTCTTTGGATGTTAGATGGTGGTAGCACTGTGAAGTCCAAAACCATAGTGAATAAGCTGATAAAACTACATTGCTTCATGTCAAGTTGACACATGATTTTGGTTATGCATTTCTAAAAATATTTTTGAAGTAAATTGTTAAATTTTTCATTTACAAGCCCAAAATAGGATGGGTTCAAGATTCCTACTTGTTCTTGTGTGCATCCTGAACTTTTACTTTCCTTTTTCAAACCTGGTTTCTCCCCTCACATTGTAATTTATCATTTGTTCATCATCTCTGTTACAAATACTCTTTGATCTTTAATAAAAGTTGGGTGTCTCCTTCTACCTTCTTTAACATAAAAAAGAAAAGCATTAAAAATATTGCTAGATCTATTAAAATGAGCTATTTAATTGTAACATTGCAAAATGTGCTTCAAGATGAAAGGAAAGCATACTTGAGAAATATCAAGGACAAATATTCTCTTCTAATATGGTTTAGTGCATGATTATTATTAATTATCTTTCTTGATAAGCAATCTCTATGTAAGTTCCATTTCCAAACAGAAATCTATTCTACCATAGTAGACAAGAAATTTTTATAAATTTTGGAAAATTTCTTTTAAATAAAAAGTCAGCTAACATGAGTGATGTCGACCCTTCTGGAAAAAATTCTTTCTATCTGATGGTTTGCTAGCTTCTACTATTTTGGCTTGTGATATAACAGCTTTGATCATGATATTTTCTAGAATCTCAAGTTTATTTGATTCACTTTTTCAAGTTGTTAGTTGCTTTGATGAATCAGAAATCTGCTTTGTGCACTGCTCTTTCCCTTGCTATTGAATAAGAATGATATCAGTGTTAAACTAGTTAGCTTAATAGAGGCATAATTTTCTTAGCTACCTGGGTTTTCTTACGCTCTGATCTATTTTAAGAAAATTCTAGCAAAGTCTGATTCTTCAAACTTTGGTTGCAAATGTCTGGCTGAGTGGGTTTCAAAGATATGATCAAGGATCGGAGAATAGGATTATTAGCAAGAAAAGAGTAGAGTGCATTACCCAATACATCTAAAAGTAACAAGAGGATCGTGCTTGGGGAAATGCTTGCCATTCTCTCCTGCAAGATTTACTTTGTGAATATTACTATTTTGACATTCGTTCCCTAAAATTAATGTCATCTAGAATGCGCTCGTGCTGCAAATTGATGCGATGTTATTAAACTATCATTTTGCATATAGTTGGTGATCTCTGCATGATCTAATATCATTAGCAAGTTAGATGAACCAGTATAATCATGAAATTTAAGGATAATAGGGAGCGGGGAGGGGATGCTAGGAAATTTTGGGTGGTGTAATAAACTTTTTATATTAGTTATATGGATCAAGTTTGTTGAAATCCTACCTATTTTTTCCTTTCATGTTTATATGGATCAACTTAATCAGCAGTCAGTTGGTTGTCGATATCAACTTAAGTTTGCTACTGGTTGAGTTTCGAGTGGCTGAGTATTTCCTTGGACATACTTTTCAAGATAGCCATGTTGAATAAGATCTTCAATATATCTCTTTAGCTGAAAGTAGTCTTCGATGTTATGGCCATGATCTCGATTGAAGTAATAGTACTTTCTCTTATCATGGGAGTTTGAAGGCTTCATCGAGTAAGGCCTTCGAAGGAATTTCTCTCCTTTTTATCTCCATAAGAATTTTGAATCTAGGAGTAAGGAGAGGAGTAAAGTTACCTGATTTATCAATCAGGTTTCTCGACCTAGAGTCTGGCTACCTGGATGAGTGGGGCTCCTTGATTTGGCCCTCGCTTGACACCCTCTTGGCTTACTTCTTCCTTGGCTTGCTATTATCTTCTCGCTAAGTAACAATAAATTTCTCCATGTGAATGTACTTCTAGACATAGGCTAGTAGCTCCGAGTAAGACTTAAGATAGGTCTTATCCAAGGAGTAGGTGAACCAAAAGTGGAGTCCCCTCTTCATGACCAGAAAGCCATAGACTTGTCTAGGTTATAGATCTCCAACATGATCATCTTGAATCAGGCTATGTAGTCTCTCAGTGACTCTTCATCTTATTACCGGATGGGAAAAAGACTTTCAAGCTCTCATGGCATCCTTCGACTAGTATTGAAGTATGCCATGAACCACCTCTCTAGTTGCTTGATGGAGTGAACACTCCTTGGCTTGAGTTTGGAGTACTATACTCGGGCCGTTTTGCAAAGAGTGGCTAGGAAGGCAAGGCATCGGTAGCACCTTGAACCTACATAATAGCTTTGTAGCTCTCCAGGTGATCCAGTGGATCTATGATATCATTATAAGTATCTATCTAGGACATCTTGAACTGACTCGGGATTGATTCCTTCGTGATTCATTGAGAAAGAGATGGGTAAGAGTCAAACTCGATCAGATCATGACTCCCATCCTGAAAATTGACAAGTCGTTGGTTGACTTTGCTTAACTTGTACTCATAGTCATCAAGGCATTGTTTAGCCAATCACTGAAATAGCTTGGTTGATAGATCCTTCTTGTAATGATTCAAATTTAGATGGGTAACCTATTTCCTTTTTAGCTTCCTTTCCAATTGCTGATCACCGTGTTGGGAACTTACACAGTGCGAAGAGAGGGATCACAATCGATGGACGGTATGCCAGTGAGAGGACCTCCCATGTTGGGACTGGTGATATGCTCGACAAGGTGAATGAGTTCGAGATTGGTGGAAAGTCCATCGATGATGAGATCTCTCTCTTGGAGATCGATGACTGGGATAGGTGAAAGTGACAATGGGGATAACTAGGAACTCTAGCTATTGCTATTTCGTCATAGAAGGTTACTGCTACTACAACCCTTGCACTATTGTAGCTAGGGCCTAAACTTGCTATGCCAAGGTGACAAGCAAGTCTTGCAAGATGATCGATGATGGGGGAGGTGGAGCAAAAATGTTCCAGTACCTGGTTGGACTCTCATGATGCAGAGAGTATCCGATATGGCTAGTGAAGGCATCTTATGCTTAAGTGATTTTCATTGGGCTCCAAGCTCTAGAGTCTTCTTCTTGATTCTTTATCCCCTTTCCTAAAATGTCAATCTATTGCCATAAAATCATACTTCACCAGAACTTGGTGGTGCTTAAGGGTCTCATGGGTTATTCCAGCAAAAAGAGGTGCCGCTCCTAGTGGCTCTAGAATGAAGACTTGCAAGAACAGTCCCTAGACTGGAATTTTTGGTGAGGGACCTTCCGATACTCTGTTAGAAAAGTATGTTGTAGGCTATAGCAGCCATAGTTGAGAGCAATGATGACTGAATGAGTGTGTGAGAGGAGTAAGGATGCATTGTGTAATGTACCTTGCTAGGGATCTCCTATTGCCTATTTATAAAGGCATTGTGTAATGTACCTTGCTAGGGATCTCCTCGTATCGTACGCCGTATCAATAGCTTCGATCCTGGGCACGATTTCCTGAAAATCGCCCATTAATGAAATGGTGGCTGCGATCCGCATGAAGTGACATGAATGGCTACGATGATTTCTTAATTATGATCAGCCTCCAGGTGATTGCCAAGTGTCCCACCTTGGTACAATAAAAAACTCTTTTTCTAAAGAGATTTTTCAGAGCTTTCTAAATTTCAATTAATTATTAGGTCACTCTCTGAACCAATTTCAATTTTTTCTTTTTTTGGTTTATTGGTCAAATTAACATACAAAGGAAAATATCTACTGGGTTTGATGAAGATTCTGATCTACAAAAGGATAGTCTTCAGCTTCGTATATTTATCTTGGTCCGAAGACCATGCCTAATATTTACGGCTTCGTATCTTTATTTTAGTATAAAAGCCAAGTTTATTAACTCTATGTCTTCGGCTTCGTATATTTATCTTGGTCCGAAGACCATGCCTGGTATTTACATCTATGGCTTCGTATCATTATCTTCATCCAGGAGATAAGTTTATTAGCGTTGTATTCGGCTTCGTATCTTTATCTTAGTCCGAAGACCCTGCCTCATGTCTTTACATCTACGGTTTCAAGCTAAGTTTATTAACCTTATATCTTCGGCTTTGGGTTGTCATCTTGGTCCGAAGACTTAACCTTTCAAGTGAATAACTTCGGCTTTATTCTTTCAACATAATTCGAAGAGCATATTATCTCATTTTTTTGACTGTAAGTATTTACTTTCGCTATTTCCAAAAAGACTTCTTCGAAGTATGTAGCTAACATTCCCTTTAAGAGTGCTATTAAAGGGAATGTTGAGCTTACTTCGGATCTACTCTAAAAAAGAGAGAAGCTTATTAAGCATGTGGGTCTTTCCAATATTAGAACAGCTAACCCTGCTCTAGTTATTGCAATCACCCACATGATCGAAATCCTCAAATCAGATAAGCTCCGAAATAACTATTTTTCTGACCGCCACTACTTACAGTTATGAAGTGGTTATATTTGCCAGCTTTCATAACCGTAAGTAGTTACGTTGGAGTCTATAAATATTGGTAAGAGGGGACTCTCGAGGTAAGTTTGGCTCATTCCTGCAATTTGAATTCTTCCTTTCCCTCCCTGCTTCCAAAAACTCTCCATTCCACTGCTGCTTGAGTTTTTTCTGACTTTGGTATCGGAGTATCTCCCACCGGAAAATCTCCGGTCAGGAATCTATTTTGCAGGTTCCGGTCGACAACAATCAAGTGGAAGAACCATTCCATTCGGTCGACGGAGATTTCGCGTCAATAATAAGTATATATACTATGACAACAAGAAACTGTATTATAATTTAATAAAAAAGTTGGAGGTATGCTGTTTAGATTCCCCATCCCACCACTAACATCATGACCCGTTTTATTTGAAGTTCCCACGGTATCATTATCCAATTAATGGAAGCATTTGTTAGAACAACTAGAAAGGTATATTTTGACTTGAAAAAGGCATCTCCATATTTGTGATAATATATTTTATCTTATTTTGGGAAATTATATTTAACAATCTACATGTACATTTAATTGTTTAAATTATTATTTGCAGTGACGGCTCAGTTTCCATGTTTAAGGCATTTGTTGTTTATTGGTATCTTAGTTTTACAAATGGATATGATGGAGTACATGTACTTCATCATGCAGTTGATTACTACTCTCATACTTAGGGAACAATCTAATCTGATATTAGGATAGGAATGAGATTTAGTTAGCAGGTGATGTATAAGGTTCATAAATTTGGATGAGATTGTAGTTGATAGTGGCTTAGACACTGTTGAGAATATACGAAGAGATAGGAGAACCTATCATAAACTGTGCCATTTATTTAAAATACAAGAGAGATTCAAATCTTCTGAGAACATAGATGTGGAGGAAATGATTGCCATTTTCTTACATAAGTTCACATGATCTGAAGAATAGGGTAATTAAGAGACAAATTGCTCATTCTAATGAGACAATAATTAGACAGTTTTATTCTGCCCTTAACCCTATGCTGCATCTCCATTCTACGTTGATGATAAAACTTGAACCTACGATATATAGAAAACTATACAGATGAAGGTGGAAGTTGTTTGTGGTACTCTTCACTACTATTTTTAGTTGAATTAAACAAACAATACTACTAAACTAGATAAACTATTTTACAAATGTAAATCTAACTTGGAGCACTTGATGGGACCTACAAAAAAAGTCAACGTACAGGTCGACAAGTCCAGGTATCCAAGTCACAAGGGTTAGATTGAAATTAATTTTCTCGGTTTTTGCACTTAAGACATGCAATTCATTTATGCATTGCCTGGGTGGGAGTGATCAACTTTTGAATCTCGAGTTTTTGGGGATGCCATTTTGAGGAGAAATTGTTTAAAGGTGCCCTAAGGTAAGGAAAAAAATGATAAATATTAGAAAATCCATATTCTCATGTCAAGTAATGGCATAATGCATTACTTATTTTGGAACTAATTACCATAATTTATAATATGCATGTTACTGCTATTTATGTAATGCTAGATACACAAATGTTGAAGGCTTTTTGTCTCTTTATATGAATGAGTGGAGATAGGGACAACAAGCTGCAAGTGCTTGTGAGTTAGTTCTTTAACATGAAGTACCCTTGGGCTAGGTCAACAACTTGAGCTCAGCTTAAACTAATTATCCTTTGAAGTCCAGCTCCAGTAATGAATCCAAGCACCTCTTTCAATATCTTTTTCAGAAAAAAAGAAAAAAAAAAAAATAGTCTAACCAATTTACAAATTTGGGTCGAAGGTGTTCGCAGTAACTTTATCTTGGCCTCATATCAAGCCACATTTCAAGGATCCATGATTTAAGAAAATTAAATTTGAATTTTAAATTTTGAATGGCATAAATATAAAAGGGATTAGTGATTCATTTATTATTTCTTTCCATTTTTGTATCATTATATATGGTTATAATACATTATACATTTTCAACTATAAATATACATGACCATTTCACAAGATTAAGATAGGAAATATTTTCTACAATATTTTTTTTCCACATATTTTTCTTTTCCACATGGTATCAAAGCTTTCAATTTTAGCTATCTCCATGGTATCCTCCTCCAACTCCATACCTATATTTATTACTCTACCTTCAATTGCTCTTCAAGTTAGTCAGGATAATTTTATTATATGGAAAGCACCTATTCAACCTCTCTCAATGGTTAAATCAATCATGGGATCTTGTAGATAGCACGACCTAGCCTCTCCCTCCAAAAATTCTCACCACTTCAGATGATGGAAGAATAAAGAAGTCAATCTCTAATCCAGTTTATGACTCATGGCTTCTCCATGATCAAATCGTTTTAGCTTGGCTTCTCAGCAACATATCCAATGCAATAACAGTTTACGTCACTGGACTGTCACATGTATGAGATGTTTGGCTTACTCTTGAATGTCTTTATACCATCGAAGTGAAGCACATTACAGTACTTTTATGATGGATTTCCATGCTTTTAAAAAGGACTCACTCTTTATGGAGGATTATCTACGAGTGGCAAAGAAGATATCAAACAAACTGACTACCATTAATAGATCGGTATCACTTACAGATTTACACATTAAATCTTTCTCAGCCTTGGTCCAGAATACAAACACCTTATTTTTACACCTTACAATGGGGATCACCGCTAGTTTTGAAGAGCTACATGGCATATATCCTTCTTCAATATGATGCTGGACCAAGACTTTAAACTTTTGAAACTCATTTAACTATGGTTGGGATTCCACCAATTGTAAATTATGTACAGAAAGGTGGCTAATTATAAGGTCCACCACACCAAGCTAGCAGCTAGTACATAATTTCTTTAATGATGGAGCATCTACTTTTTCTCCGCAAGGATCTTACTATTAGAAGGGCTGTGACTTAAGACCTTCAAATATTATTAATGGAAGCCTTGAAGTGTTGCCATTGCTTCAATTAATCATATCAAGCAAAAGTTTTTTCTCCTCAAGCAAATCTTACTATCATGAACGGTACACAAATACATGTGCCTTTCATCACGACTCTAATTTTGTCTAATCTTCATCTCGGCTCTAACTACAATAGTCTTGATCAAGTTACCATAAGAGATGGTTCAGGCTTGACCATAAAAATTATCGGTTACTCTCTTTTATACACTTCTACTAGCTCTTTTCAACTTAATGTTTTATGTGTCCCTTGAATCACAAAAAATCTTTTATCTATATCTTAATTCACACATGATAACTTTTGTTATTGGGAGTTTTACCCTAACTATTTTTATGTAAAAGACCTCACCTCTACTTAAACCCTTCTTAAGGGTATGCTTAAGGATGGAGTTTACTATTTCAAGATCAAACTCAAGAGATCAAGAAAATCAAGATCAAGAAAATCAAGATCAAGAAAATCAAGATCAAACTCAAGAGATCAATGCAACTTCACCAAAACCTTTACCTAAAGAATGGAGGTATGCACACGGACACCCCAAATAGCTAATTATTGGTAATCCGTCAAAGGGAGTAAGTACACGCTCTTCTATTAGAAATGTTTGTGATTATTTAGTTTTTGTATCTCAGATAGTGCCTAAGTCAATTGAAGAAGCTGAAAAAGATTGTAACTGGATTAATGCTATGCAAGATGAACTAAATCAATTTAAAAGAAATAACGTTTGGACTTTAACTGAAAGACCCCCTAATGTTTCTGTAATTGGCACAAAATGGGTTTTTAGAAATAAACTTGATGAATATGGTATTGTAACTAGAAACAAAGCTAGACTTGTTGCTAAAGGCTACAACCAGGAAGAAGGGATCGACTTTGATGAAACCTTTGCTCCTGTTGCTAGGCTAGAAGCAATTAGACTTTTACTTGCTTTTGCTTGTTTTATGAATTTCAAGTTATTTCAAATGGATGTTAAAAGTGCTTTTTTAAATGGATTTATTGAAGATGAAGTTTATGTTGAACAACCTCCTGGTTTTGAAAATCATGAATTTCCTAACCATGTTTTTAAATTGTATAAAGCATTGTATGGTTTAAAGCAAGCTCCTAGAGCTTGGTATGATAGATTAAGTTTATTTTTGATGAAGAATGATTTTTCTAGAGGTAATGTAGATAATATATTATTTTGAAAAAGAAAAATGATGATCTCTTAGTAGTACAAATCTATATAGATGATATTGTTTTTGGTGCTACTAACGAATGTCTTTGTCAAGAATTTGCAAAGTTAATGCAGAGTGAGTTCGAGATGAGCATGATGGGAGAACTCAACTTCTTCCTCGGACTCCAAGTTAAGCAAACCAAAGAGGGGATCTCCATCAACCAAGCCAAGTACACAAAGGAAATATTGAAAAAGTTTGGGATGGAGACTACCAAACCAATAGGTACCCCTATGAGCTCTTCATGTAAATTAGACAAAGATGAATGTGGTAAATCAGTAGACTAAAAATTATATAGAGGCATGATTGGTTCATTGCTATATCTAACTGCCAGTAGACCATATATAATGTTTAGTGTTTGTATGTGTGCACGTTTTCAGTCTGCTCCTAAAGAATCACATCTCTTAGCTGTAAAACGTATATTTAGATACTTATCTGGGTCAATTGAAATTGGTCTTTGGTACTCTAGAGAGTCATCATATGAATTAATTGCATATTCTGATGCTGATTTTGCTGGGTGTAAACTTGATCGTAAAAGTACTAGTGGAACTTGTCAATTCCTAGGAGTTAATTTGATTTCATGGAGCAGCAAGAAACAGAATTCGGTTGCTCTATCTACGGCGGAAGCCGAATATATAGCAACTGGAAGCTGTTGTGCTCAGATTCTATGGATCAAACAATAACTCGAGGACTTTGGCATCAAACTAACTAAGACACCCATAAGATATGATAATGCTAGTGCAATCAATTTAACGAAAAATCCTGTACAACATTCAAGAAGCAAACATATTGAAATAAGACATCACTTCATAAGAGATCACGTTCAAAACTCGAATGTGTTGTTAGAATTTATTTATACTGATTATCAATTGGCTGATATTTTCACAAAACCATTGAATGAAGATAGATTTTGTATGATCAGAAGAGAACTGGAAGTCATTGATCCTTTTGCTTGAAACTCTTCAATTTTCATCAAAATTCCTCAAAAATGATTTATAAATTCTTAAATATGTTTAAAGCTTATTTTTCTAAATTTTATCAATTTTTAAATTTTGTCGAATTTTATTTTGGCTAATTTATTTTTTGGAGGTCGACACTTAAGTTTTCGGAGGTCGACACTTGGGGTCGACCCCTGAAATTTTTGAGAGGTCGACACTTGGACGAAAAACGTCTTTTTTAAAACCCGTCCGCAAGCCTCTTTTTCTTCATTTCTTTCTATTTCTCCTTCGTGTGGTCCCCCTCCAACGTCCCTAAGGTTTAAACAGTGGATTTCCAACCCTCTCCCTCCTCTTTTGGGTAAACTTCTCCTCTCCTCTTGTTTTCTTTTGAACCAAACCATTTTTGACCATGTCCTTTATTTTTTGGACAACCGAAAGCCTTTGCCTCTATCTACCCTCTAATATCGGTTGTTTTTCATTTGAAATCACTTATTTCTTTCCTCCGTTTCTTGCATTTCCTCCATTTACTCTCGATTTTCTCCATTTTCACAAACCCTATCTTACCATTTCACCATTTCTTCTTTTGCTCAACCTGTGAACCTCTCTTCTCCTCTCTTTTCTTGGTTCCTTCCCTCTTAGCTCTGCATTACCCTACTTCTCCCTAATTTACCCCTCTTCCATCCATATGGGTCCAAGAAAGCACTTGGCAGTAAGAAAAAGGAGAATGGAACAAGGCCAAAGCAGCACTGAGCGACGAAGAAAGGCCAGACATGAGCGTGAGCCGTCCCCTGAGCCACCTGCACCAGTGCTAGCTAGCTTAGTACGGAAGAGCATTGCGAGCGGGAGACGTGTAGATATACCTTTTTGGGATCAGCATCACTTTTTTATAGGAGATGTACTGAGAGATGCAGGTCTGGTTCACTTCTACACGATGACTGAGAGATTCTACCCAGACCTCATCAAGGAGTTCTATGCATCCATGGCCACTGATGGCATTGGATGGTCAGCTACTGTTCGTGGGATCGAGATTCCAGTGACACCGGAGGTCATCAGTCGTGTTTGGAGGATTCCACTTCATGGCATAGCTGCCACTTCTATCAGTGACAAAGAGCGCGCCTTTAGATGTATCTTAGAGCGCGAGGATGTTAGCGGCATTTCCACAGTAGCCGCTAACCAGCTTTCATTGGAGATGAGAGTGCTGCATCATTTCATCGCCCGCATCTTGATTCCAAAGAGCGGGAGATTCGACTTTATTACTGAGCGTGAGCTGGTGTTGATGGTGTCCCTGAGACAGCGAACTCCCATCAACCTTCCCAGGATCATGCTTCAGCAGATGGGTGAGGCAGCATCTCACAGGAGACTAGTTCAGCCATATGGTATGGGGCTGACACAGTTATTTAGAGAGTATGGAGTTTCTTTTGATGGTATACCCTTCAGTCAGCTGCAGCATACTGATACATATGGAGAGAAATCCTTACATAGGATGGGATTTTGACTGATTGGTGACCGTTGGGTGCGACGAGAGTCTGGCCAGGAGCCAGATGAGGAGGATGAGATCCGAGCAGCTGAGGCAGGGCCTTCAGAGCCTACTGATCATGGTACACCTCCTCGCTCAGCACCAGAGTCAGAGACTGTGGAGCCTGAGCCATTCACGCCACCACCCTTATCAGCTCCAGCACCTACTGCTATTGCTACACCACGGAGGACTACAGCGAGCATATCGGACTTTGAGCAGAGAGTGACTGATCACATTTCAGAGGTCCAGATAGAGATTGCTGGTGTACGACAGGAGCTACATGGTCTGCGGATCCACACAGATATGCGCATTGGAGCTCTCTCAGCTAGTGTAGATGCAGGATTCCGACAGATCCTCAGCCTACTGAGATTAGCATTGCCACCAGGGACTGTAGATCCGATAGTACCTCCTCCACATTCTGATGATGATGATGATGATTCCAGTGGATACAGTGACAGTGATGGAGATCAGCCTGGAGCAGGTAGCTCTGATGTTCCACCTGCTGATCCGATTCCAGAGATTCCCCCTTCTACTGATCCTCCTTCTACTGATCTTCCCAGTACAGATCCTCCAGCTACAGATGTGCCAGTAGATACTGAGTTTACTGAGTCACTTTTTGAGACTATTACAGGGATTCCGGATGATAGAGATGAGCATACAGAGACAGATATTGATGATCCCATTGCTTATGAGCTAGTCAGCAGGCACACTCCAGCTCAGTCTACTCAGCATACTGATCCATCTACTCCTTCTGCTACTACTTCTGTTAGGACACCTGTGGAGCCTTTTCCTCGGACCTATAGATGTCGTAGGACTACCCCTAGGTCTGGTCCCTCTCTGAGGACTCGGAGTCTCACTCATAGGACTCCAAAATTCTCATCTAGGATTTCGGCTCCTATCTCTTTTGATATACCTTCTGATGAGGAGTAGCCTCATAGATTTACTTGATGTATGTTGTACTTAGTTTGCTTTGTATGATCTGATGTATCACTGTTTTGTGCTTACTATGTAAGCAATTTTGTAACTGAATACATTCATATATTTATCTACATTGTGATATTTTACTGTCTGATACCAGCTCTTAGCATTTATCCTTTTAAACCCTCAAGTTAGCACGTTTTTGTTATATCGAATGCACAAATTAAGGGGGAGCATGTATCTTATGCAACTAAGTACTTCATTGTAATGGAACATAATTTTCTTTAATATATCTTTTACTACAAAGAATGCACTTTTTGATTCTTGACAAAAAGGGGGTATGGTAAAGTTTGTAAAGTATAAGCGGTAAAGTATAGTAAAGTATATATGATTCTTATGACTCTTTCATAGAATAAAGTAAAATCTTTTTGACTCATGGTTATTATCTTTTTGACTCATAAGAATGTTTTCACAAAAAAAAAAGTAGATGAAAAGTAAAATTTTTATGATATACTCATGCATGTGAGGTTTCTTTGAAAATTTTTATTAGTGCTATATTTTGCTTTTGGACTTAATTGCATATATACTCAAGATTTTGTTATCATCAAAAAGGGGAAGATTGTTGGCTTTGGCTCCTTAGTTTTGATGATTAACAAAATGTTGAGTATATGTTTGGACTAATGTTTCATTTCAAGATAAAGTTTCAGGACTTAGGTTATTCAAAAAGAGTATCAAGAGTACAATGATGAAACCAAGCTTGCCTGATTTGGGAAAGAGCTCTTCTATCTTGAACAAAATCAAATTTCTCATATTGGACCTTATTATTAAGAAGCAATTGACAAAAAAATTAGAGGCTTAGAGAAACTCAAGCATGGCACGTACCTCTCCAGAGTTTCATAAAATCTCAGACCAGAGGTCGACCCCCAGAGGTCGACACCTTGCCAAAGGTCGACCACCAGAGGTCGACTCATGAAGAAAAGAAAAGTTCAGCAAGGCCGGCACGGCAAAATTTCAGTGGCACGCTCCAGAGGTCGACCACCAGAGGTTGACACTTGTCTAGAGGTCGACACCAGAGGTCAACTCATCGCCTGAGAATTCAAACTGGGCAGAACTATGGTTTTCTGGATTTTTGCCTAAGATAAACTGGAGGTCGACTCATGAGGTCGACACTTGATCCAGAGGTCGACTCATGGCATAACGGCTAGTTTTTCTGAACTTTTGATTTGATTTCTAACGGCCATAAACGGCCATATTTTTGATTCTAACGGTCTTGTGGAGTTGTTTCAGCTTGAATGAGGTATTTAACCTCCACCAAACTTCAAAAAAGACAAGGAGACAAAGTGAAAAGGAATAGAGTAAAAGTACAAAGCCTTCAATCAATTCCAAGCTAAAAAGAGTGAGAAAACCAAGAGATTCCTTAGCCAAAAGCTTTCCATCTTTGAGGAATCCAACTTTCAAGTATTTGGCATTTAGTGAGGTCCAAGATTCCAAGAGAAAGGCTTGAAGAGTCTCCATCAAGAGCTACATCGAATTACTTTTTGCTGAAAAGGAGTTTGTCTTGTTTTATTCATTGTAATCATATTCTTTTTGTCCTAGGCTAGTTTCAAGGGAATTTGAAACTAGTGTGAGGTTTGTTGGTGAGCCAATTGATAAAACCAACTAGGGTTGCTTGTAAGCCCAAAGTCAAAACAAGTGAGTGAGGTTTGTTGGTGAGCCAATTAATAAAACCAACTAGGGTTGCTTGTAAGCCCGAAGTCAAAACAAGTGAGTGAGGTTTGTTGGTGAGCCAATTGATAAAACCAACTATGGTTGCTTGTAAGCCCGAAGTCAAAATAAGTGTGTAAGGTTTTGACTGTGAGCCTTGTAAAACAAGTCGATTGTAATCTAGAGAAGATTATATTGGAAATTTCCAAGTGGAGCTTGGGGAGTGGATGTAGGTGCTAGGTGCACCGAACCACTATACTTCTTGTGTGTTTGCATTGCTTTACTTTTCTTTTGCTCTTTAATTGTTGTTATCTTTCATTGCTTCCATTGCACAATTACTTGAGCACTATCACTCTTCACTTTTGAACTTGATAGCACATATATTACTTTAATTTTTAAAATACCCAATTCACCCCCCCTCTTGGGCACCATATCCGGGCAACACATTTATTTCTAGAATCCTTAATAACTTATATATAAATTTTTGTAATAATAATAAAGTTTTAGTTTGCTCGACATGTCAATTAAGTAAGAGTCACTCTTTAACTTTTTCACTCTCATTTTAGGTCTTCTTTTCCTCTTAAACTTGTGCATACTAATATCTGGAGGTCTTCTATTGTTATATCGTATTTTGGGTACCAATACTACATACATTTTTTAGATGATTATTATTGTTTCTCTAGGCATTACTCATTGAAAAATTATTTTAATATTTATCATGTCTTTTATATTTTTTGATTATATGTTAAAAATATTTTGCAATGTAAAATTAAATTTTCCTAAACTGCTTGTGTTCATGAATTTCAATCACCATCTTTTCAATAAAAATTGAATGATTAGGAATTTGGTTATCATTACTTATGCCCCCACGCCTCCCAACAAAATGGGGCTGCGAAGTACAAATGCTACTATATAGACTGTCAATGTGGGCTGGCCCGACTCGGCCCAACCCTATCTTAACCCACATGGGCTGACATTATATGGGTCGGGCCGGGTTAAGCCCACTTGCACAAATAGATCATGAAATCCCAGCCTAGCTCGGTCCTATATGGGCCATGGACTAGGGCCGAGCCAGCTTACTTGCACTTCCCTCTCTCCAAATCATCTCTCCCTCCAACTAAAAGCCTCTTGTCTCTTTTCTTTCATAAAGATTGACAAGCTTGAGCAGGTGATGGGATCCATCGCAGAGACAGTGGAACCACCAAGAATCTGGTGGCTGGACGAGTCAGTGGTGAACCGGATCATAATAGCGGAGGTGATCTAGCGGCCTACATCAGCTATGAAGAAGCTAATAGAGAAGTGAGAACAACCTCGATGCCAGGACCACCTCCATCTCTGTTGTTGTCAAGGACGGTGGGTGGTGGCCTTAAGCTCATCCAGGTCTCGAACAATAGATGTGGTGGCGGAGGAGGAAAAGGACCTAGCTCAGCGAGCCCACTCAGCAGGCCAGTACCCCTACTGACAGCCTGATCCCTATCTCTAACTATCAACACTCCGTTGAAAGAAAATAAAAAAAAGAAGATTGAGGACTCATCGTCCAATGTCGTGTTCGTTGTCGCCGGCTTGTCGCATGCCGCAACTGCTTCTCTCCTCCTCCATCCCCTTATCATCGTCAGCACCAGATATTCTTTTCTCCTCTACAAGATTGCCAAAGTCCCCCTAAGCCTTAGGTGAATCACTAAATCAAAACAGGAAAGTGGAATTGCCGGAAAAACAAACAGGTGAGGGTTTTAATATTTAATTTTTTTAAATAAATATTTTTTCTCTTAGCCTATGGGTTGACCCGGCCCTAAACTTGTTGAGCCCATGGGTTACAGGGGCCGGGCCAAAAAGTCCGGTTATAAAAATGGGCCAATTTTGTTCATCCCAGCTCGGCCCATTTATAGGGCCAAATGGGCTGGCCCATAGGCTCTAGCCTATTTTGACAGCTCTACTGTCATATTATAAAAGTAGGGTTTACTCTCTTTATCTAATCTAATCTTCTTTCTAAATTTGAGGATATCGCCTTTGAAATGACTAATTTTTTTATTAATCATTTACCCAAACATATACTTCATCTTCATCTCGAAAAATATTTATTTAATAAAAAGTATGATTATAATTTTTTTCATGTTTTTGGCTCGAGCCATATATCAAGAATCTATGATATTAGAAGTTTGAATTTTGAATTTGAATAAGGATAGGAGGGATCCTAGAGTCTACATATTAATTCTTTCGATCTTTGCATTATCATGGTTGTAATTTGTTGTACATTTTCAACCATAAATATATATGGCCAACTAACAAGATTGAGGCAGGAAAATTTTCCAGGATACACTCTTTGTCATATATTCTTCTTTTCCACATAAAGAATCAAACATGAAAGATGGAATCGATCGCCTGATTGGAAAAAGAGGAGATTCTTGTAAGTTTTAGTCCATATCAACAAGGAGGGAGCTGCAACTTGATCGGATAACATTCTAGCTTCAGGTTTTGCTGATCATAGCTTCACACTGACAAACTGGAGGCATTTCAAGGATCTGGTATTTCTACAACTTATACGTGTGTTTTAAGATTCTGAAGATATGAATATTTGACATCCTTAAAATTGCTTCTTGATTTCTTTTTAATGAAGACATTGTTGTGAAAAGAAGCATTGTTAAGATTTGTGTGCAGCCAGTCATGTTTTCTGCTGCTCTGCCTAAATTATGGTTGTTGAACTATGTTCAAGCCTGATACTTGGCACTCAACTTCATTCCGAGCTTGAGTTCTTTAAGTTTAACTATGTCCAAAACCTAGACCAAACCCTTGATGTAGCACACTTATCATGACCTTACAAAGAAGTCAATTGACAATGCAACGATCAGACTTTATCAAGGTGCAGCAGCATGATATCAAAAGACAGATACTTAAACAAGTAGTAATCATATTTGTTGAACATTAAGCAGATAGAACTTGCACAATCTTTTGAAAGTCTTAGGACAAAGATGCCTTTTTTTTTTTTTTTTATAAAAAAGGATGATTTAATTGATACGAAGGTTTGGGTTACAACACAAAGCAACTAAAGCATCATAGGGTTTATCAAGCCACACAATCTCATCATCAACGATTGAGCTTTTTGGCTAGGTGATGAGCCACATTATCTTTGGCACGCCGCACATGAGTAATAATATATTCCCTCTTTGGAATAGTTCAGTCCTGAGATGACAGTCCATGGTAATTGCTAAAGAGTTTCCTTCTAAAATCACTTTTTTTTTTTTTTTGGGTAAGTAAAAAGGATAGGGGGGGGGGGGGGGGGGGGGGGGGGTTGGGGGGTTAAACCCGGTGTAGCTACCCCCACAAGCCCCTGTCCTGTTAGGTAATGTTCAATACAAGGTGCTTAGATTTTTGCAGTTTTTTCCTACATAAAGATGAGTACGTCAACCTAACACTACTAAGATGCCGACTAGTAGAACGGAGATACAAAGAAGAAAAATCGTGATCTCTTATCCAATCTAACTATCATGTGTTCCAGGGAATAGTTCCTGGATTTAATCGAGTTATTGCATGTAGATTATACCTGGAATCCGCGACCGGTTGGATGTGAGACAAGCTAAAGAGTTTCCTTCTAAAATCACTTTTTTTTTTTTTGGGTAAGTAAAAAGGATAGGGTGGAGGAAGGGGGGGTTGGGGGGTTAAACCCGGTGTAGCTACCCCGCAGGCCCCTGTCCTGTCAGGTAATGTTCAATGCAAGGTGCTTAGATTTTTGCAGTTTTTTCCTACCTAAAGATGAGTACGTCAACCAAACACCATTAAGACGCCGACTAGTAGAACGGAGATACAAAGAAGAAAAACCGTGATCTCTTATCCAATATAACTATCATGTGTTCCAGGGAATAGTTCCTTGATTTAATCGAGTTATTGCATGTAGATTATACCTGGAATCCGCACCTGGTTGGATGTGAGACAAGCTAAAGAGTTTCCTTCTAAAATCACTTTTTTTTTTTTTTTTGGGTTAGTAAAAAGGATAGGGTGGAGGAAGGGGGGGGTTGGGGGGTTAAACCCGATGTAGCTAACCCCGCAGGCCCTGTCCCGTCAGGTAATGTTCAATGCAAGGTGCTTAGATTTTTGTAGTTTTTTCCTACCTAAAGATGAGTATGTCAACCTAACACCACTAAGACGCCGACTAATAGAACGGAGATACAAAGAAGAAAACTGTGATCTCTTATCCAATCTAACTATCATGTGTTCCAGGGATTAGTTCCTGGATTTAATCGAGTTATTGCATGTAGATTATACCTGGAATCCGCGACCGGTTGGATGTGAGACAAGGCCTCTACTAATCGGGCTATCGCCTTAGCAGTTTTCTAAAGTCACATTACCAAGACCAGCCTTTAGACTCAAATGAAACTCTAGCTCTCCTGCCATCGCATCTTCAATGCGTGTCCAGCTGATCCAAAAAAAAAAAAGGATCTTGGTCATTACAGCTTTGATCTTCTTAAAAATTGCATGCCTTCACTAATTAGTCTAACATCAGCAAAAGCATGTAGAACTTCCACAAAAGTAACGCCATTAGGCAACATGCATTTTTTTCTTTTTGGTAAAAATAGATTTATTAAACTAGCTTAATGAAAATACATCCATCGGTATGGGAAACTAAAATATGCAAAACATCTGAGGATCATTTTGGCTGGGATATGTCAAATTATCAGATAATCTAATAATTTCTAGAAATCATTTATCTGAAAAAATGATTGCAAATAAAATAATTTTTATCATGTTTGATTGATTAAAAAATTTATCGCAAAAATGATGCACGAAAAAAGATTATTACATTTGATTAGAAACATTCCTATATAAAAATATAATTAAATTAATAAATATATTCATCAATAAAAAATAATTTTTAATGCTAAGATAGAATTGTTATCTTTAATTAATTTTATATAATGATTATTGATGTCGCACGATCGCTGACATGGAGTAGCTGTCAGACCCCACGTCAGATACTCTACTCGGGCTCCTTTGCCGAAGCCGAGCTCCCTTAGGGTAACGGGGCCACCCGCCGAAGCCGAGCTCCGCCCTCCGCCAGGTCGGGCCGGCCAACCCGAGATGCTTAGGCTGGAGCCGAGCATCTTCCCCCAGATCGAGCCCCGTGGTACGGAGTCAAGCTCAGCCCTCCTCCGCCACGTGGAGTCTCTCTGAGGTCGAGCCATCTGGGCTAGGGCCGTGCTCTGCCCTCCGCTAGATCAAGCCCCTCGAGATTGAGCCCTATGGTCCAGAGTCGAGCTTAGCCCTCCTCCGCCACGTGGAGTCTCTCCGAGGTCGAGCCCTCTGGGCCGGGGCCGTGCTTTGCCCTCCACCAGATCAAGCCCCTTAAGATCAAGCCCTGTGGTTCGAAGTCGAGCTCAACCCTCCTCCGCCACGTGGAGTCTCTCCGAGGTCGAGCCCTCTGGATCGGGGCCGCGCTCTGCCCTCCACCAGATCGAGCCCCTCGAGATCAAGCCCTGTGGTCCAGAGTCGAGCTCAGCCCTCCTCCGCCACTTGGAGTCTCTTCGAGGTCGAGCCCTCTGGGCCGGTGCCGCGCTCTACCCTCCGCCAGATCGAGCCCTACCTTTCCTGCTCAGCCTCTAACTTAAGCAAAGACACCGACGAGCAGAGAGACAGCACCATCACCCTAGGACACTAGCGATGCGCCATAAAGGGAAGGAGCCATCCGATCGAGGCGCCACGCTCTTCACTAACCACCTGAACCACCCAGAAGAGAAAGTCAACCAGGAGATTCGAATCCCGGAGGCAGCGGCCCCCCGATCGAGGCACTGTCAGACTTCCCAGAACGGGGCGACAAGGAGGAATGTCAGAATACATGATAGCTTCCCTTAGCACGAATCAGGGAAGACATCCCGTCCATGGCACGGGATACCACCGCACGTGCCTGCCAGCCCAGCGAAGGTCCCAAGGCAGGCGCCCAACGGTCACCTTGCCTACAAAGAATGTTGGCATCCTCGGAATGGGGAGGTATGCAAACACAAACACAAGTGCAAGCTCAACCAGAGGGCAACGCACCACCAAAAAACCCAAGCAAGAGAAGGAGGAAAGGCCGCATAGAGAATCCCTCTAGCTTGGCCACCATTCTCCTGACGCATTTGCACCCCACTCTCACACTACTCACTCCTCCTAGTGTGGAGTCCTTCAAGAGGGGCTGACCAGGAGGATCTGTTCCCTTGGATCATCACTGACTTGACCATCGGAGTGCCCCCACCGGAATTCCCAGCCCGGGTCACTAACCCTTGTTTTGCAGGTCCAGAACCACAGGACCGCCAGGCAGCAGAGGAAGCGCACTTCGACGCCGACAGCAGCTACGGGCCATGACAATCTTGGCGGCAACAGATTGGCGTGCTAGGTAGGGGGGACGAGAAGCGATCTTTGATCCTCCTTTAACCCCCTTTACAAGCAGTCTGATGAAGGATGGTGATGACAAAGGTGAGAGAGGTCTCCACCAGTCGTGCGGGGGACTCCCCCTCCCGAGGAAACCCACACAACCCAGAGGTGGAGCCATCTGCTCCAGCTCAACCACCTTCACCGAAAACCCAGATGGTTGCACTCACCCAACAGATGCAGATCCTTGCCACAGCAGTGTGCCAGCTTCAGCATCAGCACCGGTCCTTGGCCACACATCAGCAGCCAGGGACTCCCGCGGCCCATGCCGTAGCATCCCGCGATAGCTTGTGTTCCTTCCAAGGAAGGCCTTCGTAGCCACGGGCCATTACTGACAACCGGGGTAGCCACCAAACTTTGGTGAAAAGATAACGAGTCGGGTCTGCTAATAGGGAGGCCGCTCACCGAACCTTGAGCAGGCGGTGTCCAAGCCCCACCGAGGTAGGAAAAGTAGAACCCTTTGCCACGGGTGCCATGCACCCATGTCACCTTCTCCGTCTCCTTCGGTGGAGGGGTCTACTTACGAAGCCATCAAGCGCATGACGGAAAAATGCCTGGAGGAGCATGACCGCAAGCTGGCAGAATTATCCCACCGATTTGCCAATCTACGGGCTCCACCAGCGAGCCAGCGGGCTATGATGCCCACCCTCCTTTCTCCAAGGAAATCCAAGAAAAGCCGACCCAGGTCGGTTCTGTATGTCTCAGGTGGATCCTTACGATGGGACCATCGACCCCCTGGACCACCTGGAAAGCTACCAGGCCCTCATGAGGGTCCAGGGGGCCACTGACACACTCCTTTGCATCGCCTTTCATGCTACTCTCTGGAAGGCAGCCGGGTGTGGTTCACCCATTTGGAGTTGGAGAGCATTAATTGCTTTACCCAGCTGGGACAGAAGTTCGTGGCCCACTTCGATGCCTGTCGAAAGATGCCACGAGAGGTAGACAGACTTTTCTCTATCAGACAGTAGGACTGCGAGCCACTGCAGGACTACGTGGCCCATTTCAAGGCTTTCGCGTTGAAGATCTACAATCTTGAGGAGCCGGTTGCGATGCTGGCTTTGAAGCGAGGGCTCAGGATCTCCCGCCTAACCTACTCGCTTGACAAGAAGCCCCTAAAGAACTACTCCGAGCTCCTCCTCCGAGCTTAGAAGTACATCCGCACCAAGGAGGTGGATCGTATGAGACGGGAGCTCGACGAGAGGCCACTAAAGAAGCCAACCCTGTCGAAGTGTCCAGAACGCGGAAGTCGGGACCCCCAGCTCTGAGCTCCTAACAAGGACCAAGGTCGAGAGGCACTCTCATCCCTGAGGAGAGTTACACCCCCCTTTTCGCCCCGAGGATGAAGATCTTCATGGAAATCGAGGGCGAGAAATATCTAAGGTGCCCACCTCCGATGAAGCCATCCTCTAGCCGTGACAAAACAAAATACTGCTGCTTCTACCACGACCACGGCCACGATACCGAGGAATGCCACAACCTCAAGTAGGAAATCGAAGAGCTCATCAAGAGGGGCTACCTCGAAAGGTTTATGGGGGACAAGCCTCAAGCAGAACCTCAGGCGCTCGTTGCTCTCCCGCCAGTTCCAGCAGTTGACAACCGCCTTACCGAGAAGCCAGTAGGGATGATATGCTGGGGAGCCGGACGTGCGGCCAAGAGGGCCCGGGGGGCAGGGTATTCTGAAAATATACTCCCTTTTATTAGGGAAGGGAAAGATGGGGGAAAAAATGTAGATAATGATGCCGTGATCGTCGAGATGACGTCGTGAAGCGTCTTGTAAAATGTATCATGATTGATAGTGGAACCTCCACAGATGTGCTTTTCTATTATGCTTTCTCTAGGATGAATCTTTCTCATGCTCAACTTAAACCTATGCACACACCCCTTGTTGGTTTCACAGGTGATTCTGTAAGGGTGGAAGGAGAAGTTACTCTCCCAGTCACTATCGGGATCCTATTTCGGTAGAGCACCGTCATGATGACTTTCACGGTTGTCAGGCTTCCTTCAGCCTACAACATGATTTTGGGCTGACCCGGACTCAACTTGCTCGACGCCGTCGTCTCCACCAAGAGGCTACTTGTACAGTTTCCAACTCCTTACGATGTCAAAAAAATGAAGGGAGCACCCCAGCCGGTGCAGCACTGTTTCCAAACCCTTCCTGGGGCCAAGGCCCCCGAGGGTGACCCCAAGGTGGATGACCTCAACCAAAAAGCTCAAGATCCCAAGGGAGGCATGGTCAAGCTCTTACACTCTTACCCGCTCAGGAATGACCCTGCGAAGATGGTGCAGATTGGAGCCCAGCTGCCTGAGGAGAAGATGGCTCAGCTGTTGGAGTTCCTGCGAACAAACGTAGATGTGCTCGCCTGGACAGCGACGGACATGCCAGGTATTCCCCCCGACATCACACCCATAAGTTGAGCATTGACCCAAAGCACAGGCCAGTTCGTTAGAAGAAGAGGAGCTTCGCCCCGAAGAGACAGGCGGCTATCAACAAGGAAGTCGACAACCTCCTCACCACCGGTTTCGTTCAGGAGGTACAATATCCGAGCTGGTTGGTGAACGTGGTGATGGTGAAAAAGAACAATGGCAAATGGAGGATTTGTGTAGACTACACCGACCTCAACAAGGCATGCCCGAAGGATAGCTTCCCTCTACCGAAGATCGATCAGCTGGTGGACACCACTTCGGGACATAGGCTACTCTCCTTCATGGATGCATTTTCCGGATACAATCAGATCCAAATGCACCCTGAGGAGGTGGAGCATACCACCTTCATCACCGACCAAGGGACGTACTGCTACAGGATGATACCCTTCGGTCTGAAGAATGCTGGTGCCATGTACCAGCACCTGGTCAATAAGGTCTTCAAAGACTAGATTGGCCATAACATGCAGGTGTACATGGACGACATGCTTGTCATGAGCAAGCCGAGCTCAGATCATATCGCTGACCTCGTCGAAGCCTTCTACAACCTTCGGCAACACCAGAATAAGCTAAACCTGGTGAAGTATGCCTTCGGAGTGGCAGCAGGAAAGTTTCTCGGCTTCATGGTCACTCAGAGGGGCATTGAAGCGAACCCGAAGAAGGTCCAGGCGATCATCGACATGGAGCACCCGACGTCCAAGAAGCAGGTCCAGCGCCTGATGGGGCGATTGCTGCCCTGAGCCGGTTCATCTCGAGGTTGGTCGATCGCTGCCTTCCCTTCTTCAAGGTGCTACGCAAGATGCACGACTTCACCTGGACAGAGGAATGCAGGATGGCCTTCGAGGAGCTGAAGGAGTTCCTGGCTTCTCCCTCGCTGCTTTCCAAACCGGAAGAAGGGGAGGAGCTCCTACTCTATTTGACGGTTACACCTGGAGCCGTCATCTCGGTCCTCATCCGCGTAGACGAGGACAGATCCCAGAAATCAGTATACTACACCAGCAAAATCCTCCGTGATGCGGAGATCAGGTATACTCACTCCGAGAAACTCAGTTTTGCTCTAATAATGTCTACTAATTACCTCAGGCCCTATTTGCAAGCACACTCGATTGCGTTTGTGACGGACCAACCGCCGAAGGCCATACTTAGCCATCTTGAGACCTCCAAGAGACTAGTGAAGTGGTCCCTACTCCTCAGCGAGTTCGACATAGCGTATCGGTTGAGGTCTTCGTAGAAGGTCCAAGTCCTAGCCGACTTCGTGATCAAATGCACCAAGCTCGTGGAGGAGCCAGAGCAGAAAATAACAGAGCTCCAAACGGAGCCCGAACCAGAGGAGGATCCTTGGATCCTCCACGTGGATGGCACATCCAACTCCGATGGGAGCGGAGCAGGCCTCATCCTCGCCAACAGCGATGGGGTGGTGATGGAGTGTGCTCTTTGTTTCAAGTTCGCCACGACAAACAACCAGGCGGAGTACGAGGTGCTCCTCGCGGGTCTAAAAGTCTCCCACGAGTTGGGCATGCAGAATTTGAAAGTCTTAACCGACTCCCAATTGGTTGCTGGGCAGGTCTCCGGGGAATATGAAGCCAGGGATCCCCAGATGATGAAGTACCTGGATCGGGTCTGCTCAAGCATGACAGGCGTCCGATGCTTCAGAATCTTCCACATCCCTCGCGGGAAGAATGCACGTGCAGATGTGCTGTTGAGGCTTGTGACCCTGTCGGACTCATCACCGGGGCACGCCTACATCGAGTACCTCGAGAATCCAAGACACCAACTCCGGAGCCCAGCTCTCCGGCCAACAAGTCTTCGAGCCCAGCTCCAAGACACCAACTCCGGAGCCCAGCTCTCTAGCCAAGATGTCTTCGAACCCAGCTCTCCAGCCAAGATGTCTTCGAACCCAGCTCTCCAGCCAAGATGTCTTCAAACCCAGCTCTCCAGCCAAGATGTCTTCGAACCCAGCTCTGAGACACCATCAACTCCGGAGCCCAGCTCTCCAACCAAGATGTCATCGAGCCCAGCTCCGAGACACCATCAACTCTTGGACCAGGGCCCAGCTCTTCGGCCAAGATGTCTTCGAGCCCAGCTCCGAGACACCATCAACCCCAGAGCCCAGCTCTCTGGCCAAGATGTCTTCGAACCTAGCTCCAAGACACCATCAACTCCGGAGCCCAGCTCTCCGGCCAAGATGTCTTCGAGCCCAACTCCGAGACACCATCAACCCCGGAGCCCAGCTCTCCGGCCAAGATGTCTTCGAGCGCAGCTCTGAGACACCATCAACCCTAGAGCCCAGCTCTCTGGTCAAGGAGTCTTCGAGCCCAGCTCCGAGACAGCATCAACTCTTGGACTGGGGCCCAGCTCTCCGACCAATATGTCTTCGAGCCCAGCTTCGAGACACCATCAACTCTTGGATCGGGGCATAGCTCTCAGACCAATATATCTTCGAGCCCAGCTCTAAGACACTATCAACTCTTGGACCGAGGCCCAGCTCTCCGTTCAATATATCTTCGAGCCCAGCTCAAGACACCATCAACTCTTGGACCGGGGCCCAGCTCTTCGGCCAAGATGCCTTCGAGCCCGACTCCGAGACACCCTCAACTCCGGAGCCCAGCTCTTCGGTAAAGAAGTCTTCGAGCCCAGCTCTGAGACACCATCAACCCCGGAGCCCAGCTCTCCGGTAAAGAAGTCTTCGAGCTTAGCTCCAAGACACCAAGACCTGAGCCTAGCTCTCAGGAGAACAAGACCCGGTGCCCAGCTCTCTGGATGGCAAGTCTTCGAGCCCAGCTCCAAGATAAGACCTGAGCCCAGCTCTCAGGCAACCCTTAGACCGGGGCCCAGCTCTCCAGCCAAGAAGTCTTCGAACCTAGCTCCGAGACACCAAGACCTGAGCCCAGCTCTTAGGCAACTCTTGGATCGGGGCCTAGCTCTTCAGCCAAGAAGTCTTCGAGCATAGCTCCAAGACACCAAGACCTGAGCCCAGCTCTCAGGCAGCTCTTGGACTGGGGCCCAGCTCTCCGACCAAGAAGTCTTCGAGCCTAGCTCCAAGATACCAAGACCTGAGCCCAGCTCTCGGGCAACCTGGACCGGGGCCCAGCTCTCCGGCCAGCAAATCTTGGAGCCCAGCTGCTTCCAAACTATCAAAGTCCTAAGCTTGCTTCACCAACATTGGAGCCTGAAGACCAAGCCCCAGACAAGGCAGAACCCTTCTCTCTGATCTCGCTGCGTACTCCAAAAAAAGGGGGGGAGAGAGGAGAAAAAAAAAGAAAAGAGAGAAGAGGGAAGAGTCAAGTAATGCTCGGCAACAGATAGCAAGAAAATTCCCACTTCATTAATAAAAGTTGTTTACAAGCATCTTTGGGCCCTTACATATCGGGCGACCCAAATCAAATACAGAAAGGGAAAAACAAGATGGAAGGCTACTCCACTCTGGCTGGGCCCCCAGCAGGGCTGTGAGGCTGTGAGGTCTCATTCTTGGGGACCTCTAATTAGGCAGCTCCAACCTCAGGTGGCCCAGCTCCGGCTTCGGCTGGCGGAGAAGTTTTGGGAGCAACTGCTTCCTCAACATCCACCTCCGGGCTTGACTCCATGTCTGAGGCTTGAGGGTACCTGAGGCAGCTACGGCCCTCGTCAGGAATGAACCCTTCAACTCGATCGCATAGGTACATGAAGCCTTTGAAGGAGTCCGACACCGTTTGATGAATCTCAGTGACGAACTCCTCCGAGGCTCTATACCTGGCCACAGCCTCTTCAGCATCCTTCCTTGCCTCGGTGGCTTCCCCTCTGGCCACCTCCGCCGACTTGGCTAACTCCTCTGCCACCCTCTCAGCCGCGGCCATTTCTCCTTTGCCGCTGCTAGTTCGATCTGAAGGGATCGAGCAATCTCCTTCTACTGGACTGCCTCGGCGTTGAATAACCCCAGCCTTCTTTCAGCATCAGCAAGCTCCTCGTGTTGACTATGGTTTTGATTATGACAAAATACTTAAGTATATTTGAGTACTAATTGTGCGTTAAGTGTATAAATCAGTTATAGGTACTCAAAGAAGTGAAATTTGAAGAAAATTTAGCCTGGCACAGATAAAGTGTTGACAAAAGGGAAGCAAGTGTCGACACCTGAGGATCAAGTATCGATACTTGAAGAGTGAAGTGTCGACTCAAGGTCTGAGACAAACAGAAAATATCAGAAAGTACTTTCAATCAAGTATCGACACCTGGAGCTGAAGTGTCGATACTTGGAAGTGAAGTGTCGACACCTGGAGAACGAAGTGTCGACTTGAAACTGAAGTATCGACACCTGGAGGTGAAGTGTCGACACTTGAACAGTAACGACTAGTTTTCTGGGCTACAGAACTTCTCCAACTTGCTCCAATGGCTATAATTCATCCTCCAACGATCATAAATGGTCAAATAAGGTTTGGAGGGCTATTTAAACACTTGGAGAAGTAAGGGAGAAGAAGAGGGAAGAGGATCCATGGTTTGAAAGATAAATCCTTTGATTTCCAAGTGAAAATATGTGAAGGATATTTTGAGGATCCAATTTGTTGAGTATTGAGCCACCAAGAATTCAAAGAGGAGAGGGAGCTTCCAAGAGCAACATGATCAAGCATCCATTGATGCTTCTACAACATGGAGACAAGCTCAACATCAACAATCAATGTGCTTCAACGAAAAATTTGCTTTGTAAGAAAGCTTTTTATTTTCATTCTTCATTCTTGTATCTAGGTTGGTGGTGAGCCTAGTGAAAACGATCAAAGGTTGTTGGTGAGCCTATGAGGTAAAAACCAACTAGGGTTTTGACTTGTGAGCCCGAAGATAAAATAAGTTGGGTTGTTGGTTAGCCCGTAAAACCAACTAGATTCTTGGTTAGCCCACAAAACCAAGGTAGGTTGTTGGTGAGTCCGCAAAACCATCAAGGTTTTTGGTTAGCCTGGAAAACCAAGGGTTTTGGTTAGCCCGTGAAAACCAAGGGTTTGACTTGTGAGCCCGGAAAACAAGTTGACTGTAATAATGAGATTATAGTAGAATTCCCAAGGGGATCTTGGGAGTGGATGTAGGTGCCTTGGAGTACACCGAACCACTATAAACCTTTGTGTTTGTATGATTGTTCTTCTTGTGCTTTTATTTTTTTATTTCTGCTGCATTTATTTGAAATACACAAGCACTTGAATTGCATTAGCACATACTTACTTTAGTTCATAGATATTTTAAATAGTATAAAAAGTTTTAAAAATCCAATTCCCCCCCTCTTGGGTTGCCTACCTGAGCCTACAATTGGTATCAGAGCTCGGTGCTTTGATTGAAAATCTAACGATTTTGAGCTAAAGATCATGGCAGCCCAAATTTGAAAATTTGAAAGTTCGAATATTTTAAAAAACTTTGAAAAATAATTTAGAAATCATATGTTGAGGGGGAGCTTTTGAAAAATTATTTTTGGATCATATTTTGATGGGGAGCTCAATGTTTTTCATTGCTTCATTGCTCTATTCTTATTATTTATCTTTTGGAGCATGTTATATTTATTTTTGAGCTTACCTTGTTTATATACTTAAAGGTTTTGTCATCATCAAAAAGAGGGAGATTGTTGACTCTGGTTTTGATTATGACAAAATACTTAAGTATATTTGAGTACTAATTGTACGTTAAGTGTATAAATCAGTTATAGGTACTCAAAGAATGAAATTTGAAGAAAATTCAGCCTGGCACAGATGAAGTGTTGACACCTGGGAAGCAAGTGTCGACACCTGAGGATCAAGTGTCGACACTTGATGAGTGAAGTGTCGACTCAAGGCCTGAGACAAATAGAAAACTTCAGAAAGCACTTTCAGTCAAGTGTCGACACCTAGAGCTGAAATGTCGATACTTGGAAGTGAAGTGTCGACACCTGGAGAATGAAGTGTCGACACTTGAAACTAAAGTGTCGACACCTGGAGGCAAAGTGTCGACACTTGAACTGTAATGGCTAGTTTTCTGGGCTACAGAACTTCTCCAACTTGGCTCCAACGGCTATAATTCATCCTCCAACGATCATAAACGGTCAAATAAGGTTTGGAGGGCTATTTAAACACTTGGAGAAGCAAGGGAAAAGAAGAGGGAAGAGGATCCATGGTTTGAAAGATAAATCCTTTGATTTCCAAGTGAAAATATGTGAAGGATATTTTGAGGATCCAATTTATTGAGTGTTGAGCCACCAAGAATTCAAAGAGGAGAGGGAGCTTTCAAGAGCAACATGATCAAGCATCCATTGAAGCTTCTACAACATGAAGACAAGCTCAACATCAACAATCAACGTGCTTCAATGAAAAATTTGCTTTGTAAGAAAGCTTTTATTTTCATTCTTCATTTCTTGTATCTAGGTTGGTGGTGAGCCTAGTGAAAACCATCAAAGGTTGTTGGTGAGTCTATGTGGTAAAAACTAACTAGGATTTTGACTTGTGAGCCCGAAGACAAAACAAGTTGGGTTGTTGGTTAGCCCGTAAAACCAACTAGGTTCTTGGTTAGCCCGCAAAACAAAGGTAGGTTGTTGGTGAGCCCGCAAAACCATCAAGACTTTTGGTTAGCCTGGAAAACCAAGGGGTTTTTGGTTAGCCTATGAAAACCAAGGGTTTTGACTTATGAGCCTGGAAAACAAGTTGACTGTAATCGTGAGATTATAGTAGAATTTCCAAGGGGATCTTGGAGAGTGGATGTAGGTGTCTTGGAGTGCACCGAACCACTATAAATCTTTGTGTTTGTGTGATTATTCTTCTTGTGCTTTTATTTCTTTATTTTCGCTGCATTTATTTGAAATACACAAGCACTTGAATTGCATTAGCACATACTTGCTTTAGTTTATAGATATTTTAAATAGTACAAAAAGTTTTAAAAGTCCAATTCCCCCCCTCTTGGGTTGCCTACCTGAGCCTACACCTCGGCCTTCTTCTTCGATCGGCCCCACTCCTGGTCAAGGCCCTCCTGGAGCTCCTTTGCTCGCCCTCAGAACCGGCGAGCTTCTTCTAGAGGTCCTTGACCTTCTGACTGAGCACCCCATTCATGTCGGTCCTCTCCTTCAGGTCAGCATTCAGCGACTCGACCTCAGCTGCCTGTTGCTGGTCATCCTTCTGCCAGTTCCGGTAGCAGTCCTTTATGAAGAGGACCTCAACACCGATTTGCATCATGCAAAAGATTAGTCAAAAAAAAAAGAAGAGAAAAAAAGAAAGAAGTAAAAGGGGTGGGATCGCTCACCGAGAAGAGCTGGGGAAAGATGCTACTGATCACATCCCCCAATAGCTGACCAGCCATCCCCTGCCGATCGCATGATTGGATCGAGAAATCCATCATGCGCTCGGCCAGTACGTGGTTTCGGAGCAAAGAGCTCTCCGGTCCCAGCTTGAATGGAAGCCGGCGCCATTCCTCCTCCCTCCCGCTCTCCCCGGGAGTAGGGTCGTTCGCTCCACCGGCAGCGGAGCCCACGGAGTGGGCTGTGGGTCCGGCACCTTCTTAGGTGGTGCCTCAGTCACAGGCCCAGCCCCAGCTCGAACCTCCTCCTCCTCGACCTCAGTTACAGCCGGGCTCGGGGAGCTGGGGGACACGGTGGCGGTGGCAACTGCGGCCCTAGCCCGGATGACCACTTCAGGTTCCGAGGCAGGGGCCGTTCCCTATTGCCTGGGCCGCTCAGGGACTTTCCGGACTGCCCGCTGACTTGGCCCTGGCACCGCGGACGTCATCCTCTCCACTGGTGCAAAGGCAGCTTCAGCATCCCTCCTACTCGGGGTGATCGGTGCGGCGGGAACGGCCGCCGACGTGCTCTCGCCCCGAGCCCGTCTCGGCGGAGGCTCATCGGCCAGCCCGGCTGGCGGCCTCTTCCACTGGGGTCGTCCGGTGGCAGTGACAAGACAAAATACTATCGGTTCAACCATGGCCACGACACCAAGGACTACTGCCACATCAAAAGAGAGATCAAAGATCTGATAAGGAGGGGCTACCTCGGAAAGTTCATGGGGGGCAAGACCCTTACAGAGCCTTAGGTGCTCATGGCCCTTCCTCATGCCCCTACAGTTGACAACCGGCCCACCAAGAGGCCCGTGGGCATGATATGTTGGGGGGCATGCTCTCCCTAGACTTGGAAGGCCCCTATGGAGTAGTCGAGGTCCTTCCACCTAGAGCCTACCACCTCGCTGAGATCGACGGCGATGAAAGTCTAAGGGATTATCTCTAAAAATGTAAGGCTCCTCCCTTCCAATAAAAGTTTCCTTTCAATGCAATGTTGTCTTTGCACTGCAGGAAAACCATCACCCGACCCCAGGCCTGGCGATTCAAGCCAAGGAAACTCCTGAAGCCTCGCAATTATCATCGTGCTCATAGTTCGAAGATGTCAGCGGGACTCCCTAGAAGTCCCGCCATCTATCACCTGACTCACAACCAGATACCTCAAGCAGGAAAACTCCTGAAGCCCTGTAATTATCATCGTGCTCACAGTTTGGAGATTTCAGTGAGACTCCCAAGAAGTCCTGCCATCTACTGCCTGACTAACAGCCTGGTACCTCAAGCCGGGAAACTCCTGAAGTCCCGCACTTATCATCGTGCTCATAGTCCGGAGATGTTAGTGGGACTACCCAAAAGTCTCGCCATCTATCGCCTGACTCACACCCCGGCATCTCAAGCTGGAAAACTTTGGAAGCCCCATAACTATCATCATGCTCATAGTCTGAGTTGTAGAAGGACTCCCAGAAGTCTCGCCATCTATCGCCTGACTCACAACCTAGCACCTTAAGCCAGGAAACTCTTGAAGCCTCGCACCTATCGCCATGCTCACAGTCCGGAGATGTCAACGAGACTCCCCATAAGTCCTGCCATCTACTGGATGTTCCCAGCCTGGCACCTCAAGCCGAAAAACTCTTGAAGCCCCACACCTATCACCGTGCTCACAGTCTGGAGATGTTAGCGGGACTCCCCAGAAGTCCTGCCATTTACCGCACGACTCACAGCATGGCATCTCAAGTCGGGAAACTCCTAAAGCCTTGCAACTGTCATCATTTTCACAGTCCGAAGTTGTCAGCGGGACTTCCCAGAAGTCTCACCATCTATCGCCTGACTCACATCCCGGCACCTCAAGCCAGGAAACTCCTGAAGCCCCACACCTATTACCGTGCTCATAGTCCGAAGATGTCAGCGGGACTCCCCATAAGTCCAGCCATCTACCTCCTGACTCATATCCTGGCACCTCAAGCTGAGAAACTCCTGAAGCCCTATCATCATGCTCACAGTCCAGAGATGTCAGCGGGACTCTCCAGAAGTCCCGCCATCTACCGCCTGACTCACATCTTGGCACCTTAAGCCGGGAAACTCCTGAAGCCCCGCACCTGTTGCCGTGCCCACAGTCCAGAGATGTCAGCGGGACTCCCTAGAAGTCCCGCCATCTATCACCTGACTCACAGCCTGGCACCTCAAGCCGGGATACTCTTGAAGCCCTGCAACTGTCATGTGCTCACAATCTGAAGATGTCAACGGGACTCCCTAGAAGTCGTACCATATACCGCTTGACTCACAGCCAGGCACCTCAAGCCAGGAAACTTCTGAACCCCTGCAAATGTTGCCATGCTCACAGTCGGGAAATGTCAGCGGGACTCCCCAGAAGTCCCGCCATCTACCGCTTAACTCCAGCCCGGCACCTCAAGCCAGAAAACTCTTGAAGCCCCGCACCTATTACAGTGATCACAGTTCGGAGATGTCAACAGGACTTTTGGGAAGTCCCACCATCTACCGCCTAACTCATAGCCTGGCACCTCAAGCCAGGAAACTCCTGAAGCCCCGTAACTATCGTCGTGCTCACAGTCCAGAGATGTCAGTGGGACTCCCAAGAAGTCTCACCATCTATCGCTTGACTCACTGCCCGGCACCTCAAGCCGGGAAACTCCTGAAGCCCTGCACCTGTCACCATGCTCACAGTCCGGAGATGTTAGCGGGACTCCCCAGAAGTTCTACCATCTATCACCTAACTCACAGCCCAGCATCTCAAGTCCAGAAACTCCTAAAGCTCAGCACCTAAGCCTGGAAACTCCTGAAGCCCAGCATCCTATGCTCGGAAACTCCTAAAGCCCGGCACCTAAGCCTGGAAACTCCTGAAGCCCGGCACCCTAAGCACGAAAACTCCTGAAGCCCGACATCCTAAGCTCGGAAACTCCTGAAGCCCAGCACCTAAGCCAAAAACTCATGAAGCCCGGCATCCTAAGCCCGGAAACTCCTGAAGCCCGGTACCCTAAGCCCGGAAACTCCTGAAGCCCAGCACCCTAAGCCCAGAAACTCTTGAAGCCCAGCACCCAAAGCCCGGAAACTCCAAGAAGCCTGGCCCCAAAGCCCGGAAACTCTAAAAAGCCCGGCCACTAAGCCCGAAAACTCCTGAAGCCAGGCACCTAAGCCCGAAAACTCCAAGAAGCCTGGCCACTAAGCACAGAAACTCCTGAAGCCCGGCGCCTAAGCCCGGAGACTCCTGAAGCCCAGCGCTCAACCTTGGGAGGTCATGAAGCCCAACACTCAGAGACAAACAATTTCATCACCTAGCTTATAGTCCGAAGACATCAACCGGGAACTCCAGGCAAATCCTACCATCTATCGTCTAACCCGCAGCCGGGCAACACAAAAAGAAAGAAGCAGAACAGTAGCCATCAAAAAGAAAATGCTTCATTGATGAAAATTTCTTGTGCATCCGCTGTGAGGCCCCCCCAACAAATCGAGGCCCTCCTTGATTTACAAAAAAAGAAAAAAAGAGAGAAGAAAAGAAGGGCAGGTTCCGGAAGGAGATCGGATCCTATCTCTTAGCAGGCTCCTTCCCGGGGCGGTAGATAAGCGCACCGGCATCCCCTTGGGCCTTCGCAGTCTGCATCGGTGGGACGTCCTCAGCGACAAGGGCATGCTCCACCTCAGCCATGGAAATAGGAGTCACAGCTCCCCTTGAGTCTCCACCAAGGCCGCCCAGGACCACGATCTCGTTCAGCCTTAGCCCTGGGAAGCAATAGGCCACCAAGGATTTGCAGACTTCGAATACTTTGACGAAGGAATCTATGGTGCCTCCCAGACTTCATCGGCAAACTCCATCGAGGCCCTAAATTTGGGCACCGCCTCGGCATCCTCCTTCTTGGTGGCCTCCATCAGAGCCACCACCCCAGCAGCTTTCTCCTCAGTTGTTGACAGCCGATCATGTGCCACCTCCAGCCATGCCTGGAGGCCACTCATCAGCTCTTCTGCCTGGGCAGCGTCCGCTTTGAGCTCCTTCGCCCGGTGGGAGGCCCAATCCCTTTCTTGGCCTAAGGACGCTTTGAGGTCCCTGACCCAATTCTCGGCATCGACCACTTCGGCCTGGAGGATCCTATTCTTCTCCTCCAAGGCTCAGGCCCTGTCGGCTTGCTCCTGGGCCTCAGCTGCCAGCGACATCCTTTCCCGCTCTCACTAGGTGCAGTAGTCGCGAACGAGAAGAATGTCAGTCCCGATCTGCATCATCAAAGATGTCAGCCATGGCAATCAGACTGAAGTAATAGAAATGAAAAAGACTACCGTGAAGAGGAGGGGAAGAGTGCCAAGAAAGGCCTTCGCTAGCATCCTGCCTTCCCTTTCGCAATGGTCATGCGACTGGATCGCAAACTCCATCATGCGCTCTGCAAGCGCAAGATCCAGGGTGACCACCGAATTCGGTCTCACCCTAAGTGCTGCCCTCTAAACAGTGGCCCTCCTCGGTGCTGAGGGTGCCACCGCATCCGGGGGAGCCGCCTCTGAACGCATTTCATCTGGTGGTGGGGAGCCCGTCGCCGCAGGCAATGGTGTCGGTGATGGTTGGACACCACCCCTTCTCCCTCTGCGTCCACATCGATGACTGTAGGAAGATGGGCCGCAACCGCTGTAGCCGACCTGGCTAGCATTCCCGTGCCAGTTTCTCGGGCCGGAAGCTGGGCTCGCTGCTCCGAAGGCCCAGGGGCTGGCTCGACCGTTTGCCCCGTAGGTAGGGCTGGAAATGGGCCAGCTCAATAAACTTCGGGCCGGCCTGAAATTGGTTCAGGTTTCGAACCAAATTTTAAGCATATTGAACTAGTCTTAGGGCTGTAAAATAGAGTCCAATTAATTTTTGAGCCAAAGGGATGCCCGGATTCGGTCCAAAAATTTTTAAAATATAGTCTTTGGGCCGGCCCATTTCTTGCCCTACCCGCAAGTAGATATCTTTTTTTGACTTTTTTGTTTTTCCTGTTGGGACTTGCTATTAGTTGCTTCATGTGATAGAAACTAACAAGCCATCTAAGTCATAATGCTAACAAGCCATACTTTATAAGATTTCATGTAACATGGGAAGAAAGCTATTCAAATTTTGATCCCTTATTTTGATAAGTTTCATACTTTTCATAATTTTTTTTTTTTTTTGTAAACAGATGAGCATGGTAGGGAGTTGGGTCAGGTAGAGTTCTATAGGATGACCCATACTCATCGAGATGACAGTTTTATTAGTAAGGATGCGAGAGATATATTTATATGTATTAAATTATTTGGTATGATAATTTTTAGTTTTATTTTTAAATGAATATTAACATATATTTTTTCTTGAAAATAGGAAAGCTTCATTGTTTATATCAGAGTGTGTCAGTGAGTCGTTAGCATCCATGGAGGCTAGTCATGTCGAGACCTAGGTGATGATAGAGTTACTGGGATCGGACAGTTATAGTCTGATGAGGGGTTATAGAGTTAGAGTCACCCCTATTCAATTGTTTGACATGAGCTGATACACTCAGACTGCTAGAAAGAATTCTAGCAGTGCAGATATCCATAGGGTCGAGGCTAAGATGGAAGCGATGAGGCAAGATTATGATGTAGTGATACACTCCAGTAGGGCTCAGATTGATCAACTGACATCCGTGATATAGTCATTTGTGGGCTCTTCTAGGATATATATGTATATATTTTTACTATATCTATGTTTGCACATGGGCATTTATTTACATTATTTTTGTATTCTCAACTGTGCATTTTTGTAGGCTCTTGATAATTCCAGCAATCGTAGGGATAATGACGACCATGCTCTTACGGACCAGTAATAGACTGTTGTATCTTTTTTTTAAGCTTTGTATATATATTTTTTTACTTTTTGCCTTCTACTATTGATTTTATATAATAAATGTTACGAACATTGTAATCATATTTTTTTCTTGGCAAATATATTAAATGCTGTTTAAATGTTAGCTTTATATTATAGATTTTTTATTTTAATTGCTTATACATGTTTATATATTTCTAATGGATGGAGTTATATATTTAAATTTTAGATAGATTATGTATTAATATACTATAAAATGGGTTTTGGAGTTTTTTAAAAATGTATTGGTAAATTGGATTTTACTGATGCTTTAAATCATCGATAAATTGGTTTTTCTCAATACCTTTTAGCATCGATATATTAGACTTTGCCAATACTTTTAAGTAATTTTTTTTTTCTGCTTTTATCGATGCTTTTCAGCAGTTGGTTAATTGGCTTTTATTGATATTATTGGTAAAATTTAAAAATATTTTTTTTCACACTTGACTTTTTTTTTTTTTTTTTTTATGCTTTGCAAAAGCATCGAAAATTTATTTTACAATACTTGAAAGTGTGCAAAATATTAACTTTAGTCTTGGTAATTCTCAAACATATTATAATGTGTTGATGTCGAACGTTTAGCTCATCTCCGCAGCACTGGATAATTTCAAACTTTGTCAAACTGCCGGCCAAATAAAATAATCGCTTCTCTTTCCAAATTCTAATTCCATTCTTTTGCAACCTCCCCAACTGCCCCTCTCCCTTCTGGTGGGCGAGCTTTACCGGATGCGTAACCGTCAATCCAACGTTACCCCTTGTATTTGTTGGGTCTCAAATCCAGCGGTGCCTTTCTCCCTTTCGGTGGGCGAGCTTTACCGGATGCGTAACCGTCAATCCAACGTTACCCCTTGTATTTGTTGGGTCTCAAATCCAGCGGTGCCTTCTCCCTTTCGGTGGGCGAGCTTTCCCGGATGCGTAACTATCAATCCAACGTTACCCCTTGTATTCGTTGGGTCTCAAATCCAGCAGTGCCTCTCTCCCTTTCGATGGGCGAGCTTTCCCGGATGCGTAACCATCAATCCAATGTTACCCCTTGTATTCGTTGGGTCTCAAATCCAGCAGTGCCTCTCTCCCTTCCGATGGGCGAGCTTTCCCGGATATGTAACCGTCAATCCAACGTTACCCCTTGTATTTATTGGGTCTCAAATCCAGCGGCACGAGCATCGACAGATGGCATGATGCTTAGGACATGCGTCATACTTCTTCTCTTTTGGCGGAACATGGAAAAAGATATAACGCACGCGTCATTCCTTTTTCTTCAAAACAAAAACTAGTTTTCATGGAGTAACAAAAAAATCCCTTTTCAAATTCCTCATTTGTTCCAGCTATACTTCAAACTTTCCTTTTCGTCTTGCATTTCGTATTGGATGGCTAAGAGAATCAAAAAGATTAAAAAGACATTGGATGAGATTGCATAACTAAAAGAATCAAAAATATTAGAAACACATTGGATGAGATTGCAACCAAGGGATTCAAGTTTTATTTGAGAGAGGGCCTGTCTCAAATAGGCGAGCGGTAATCGGCCATCGGCTCATGCATTCGGTGTTAGATGAGTCTGAGGTGTATGGAAGTGATGGGGGCATGGAGAAATTGATTACGTGTAGCAACAAGGAAGTCATCGTAATTTCCATAGTAGGAATGGGAGGTCTCGGCAAAAAAATAGGTTAGTGGCATTTCTTTAATTCTATTTTGTTACTCATATGTTATTTGTGAAATGATTTAATTCCGAGAAAGTTATAAATTCCTAGCAGGGTATTCCAAAACCATAGTATGATGAATAAACTGGCAAAATTAAATTGCTTATGTCAAGTTGACAGATTATACATAACGTACATGATTTTAATTATGCATTTCTAAAAATGTTTTTGAAGTAAATTGTTAATTTATAAGCCGTAAATAGGATAGGTTTAAGATTCTCTGCTTGTTCTTGTGTGCATCATCTGTTGCTCCATTTGTAAGATACTTCGAGGAACTTCTAGCTTTCTTTTTTCATTCTGATTATCTTTCCTCGAATTCTAATTTATCATTTGTTCTTCATCTCTGTTACAAATACTCTTTGATCTTTAAAAAAAGCTGGGTGTCTTCTTATACCTTCTTTAACATCGAAAAGAAAAGCATTAGAAATATTGCTTGATCTATTAAAATGAGCCGTTTAATTATGACATTTCAAAATGTGCTTCAAGATGAAAGGAAAGCTTGAGAAATATCAACGCCAAATATTCCCTTCTAATATGGTTGAGTGCATGATTGTTATTAATTGTATTTCGTGATAAACGTATCGAGCAATCTTTGTGTAAGTTCCATTTTCAAACATGAACTCTATTCTACTATAGTAGACAAGAAGTTCCCGTAAAATCTGAAAATTTTTCTCAAATAAAAAATAAGCTAACACGAGTGATGCTGACCCTTCTTGAAAAAAAAATCTTTCTTTCTGATGGTTTGCTAGCTTTTACCATTTTGGCTTATGGTATAACAGCTTTGAACATGATATTTTTTAGAATCTCAAGTTTATTAATTCACTTTTGTAAATTGTTAGTTGCTTTTATCCCCAAGATTCGTGTACTTGAGTGCAAAGTAAAAAAATCTTTTACTTCATTCTATAGTCAAGTACATTTAAATCACTGCGTGGTAGCCTAAAGTGTATTAAATGATCTACATATTTTATGCATACATATTTAAATCACCATATCTCTATTCTATTATGACTTTCTAGGTACCATCATACATGTACTTCTGATGGAAAGTCGCTTCACCAAATAACATTTAGATTATCATTGGAACGACATAAACAAAGTGATACATTCTATCATGTATAAAAAAAGTGGCACCCTTATTCAATGTGATCAATGCCAAGAGCATACCACAAAGGTACATATCTTTTATGTCTTTGTTGAAAAATTTTATAAGTGCATTTATATTTGAATGTGTATGTATGTATCATTTATTTTTGTATTCTTGGTTTTCCAAAAAAATCTTTATTCTAGATATTCTCACACAAGTTATATTTGAACTTATTCCAAATTTAGTTACCTTAATTTATGTAAAAGAGTTCTACACATTTATTTGCACAATTTTTGGTATTTGTTGCCGGCAATTTCTATAGATCTAAAATGGCATTTGGATACTAGAAATTTGTCAGATTTATATTTTTCATTGGTTATTCTTGTAATATCATTATTATCTAGTCAACAAGTCAGTTATCTTTTCATGTAGATTGTGTGTGTGATGTTACATAAACCAAATGTTGGACACGTCAAGCTTCTTATCATGATCTTATCTTTTGGTTCATGACATGCAAATTTATGTTGTGCTGTAGTGAAACTTAGGACACATTGACATGGAAAGTCAAAAGCATAGCAAACAGATGGTTTCAACTTTCAAGATGCATGCTTGTATGTTTACAAGATTATATTTTTATTGTCAAAACTGATCTAGGTAGCTATAAAGTGACACTACTGCTAATCCAATGCTACTACTGCAGTGACTATTGTAATCATCATTTTATTATCAATAAATTTTGAAGAACATATATACCATCCCGTTTAGAATATCTGTACCATGAGTTAACAATTATAACAAAGCATTGATGAGAACCTATTTAGCAATAATATGACTTCTAAGGAGTAGCTTCAAGAAATATTACTTATAGTGAGCACATGCTCTTTTGTATTACTGCTCAATGATCTATGATAAAGTGGCATCCAATGATTTTAGAAGCAACATGCCTATATGTTCACAATTTAATCTGATTATGTCTTCTATGTAGGTCATTAGACAATACCAATAGATATCCTAAACCATGGAATCCAACCTTGCACTATTTTGATGGGTCAATTAGGATTTATCATGGGACACACAATATTGCATATGATCTTAGGTGGTATCTTGCATTGCGATGCCCAATACATGCTGCCCCATCGACAATCATGTTTTGACCTCTCTACTAGATTATGCAGCACCAATCCATTGAGACTATGAGGCCTGGCTCCTAGGAGAGATGAAGGTCTCGATCTTATTACTGATCCACCATTATCAATGCATATTATTGCAAAACCACTACCAAGATACTTCAAGATGCCCCAACTGGAGATTTATAATGAATCCACCAATCCAATGGACCACCTTGAAAGCTTTAAGATATTGATGCTTCTATATGGAGCCACTAAGGAAAATGTACTGGGCTTTCCCTTCCACTCTTAGAAACACTGTCCGGTACTAGTACTCCAGCTTAAAACTAGATTCTATCCATGTTTTTGATCAATATGTCGGTCTTTTGTTTTCCATTTTGCAAGTAGTAGAAAACAATGCCAGAGTTCTGACTCCTTGATTCTTATAAAGTAGGAGGGTGAGCCCCTTGGATCTTATGTGAGCTGATTCAATGAGGCGGCTCTAGAAGTATATAACCTGAATCATTCTGTTACTATGAGTGCTATGAAGAATGAGCTCCGATAGTGTCCTTTTCTCTTTTTTTTGGAAAAGAGACCTCTATTTTTTTTTAAAACACTTGCAGAGATATATTTATATGCATTGAATCATTTGGTAGATAATTTTTAGTTTTGTTTTCAAATGTAATAATAACATATATTTTTTTTGAAAATAGGAAAGCTTCATCGCTTGTAGCAGAGCATGTTGGTGAGTCATCAGCATCTATAGAGGCTAGTCATGTCGAGGCCCAGGTGATGACAGAGTTACTAGGATCGACAGTTATGGTCGGGTGATGGGTTATGGAGTTGGAATTATCCCTACTCAGTTGTTTGACATAAGCCGATACACTTAGATTGATTGCTAAAAGAGTTCTAGCAGTGCAGATATCCGTAGGATCGAAGCACAAATGGAGGCAATGAGGCAGGATTATGATGCAGTGATACACTCCATGAGGGCTCAGATTGATCAGCTGACATTCGTGATACAGGCATTTGTGGGCTTTTCTAGGATATATATATCTTCACTATATCAATATTTTCATATAGAAATTTATTTACATTATTTTTGTATTCTTAACTATGCATTTATTGTAGGCTCCTGATAGTTCCAGCAATTGTAAGGATACGACGACCATGTTCCTACATATCACTAATAGACTAATATATCTTTTTTTAAGCTTGTTTATATAATTTTTTTACTTTTTGCCTTTTGCTATGGATTCTATATAATGAACGTTATGAATAATGTAATCAGAATTTTCTATGGCATATATGTTAAATGATGTTTAAATGTCAGCTTTATATTATAAATTTTTTATTTTAATTGTTTATACAGATTTATATATTTTTATAGTTGGAGTTATATGTTTAAATTTTAGATAGATTATGTTCTAATATACTATAAAATCAGTTTTGGATATTTTCAAAATTAAAAATCAAGAATTTATCATTGCTTTAAAGCATCGGTAAATTGGATTTTACCAATGTTTCAAAGTGTTGGCAAATTAATTTTTTTTGATACTTTTTGGTATAAGTGTATTGGGCCTTGTCAATACTTTTTAGTAAAAATATTTTTTTTTGACTTTTATCAATGTTTTTTTAGCTGCCGTAAATTAGCTTTTGCCCATGTTCTTTAATGTTGGTAAAGTTTAAAAATATTTCTTTCTGCAAGTCACTCATAGATGTTATTTTATGCTTGTAAAAGCATCAGGAATTTATTTTACAATATTTAAAAGTATCTAAAATATTTATTTTAGCATTAGTAGTTCTCAAATATACTGTAGTATGTTGATCTCGTGACGGAACATTTAGCCCATCTTCGTCGAAGCGGAATAATTTCAAACTTTGTCAAATCGCCGACCAAATAAAATAATCACCACTCTTTTCAAATTCCAATTCGATCCTCTGTAACCTCCCCGAATGTCTCTCTCCCTTTTGGTAGACGAGCTCTTCCGGATGCGTAACCGTCAATCCAACATTACCCCTTGTATTCACTAGGCCTCAAATCCATCAACAGATGGCATGGGTGAATGTTTTGGAAATCAATGATGAGTAGGGCATGCATCATACTTCTTCTCTTTAGGAACAAAAAAAAAAAAATGAAAAAAAAGAGGAAAAAGTAACAAAAAATATCTTTTATAATGATCAGGGCATGCATGATGTTTTTTTTGAACATGAAAAAAAAGAGAAGAGAAAAAGTAAGAAAAAGAAATATATCTTTCATGATGGAGTAAAAAAAAACACACTTCAAATCCGTTGTTTGTTCCGGCGACTCTTCTCACCTTCCCTTCTTCTTGCATTTTGCTTTTAGATTGCTAAGAAAATCAAGAAACTTAGGAAGACATCGGATGAGATTGTAGCCAGGAGATTCAAGTGTCATCGGATGAGATTGTAGCCAGGAAATTTAAGTTTCACTTGGGAGAGGCCTGTCTCATAATCTACTCCAAAGTAATCGAGTAGAGGGCACAGACATTGTCTAAACTTCTGACTAAAATCAAGAAGTCATAATCTACTTTAAAATGATCGGGTAGAGGGCACATGCATTGCCCAAACTACAAGAAACAAGGCTTCAATGATAGATTTTTTCGTTACTGAAGACTAAGAATCCGCACTGATAGTTTTTGTGACTGAAAAATCCATCACTTAAGCCCTAGTCACAAAAAAAATTATGATGGAAATTTTTGTCATAGTTTTGTAATGGAAATTTCTATCACTAATTCCATCATAAATAGTAATCGAAATCCATAACAAATCCATCATATATTGGATGAATTTGTGATAAATTTGTAATGGAATATTGTAATAGATTTGTGATGAAAATTTCTATCACAAATTTTATCATAAATAGTAATTGATATGCAGAACAAAATCCATTACAAGTTGGGATGAATTTGCGACAGATTTGTGATGCATTTTGTGATAGATTTAAGACGGATTAGTGATAGAATTTTGTGATAGATTCGTAATGTTTTTTATCACAAATTTTTATTGCAAATTTGTCACAAAATACATGATGATCTAGTGCAAATCTATTGCAAATCTATTACAAATTCTATCAAATTCTCAATCATAAAATTTTGTCACAAATCTATTACGAATTCCATCAAAATTTTTCTATATTTTTTTATAAAAATATATTATTCCTAAAAGACATAATAAACTAATTTATAATAAATATAAAGCAAATTTTAATTCATAATAATTACATTCATCCATGACATGTTGGCTTTATCAAAAGCTACAAATATCAAGATAAAATTAATATCTTATAGTATCAAAATATTATATCAAGTTTTATTAAAGTCTTATAATAAAATAATCTAGAATTCAAAATAAGTTTTCACGCATCTGGATGATCTTGATCAAGTTGAGAGACATGTGGTGATTTACTTTCGATATCATAGCACAATTGCTTCTATCATTTCTTCATTCATCTAAACCATCTCTTGCTGCACCTTCTGGCATATCTTATGCTACATCTCTGGCATATCTTCTCTTGCAAGTACTGAATTTGCTTCTCAGTATAATATTGAGATAAAGAAAAGGGATATCCTAATGTTGCTGAATAGGAATTGCTGCTAGATCCCAATAATGGCTTAGGATTTTTTCTTGATCCAAACTCATATAATTTTTCCTTATTTGACATCCCAGTTGCTTGGACCCATGCATTTGAATCAAACTCGCGTTGGGATGAGATATCTGAGCCATACTTAATAGCGATAGTGGCAAAATATTCTTCCTAAAAATATTAGAAATACGCTAACTTAGCTTTTCTTGAAATATATTGATAATAATAAATTTATCATTAAGTAGAATAAGTAAACTTACCAAAACCCTTTTGCACTTATCTACAAATTCACCTGAACTTCTTTTTTATTTTGAGTTCGCTCAAATGTCTCAAGTTACATTAGTGGCCTAACTAACTCAATAGCGTACAAAGGAGCGATAATGAAATTATGAGAAAGAACATTTAAATAAACAAATAAGGAATAATAAATTCTCTAAAGTAAAGAAAGTATATTTTAATATACCATTCTTTTTTTTATGTATAGAAAATGTGATGGAACCACCTGTATATTTGGTGATTCCACAATCTTTCTCTATCATCCGATTTTTATGTGCAATTTCAGATTTATCTTTCTATTTTGGAGAATTCTATATATCAACCAACCTGTTCCAAATATCTAGTGCAATCTAAATAGATCCATGACCTTTGGTCTCAAGAATATCTTCTTTATCTCTAGCTTTCTCTAAGGTATCCTTCCTTACCTAATTAAATATACTAAAAAATCACCGCTTAAAAGTCTGCTCCCATACATGCTTAACCTTAGAAGTCTAGCCCTCAGGCCGTGTGTATTTCTTCTAACAAAACTCAAAAAGATTTAACTTAAAAAAGTTACCATTCAAGAAACTATATAATTATTTTTTATTTTAATCTAAATTGATTAAGTAATTTATTATTTCATGAAATTCCGAGAGAACCTCCCCTAAAACATGAACATCCATCAAATTTTAAATCTATATTATAATTTAACATAACACTCCCAAATTGATTTCTCAAATATAATACAACTCTGCCAACCCGAAAATTACACATTCATATCCCAAAGATTACATATAGACATTCACTTCATATGAATCATTTTAAAATACATATTATTACCTGAATAGGTCACGAGTCTCCATTCACATCATCAATTATTTTTTCCAAGATTGTGAGAAATACTACATCATCACAACAATGGCATGAGTCACCAAAGGATCAACAAAAACTATGAAAAATCAAGTAAATTATGAAATATAGATTAGAAAACATAAATTTATACATTAATACAATATACACACTATATATGTGTAACTAAATTTTCAATAACCTTACATTCACTATTTCTATTGGTTATCAGTTTGCAAGATTGATAGGTATGTTGGTCCCATGATTCATCCCTCTTGTCCTAGATAAGATCGATGAAACATTATTACTATCAACATGTTCCCAATGTTGATATGGGAAAATGGTTGTCTCTGATGAGTTTGAAGACCTCTTTTCATGTCCTCCTCGTGATTCGGAACCCATCATTCTATCCCTTAATGAGTTTCATCTACTAGCACCATCTCTAACCATGGTACCTGCAATCAAAAATAAAAATATAATATGTGGTTTTTCATTTTTTCTTAAAGTCCAAAAACTTAGTTATGTACATGAAGAGATAATATTTATTAAAATATAGTAAACTTCTTCATAATGAAATAATGCGGCATTCAATAAAAGTCAAAGCACCAGTTATAATATATAGTAGCCAAAATAGCAAATAAACAAAACATATTCTAGACAAAAGCTATATACGAGCAATATAAATTAAATACAAGACAATCATAATCCAAATCCTAAATAGGGTTTACAAAAAATTTACAAGAAAAGCATAAATATGTCAGTCATGCATGTCATCATTAGTGCTAAAAATTGATCCTAGTCTTTTTCAAGCTCATCTTCAAACTCAAGTTCTTCTTCTTCTTCCTCTATATGTTGTGCCAAATCATGCTCTTCTCTTCATCTACAATATCTACATGACCCCCATCAATGAGAATATTTGGGCTATCAAGGTCAATTATTGGTATAACTGACTTTGGACTAGATATCTCATCTTCTTGTTAAATCGCTTCAACTATAGGAATTATATTTTGATCTTGTATTTCACATAAAGGAAGATCAACTTTGCTCCTAGATCAGGTTTTGTACACTGCCCACCAATCTCTTCTCTTTTTATTTCTTGACAAGTAACTCATGCAATACACTTATTGAGCCTGTTGGACCAACACAAATCGCTTATTTGTGGATAGTCTAGATTTGTATTTAATTTTGATTAGACCATGACGAGGATGCACTCTCAACCCCTTTTCTGCACTATACCAACAATATTTGACTAAGACAACCTTATTTCCAATACCAAAATACTTCTGCTCTAATATCTCAACTAAAATACTAGAATAGTTACGTTCATAGTTATTATAGCAACTTTCTTTCACACAAATACCACTATTCATTCTATCTTTCCCTTGCCCAAGTTGTATGTGAAAGTTGAAGCCATTCGTGAAATACCCTTCATAGCATTTTGCCATACATAAAGGGTCTTGCACTATTTGCATGATGTGGCTATCTACTTGGTTCCTTTCTTCTATCACCTATTAGTGAAAACAATGATTAGCACATATATCATCACCATACAAGAAGAAAAGAAATTGAAAATATTTTGAACTTACAAATTGCCTCAACCAATCTACAAGCACATATCCATGTAATCTCACTACCTCCTTATCACTTATACTTGGATCCAATTGTATTAAATTTTCATCATATTTTCTATAATTTAATTATAGTTAGCTTATTTGGATTAATATATCATCACTTATAATATAAATCTCTAATATTTAATCAATGGCACAATTTCTTAGGTATTTAACAAAATATAAATATATGTATCCTTGTACTCGTCATTGGACATCATCCTTCTAGAGTTATTAGGATCAAATGGTCAACCAAGATAGCAAAAAATAGCAAAACATCTCATAGGTTTTGCTCTCCCCCATCATCATTGCATGGAACTTGAGTTAACTTTATTTGGATGTTGGGTTCAAAATAAACTGAGTAGAATGTAGACACGCAGTAGGCAACCGAGAAGAAGAAAAAATAAAGGAAAACTAAATAAAATGGGATTCGGGCTTGGGTTTTAATTCAACCTGATTTGGAGTTTTAATTCGAGCTAGGGAGGAGACTTAGTCAATTGAGGCCTAGGGCTCAAGGCAAGGAAAATGCATGACACACGAGATGAAGAATTTTAAAAATAATTAAAAGATAGTTTTTCTTTCATGGCACATATTTGTTTGGTGCCATCGAATTAGAGCTATATTCCCTTGATCTTTGCCAACTTTGTTGGAAAAAAAAACCTTTTCCTAACAACTAGCACTAATCTATTGGAAAAAGTCACACATAACAATATATTTCCAATGAAAATAAATATTCATTGGGAAAAACTATTTTTTCCTATACATATTTATTATTCGTTTGGAATGTTTGCTGCAAATACCTCTTTTTATTGTAGTGATATATAACTTTGCCAACTAAAATATCGCCCATGTGTAGGCTGAGGAATCTGCATTTTTTGCTTTGAAAAGATGTTTAAGTGCTCTTGTTCTCTCACTAAGGTATCACCATTTTGCTTTACATCTTTGGTTATGGTTTAGCACTGCAACCTCTTTCTCTCTCACTAACTTGCTGATTCCTATAAAGGTGGGCCCATTCTATTCAATCTTGTATTGAGTTCGAATAATGTTGGGTTCACAATCAATAAATCCGGACCTGATCTAGAAATGTAGATTGGGTCTAATTTTAGGACCCGATATGGATCCTTGAAAATAGATCAGTTCGGGTTTACATGGGTTAGGTTGGGTCGAGTCATGAGTCAAGCCAACACATTTACAACATTACTTTAAATATTTTGGATTTTCTTGCTATGTCTATAAGTACAGATGGATTAGATATAATCGAATCAAGAGCGACCCTAGCCCCATCTAGTTCCTTGATCAAGTCCTAATATTACATCCAAATCGAATCCAATAGAAGATTGAGTTGAGTCGGATTAAAGTATAACCATCCCAATCCAAAAAATTGAGTCTGATCATATCTAGATCGAATCCATGTAAGGTCACTACAAGAATCTAAGTATTAGTGACAAATTAGCCATTGCTAATAACCATTTTTATATTTACCTTTGTGATGCCTACTCTTGGAAAGAAACATCGAGCGGAGCCACCATGCTGTCTAAAGGCATGTCAACTCAATGCTCCAATGCTGCTTCCTCTCGATAGGTCGGTTCACCTACCTGGACACCACCTGGAGCCTCAGGTTAACACCTCTTAGCAGAAACCAACAAGTGCAGGCACAGGCAATAGCTATCTGGGGTTATTCAATAATTGATAGTGATGGTAGCACCAATTGTGATCCTGCCACCGGAGGCAGACCAGTTGGTTCTCCCTTAAAACACACCAGCGCTGGAGGCAGGACAAAGAGAACGAAGCGACTCTCTCCCCCACAAAACCATAAGCGTGGGGAGCCTGCACCTCCGAGTGTATCATTGAGCCTAAGGCATGCAAGGGGGCATCCCCTCTCACCCGTTTGATGAAGGGTCTACCCCGACTCGATCACTCCCTCAACTATCCGAAGCACAGATGCCCAAGAGGTCGAGGTTGAATGTAATCATAGAGAATTGGACCAACACATCGAGACTACGAGGCCTGGCTCCTAGGAGAGATGAGGGTCTCGATCTTATTACTGAGCCACCATTCTCAATGCATATCATTGCAAAACCACGATCGAGATACTTCAAGATGCCCCAATTGGAGATTTATAATGGATCCACCGATCTAGTGAACTACCTGGAAAGCTTCAAGATGCTGATGCTTCTACATGGAGCCACTGAGAGAATACTATTTTGGGCTTTCCCTTCCACTCTTAGAAAAACTGCCCAATACAAGTACTCTAGCTTAAAACCAGGTTCTATCCATTCTTTTGACCAATAATTTGATCTTTTGTTTTCCACTTTGTAAGTAGTAGAAAATTGCACTAGAGTTTTGACTCCTTGATTCACATAAAGCAGGAGGGTGAGCCACTCGGATCTTATGTGAGTTGGTTCAATGAGATGGCTTTAGAAGAACATAACCTAGATCATTCTGTTGCCATGACTCCTATGAAGAATGAGCTCATGCCATCTTTTCTTTGGAAAAGAGACTATCAACATTTCTTTTCAAAATGCCCGTTAGAGCAGAGAAATATGCGCATATTGAAGAAGGATACGACTTGTTCTACCAACCGTTCCTCCTGTTCTAATGATGCCAGGTGCTTGCATCCCATCAGCTACTCCATCTGCTTTGGTGCCAGCCCCACCATCTACCTCATCATCTATCTCGACACCTGAAGGGCCTGTCTCGAAGCAAGAGCCCCGACCAAAGAAGGGGGATCGAGGAAAGAAGAAGCATAAGAGGCGTCCTCACATCACTAAAGGTCTCCCCCCAAGATCCAATATTATCAGAGGCCTTAGGAATGTCCAGATGCTTCATTACCTAAGAGGTTTGATCGTTATACTCTTTTAAGTGTCCCTCAAACTCAAGTCTTGATGTAGGTTAAAGGGTAGTTACCTACGACAAAAATGATATGGAAGACCCTAGAGCGATGCAACCCCTACAAACACTGTCTCTATCATCATGACCATGGTCACGACATTGATGAATGTGCGCAACCTTGAGATGAAATCAAGGAGCTCATTCAACATGGATGATTAGATGGGTTCCTCCAGAACTGGCAGGGAAGGCATAAAGCCATGGAAGCTCCACCATGTTACCAAAACCATCTGAAATCAAAAGAGCATGTCAAATGTCCTGCTTTGGTAATGTTGACACTATCGTTAGTGAGATAGCTAGGTGCAACCCTTGTAAGCAGTAGAAGACCGAAGAAGCAGTTCAAGTTATGACTTTCAAATGGGCTAATGCTTAAGGAGTTCAGTACCCATATGATGACCCTATAGTCATATCTTTAAATATAGCAAATTATGATGTAAACCATGTACTTGTTGATAATGGAAGCTCCATAGACATCTTATTCTTTGATGCATTATTGAAAACAGGCATCTCGCCCTCATTACTGAAAGGAGCATGCAGCCTGTTATTAAGATTTTATGGGGATCCAATACCGGTCAAAGGGACTGTCATCGAAGCTCCATCAATGCATAACACCATACTTGGTCGACCAGGTTTGAATGCCCTTCACACAATCATCTCAACTTATTATCTACTCTTGAGATTTTCAATGGCACGAGGGATTGGAGAAGTTCGAGGGAATTAGACTCTAGCAAAATGTTGCTATAAGGCATCTCTCCAAACTTGGGCACCCAGTGCCATACCTGTCGAAAGTCTAGAACTCATGATGAATTAATCGAAGAATGCAATGACCTACAAAATTTATTGACTATCCCATTATATAATGGTAATTTGCAGCATATTGTCCTCATCAGCTTGAAATTGGATGAACCCTTGAAACAACAACTTATAAATTTCTTACAAAAAATGCTGATGTCTTTGCTTGGTCCCCTGCTAACATGCCAGGTATCAATCCTGAAGTGATGGTCCATTGATTAGAAGTAGACCCTCTTCATTGACCAATGAAGTAGAAGAAAAAAAACTTTTCTCCTAAGCAACAAAAGGCTATTTCTGAAGAAGTGGACATGCTTACCAGTAAGGGATTTTTCAGGAATGCCTATTATCCCGAGTGGCTAGCCTATGTACTGCTAGTAAAGAAGATAATAGAAAATGGTGAATGTGCATCGACTTCATGGACTTGAACATAGGAACAACTTACCAGCGGTAATGTCTTTTAGTATAGGAAATGGTTTGTTTTGGTACAAGGTAATATATTTTGGCTTGAAGAATATAGGAACAACTTACCAGTGGCTAGTAAACAAGATGTTCAAAGAATAAATCAGCCACGACATTGAGATCTACATCGACAACTTGCTCATTAAGAGCCATGAGTTGGCTTATCATTAAGGTACCAATGATGGGATTTATATTTTAATCTTGTATTTCACTTAAGGGAAGATCAACTCTACTCCTAAATCTAGTTTTGCACACTGCCCACCACTCTCTCCTCTCTTTATTTCTTGATGGGTAACTCATGCAATACACTTATTGAGCCTATTGGGCCAACAAAATAGCTCATTTGTAGATAGAGTTTACATAGAGTTTCTATAATATTCTTTTCAAGTGTCTCCATATAATTTACTCATAGAACTATTGAGCATATATTTCTAAAGAAATGGCTAATCTCGGTTAATGCATCCCATATTGGACTGGGCAACAAATCACAAATACAATTGGGAGCAACTCTCCATAAACACATGCACAATCATGACTCTTAAACCTATAATAATAGAGAATTTCCTACATTCATACATCGAGATATATTTGAAGCATAGCCATCAAGGAGTTTTAAGTCTTTAAGCCCAAGGCATACATTTCTTTGTTGTTCCTTATTGTATAAGAAGCCTTGGGTTTTATAACCCTTCTATTTGAATGCACCAAATCCAACTCCAGATACTTGCAATACTTTCTCAAATCCTTTCTAGCCTTCAAGTTGTTTTTAGTTTTATTCTTAACATCCATCACCATATAGAAGGTGTTTTCAAATATATTTTTCTTAAAGTGCATTACGTCTAGATTATGATGAATCATGTTAGTATACCGATAGGGCAACTCCTAAAGGATACTCTTCTTCACTTGGTTATGTTCTTTACCAAATTCAACTATTTTTTGATTACTGCATTGTGTTCCAAATGTGATATTAGGGAGGGCAGATATTTGAGTCAACATTTCATCACCAGATAATCGAGGAGATGACAAATCCTTCGCAATGACTCCTTTTTTAAATTTATCCTTTGTTTTTCATAGGGATGGTTTTCAGGCAAGAACTGATGGTGATAATTAAAAAATGATATCTTCTTTTCACTTTCAAGTATAAAAGATTTAGTACACTTTATGCAATAAAGACATGCTAACTTCCATGAGTACTCCACCTAGATAACATAGCATAAGCTAGAAAGTCACTGCTTGTCCACATAAGTGCTACCCTCATTAGGAAGTTTTGCCTTCTAAATGTATCATAAGTGTTAATTCCAACACTCCATAATATTTTCAACTCATCTACTAAGGCCTCAAGAACATATCTAGGTGCTTGCCTCAATTCTTTGGCATGGAGCAACCATAGTTAGGAACATGTATAAATTTTTTATGCACATCCTAAGAGCCAAATTATACATGGTAGCAATAATCGATCAACAAGAGTAAGGAGTGCCAAATTGTCCAAAAGGACTGAATCTATCTGTACATAACCCAATCCATACATTTCGTAGATATGATGCAAATGATAGGTGAGTGTGATTGAAATACTTCCATGCTTCACTATCAACAAGATGTGCCATATATCCATTTCTACAATGATTAAACAAGCCATGTCATGTGGTTGGAAGTTTTTTGTGATATATAAAGCAGCTGAAGTCTCGATATTAGTTGTAATTAGCATAGTACCTTATAAGATTTATCTTTCTACCTACAAAAACTTGATGTTCTTGGTTTATATTGAGGGTGTCCACACACAAAATATGACATTTTTATTTAATTTCTTTATACTACAATATACAATTGTTAACACAAATATCTATTTTCTTATAACCAAGTCCAAGCTTCAACACCATCTTCTTTGTCCTATAAAAGTTACTTGCTAATTTCTCATATTCCAACAACATATTCTTCACTATAGAAAGTATACAATTATAGCAACTCTCGCTCATGCTAAACTTTGATTTGTCATTTAATAATTATGATACTACTGTTTTCTTGTAACCAAGTCCAAGCTTCAACACCATCTTCTTTGTCCTATAAAATTACTTGCTAATTTCTCATATTCTAGCAACATATTCTTCACTATAGAAAGTATACAATTATAGCAACTTTCACTCATGTTAAACTCAGATTTGTAATTTAATACTTATGGCATTACCGATAGTTTTGTATACTTCTTGCAACCCACCCATAAGGGCTCATCAACATCATTTAGCAAATCATAGAACTTTGCAGCCTCTGCATTCGGCATTCATATTCAAAGCTCATTTCATCTGACCCACCATCATTCCAATTGAACTCAAGATCTAATGCATCCATCACCATATATCTATATGAATTTACATTGTCTATTGGAGGCATATCATTACTTCTACTTAATGATTGTCCTTCATAAGGTTCTCCATGAGCATCCCATATGGTGTATCTCCTTATAAACTCTTATCATCCTAATTATGAAAAAATAAAATTGTACATCTTAAGTATGAACGCCTAATTTTGTCTCTATAGGCAAACTCAGATTGAGAAAATGTAAAATCAAGAAATTGTTTCACCCCAGCTTTAAATTCATCACTGACATATCCATCTTTGTTAATCAAGAAAAGTATTTTTTTAATAAAAAAACTAGTTGGGAAGACCCAACATCTTATTTTTATTGATGATTAGGTTTGTGGACTTTGAAACTATATAATTTGGTTTTCTAACTATAAATGATACCCACACATCTTTCCTAAGCTTTTCTTTTTTTTAGGGAGAAAGGTGATCTGATACCTATATAAATAAGCGATAAAAACATCTTATGTATGCCATCCCTCTCTTCATCTTCCATATTAATTTCCTTAGACACATTAGTATTATCTTCAATGTTACTTACACGTTCACCATGTAATGACCATTGAGTGTAAGATGGGACTATCCCATAAATTACTAGATTAGCTTCAACATCATCTTGAGATTTATATCGAGTATTGTTATATTTGATACAAGAACACCAAATTTTATCCCTAGATCCATATACTTAAGTGCAAAGTCAAGAAAATCAGCTAGTGGCCATAATCAGTTAGTGGCTGACCGAGAATTAGATAACCCATATCACACCCAAGCTACGATAGAAGAGCAATTAGAGGAGACTTTAGAAGAGGATCCAATTGTAGAGTCTAGTCCTGAATTTCCTAAGCCAAAAGAGTTTATTGAGGACTTGGCTTATTTCACCCAGTACCCTCAAGATAAAGTTACTTCTTTAATCCCAATTGAAGATCTTTTCCCTGAAATTAGTGACCCCTTCTTCCATAAGGCATATTTAGTAGACAGACACCAACCTTTTAGGTCAACCTTATTAGTTTAGGATTAATCCCTGACACCCCTTCTTATATCCTAGTCTATCCAATTAACCCCGAACCCTTTTCTTACTTTCCACCAATCAAACTAACCCTGAACCCACTTCCTATTTTTTATCATTTCCAGAAACTTCTTCTATTTTCTTTACTATTAGGTTGCATTTTATAGGAGTTTGCATGTTGCATTCATTCATTAAGCATGTCATATTTGCATCTTACTTTAGGAGAACCCTATGGAACCTAGTAGGAGTACGTAGTAAGTTCTCATGTGCATGCCATGCTAGGGTCAAACCTAAAGAGTCTATAATATGTTAGGTTTTGTCCCTTAGAGTCTAATAAAACATCCTTTGATAGGGATGTCTAGTCGAGTCTATTAGGTACTAGTTGAGTCCAATAAATGCACAACCTAAGTTACATGTCTACACCTACACTACCCACTGCACAGTATATGTGTATGGAAATTAATCAAAAGCTGAGCATAACTAATGAACTAAATAATAACTTGGCTAATTTCCAAAAGAGAGATAAAGAATTTTGCAGGAAATTTTGTAATTGTAAAGAATTTTCTGCTCGCGAAGCTGGCCATCCAAGATAATGAATATCTATGGACCCAATGCCTATGTACATGAGATACTACCTGATTTAGGTATTAGCTCCACCTTCATCATCTCAGATCTTATAGAGTCTAGGGAGCCAGCAATGATACCTAGCAAGCACCTTGAGCCTATCCCTCCCTTTGAGAGAGAACCCACCCCAAAGTGTCCACATACAATTAGCCAAATAGTGAAGAAACGATTGAGAGAATCCTGGATGATCAAGCCATATGTACCTGGAATAAAGGCTATCAAAGGTATTTGGTTCGGTGGCAAGGTCGGCCAGAATCTGAGGACTCGTGGATCACCCATGAGGATCTGCAGTGCCTCAACCCAGACCTACTAGAGTACTATAAGAGCCAAGTTATCCCTCACTCGACGGGATCGAGTTCCTCCCACCATGGAAGAATTGGTGGGGGTACCAGGATCAGACACAGATTACTGGATCTTATTTGGTTTACCTAGCAATGTGTCAGATTTTGTAATCAACTAGAATTGAGTCTTGTAATAAGTTGAGGTTAGTTGATTTGTCTCAACCCTCAACCTAATCCAGTACATTGAGTCCTGTATACCAGTATGAGTCTAGTGTGAGTTCACTTCTTGTACAAGAGAGGAGGCTATGTTATTTTGGAGTTCCACCAGATCTCATTCTGAAGCCAGAAACGGTTACATCAGCTTAGGAGAGCTCAATCGACACCCAGGTGGAGAGCTCAATCGACACCCAGGTGCCCTGATTGTGCCATGATTTTTCTCGACGTGCCATTTCAGATATCAGATTCCCTCCAGATACATCCAGAATATTTCATATGCCAGGAGCCCATGTTTACTAGGCTATCCGAGCACTCCAGGCCTCCAAATTCAAGCCCAGGAAGCAAGCCCAGGAAAGGAGAACCAAGATTCCCGTTTGATGCCGTGAATATGCCAGCCCAGGGAACCAGGCGCCCCAGCTTCTAGGGGGCCCAAGCCCATGGCGACCTCCCCCTTACTGCCCTAAAGCCACACACCCAAAGGAGGGGCGTCCAAAGAGGTTTGACCAAGTCCAAGATGAAGAAAAGTGGGATAAGACCAAGCCTTTTCCTAACCTAGTTAGGATTTCTAATCCTTTTAAACTTTTAATTCTAACCAAGCTAGGAAAGGACTTGTATTCCAATTTGGAAGAGGATTTGTAACCCAAGTATAACCATAGTTAGTGAGAGCATGGGAATTCTATAAATACCCCACCCTCCCCCTCTTGTAAGCATCTTTCTCTTATGAATAAACCTTGCTGAAATTTTGAGTTATTGCCTTGTGTTGGTATTTTGTTTTGGTTCTTTGGTTGGTGTTTTTGTGCTTGGATGAATTCCTTGCTGTCCTAGCTTCCTTTCACACCCTAACTCACTACCATCCAAGCCTTCACACATCCAAGAAGGAGTGCCCTAGGCCGCCAAGCAAGGAGATCTTCAACAAGCTTCAAACAGCCATCTTCTAACCCTAATCCTGATTCCTTTCAACCCATAGTTCCTTTTCTTATTTTTAATTGCTGTTTTGATTAACTCTGACACTTGTAGGATCCCCGAGGTGCTTCTCCTCCCCTGAGGAGGCTTCTTTGCTACCCAGACCGCCCATATCAGCCTTCAGAATCAAGGAAAACAAGCCTTCTTCTTCCAGGCTCTGATCAGAGTTATGAGTGACCCCTTCTACTACTGAATTCTAATCTCTGACTGGTAAGAAACCTTTCTTATCTTATTATCTGATTTAGATGAAGATAAACTATCCTAAATCAGGAGTTTTTCAACTCTCGGTCCTGATATTTTATTAGTTTGCATGAGTTTGCCTGCGATTCGATGATTCTTTGCATTGCTAGTCTTTCCGCTGATTCTTACTTTATTTTGGAAATCTACCCTGCAAATAAAATTATAAAAATCATAAAAAAATTATTTTACTATTTCTTATACATGTTTAGAAGTCTTAGATTCGTCCTGCATCAGTTTAGTATCAGAGCGGGTTTAGGATAGTTTTTTATTTGCTTTGCATTCACAAACCCTAATCTTCATCCTGTCCACTGCATTAGTGTCTAGTTTCCATCTGATTTTGGCATCATAAACATTTTATTTTTCTATGAAATTTACACTTCATGTCCTCTATTTTGTTTTAATAATTATCAAAATTTTTAATTAATTTACTGAAACCCTAAGTCTCTAAATTTGGTATATTAAAAATCCTAACAGAATCCTAATAATTTCTGCAGCAGTCCAAAAAACCCAAGGTTTGTGTCATCATATGATTTTTGTTCTACATGAAATTTGGTAGGTTTCATAATCACCATCCATACTCTATTCTAAATTTTTCTTGATTTTTTTCTGCATTGGGATCTGTGTCAAACTCTGTAACAACTGAAACCCTAATTCACTAATTTCTGCTACATTCTGCATCTTGACTCCACCTAACCTAATCAACTTCCACACACCCCAATCCCAAGCCTAATTGATTTATAACCTAATCAACTTAAACCTAATTTGTCATTGCATAAAATATATATAAAATATTTTTATTTTTTTGATTGTTTTAGATTGCATCAGGGCCATCGATTGCCATCATCTTTAATCTAATCTTAAGGGCAACTCTATATCTCAGATCAGGACAGGATTTCATCACCTGTCCTGGTCCCAAAACCACCATCATCATACTAACCCAAGCCTAATTAAAAATCAATTAGATCTAATTTGTCCTAGTGGGCTAGGAGACATCAATAGGTCGGGTCCGAGCTGTGTGGGCCAACTAGTGCATTTAATCCTTTAGCTATTACTGAAAGCTGGTGTCTAAGACTGGGGTCCAGGGTAAAATGACCTAAGTAGTGCTGTGGTTTTTAATTGGGTCCTTGCGAAAGTAGGGGGGCCTCCCACACTCCCACCCCTACCTGGCCATTGGAAGGACTAGCTATTGGGTTAGGTGTAAGTTGAGCTGACCCACCCAGTTTCTGGCTCTAGGTCTAGGAAACCCTAGATTATACTAGCATTTTCTTTCTCTTTTGCATGCTTGGTTGCATCATTTCACTTTGCTTGATTGATTTGTTGCATGACCACTAGATTAGGGACCCAATATCAAAAATCTAAACCCCAACCAAACCCAACAATGGATCCCAATCTAGAGGCTATCCTAGCCTAGCTTGCCCAGTTAACTACCCAAATGAACCAAGCCAATGTCCAATCTCAAAATCAGCTTACCCAAATAAATCATAGGTTTGACCAGTCTGATACTAAGCTTCACCAAATGAACCATAGATTCACCAAGTAGAAACTCTAGGTAAGACCCATAGAGCTGAACCCCAGGGACCCATAGTCCCTAGATTTGAACCCATAACCCTTAGTTTACCTACCTCTGTTACCCTAGACCCTAGTCAATTTCTCATTAACCAAACCCTCTTACCATCCCATTGGTTCACCAAGATGACTTAGAAGAAGAAATATATGAGGCTGACCCAAGTCTGGTAGAGGAGTATGAGTCTATTGAAGATCTAGAAGAGTACCCTATAGAAAACCCAGGATTAGTTAATCCAGTAGAAACCCAGGTAGAAACCAATCCAGTGTTAGTTGAATCAATAGATACCCAGGTAGAAGCCATCCTAGAATCAGTTAACCCTGACCATACCCAAGTAGTAACAAGTCTAGATTTAGCTAACCTTGACCATAATCAGTTAGTTGCCGACCCAGAATTAGATAACCCAGATCACACCCAAGCTACAATGGAAGAGCAATTAGAGGAGAATTTAGAAGAGGATCCAATTGTAAAGCCTAGTCCTGAATTTCCTAAGCCAAAAGAGTTTATTGAGGACTTGGCTTATTTCACCCAGTACCCTCAAGATAAAGTCACTTCCTTGATTCCAATTGAAGATCTTTTTCCTGAAATTAGTGACCCCTTATTCCATAAGGCAGACCTAGTAGACACACACCAACCCTTTAAGGTCAACCTTATTAGTTTAGGATTAATCCCTGACACCCATTCTTATATCCTAGTCTATCCAATTAACCCCGAACCTTTTCTTACTTTCCATCCAATCAGACTAACCCTGAACCCACCTCCTATTTTCTACCATTTCCAGAAACTTCTTCTATTTTTTTACTATTAGGTTGCATTTTATAGGAGTTTGCATGTTGCATTTTATAGGAGTTTGCATGTTGCATTCATTCATTAAGCATGTCATATTTGCATCTTACTTTAGGAGAACCCTATGGAACCTAGTAGGAGTACATAGTAAGTTCTCATGTGCATGCCATGCTAGGGTCAAACCTAAAGAGTCTATAATCTGTTAGGTTTTGTCCCTTAGAATCCAATAAAACATCCATTGATAGGGATGTCTAGTTGAGTCCAATAAATGCACAACCTAAGTTACATGTTACATGTTTGCACCTGCACTACCCTCTGCACAGTATGTGTATATAAATTAGTCAAAAGCTGAGCATAACTAATGAACTAAATAACAACTTGGCTAATTCCCAAAAGAGAGATAAGAATTTTGCAGGGAATTTTGTAATTGTAAAGAATTTTCTGCTCACGAAGCTAGCCCATCCAAGATAATGAATATCTTTGACTCATTGCCTATGTACATTAGATACTACCTGATTTAGGTATTAGCTCCACCTTCATCATCTCAGATCTTATAGAGTCTAGGGAGCCAGTAGTGATACCTAGCGAGCACCTTGAGCCTATCCCTCCCTTGAGAGAGAACCCATCCCAGAGTATCCACATCCAATTAGCCAAATAGTGAGGAAACAATTGAGAGAATCCTAGACGATCAAGCCATATGTACCCGAAATAAAGGATATCAGAGGTATTTGGTCTGGTGGCAAGGTCGGCCAGAATCTAAGGAGTCGTGGATCACCCATAAGGATCTGCAGCGCCTGAACCCAGACCTACACGAGCACTATAAGAGCCACCTCACTCGACGGGGTCGAGTTCCTCCCACCCTGGGAGAATTAGTGGGGCACCAGGATCAGACATGGATTACTAGACCCTATTTGGTTTACCTAGCCATGTGTCAGATTTTGTAATCAACTAGAATTTAGTCCTGTAATAAGTTGAGGTTAGTTGATTTGTCTCAACCCTCAACCTAATCCAGTACATTGAGTCCTGTATACCAGTATGAGTCTAGTATGAGTTCACTTCTTGTACAGAGAAGAGGCTACATTATTTTGGAGTTCCACCAGACCTCATTATGAAGCCAGAAGTGGTTACATCAGCTTAGGAGAGCTCAATCGAACCCAGGTGCCCTGATTATGCCATGATTTTTCCCGAGGTGCCATTTCAGATGCCAGATTCCCTCCAGATACTTCCAAAATATTTCATATACCAGGAGCCCATGTTTACTAGACTATCCCAGCACTCCAGGCCTCCAAATTCAAGCCCAGGAAAGGAGAACCAAGATTTCCTTTGATGCCGGAAATGCCGGCCCAGGGAACCAGGCACCCCAGCTTCTAGGGGGCCCAAGCCCAAGCCTTCCAAGCCCATGGCCGACCTCCCGCTTGCTGCCTAAAGCCCACACAGCCAAAGGAGGGTCATCCAAAGAGGTTTGACCAAGTCCAAGTTGAAGAAAAGGGGGAGAAGACCAAGCATTTTCCTAATCTAGTTGGGATTTCTAATCCTTTTAAACTTTGTAATTCTAACCTACCTAGGAAAGGACTTGTATTCCAATTTGGAAGAGGATTTGTAACCCAAGTGTAACCATAGTTAGTGAGGGCATGGGAATTCTATAAATACCCCACCCTTCCCCCTCTTGTAAGCATCTTTCTCTTATAAATAAACCTTGCTGAAATTTTGAGTTATTGCCTTGTGTTGGTGTTTTGTTTTGGTTCTTTGGTTGGTGTTTTTATGCTTGGACGAATTCCTTGCTGCCCTAGCTTCCTTCCACACCCCAACTCACTACCATTCAAGCCTTCACACGTCCAAGAAGGAGTGCCCTAGGCCGCCAAGCAAGGAGATCTTCAACAAGCTTCAAACAGCCATCTTCTAACCCTAATCCTGATTCCTTTCAACCCATAGTTCCTTTTCTTTACTATTTTGATTAACCCTGATGCTTGTAGGATCCCCGAGGTGCTTTCCCTCCCTTGAAAAGGCCTTCTTTGCTACCCAAATCGCTCATATCAGCCTTCAGAATCAAGGGAAACAAGGCTTCTTCTTCTAGGCTCTGATCAGAGTTGAGTGACCCCTTCTGCTACTGAATTCTAATCTCTGACCGGTAAAAAACCTTTCCTTCTCTTATTATCTGATTTAGATGAAGATAAACTATCCTAAATCGGGAGTTTCTCAACTCTCGGATCCTGGATATTTTATTAGTTTGCATGAGTTTGCCTGCGATCCGGTGATTCTTTGCACTGCTAGTCTTTCTGCTAGTTCTTACTTTATTTTGAAAATCTAGTCTGCAAATAAAATTATAAAATTATAAAAAAAACTATTTTACTATTTTTTATGCATGTTTAGCAGTCTTAGAGTTATCTTGCATCAATTTTGATGGGTCAATTAGGATTTATCATGGGACACACAATATTGCATATGATCTTAGGTGGTATCTAGGATTGCGATGCCTGATATGTGCTGCCCCATCGACAATCATGTTTTGACCTCTCTACTAGATTATGCAGCACCAAGCCATCTATTTCTTTTGAAACTATCTAATTTAAAAGGAAACAACATTTGGAACAAGGCATGGCAATGGAAATAGAAAAAATACAACTAACAAATGAAAGAAACTGGGGGGTTCTCAAGGGTTCTCAAAAACTACCGGTTTTAAAAGATTTTATAGAAGAGGAATATGCCAAGCAGAAAGGTCATCGATCGATTGATTGCCATCGGACACTAGGATGATCCGGTGACTAATGCTATCGGGTGGCAACCGTTAGCCTAGAGGTCATCGATGCTGGGGTTCTTAAGGCCACTGATGTGGTGACTGATACGTGTGTTCTTGAGGGCCTAATGGTGAGGTGGATTATTTAGGGAGGTGGAGGAGATAGAAGATAAAAGAAGGGGTGGAGAGAGGCTGCGAAATGGAGAAGATGGAGAAGACAAAGAGAAATGGAAGACAAGTGGAGAAGAAAAAAAAAGGAAAACCAAATGAAATGGGATTCGGCTTGGGTTTTAATTCAACTTGATTAGGAGTTTTAATTCGAGCTAGGGAGCAAATTTAATTGAGGCCCGAGGCTCAAGGCAAGGAAAATGCATGACGCGTAGGATGAAGAATTTAAAAAAATAATTAAAAGATAATATTTCATGGCATGTATTTATTTGGTGCCATCTAATTAGAGCTATATTCCCTCAACATTTCCCATCAATTTGTTGAAAAAAAATCTTTTCCTAATGACAAGCACTAATATGTTGGAAAAAGTAACACATAATAATATATTTCCAATGAAAATAAATATTCATTGGGAAAAACCATTTTTTCCTATACATAATTTATTATTCATTTGGAATGTTTGTTGCAAATACCTCCTTTTCTTGTAGTGATATATAACTTTGCCAACTAAAATATTGCCCTTATGCAAGTTGAGGAATCTACAATTTTTGCTATGAAAAGATGTTTAAGTGATATTTTTCTCTTACTAAGGTGTTGCCATTTTGCTTTATATCTTTAGTTGTGGTTTAGCACTGTATCCTCTTTCTTTCTCACTAACCTGCTCATTCCTATTAAAGGTGGGCCCATTCAATTTGGATCTTATACTGAGTTCGGATTGGGTTGGGTTTACATCAACAAATCTAAACCCGATCCAGAAAAATAGATTGGGTCCAATTTTAAGACCCGATACGGATCCACGATTCCTTGAAAGTAGGTCAGTTTGGGTCTACACGAGTAGGGTCATGAGTCAAGATGACCCATTTATAGCATTCTTTAAATATTTTAGATTTTCTTGCTATGGCTATAAGTACAAATGGATTAGATATAATTAGGTCATGAGCGACCCTAACCCAACCTAATTCTTTGATCGAATCCTAATATTACATCCAAACCTAATCAAATAGAAGATCGAGTCGAGTAGGATCAAAGTATAATAGTCCCAATCCAAAAATTTGAGTCTGATTATATCTGGATCAAATCCATGTTGGATCATACAAGAAATCTAAGTATTAGCGACAAAATTATCCATCGGTAATAATCATTTTTATATTTACCTTTGTAACTCCTACTCTTGAGAAGAAACATCGAGCGGAGCCACCATGCCTTCCAAAGGCGTGTCAACTCGTTACTCCGATGCCACTTCCTCCTGGTAGGCCGGTCGATCTGCCCGGAGCACCACTTTGAAGCCTCATGTTAACACCCCCAGCAAAGAAACCAACATGATTGCCTTGAACAATTGTCACAACAAGTGTAGGCACAGGAGACAGCTGTCTGGGTTATTCAACAATCGATGATGCTAACAGCACCACTCATGATTCCACCACTAGAGGAGGACTAGTTGGTTCCCCCACAAACCCCAGCAATGTTGGGGGCAGGATGAAGAGAACGAAGGTGACTATCTTCCCACGAAGCCATGAGCATGGGGAGCTTTCACCTCTGGGTGTATCATTAAGCCCTAGGCATGTAAGGGGGCATTCCCCCTAGCCCCAACCTGATGAAGGGTCGATCTGGCTCGATTGCCCCCTTGGCCATTCGAAGCACATATGGCTTGAGAGGTCAAGGTTGGCTATAATCTTAGAGAGTTGGACCAATCCATCAAGACTTTGAGGCCTGGCTCCTAAGAGAGATGAGGGTCCCGATCTTATTACTTAGCTACCGTTATCAATGAATATCATTGCAAAACCACTACTGAGACACTTCAAGATGCCCCAACTGGAGATTTATAATGGATCCACCAATCCGGTGGACCACCTAGAAAGCTTCAACATGCTGATGCTTATGAATCCACTAAGGGAATACTGTACCAGGCTTTCCCTTCCACTGCAAGAAAAACTATTCGATACTAGTACTCTAGCTTAAAACCAGATTCTATCTACTCTTTTGACCAATAAGTCGGTCTTTTGTTTTCCATTTTGCAAGTAGTAGAAAACTGTGCCAGAATTTTGACTCCTTGATTTGCATAAAGCAGGAGAGTGAGCCCCTGGATCTAATGTGAGCTAGTTTAATGAGGTGGCTCTAAAAGTACATAACCTGGATCATTCTATTGCCATGAGTGCTTTGAAGAATGAGCTCTGACAACGTCCTTTTCTCTTTTCTTTGGAATAGAGATCATCAGCACATTCTTTTAAAATGCTCATTAGAGCAGAGAAATATGCATGTGCCAAAGAAGGATATGACATTCATGTTCCACAAACCATTCCTCTTATTCTAATGATGCTAGGTGCTTGAATCCCATCAGTTGCTCCTTCTACTTCGATGCTAGCCCCATCGCCTGCCTCATCATCTATCTTAACACCTGAAGGGCTGGCTTTGGAGTAGGAGCCTTGATAGAAGATGGGGATTGAGGAAGAAAGAAGCATAGGAGTCGATCCGTGCATCACTGAAGGTCTCCCCCCTAGATCTAATATTATCAGAGGCCTCAAGAATGGCTGGATGCTTCATTACCTAAGAGGTTTGACCATTATACTCTTTTAAGTGTCCCTCAAACTCAAGTTTTGATGTAGGTCAGAGGGTGACTACCTGTGACAAGAAAGATATGAACAACCCCAAACCCTACAAGCATTGTTTCTATCATCATGACCATGGCTATGATACTGAAGAATGTGCATAAGTCCAAGATGAAATCGAGGAGCACATCCAACATGGATGCTTGGTAGGTTCCTCTAGAACCAGCAAGGAAGGTGCGAAGCCATGGAAGCTTCACCATGTTTACCATAACCACCTCCAAGACCAGAAGAGCTTGTCGAATGTCTTGCTTCGAGTAATGTTGGCAGTGTCATCAGTGCGATGGTTGGATGCAGCCCTAGCAAGCAAGGGAATACCGAAGAAGCAGATGAAGTTATCACTTTCACATGGGCTAACACAGGAGTTCAGTATCCACGTGATGATCCTGTGGTCATATCTTTAAATATAGCAAATTATGATGTAAACCATGTACTTGTTGATAATGGAATCTATGTGGATGTTTTCTTCTCTGATGCATTCTTGAAAATGGGCATCTCACCCTCATTATGAAAGGAGCATACATACTGTTATTGAGATTTTTTGGGGATTCGATACCGATCAAAGGGACCATTATGCTACCTATGATAGCAAGGCAAGCCCTTCGATGGTCCTTGGTGTGTCTGACCTTTATGGTCATCAAAACTCCATCAACATGAAACACCATACTTGGTCGACTAGGTCAAAATGCCCTTCGTGCAATCATTTCAACTTACAATCTACTCTTGAGATTTCTAATGGAACGAGGGATTGGGAAATTTTAAGAGAATTAGACTCTAGCAAAATGCTGCTATATGTGTCTCTCCAAACTTGGACACCTAGCACCATACCTGTTGAAGCTCTAGAATTTGTGATGAATTAATCGAAGAACGAGATGAACCTGCCAAAGATTTATTGACCGTCCAACTACATAATGGCAATTTGCAGCATATTGTCCTTATTAGCCGAAATTGGATGAACCCTTGAAACAACAACTTATAAATTTCTTATGAAAAAATATGATGTCTTTGCCTGGTCCCCTACCAACATGCCAGGTATCAATCCTCAAGTGATGGTCCATTGATTAGAAGTGGACTCTCTTCGTTGACGGGTGAAGTAGAAGAAAAGAAACTTTACCTCTGAACGATAAAGGTGATTGTTGAAGAAGTGGACAAGCTCAGCATAAGGGATTTATTAGGGAGGTCAGTTATCCCGAGTGACTAGAATTTGTAGCGCTAGTAAAGAAGACCAATAGAAATGGTGAATGTGGATCAACTCTATGGACTTTAACAAAGCACACCCAAATGATAGCTATCTACTCTCTCATATCAATCAACTCATGGATGCCACAGCAGACCATGAGCTTTTGTTGTTCATTAATACCTTCTCTAGATATAATTAAATTTGCATAGCACTGGAGGATAAAGAAAAAACTACTTTTATGACTAACTGTGGTTTATTTTGGTACATGGTAATGTCTTTTGGCTTGAATAATACAGGGATGACTTACCAGTGGCTAGTAAACAAGGTGTTCAAAGAACAAATCGACCACAATATGGAGATCTATATCGATGACATGCTTGTTAAGAGCCATGAGTTGGCTAATCATTTAGGTACTAAAGATGATGGAGAGTTATAAGACTACTAAATATCCCAATTTAAATATTAAAATAAATATTAATTAATTTATATTTATTAAAAATTGATATTTTTTATTAGTATTTTGTAGAAAAGAAGTTCATAGATTGAAAAAGCTCATTTTTGAAATCCAACGGTGCAAATGATACTCAAATTGGAGTTTAAATGAGTCAAAAATTGAAGTTTGAAGTTTATTAATCTTTGCACGAATTTTGGTACAACCAGTCCTAGGTGGACTGACCGCTTGGTACATAGAAGCCAGGCTTGGTTCATAGAAGCCATTAACCATGGTCCACGAATATGTTTCGTGGACCATCAGCCTTTCCGAGCTATTTCATCACCGGAGAAGCTATTGGAGACCTTCCCCTCGCCGTCGAGAAGCCGCCCCTGACCAAGAAATCCATTGCGCACCATCCATGGCTGGAAATACCACAAGAGATTCTTCTTGGTCCAAGTTTCTAAAATCCATCAGTCTCTACCATAATCAATCATTCTCCCCAATAGGAATGGTAACAAAATCCAAACCCATGGGTACCCGACCTAACCCAACCCGATTAGGCCGGGTAGTCAACATTTTGATAGGGTTTGGGCCAAGTTTGGGTAAAACCCAAATTCTTAACTTTGAGTTTGGACCTGGACTAGAAAATATGCACCCGACCCAAACCCAGCATAAAATATTTTAATATTTAATATATATTATATTACATATATTTTATTTTGATTGAATATGAAACTAAATACTATTGAACTAAAAATGTAGTTGAATTTTATTTGTTTATTATATGAATGATTTACATAATAGTACTTGATTTTAAAGTTGATAAAAATGAAAAAGATATTTAATATGATTCAATTAGGTTTGGACTGGGTAAACTTGAATTACCCGATACCCGATTGGCATGGGTTTGGATAAAAAAATCTAATCTTGATAGTGTTTGGACTGAGTTTGGATAGTTTATTGGATATTTGAGTTTGGGTTTGGATAGTTAAAAACTTGGCCTAAACCTGGTGCATTACCATCCCTACTCCCCATCACTGGCCATCCACCATTCGAGAACTACCCATCACCGGAGAAGTCACTAGAAAACCATCATGGCCGACCTCCACTCATCACTTATGCTACTACCTGCCAGCTATCTTTCTTCCCCAGATCCGGCCATCTTCCTCAGTTGTAGCTCACCATGCCTCCATCGTCTCTGCCCTCCATAATCGCCGTTGCAAGCCACTGACCTTCTTCCCATCTTTGTTAACCACTAAGACTACCCGTAGCCACCATCCGGTCATCTTCCTCAAGCCATGGTCGCTGCTCAATCCTCTCAATCCAAACTCACACTCATTGCCAGTTTTCTTCCCCTTCCACCACTAAGCATCGCCTTCCTTCCTGGCGGCCATCTTTCCTCCTTTGACCAATGCAAGCTATTGTCCCACCGAGAGTTCGAAGCTATCCCCCTACTCCAGCCATAGCTTCCTGCCACCATAATCACTTGCAAATGCTACTATAGAATGCCCCCAACCACCACATACCATAAACCACCGCCATCCACCCACTATCGTAGTTCATCCTGGACTAGGAGAAGCCAACAATAAAGTTTGAATCGAAGAAGGAGCTTTTGAGAATCAAGGAGTTGATTTGGAAACTGGACAAGCTTGGTTTGTTTGAGAAGGAAAGAGGTTGCCAATTGTCCCATTAGGATACACATCAGATGGCTGATATTAATTTTCATGATATTTAGCTGATTTTGATCTAGATTGACTCTGAATATGATCAGGAGAAAACTCATTATGATTTCTATAAAAGGAGTACCCCGGGTAATAGTCCAAGCATCAGTTCCAGTAATAACATTTTATTTTATTTTTCTTCTTGTAATTAGTCTAGGCTCTGAGAGAGGGAGAGGAATAAAGAAAAGAGATTCTTCAGGAAAGGAGATGTTGTGACGAAGCCCCAAATCTCCAAGAAGATTTATATAGGAGCCATGTGTGACCGAGATACAATCTATAAGGAAGTACAGGTTCCCGTACTTTAGTTTTGTATTTATTTTTATCTATACAATTAAATAAAGCTTTAAATTTTTTTTGAACTCTTTTTATTTGATTTTCTAAATTAATTATCTAGGTGGGATGGATCATGATCCTAACATGATATAGTTCATGCTCAACATAGATAATTGATTATAGGATTTTCATCCATTTATCTTGTTAGGGTCTTTTCAACTCAATCGTTGGATAGCCTATACTTGTGGGATGGTCCATGACATGATATGATATGGTTCATACTCGACAAGATAGTTTATGCTAGGGATTAGTTTGAAGGATTCCAAACCAATATGAATTTTGATTATTTAGATTAGAATAAATACATGATTTATGTTTTACCTGGAAACCTAAAAATATCTTTTTATCATATAACCTCTCAGTCTCATATTTAATTTAAATTGATTAGTTTTTGATATGGCTGTATCCGTTGACGTGGAGTCCATTTGGATGCTAGCTGTCAGCAGCAGTTGGAGGTGCCACCTAAGCCTAGCGCCCGAGCAAGGAGCCGAAGTGAGTCCCCTATCGAGGTCAGCTCATGGCTGAGGTCGAGCTCAAGCTGCCACCAAGCGAAGGAGGGAAGGTAACAAAGATTCAAATCATGACGAAAAAGAGAGTTGCCTTCATCGAGATCCCACCGCTAAGATAGTACGACTGATAGGCGATAGCCCGCCGCTTGAGGCCCATGGAGGGGGGCACCTTGTCGGAGCACCAGGGCCTCCCCCCAGGCCCCAGTTTACACCAATCAGGAAGGAACATCCCCTTCAAGGTGCGGCGCTCCCCAGTCTACCGTCTGCACTACCCACAAGTAGAAGGCCGTGCTAGAGGATTCAAACCCTAGGATGGCTGCCCGCATGCCAATGCTCTACCAGGTTTCCAAAACATGGTGCCCAACCAGAACACCAGAGCCAGCAACCTGACTCCCCACCTCAAAGGGGAAATGGGAGCTCATGCGCAGTTCCCGTGTGCTGCCATATGTCACCCCTAGGGACTTCCCCGAAAGGGGAACATCTAGAAAGCAAGCAAGAGATCACACACGGCCTCTCCATAACAAACTAAAAAGGGGCCTTCGAACGAAAGGAGAGAACAAGAGGCAAAAACCAGCAAGGGGTAAGGGAGGTAATCATTGGCACACAGAAGGGGAGAGCAAGCCAAACGCAATGCTCTGTAGGCTACCGGGGAATTTGTTGAAAGAATCCCATGGACACAGCCAATCCTGCTTTAGCGCTCCTCTGCTAACACCCTATACTCACTTTCTTTTCTCAAAAGCAAGACCCCCGAATATGGAAACCTCATTGGGATCCACCGAGGGGGATCTGTTTCCCTGGATCGCCCACTAACTTAATCGTCGGAGTGCCCCTGTCGGAATCCCCAGCTCGGGTCTCTTTCTTTTTTGCAGTGGTCCGGGAACATGTGCAGCATCCCAGGTGAGGGGGGTGATGCCCGACACCGCACCGAAGCTACAAGCCATGACGGTCCAAGCGACAACAGATTGGCACGCCAGGAAGAGGGAGGATGCTGAAATGCCAGTCAAACTAGTTCCCTCGCCACAAAATAGTTCCACTTGAGGCATGGTGGTGACACGTGCACAGGAAGCCTTCGCCAGCCATGTGGAGGGCCCTCCTTCTCACGGAGGCCCATGCAGCCTAAAGGGGGAGCTCCCCGCTCCACCATAACCACCTTTGATGGATGTCCGACCCACCGCACTCGCCCAGCAGATGCAAGTGCTATCCACGATGGTGTGGCAGTTACAACACCAACAATGGTCCCCGACTACCCAAGCGAAGCCAGGGACCTCTACGACTCAAGTCGTCACCCCTCGTGGCGGTCTATATTTCTTTTAAGAAAGGCCTTCGCAGTCGTGGGCCATGACTAAACCCCGGGGTAGCCTCTGGGCCCCGGTGAAGCGATAGAGGAGCAGGTCGATCGATTAGGAAAGCTAGTCCCTAGGCTTAAAGCGTGCCTCCCGCAGGCACCGTAGATGCTGCTAGAGCAAGGCCCCCCATCGCGACCCTCCTCAGCATTTGCCTCTATCCTCTGTAGCAGCCTCAACAGAAGACACCGCTGATGAGGCTATCAGGCGTGTGCTCGAGAAGCACCTGGAGTAACAAGAGTGTAGGCTAGCAGAGCTGTCACGCCAGTTTGCCAACATGCAAGGCTCCTCCACAGAGCCGGTGGGCTATGACACCCATCCTCCTTTCTCCCGAGAGATCCAAGAGGGACCGATCCCAAGTCGGTTCCACATGCCTCAGGTGGATCCCTACGATGGGACCACCGACCCCTTGGACCACCTAGGGAGTTACAAGGCTCTCATGGGGGTCCAGGGAATAACAGATGCCCTCCTTTGTATAGCCTTCCCTTATACCCTACAAAAGGCCGCTCGAGTCTGATTTACCGACCTCGAGCCCGAAAGCATCAGTTCCTTCGTAGAGCTGGAAAGAAGGTTTGTAGCACACTTTGATGCCTGTTGAAAGGTGCTGCAAGAAGTCGATAACCTTTTCTCCATCAGGCAGTAGGACCACGATCCCTTGCGAGACTATGTGGCTCGCTTCAAGGTTGTCGTATTGAAGATCTATAACCTGGATGAGCCTATCACCATGATGGCAATTAAGAGAGGGCTCCAAACTTTCCGCTTGACTTACTCCCTAGACAAGAAGCCGCCGAGGATGTACTCTAACCTCCTCCGCGTTCATAAGTATGCTCGCACTAAGGACGCAGACCGCACGAGAAGAGAGCTGGATGGGATGCCCTTGAAGAGACAAGCTCCGGGGGAGGCTCCAGAGGCACACAGGCCCGGGCTGAACCCTAGTTTCCGAGCGAGGCCCAAGCCAAAGAGCAGTCCCATTTCGTATACACCCCTCTCCTCGCTCCGAGGTCAAAGATCCTCATGGAGATTGAGGGTGAGCGCTACCTATGCCAGCCTCCACCACTTGGGTCGTCCAGTGGCCATGACAAGACAAAATACTGTTTGTTCCATCACGACCACGACACCAAGGACTACCGCCACATCAAAAGATAGATCAAAGATCTGATAAGGAGGGGCTACCTCGAAAAGTTCATGGGGGGCAAGACCCCTACAGAGCCTCAAGCGCTCATGGCTCTTCCTCCTGCCCCTTCAATTGACAACTGGACCACCAAGAGGCTCATGGGCATGATGTGTTAGGGGGCAAGCTCTCCTTAGATTGGGAAGGCACCTACGGAGTAGTCGAGCTCCATCCACCTGGAGCCTACCACCTCACCGAGATCGTCGATGAAAGTCTAAGGGATTACCTTTAAAAATGTAAGGCTCCTCCCTTTTAATAAAAGTTTCCTTTCAGTGCAATGTTGTCTTTGCCGTGTAAGAAAACCATCGCCCAACCCTGGGCCTGGTGATTCAAGCTGGTAAACTCCTGAAGCCCCACAATTGTCATCATGCTCACAGTTCGGAGATGTCAGCAGGACTCCCTAGAAGTCCCACCATCTACCGCTTGATGCACAGCCCGGTACCTCAAGTCGGGAAACTACTGGAGTCCCGCACTTGTCGACGTGCTCATAGTCCGGAGATGTTGGCGGGACTCCCCAAAAGTCCTGTCATCTACCACCTGACTCATACCTCAGCACCTCAAGCCAGGAAACTCCTGAAGCCCTGCAACTATCGCCGTGCTCACAGTCTAGAGATTTCAGCGGTACTCTCCAAAAGTCCCACCATCTATCACCTGACTTACAGCCCGGTACCTCAAGCCAAGAAACTCTTGAAGCCCCGCACCTGTCGCCATGCTCACAGTCTGGAGATGTCAGCGGGACTCCCCAGAAGTCCCACCATCTACCACCTGACTCACAGCCTGGCATCTCAAGCTAGGAAACTCCTGAAGCCTCGCACCTGTCATCGTGCTCACAGTTCGGAGATGTCAGCAGGACTCCCTAGAAGTCCCACCATTTATTGCCTGACTCACAGCTCGGCACCTCAAGCTGGTAAACTCTTGAAGCCCTGCACCTGTCGCCGTGCTCACAGTTTGGAGATGTCAATAGGACTCCCTAGAAGTCTCACCATTTACCGTCTAACTCACAGCCCGGCACCTCAAGCCGGGAAACTCTTGAAGCCTCACAATTGTCACCATGCACATAGTCTAGAGTTGTCAGCAGGACTCCCCAGAAGTCTCGCCATCTACCGCCTGACTCATAGCCCGGTACCTCAAGCGAGGAAACTCCTGAAGTCTCATACCTATCGTCGTGCTCACAGTCCGGAGATGTCAACGGGACTCCCCATAAGTCCAGCCATCTACCGCTTGACTCACAGCCTTGCACCTCAAGCCGGGAAACTCTTGATGCCCCGCAACTATCATCATGCTCACAGTCCAGAGATATCAGCGGGACTCCCTAGAAGTCCTGCCATCTACCACCTGACTCACAGCCCTTTACCTCAAGCCGGGAAACTCCTGAAGCCCTGCACCTGTCACCGTGCCCACAGTCTAGAGATGTCAGCGAGACTCCCTAGAAGTCCCGCCATCTATCGCCTAACTCACAGCCTGGCACCTTAAGCCGAGAAACTCCTAAAGCCCCGTAACTAACACCGTGCTCACAATCCGAAGATGTCAGCTGGACTTCCCAGAAATCCCGCCATCTATCGCCTGACTCACAACTCGACACCTCAAGCTAGGAAACTTCTGAAGCCCCACACATGTCGCTGTGCTCACAGTCCGGAGATGTCAACGAGACTCCCCAAAAGTCCCGCCATCTATCGCCTAACTCATAACCCGACACCTCAAGCCGGGAAACTCTTGAAGCCTCGCACCTATCACCGTGCTCACAGTCCGGAGATGTCAGTGAGACTTCCCATAAGTCCTTCCATCTACACCTGACTCATAGCCGGCACCTCAAGCCGGAAACTCCGAAGCCCCGTAACTGTCGCCGTGTTCACAGTCCGGAGATGTCAATGGACTCCCTAGAAGTCCCGCCATCTACCGCTTGACTCACAGCCTGGCACCTCAACCTGAAAAACTCCTGAAGCCCCGCACCTATTGCCGTGCTCACAGTCCGGAGATGTCAGCGGGACTCCCCTAAAGTTCCACCATCTATCACCTGACTCACCGCCCGGCACCTTAAGTCTAGAAACTCCTGAAGCCCGGCACCTAAGCTTGAAAACTCCTGAAGCCCGACATCCTAAGCCTGGAAACTCTTGAAGCCCGATAGCTAAGCCTCGAAACTCCTGAAGCCTAGCAGCTAAGCCCGAAAACTCCTGAAGCCCGACACCTAAGCTCGAAAACTCCTGAAGCCTGGCACCTAAGACTGAAAACTCCTGAAGCCCTGCACCCTAAACCCAGAAACTCCAAAAGCCCGGCATCTAAGATCGAAAACTCCTAAAGCCCGGCATTCTAAGCCCGAAAACTCCTGAAGCCCGGTACCCTAAGCCTAGAAACTCCTGAAGCCCGGTACCCTAAGCCCAGAAACTCCTGAAGCTGGCACATAAGCCCAAAAACTCCTGAAGCCCGGCACCCAAAGCCCGGAAACTCCAAGAAACCCGGCCCCAAAGTCCAGAAGCTCCAAGAAGCCCAGCCACTAAGCCCGGAAACTCCTGAAGCCCAGAAACTTCAAGAAGCCCGGCCACTAAGCATGGAAACTCTCGAAGCCCTGCACCTAAGCCCGGAGACTCCTGAAGCCCGGCGCTCAAGCTTGGGAGCTCATGAAGCCCAACGCTCAGAGATAAACAATTTCATCGCCTAGCTTATAGTCTGGAGATGTCAACTGGGAACTCCAAGAAAATCCCACCATCTACTGTTTGACCCATAGTCGGGCAACACAAAAAGAAAGAAGAAGAACAATAGCCATCAAAAAGAAAATGCTTCATTGATTGAAATTTCCTGTACATCCCTTATGAGGCCCCCCAACAAATCGGAGGCCCTCCTTGATTTACAAAATAAAAGAAAAAAAGAGAGAAGAAAAGAAGGGCAGGTTTCGGAAGGAGATCGGATCCTATATCTTAGCAAGCTCCTTCCCGGGGTGGCGGATAGGTGCATCAGCATCCCCTTGGGCCTTCGCGGTCCCCATCGGCAAGACGTCCTCAGTGACAGGGGCAGGCTCACCTTAGCCATGGCAGTAGCAGTCGTAGCTCCCCTTGAGTCTCCACCAAGGCTGCCCGGGACCATGATCTCGTCCAGCCTTAGCCTTGGGAAGTGATAGGCCACCAAGGATTTGCAGACTCCGAATCCTTTGACGAAGGAATCCGTGGCCGCCTATCGAACTTCATCGGCAAACTCCACCGAGGCCCTGAATCTGGGCACTGCCTCGGTGGCCTCCTTCTTGGCGGCCTCCATCAGAGCCACCACCCCAGCAGCTTTCTCCTCGGTTGCCAACAGTCGAGCCTGCGCCACCTCCAGCCGCGCCTGGAGGCCACTCATCAGCTCTTCCACCCAGGCAGTGTCGGCCTTGAGCTCCTCCACCCGGTGGGAAGCCCGATCCCTTCCTCTGCCTAAGGACGCTTCGAGGTCCCTGACCCAATTCTCGGCATCGACTACTTCGGCCTAGAGTATCTTATTCTTCTCCTCCAAGGCTTGGGCCCTGTCAGCTTGCTCCTAGGCCTCAGCTGCCAGCGACATCCTTTCCCACTCCCACAGGGTGTAGTAGTCATGAACAAGAAGAATGTCAGTCTCGATCTGTACCATCAAAGATGTCAGTCATGGCAATTAGACTGAAGCAATAGAAAGGCAGAAGACTACTGTGAAGAGGAGGAGAAGAGTGCCAAGAAGGACCTCCGCCAACATCCTGCCTCACCTTTCGCGACGGTCACGTGACTGAACCGCAAACTCCATCATGCGCTCTGCAAGCACAAGATCCTGTGTGACCACCAAATTTGTTCTCACCCTAAGTGCTGCCCTTAGAACAGCGGCCTTCCTCGGTGCTAAGGGTGCCGCCGCGTTCGGGGGAGCTGCCTTCAAAGGCATCTCATCTGACAGTGGGGAGCTCGTCACCGTAGGCGATGGCGTTGGTGATGGTTGCTCCACCACCCCTTCTCCCTCTGCATCTACCTCGATGACTGTAGGAAGGTGCACCGCAATCGCTGCAGCCGACCTGGCCAGCATGCCCGTGCTGGGTTCTCAGGCCAGAAGCTGGGCTTGCTGTTCCGAAGGCCTAGGGGCTGGCTCGACCGTTTGCCCCGCAGGTGGATATCTTTTTTTTTCTTTTTTGTTTTTCCTGTTGGGACTTGCTGTTAGTTGCTTCATGTGATAAAAACTAACAAGCCATCTAAGTCATAATGCTGGCAAGCCATACTTTATAAGATTTCATGTAACATGGGAAGAAAGCTATTCAAATTTTGATCCCTTTCTTATTTTGATAAGTTTCATACATTTCATAAATTTTATTTTTTTGTAAATAGATGAGCATGGTAGGGAGTTGGGTTAGGTGGAGTTCTATAGGATGACCCATACTCATCGAGATAACAATTTTATTGGTAAGGATGCGAGAGATATATTTGTATGTATTAAATCATTTGGTACGATAATTTTTAGTTTTATTTTAAAATGAATATTAACATATATTTTTTCTTGAAAATAGGAAAGCTTCATTGTTTATAGCAGAGTGTGTCAGTGAGTCGTTAGCATCCATGGAGGCTAGTTATGTCGAGACCTAGGTGATGATAGAGTTGTTAGGATCGGATAGTTATAGTCCGGTGAGAGGTTATGGAGTTGGAGTCACCCTTATTCAGTTGTTTGACACGAGCCGATACACTCAGACTGCTAGAAATAATTCTAGCAGTGCAGATATCCATAGGGTCAAGGCTAAGATGGAAGCGATGAGGCAAGATTATGATGTAGTGATATACTCCATTAGGACTCAGATTGATCAGCTGACATCCATGATATAGTCATTTGTAGGCTCTTCTAGGATATATATGTATATATTTTCACTATATCTATGTTTTCACATGGGCATTTATTTACATTATTTTTGTATTCTCAGCTATGCATTTTTGTAGGCTCTTGATAATTCCAGCAATCATAGGGATGATGACGACCATGCTCTTACAGGCCAGTAATTGCTTGTTGTATCTTTTTTTTAAGCTTTGTATATATATTTTTTTACTTTTTGCCTTCTGCTATGGGTTTTATATAATAAACGTTATGAACAATGTAATCATATTTTTTTCTTAGCAAATAGATTAAATGCTGTTTAAATGTTAGCTTTATATTATAGATTTTTTATTTTAATTGCTTATACATGTTTATATATTTCTAATAGGTGGAGTTATATATTTAAATTTTAGATAGATTATATATTAATATACTATAAAATGGGTTTTGGAGTTTTTTTAAAAATGTATTGGTAAATTGGATTTTACCGATGCTTTAAAGCACCGATAAATTGATTTTTCTGGATACTTTTTAGCATCGATATATTGGACTTTGCCAATATTTTTAAGTAATTTTTTTTTTTGCTTTTATCGATGATTTTTAGTAGTTGGTTAATTGGCTTTTGCCTATGTTCTTTTGTGTTGGTAAAATTTTAAAATATTTTTTTTCATACTTCACTTTTCAATTTTCTTTTATGCTTTGCAAAAGCTTCGAAAAATTATTTTACAATATTTGAAAGTGCGCAAAATAATTAACTTTAGTCTAGGTAATTCTCAAATATACTGTAATGTATTTTATCAAAACTTTGTCAAACCGCCAGCCAAATAAAATAATCGCTACTCTTTCCAAATTCCAATTCGATCTCTCTGCAATCTCCCCAAGTGCCTCTCTCCCTTCCCGTAGGCGAGCCCCAAATCCAGCGGCACCAGCATCGACAAATGGCATGATGTGTAGGCGTGCGTGATACTTTTCCTCTTGCGGAAAAGGGAAAAAAATAAGATATGCATGATACTTCTTCTCTTCTGGCGGAACGCGGAAAAAGATATAACGCACGCATGATTCCTTTTTCTCCAAAATTAGTTTTTATAATGGAGTAACAAAAAAATCTCTTTTCAAATACCTCATTTGTTCCAGCTATACTTCAAACTCTCCCTTTTCTCTTGTATTTCGTTTTGGATGGCTAAGAAAATCAAAAAGATTAGAAAGACATTGGATCTTGCATTTCGCTTTGGATGGCTAAGAGAATCAAAAAGATTAGAAAGAGATTGCAGCCAAGGGATTCAAGTTTTATTTGAGAGAGGGGTCAATCTCAAATAGGTGGGCGGTAATTAGCCATCGGGTGTTAGATGAGTGTGAGGTATAGGGAAGTGATGGGGGCATGAAGAAATTGATTACCGGTAGTACAAGAAAGTCATCGGAGTTTCTATCGTAGGTTTGGAAGGTCTCGACAGAAGAGATGGGTGAGTGGCATTTCTTTATTTTGTTACTATCGTAGGAATGGAAGGTCTCGGCAGATAAGTGGCATTTCTTTATTTTGTTATTTGTGAAATGACTTAATTCTGAAAAAGTTATACATTCCTAGCAGATAGTTCTTTGGATGTCAGACGGTGGTATTCCAAATTCATAGTATGATGAATAAACTGACAAAATTAAATTGCTTATGTCAAGTTGACAGATTATACATAACATACATGCATTTTGGTTATGCATTTCTAAAAATGTTTTTGAAGTAAATTGTTAATTTACAAGCCGGAAATAGGATAGGTCTAAGATTCTCTGCTTGTTCTTTGTGCATCGTCATCCTTTGCTCCATTTGTAAGATACTTCGATCTTGAAACTTCTAGCTTTCTTTTTTCATACCTAGTTTTCTTTCCTCGCATTTTAATTTATCATTTGTTCTTCATCTGTTACAAATACACTTTGATCTTTAAAAAAAGCTGGATGTCTTCTTATACCTTCTTTAACATCGAAAAGAAAAGCATTGGAAATATTACTTGATCTATTAGAATGAGCCATTTATTTATGACATTTCAAAAAGTGCTTTAAGATGAAAGGAAACCTTGAGAAATATTAATGCCAAATATTCTCTTCTAATATGGTTTAGTGCATGATTGTTATTAATTGTATTTCTTGATAAACTTATCGAGAAATTTTTGTGTAAGTTCCATTTTCAAACATGAACTCTATTCTACTATAGTAGACAAGAAGTTCATGTAAAATTTAAAAATTTTTCTCAAATAAAAAGTAAGCTAACATTAGTGATGCTGACCCTTCTGGAAAAAAAAATCTTTCTTTCCGATGGTTTGCTAGCTTTTACCATTTTGGCTTGTGGTATAACATCTTTGAACATGATATTTTCTAGAATCCAAAGTTTATTAGATTCACTTTTTTAAATTATAAGTTGCTTTTATTCCCAAGATTCGTGTACTTGAGTGCAAAGTCAAAAAAATCTTTTACTCAATTTCTATAGTCAAGTACATTTAAATCACAGTGTGGTAGCCTCAAGTATATTAAATGATCTACATATTTTATGCATACATTTTAAATCACCATCTCTCTATTTTATTATAACTTTTTAGGTACCATCATACATGTACTTCTGATGGAAAGTCGCTTCACCAAATAATACTTAGATTATCATTGGAATGACATAAACAAAGTGATACATTCTATCAGATGTATAAAAAAAAATGGCACCCTAGTCAATGTGATCAATGTCCAAGAGCATACCACAAAGGTACATATCTTTCATGTCTTTGTTGAAAAATTTTATAAGTGCATTTATATTTGATTAATGTGTATGTATGTATCATTTATTTTTTGTATTCTTGGTTTTCCACAAAAAATCTTTATTCTAGATATTCTCACACAAGTTATATTTTGAACTTATTCCAAATTTAGTTACCTTAATACATTGTAAAAGAGTTCTACACATTTAGCACAATTTTTGGTATTTGTTGTCGGCAATTTTTATAGATCTGAAATGGCATTTGGACACTAGAAATTTGTCAGATTTATATATTTTTCATTGGTTATTCCTGTAATATCATTATTATCTAGTCAACAAGTCAGTTATCTTTTCATGTAGATTGTGTGTGTGATGTTACATAAACCAAATGTTGGACACGACAAGCTTCTTATCATGATCTTATCTTTGGTTCATGACATGCAAATTTATGTTGTGCTGTAGTGAAACCTAGGACACGTTGACATGGAAAGTCACAAAAGCATAGCAAACGGATGGTTTCAACTTTCAAGATGCATGCTTGTATGTTTACAAGATTATATTTTATTTGTTAAAACTGATCTAGGTAGCTATAAAGTGACACTACTGCTAATCCAATGCTACCACTGCAGTGACTATTGTAATCATCATTTTATTATCAATAAATTTTGAAGAACATATATACCATTCCGTTTAGAATATCTGTACCATGAGTTAACAATTATAACTAAGCATTGATGAGAACCTATTTAGCAATAATATGACTTCTAAGGAGTAGCTTCAAGAAATATTACTTATAGTGAGCACATGCTCTTTTGTATTACTGCTCAACGATCTATGATAAGGTGGCATCCAATGATTTTAGGAGCAACATGCCTATATGTCAACAATTTAATCTGATTATGTCTTCTATGTAGGTCATTAGACAATACCAATAGATATCCTAAACCATGGAATCCAACCTTGCACTATTTTGATGGGTCAATTAGGATTTATCATGGGACACACAATATTGCATATGATCTTAGGTAGTATCTTGCATTGCGATGCCCAATACATGCTGCCCCATCGACAATCATGTTTTGACCTCTCTGCTAGATTATGCAACATCCCATTAATTGCTCCATCTGCTTTGGCACCAACCCTGCGACCTTTATCATCATCTATCCCAACACCCGAAGGGCCAGCCTTGGAGCAGGGGCCTGATCGAAGAAGGGGGATCGAGGAAGGAAGAAGCATAGGAGTTGGTTTCTGCATCGCCGAAGGTCTCCCCCTGGGTCTAATATTATGAAAGGCCTCAGCAATGGCTGGATGCTTCATTACCTAAGAGGTTTGACCATTATACTCTTTTATCCCTCAAACTCAAGTCTTGATGTAGGTTAGAGGTTAGCTACTTGCAGCAAGAAAGATACGGATGACCCCAAAGCGATGCAACCTCTACAAATATTGTCTCTATCATTATGATCTTGGCCACAATACTGAAAAATGTGCATCGCTTTGGGATGAAATCGAGGAGCTCATCCAACATGGATACTTGGATAGGTTCCTCTGGAAATTATTTGCTAGTGTTCTAAAAATTAGATTTAATAAGCAACTAGTATTTGCTTGCTAAAATGCAATTCATGCTTTGTGACTATTGAAATCTTACCTTTGATTATGGGTGCAAAGTGGCTCAATTGGATTACTCATGGTGTTGTAGGTTTGCAGTTAACTTGACGTTGAACTTCAAAATTTAAAGTTTTCTTCTTTTTGGCATTTTCTAATATTTTAAAATAGTTTCAAGTAGTTGGTTGGAGATGACCATGTTTCGAAATATAGGAGTGATGAGGGAGCCTCCTCTACTTATATTTCTCTTTACCATATGTTAATCTTGGGTGCATGGATTGCTGAACTTAAACTAATTCTGGATGGAACTTTGCCACAAGTTAATCATATATTCCTCTACTTATATTCCTCTTACCGGATTTTCTCCATCCTTTGTAATGCATCGACTACTTGGTTATTTTCCTATGGAAAAATCAACTTTCTTTCAAAGTAGTATCTGATCGTTTCTGCTTGTTTTGGTTTGGAGCATTAGGATTGAACTTATGCTAGTCCTACATGGATTGCTCAATACTCATGGACAGCATTAGCCATAAAAAGTGGTCATAGATTTGTCATTTTTAAGGACAAAATGAAGATATTAAGTCACAACATAGACTGGGCTTTTGCTCTTCTTTCTCAGGTTGATATCTTTTTTTTCCTTTTCTTTTTTGTTTTTCCTGTTGGGTCTTGCTATTGGTTGCTTTATGCGATAGAAACTAACAAACCATCTAAGTCATAATGCTGACAAGCCATACTTCATAAGATTTTATGTAGCATGGAAAGAAAGCTATTAAATCTTGTTCCCTTTCTTATTTTGATAAGTTTCATATATTTTATAAAATTTATTTTTTTCATTAAATAGATGAGCATGTAGGAAGTCGGGTCAAGTGGAGTTCTATAGGATGACTCATACTCATCGAGATGGCAATTTTGTTAGTGAGGATGTGAGAGATATATTTATATGCATTGAATCATTTGGTAGATAATTTTTAGTTTTGTTTTCAAATGTAATAATAACATATATTTTTTTTTGAAAATAGGAAAGCTTCATCGCTTGTAGCAGAGCATGTTGGTGAGTCATCAGCATCTATAGAGGCTAGTCACGTCGAGGCCCAGGTGATGACAGAGTTACTAGGATCGGACAGTTATGGTCAGGTGATGGGTTATGGAGTTGGAATTATCCCTACTCAGTTGTTTGACATAAGCTGATACACTTAGATTGCTAAAAAGAGTTCTAGCAGTGCAGATATCCGTAGGATCGAAGCACAAATGGAGGCAATGAGGCAGGATTATGATGCAGTGATACACTCCATGAGGGCTCGGATTGATCAGCTGACATTCATGATACAGGCATTTGTGGGCTTTTCTAGGATATATATATCTTCACTATATCAATATTTTCATATAGAAATTTATTTACATTATTTTTTATTCTTAACTATGCATTATTGTAGGCTCCTGATAGTTCCGGCAATTGTAAGGATACTGACGACCATGTTCCTACATATCACTAATAGACTAATATATCTTTTTTAAGCTTTGGTTATATAATTTTTGTACTTTTTTGCCTTTTGCTATGGATTTTATATAATGAACGTTATGAATAATGTAATCAGAATTTTCTATCGGCATATATGTTAAATGATGTTTAAATGTCAGCTTTATATTATAAATTTTTTATTTTAATTGTTTATACATATTTATATATTTTTATAGTTGGAGTTATATATTTAAATTTTAGATAGATTATGTTCTAATATACTATAAAATCAGTTTTGGATATTTTCAAAAATTAAAAATCAAGAATTTATCATTGCTTTAAAGCATCGGTAAATTGGATTTTACCAATGTTTCAAAGTGTTGGCAAATTAATTTTTTTTGATACTTTTTGGTATAAGTATATTGGGCCTTGTCAATACTTTTTAGTAAAAATATTTTTTTTTGACTTTTATCAATGTTTTTTAGCTGCCGTAAATTAGCTTTTGCCCACGTTCTTTAATGTTGGTAAAGTTTAAAAATATTTCTTTCTGCAAGTCACTCATAGATGTTATTTTATACTTGTAAAAGCATCAGGAATTTATTTTACAATATTTAAAAGTATTTAAAATAATTTATTTTAGCATTAGTAGTTCTCAAATATACTGTAGTATGTTGATCTCGTGACGGAACATTTAGCCCATCTTCATCGAAGCCGGAATAATTTCAAACTTTATCAAATCGCCGACCAAATAAAATAATCACCACTCTTTTCAAATTCCAATTCGATCCTCTGTAACCTCCCCGAATGTCTCTCTCCCTTTTGGTAGACGAGCACTTCCGGATGCGTAACCGTCAATCCAACATTACCCCTTGTATTCACTAGGCCTCAAATCCATCAACAGATGGCATGGGTGAATGTTTTGGAATTCAATGATGAGTAGGGCATGCATCATACTTCTTCTCTTTAGGCACAAAAAAAAAAAAAAAAAAAAAAAAGGAAAAAGTAACAAAAAAAATATCTTTTATAATGATCAGGGCATGCATGATGTTTTTTTTTGAACATGAAAAAAAAGAGAAGAGAAAAAGTAAGAAAAAGAAATATATCTTTCATGATGGAGTAAAAAAAAAAACACACTTCAAATCCGTCGTTTGTTCCAGCGACTCTTCTCACCTTCCCTTCTTCTTGCATTTTGCTTTTAGATGGCTAAGAAAATCAAGAAAATTAGGAAGACATCGAATGAGATTGTAGCAGGAGATTCAAGTGTCATCGGATGAGATTGTAGCCAGGAAATTTAAGTTTCATTTGAGAGAGGCCTGTCTCATAATCTACTCCAAAGTAATCGGGTAGAGGGCACAGACATTGTCTAAACTTCTGACTAAAATCAAGAAGTCATAATCTACTTTAAAATGATCGGGTAGAGGGCACATGCATTGCCCAAACTATAAGAAACAAGGCTTCAATGATGGGTTTTTTCGTTACTGAAGACTAAGAATCCGCATTGATAGTTTTTGTGACTGAAAAATCCATCACTTAAGCCCTAGTCACAAAAAAAATTATGATGGAAATTTTTGTCATAGTTTTGTAATGGAAATTTCTATCACTAATTCCTTCATAAATAGTAATCGAAATCCATAACAAATCCATCATATATTGGGATGAATTTGTGATAAATTTGTAATGGAATATTGTAATAGATTTGTGATGACTATTTCTATCACAAGTTTTATCATAAATAGTAATTGATATGCAGAACAAAATCCATTACAAGTTGGGATGAATTTGCGACAGATTTGTGATGCATTTTGTGATAGATTTAAGATGGATTAGTGATAGAATTTTGTGACAGATTCATAATGGATTTTTTATCACAAATTTTTATTGCAAATTTGTCACAAAATACATTCTTTCGATGATCTAGTGCAAATCTATTGTAAATATATTACAAATTCTATCAAATTTTCAATCATAAAATTTTGTCACAAATCTATTACAAATTCCATCAAAATTTTACTATAATTTTTTATAAAAATTATATTATTCCTAAAAGACAATAAATATAAAGCAAATTTTAATTCATAATAATTTCATTCATCCATGACATGTTGGCTTTATCAAGAGCTACAAATATCAAGATAAAAATTAATATCTTATAGTATCAAAATATTATATCAAGTTTTATTAAAGTCTTATAATAAAATAATCTAGAATTCAAAATAAGTTTTCACGCATCTGGATGATCTTGATCAAGTTGAGAGACATGTGGTGATTTACTTTCGATATCATAGCACAATTGCTTCTATCATTTCTTCCTTCATCTAAACCATCTCTTGCTGCACCTTCTAGCATATCTTATGCTACATCTCCTGGCATATCTTCTCTTGTAAGTACTGAATTTGCTTCTCAGTATAATATTGAGATAAAGAAAAGGGATATCCTAATGTTGGTGAATAGGAATTGCTGCTAGATTCCAATAATAGCTTAGGATTTTTTCTAGATCCAAACTCATATAATTTTTCCTTATTTGACATCCCTGTTGCTTGGACCCATGCATTTGAATCAAACGTGGGTTGGGATGAGATATCTGAGCCATACTTAATAGCGAGAGTGGCAAAATATTCTTCCTAAAAGTATTAGAAATACACTAACTTAGCTTTTCTTGAAATATATTGATAATAATAAATTTATCATTAAGTAGAATAAGTAAACTTACCAAAACTCTTTTGCACTTATCTACAAATTCACCTGAACTTCTCTTTTATTTTTGAGTTCGCTCAAATGTCTCAAGTTACATTAGTGGCCTAACTAACTCAATAGCCTACAAAGGAGCGATAATGAAATTATGAGAAAGAACATTTAAATAAACAAATAATAGAATAATAAATTCTCTAAAGTAAAGAAAGTATATTTTAATATACCATTCTTTTTTTTTATGTATAGAAAATGTGATGGAACCACCTGTATATTTGGTGATTCCACAATCTTTCTCTATCATCCGATTTTTATGTGCAATTTCAGATTTATCCTTCTATTTTGGAGAATTCTATATATCAACCAACCTTTTCCAAATATCTAGTGCAATCTAAATAGATCCATGACCTTTGGTCTCAAGAATATCTTCTTTATCTCTAGCTTTCTCTAAGGTATCCTTCCTTACCTAATTAAATTTACTAAAAAATCACGGCTTAAAAATCTGCTCCCATACATGCTTAACCTTAGAAGTCTAGCCCTCAGGCCGTGTGTATTTCTTCTAACAAAACTCAAAAAGATTTAACTTAAAAAAGTTACCATTCAAGAAACTATATAATTATTTTTTATTTTAATCTAAATTGATTAAGTAATTTATTATTTCATGAAATTCTGAGAGAACCTCCCCTAAAACATGAACATCCATCAAATTTTAAATCTATATTATAATTTAACATAACACTCCCAAATTGATTTCTCAAATATAATACAACTCTGCCAACCCGAAAATTACACATTCATATCCCAAAGATTACATATAGACATTCACTTCATATGAATCATTTTAAAAATACATATTATTACCTGAATAGGTCACGAGTCTCCATTCACATCATCAATTATTTTTTCCAAGATTGTGAGAAATACTACTTCATCATCACAACAATGGCATGAGTCAGCAAAGGATCAACAAAACTATAAAAAATCAAGTAAATTATGAAATATAGATTAGAAAACATAAATTTATACATTAATACAATATACACACTATATATGTTTAACTAAATTTTCAATAACCTTACATTCACTATTTCTATTGGTTATCAGTTTGCAAGATTGATAGGTATGTTGGTCCCATGATTCATCCCTCTTGTCCTAGATAAGATCGATGAAACATTATTACTATCAACATGTTCCCTATGTTGATATTGGAAAATGGTTGTCTCTGATGAGTTTGAAGACCTCTTTTCATGTCCTCCTCGTGATTCGGAACCCATCATTCTATCCCTTAATGAGTTTCATCTACTAGCACCATCTCTAACCATGGTACCTGCAATCAAAAATAAAAATATAATATGTGGTTTTTCATTTTTTCTTAAAGTCTAAAATACTTAGTTATGTACATGAAGAGATAATATTTATTAAAATATAGTAAACTTCTTCATAATGAAATAATGCGGCATTCAATAAAAGTCAAAGCACCAGTTATAATATATAGTAGCCAAAATAGCAAATAAACAAAACATATTCTAGACAGAAGCTATATACGAGCAATATAAATTAAATACAAGACAATCATAATCCAAATCCTAAACAGGGTTTACAAAAAATTTACAAGAAAAGCATAAATATGTCAGTCATGCATGTCATCATTAGTGCTAAAAAATTGATCCTAGTCTTTTTCAAGCTCATCTTCAAACTCAAGTTCTTCTTCTTCTTCCTCTATATGTTGTGCCAAATCATGCTCTTCCTCTTCATCTACAATATCAACATGAACCCCATCAATGAGAATATTTGGGCTATCAAGGTCAATTATTGGTATAACTGACTTTGGACTAGATATCTCATCTTCTTGTTAAATCGCTTCAACTATAGGAATTATATTTTGATCTTGTATTTCACATAAAGGAAGATCAACTTTGCTCCTAGATCAGGTTTTGTACACTGCCCACCAATCTCTCCTCTTTTTATTTCTTGACAAGTAACTCATGCAATACACTTATTGAGCCTGTTGGACCAACACAAATGGCTTATTTGTGGATAGTCTAGATTTGTATTTAATTTTGATTAGACCATGACGAGGATGCACTCTCAACCCCTTTTCTTCACTATACCAACAATATTTGACTAAGACAACCTTATTTCCAATACCAAAATACTTCTGCTCTAATATCTCAACTAAAATACTAGAATAGTTACGTTCATAGTTATTATAGCAACTTTCTTTCACACAAATACCACTATTCATTCTATCTTTCCCTTGCCCAAGTTGTATGTGAAAGTTGAAGCCATTCGTGAAATACCCTTCATAGCATTTTGCCATACATAAAGGGTCTTGCACTATTTGCATGATGTGGCTATCTACTTGGTTCCTTTCTTCTATCACCTATTAGTGAAAACAATGATTAGCACATATATTATCACCATACAAGAAGAAAAGAAAATTGAAAATATTTTGAACTTACAAATTGCCTCAACCAATCTACAAGCACATATCCATGTAATCTCTCTACCTCCTTATCACTTATACTTGGATCCAATTGTATTAATTTTCATCATATTTTCTAAAATTTAATTATAGTTAGCTTATTTGGATTAATATATCATCACTTATAATATAAATCTCTAATATTTAATCAATGGCACAATTTCTTAGGTATTTAACAAAATATAAATATATGTATCCTTGTACTCGTCATTGGACATCATCCTTCTAGAGTTATTAGGATCAAATGGTCAACCAGGATAGCAAAAAATAGCAAAACATCTCATAGGTTTTGCTCTCCCCCATCATCATTGCATGGAACTTGAGTTAACTTTATTTGGATGTTGGGTTCAAAATAAACTGAGTAGAATGTAGACACGCAGTAGGCAACCGAGAAGAAGAAAAAATAAAGGAAAACTAAATAAAATGGGATTCGGGCTTGGGTTTTAATTCAACCTGATTTGGTGTTTTAATTCGAGCTAGGGAGGAGACTTAGTCAATTGAGGCCTAGGGCTCAAGGCAAGGAAAATGCATGACACACGTGATGAAGAATTTTAAAAAATAATTAAAAGATAGATTTTCTTTCATGGCACATATTTATTTGGTGCCATCGAATTAGAGCTATATTCCCTTGATCTTTGCCAACAATTTGTTGGAAAAAAAAACCTTTTCCTAACAACTAGCACTAATCTATTGGAAAAAGTCACACATAACAATATATTTCCAATGAAAATAAATATTCATTGGGAAAAACTATTTTTTCCTATACATAATTTATTTTTCGTTTGGAATGTTTGTTGCAAATACCTCTTTTTATTGTAGTGATATATAACTTTGCCAACTAAAATATCGCCCATGTGTAGGCTGAGGAATCTGCATTTTTTGCTTTGAAAAGATGTTTAAGTGCTCTTGTTCTCTCACTAAGGTATCACCATTTTGCTTTACATCTTTGGTTATGGTTTAGCACTGCAACCTCTTTCTCTCTCACTAACTTGCTGATTCCTATAAAGGTGGGCCCATTCTATTCAGATCTTGTATTGAGTTCGAATCATGTTGGGTTCACAATCAATAAATCCATACCTGATCTAGAAATGTAGATTGGATCTAATTTTAGGACCCGATATGGATCCATGGTCCTTGAAAATAGATCAGTTCGGGTTTACATGGGTTAGGTTGGGTCGAGTCATGAGTCAAGCCAACACATTTACAACATTACTTTAAATATTTTGGATTTTCTTGCTATGTCTATAAGTACAAATGGATTAGATATAATCGAATCAAGAGCGACCCTAGCCCCATCTAGTTCCTTGATCAAGTCCTAATATTACATCCAAATCGAATCCAATAGAAGATTGAGTTGAGTCGGATCAAAGTATAACCATCCCAATCCAAAAAATTGAGTCTGATCATATCTAGATCGAATCCATGTAAGGTCACTACAAGAATCTAAGTATTAGTGACAAAATTAGCCATTGCTAATAACCAATTTTATATTTACCTTTGTGATGCCTACTCTTGGAAAGAAACATCGAGCGGAGCCACCATGCTGTCTAAAGGCATGTCAACTCAATGCTTCGATGCTGCTTCCTCTCGATAGGTCGGTTCACCTACATGGAGCACCACCTTGGAGCCTCAGGTTAACACCTCTTAGCAGAGAAACCAACAAGTGCAGGCAAATGCAATAGCTATCTGGGGTTATTCAATAATTGATAGTGTCGGTAGCACCAATTGTGATCCTGCCACCGGAGGCAGACCAGTTGGTTCCCCCTTAAAACATACCAGCGCTGGAGGCAGGACAAAGAGAACGAAGCGACTCTCTCCCCCACAAAACCATGGGGAGCCTGCACCTCCGAGTGTATCATTGAGCCTAAGGCATGCAAGGGGGCATCCCCTCTCACCCGTTTGATGAATGATCTACCCCGACTCGATCACTCCCTCAACTATCCGAAGCACAGACGGCCCAAGAGGTCGAGGTTGAATGTAATCATAGAGAATTGGGTCAACACATCGAGACTACGAGGCCTGGCTCCTAGGAGAGATGAGGGTCTCGATCTTATTACTGAGCCACCATTCTCAATGCATATCATTGCAAAACCATGATCGAGATACTTCAAGATGCCCCAATTGGAGATTTATAATGGATCCACCGATCTAGTGAACTACCTGGAAAGCTTCAAGATGCTGATGCTTCTAAATGGAGCCACTGAGAGAATACTATTTTGGGCTTTCCCTTCCACTCTTAGAAAAACTACCCAATACAAGTACTCTAGCTTAAAACCAGGTCTTATCCATTCTTTTGACCAATAATTTGATCTTTTGTTTTCTATTTTGTAAGTAGTAGAAAATTGCACTAGAGTTTTGACTCCTTGATTCACATAAAGCAGGAGGGTGAGCCCCTCGGATCTTATGTGAGTTGGTTCAATGACATGGCTTTAGAAGAACATAACCTAGATCATTCTGTTGCCATGTCTCCTATGAAGAATGAGCTCATGACATCTTTTTTCTTTTCTTTGGAAAAGAGACTATCAACAGATCTTTTCAAAATGCCCGTTAGAGCAGAGAAATATGCGCATATTGAAGAAGGATACGACTTGTTCTACCAATCGTTCCTCCTATTCTAATGATGCCAGGTGCTTGCATCCCATCAGCTACTCCATCTGCTTTGGTGCCAGCCCCACCATCTACCTCATCATCTATCTCAACACCTGAAGGGCCAGTCTTGAAGCAAGAGCACCGACGAAAGAAGGGGGATCGAGGAAGGAAGAAGCATAAGAGGCGGTCCTCACATCACTGAAGGTCTCCCCCCAAGATCCAATATTATCAGAGGCCTTAGGAATGTCCAGATGCTTCATTACCTAAGAGGTTTGATCGTTATACTCTTTTAAGTGTCCCTCAAACTCAAGTCTTGATGTAGGTTAAAGGGTAGCTACCTACGACAAAAATGATATGGAAGACCCTAGAGCGATGCAACCCCTACAAACGCTATCTCTATCATCATGACCATGGCCACGACATTGATGAATGTGCGCAACCTTGAGATGAAATCAGGGAGCTCATTCAACATGGATGATTAGATGGGTTCCTCCAGAACTAGCAGGGAAGGCACAAAGCCATGGAAGCACCACCATGTTTACCAAAACCACCTCTGAAATCAAAAGAGCTTGCCGAATGTCCTGCTTTGGGTAATGTTGACACTATCGTTAGTGAGATAGCTGGGTGCAACCCTTGTAAGCAGTAGAAGACCGAAGAAGCAGTTGAAGTTATCACTTTCAAATGGGCTAATGCATAAGGAGTTCAGTACCCATATGATGACCCTATAGTCATATCTTTAAATATAGCAAATTATGATGTAAACCATGTACTTGTTGATAAAGGAAGCTCCATAGACATCTTATCCTTTGATGCATTATTGAAAACAGGCATCTCGCCCTCATTACTGAAAGGAGCATGCAGCCTATTATTAAGATTTTCTGGGGATCCAATACCGGTCAAAGGGACTGTCATCGAAGCTCCATCAATGCATAACACCATACTTGGTCGACCAGGTTTGAATGCCCTTCATGCAATCATCTCAACTTATTATCTACTCTTGAGATTTTCAATGGCACGAGGGATTGGAGAAGTTCGAGGGAATTAGACTCTAGCAAAAATTGCTATAAGGCATCTCTCCAAACTTGGGCACCCAGTGCCATACCTGTCGAAAGTCTAGAACTCATGATGAATTAATCGAAGAATGCAATGACCTACAAAAGATTTATTGACTGTCCCATTATATAATGGTAATTTGCAGCATATTGTCCTCATCAGCTAGAAATTGAATGAACCCTTGAAACAACAACTTATAAATTTCTTACAAAAAATGCTGATGTCTTTGCTTGGTCCCCTGCTAACATGCCAGGTATCAATCCTGAAGTGATGGTCCATTGATTAGAAGTAGACCCTCTTCATTGACCAATGAAGTAGAAGAAAAAAAACTTTTCTCCTAAGCAACAAAAGGCTATTTCTGAAGAAGTGGACATGCTTACCAGTAAGGGGTTTTTCAGGAATGCCTATTATCCCGAGTGGCTAGCCTATGTACTGCTAGTAAAGAAGATAATAGAAAATGGTGAATGTGCATCGACTTCATGGACTTGAACATAGGAACAACTTACCAGCGGTAATATCTTTTGGTATAGGAAATGGTTTGTTTTGGTACAAGGTAATATATTTTGGCTTGAAGAATATAGAAACAACTTACCAGTGGCTAGTAAACAAGATGTTCAAAGAATAAATCAGCCACGACATTGAGATCTACATCGACAACTTGCTCATTAAGAGCCATGAGTTGGCTTATCATTAAGGTACCAATGATGGGATTTATATTTTAATCTTGTATTTCACTTAAGGGAAGATCAACTCTACTCCTAAATCTAGTTTTGCACATTGCCTAGCAATCTCTCCTCTCTTTATGTCTTGATGGGTAACTCATGCAATACACTTATTGAGCCTATTGGGCCAACACAAATAGCTCATTTGTAGATAGTCTAGATTTGTATTTAATTTCGACTAGACCATGACGAGGATGAACTCTCAACCCCTTTTTGTACTATACCAACAATATTTGACTAAGACAACCTTATTTCCAACACCAAAATACTTTAGCTCAATATCTCAACTAACATACTAGAATAGTCATGTTCATAGTTATTATAGCTACTTTCTTTCACACAAACACCACTATTCATTCTATGTTTCCCTTGCCCAAGTTGTATGTGAAGTTGAAGCCATTCGTGAAATACCCTTTATAGCATTTTACCATACATAAAGGGTCTTGCACTATTTGCATGATGTGGCTATCTACTTAGTTCTTTTCTTCTATCACCTATTAGTGAAAACAATGATTAGCACATATATCATCACCATACAAGAAGAAAAAAATTGAAAATATTTTGAACTTACAAATTGCCTCAACCAATCTACAAGCTCATATCCATGTAATCTCTCTACCTCCTTATCACTTACACTTGGATACAATTGTATTAAATCTTCATCATATTTCCTATAATTTAATTATAGTTAGCTTATTAGGATTAATTTAGAATCACTTGTAAAAAAATCTCTAATATTTAATCCCTAATTTACTAGGTATTTAACAAAATATAAATATATGCAGCCATGTAGTCGTCATTGGACATCATCCTTCGAGAGTTATTAGGATCAAATGGTTGACCAAGATAGCAAAAATAGCAAAACATCCCATGGGTTCTGCTATCCCCCATCATCATTGCATGGAACTTGAGTTAACTTTATGTGGATGCCAGGTTCAAAATAAAGTTAAGTGGAATATATTGTATAATATATGCCTCACAAATTGAACCCTCTACATAGGCCTTATTCTATACCTTCTTCAAATCATGCATGTACCTAATTTATGTAGAAATCATTAAAAAAATAGCATTTAATAAATTATCATGCTTAAAGTTAAACAAAACATTTATAAAAGTTTGGGGGCTTGCATCTCAAAAGGATACATCCCACGATATTGCATGAGCCCACCAACTTTAGCCTCATGGGTTGGGTGAGTTAGTAAGTGCTCCATGGAATCAAAGAATCCTAGAGAGAATATCTTCTAAAGTTTACATAGAGTTTCTATAATATTCTTTTCAAGTGTCTCCATATAATTTACTCATAGAACTATTGAGCATATATTTCTAAAGAAATGGCTAATCTCGGTTAATGCATCCCATATTGGACTGGGCAACAAATCACGAAATACAATTGGGAGCAACTCTCCATTAACACACGACAATCATGACTCTTAAACCTATAATAACAGAGAATTTTCTACATTCATACATCGAGATATATTTGAAGCATAGCCATCAAGGAGTTTTAAGTCTTTAAGCCCAAGGCATACATTTCTTTGTTGTTCCTTAGTGTATAAGAAGCCTTGGGTTTTATAACCCTTCTATTTGAACGCACCAAATCCAACTCCAGATACTTTCAATACTTTCTCAAATCCTTTCTAGCCTTTAAGTTGTTTTTAGTTTTATTCTTAACATCCATCACCATATAGAAGGTGTTTTCAAATATATTTTTCTTAAAGTGCATTACCACTAGATTATGATGAATCATGTTAGTATACCGATAGGGCAACTCCTAAAGGATACTCTTCTTCACTTGGTTATGTTCTTTACTAAATTCAACTATTTTTTTATTATTGCATTGTGTTCCAAATGTGATATTAGGGAGGGTAGATATTTGAGTCAACATTTCATCACCAGATAATCGAGGAGATGACAAATCCTTCGTAATGACTCCTTTTTTAAATTTATCCTTTGTTTTTCATAGGGATGGTTTTCAGGAAAGAACTGATGGTGATAATTAAAAAATGATATCTTCTTTTCACTTTCAAGTATAAAAGATTTAGTACACTTTATGCAATAAAGACATGCTAACTTCCATGAGTACTCCACCTAGATAACATAGCATAAGCTAGAAAGTCACTGCTTGTCCACATAAGTGCTACCCTCATTAGGAAGTTTTGCCTTCTAAATGTATCATAAGTGTTAATTCCAACACTCCATAATATTTTCAACTCATCTACTAAGGGCCTTAAGAACATATCTAGGTGCTTGCCTCAGTTCTTTGGGCCTGGAGCAACCATAGTTAGGAACATGTATAAATTTTTTATGCACATCCCAAGAGCCAAATTATACATGGTAGCAATAATCGATCAACAAGAGTAAGGAGTGCCAAATTGTCCAAAAGGATTGAATCTATATGTACATAACCCAATCCATACATTTCGTAGATATGATGCAAATGATAGGTGAGTGTGATTGAAATACTTCCATGCTTCACTATCAACAAGATGTGCCATATATCCATTTCTACAATGATTAAACAAGCCATGTCATGTGGTTGGAAGTTTTTTGTGATATATAAAGCAGCTGAAGTCTCGATATTAGTTGTAATTAGCATAGTACCTTATAAGATTTATCTTTCTACCTACAAAAACTTGATGTTCTTGGTTTATATTGAGGGTGTCCACACACAAAATATGACATTTTTTATTTAATTTCTTTATACTACAATATACAATTGTTAACACAAATATCTATTTTCTTATAACCAAGTCCAAGCTTCAACACCATCTTCTTTGTCCTATAAAAGTTACTTGCTAATTTCTCATATTCCAACAACATATTCTTCACTATAGAAAGTATACAATTATAGCAACTCTCGCTCATGTTAAACTTTGATTTGTCATTTAATAATTATGACACTACTATTTTCTTGTAACCAAGTCCAAGCTTCAACACCATCTTCTTTGTCCTATAAAAGTTACTTGCTAATTTCTCATATTCTAGCAACATATTTTTCACTATAGAAAGTATACAATTATAGCAACTTTCACTCATGTTAAACTCAGATTTGTAATTTAATTCTTATGGCACTACCGATAGTTTTGTATACTTCTTGAAACCCACCCATAAGGGCTCATCAACATCATTTAGCAAATCATAGAACTTTGCAGCCTCTGCATTTGGCTATTCATATTCAAAGCTCATTTCATCTGACCCACCATCATGCCAATTGAACTCAAGATCTAATGCATCCATCACCATATATCTATATGAATTTACATTATCTATTGGAGGCATATCATTACTTCTACTTAATGATTGTCCTTCATAAGGTTCTCCATGGGCATCCCATATGGTGTATATCCTTATAAACTCTTATCATCCTAATTATGAAAAAATAAAATTGTACATCTTAAGAATGAACACCTAATTTTGTCTCTATAGGCAAACTCAGATTGAGAAAATGTAAAATCAAGAAATTGTTTCACCCCAGCTTTAAATTCATCACTGACATATCCATCTTTGTTAATCAAGAAAAGTATTTTTTTTAATAAAAAACTAGTTGGGAAGACCCAACATCTTATTTTTATTGATGATTAGGTTTGTGGACTTAGAAACTATATAATTTGGTTTTCTAACTATAAATGATACCCACACATCTTTCCTAAGCTTTTCTTTTTTTCAGGGAGAAAGGTGATCCGATACCTATATTAATAAGCGATAAAAACATCATATGTATGCCATCCCTCTCTTCATCTTCCATATTAATTTCCTTAGACACATCAGTATCATCTTCAATGTTACTTACACGTTCACCATGTAATGACCATTGAGTGTAAGATGGGACTATCCCATAAATTACTAGATTAGCTTCAACATCATCTTGAGATTTATATCGAGTATTGTTATATTTGATACAAGAACACCAAATTTTATCCCTAGATCCATATACTTAAGTGCAAAGTCAAGAAAATTAGCTAGTGGCCATAATCAGTTAGTGGCTGACCTAGAATTAGATAACCCAGATCACACCCAAGCTACGATAGAAGAGCAATTAGAGGAGACTTTAGAAGAGGATCCAATTGTAGAGCCTAGACCTGAATTTCCTAAGCCAAAAGAGTTTATTGAGGACTTGGCTTATTTCACCCAGTACCCTTAAGATAAAGTCACTTCTTTAATCCCAATTGAAGATCTTTTCCCTGAAATTAGTGACCCATTCTTCCATAAGGCATATTTAGTAGACAGACACCAACCTTTTAAGGTCAACCTTATTAGTTTAGGATTAATCCCTGACACCCCTTCTTATATCCTAGTCTATCTAATTAATCCCGAACCCTTTTCTTACTTTCCACCCAATCAGACTAACCCTGAACCCACTTCCTATTTTTTATCATTTCCAGAAACTTCTTCTGTTTTCTTTACTATTAGGTTGCATTTTATAGGAGTTTGCATGTTGCATTCATTCATTAAGCATGTCATATTTGCATCTTACTTTAGGAGAACCCTATGGAACCTAGTAGGAGTATGTAGTAAGTTCTCATGTGCATGCCATGCTAGGGTCAAACCTAAAGAGTGTATAATCTGTTAGGTTTTGTCCCTTAGAGTCCAATAAAACATCCTTTGATAGGGATGTCTAGTCGAGTCTATTAGGTACTAGTTGAGTCCAATAAATGCACAACCTAAGTTACATGTCTGCACCTACACTACCCACTGCACAGTATATGTATATGGAAATTAATCAAAAGCTGAGCATAACTAATGAACTAAATAATAACTTGGCTAATTTCCAAAAGAGAGATAAAGAATTTTGCAGGAAATTTTGTAATTGTAAAGAGTTTTCTGCTCGCGAAGCTGGCCCATCCAAGATAATGAATATTTATGGACCCAATGCCTATGTACATGAGATACTACCTGATTTAGATATTAGCTCCACCTTCATCATCTCAGATCTTATAGAGTCTAGGGAGACAGCAATGATACCTAGCAAGCACCTTAAGCCTATCCCTCCCTTTGAGAGAGAACCCACCCCAAAGTGTCCGCATACAATTAGCCAAATAGTGAAGAAACGATTGAGAGAATCCTGGATGATCAAGCCATATGTACCTGGAATAAAGGCTATCAAAGGTATTTGGTTCGATGGTAAGGTCGACCAGAATCTAAGGACTCGTGGATCACCCGTGAGGATCTGCAGTGCCTCAACCTAGACCTACTAGAGCACTATAAGAGCCAAGTTATCCCTCACTCGACGGGGTCAAGTTTCTCCCACCCCGGGAGAATTGGTGGGGGTACCAGGATCAGACACAGATTACTGGATCTTATTTGGTTTACCTAGAAATGTGTCAGATTTTGTAATCAACTAGAATTGAGTCTTGTAATAAGTTTAGATTAGTTGATTTGTCTCAACCCTCAACCTAATCCAGTACATTGAGTCCTGTATACCAGTATGAGTCTAGTGTGAGTTCACTTCTTGTACAAGAGAGGAGGCTATGATATTTTGGAGTTCCACCAGATCTCATTTTGAAGCCAAAAATGGTTACATCAGCTTAGGAGAGCTCAATCGACACCCAGGTGCCCTGATTGTGCCATAATTTTTCTCGACGTGCCATTTCAGATACCAGATTCCCTCTAGATACTTCCAGAATATTCCATATGCCAGGAGCCCATGTTTACTAGGCTATCCGAGCACTCCAGGCCTCCAAATTCAAGCCCAGGAAGCAAGCCTAGGAAAGGAGAACCAAGACTCCCGTTTGATACCGTGAATATGCCAGCCCAGGGAACCAGGCGCCCCAGCTTCTAGGGGCCCAAGTCCAAGCCTTCCAAGCCCATGGCCGACCTCCCCCTTGCTGCCCTAAAGCCCACACACCCAAAGGAGGGGCGTCCAAAGAGGTTTGACCAAGTCCAAGTTGAAGAAAAGTGGGATAAGACCAAGCCTTTTCTAACCTAGTTGGGATTTCTAATCCTTTTAAACTTTTTAATTCTAACCAAGCTAGGAAAGGACTTGTATTCCAATTTGGAAGAGGATTTGTAACTCAAGTATAACCATAGTTAGTGAGAGCATGGGAATTCTATAAATACCCCATCCCTCCTCCTCTTGTAAGCATCTTTCTCTTATGAATAAACCTTGCTGAAATTTTGAGTTATTGCCTTGTGTTGGTATTTTGTTTTGATTATTTGGTTGGTATTTTTGTGCTTGGACGAATTCCTTGCTACCCTAGCTTCCTTCCACACCCTAACTCACTACCATCCAAGCCTTCACACATCCAAGAAGGAGTGCCCTAGGCCGCCAAGCAAGGAGATCTTCAACAAGCTTCAAACAGCCATCTTTTAACCCTAATCCTGATTCCTTTCAACCTATAGTTCCTTTTCTTATTTTTTAATTACTATTTTGATTAACTTTGACACTTGTAGGATCCCCGAGGTGCTTCTCCTCCCCGGAGGAGGCCTTCTTTGCTACCCAGATCGCCCAAAACAGCCTTCAGAATCAAGGGAAACAAGCCTTCTTCTTCCAGGCTCCGATCAGAGTTATGAGTGACCCCTTCTACTACTGAATTCTAATCTCTGACTGGTAAGAAACATTTCCTTATCTTATTATCTGATTTAGATGAAGACAAACTATCCCAAATTAGGAGTTTCTTAACTCTCGGGTCCTGGATATTTTATTAGTTTGCTTGAGTTTGCCTGCAATCCGATGATTCTTTGCACTGCTAGTCTTTCCGCTAGTTCTTACTTTATTTTGGGAATCTACCATGCAAATAAATTTATAAAAATTACAAAAAAAATATTTTATTATTTTTTATGCATGTTTAGAAGTCTTAGAGTTGTCCCACATCAGTTTAGTATCAGAGCGGGTTTAGGATAGTTTTTTATTTTCTTTGCATTCACAAACCCTAATCTTCATCCTGTCCAGTGCATTAGGTGTCTAGTTTCCATCTGATTTTGGCATCATAAACATTTTATTTTTCTGTGGAATTTACACTGCATGTCCTCTATTTTGTTATAGTAATTATCAGAACTTTTAATTAATTTTACTGAAACCCTAAGTCTCTAAAATTTGGTATATTAGAAATCCTAACAGAATCCTAATAATTTCTGCAGCAGTCCAAAAAATCCAAGGTTTGTGTCATCATATGATTTTTGTTCTACATGAAATTTGGTAGGTTTCATAATCACCATCAATCCTATATTCAAAATTTTTCTTGATTTTTCTCTGCATTGGGATCTATGTTAAAATCTGTAACAACTGAAACCCTAATTCACTAATTTCTGCTACATTCTGCATCTTGACTCCACCTAACCTAATCAACTTCCACACACCCCAATCCCAAGCCTAATTGATTTCTAACCTAATCAACTTAAACCTAATTTGTCATTGCATAAAATATATATAAAATATTTTTATTTTTTCTGATTGTTTTAGATTGCATCAGGGCCATCAATTGCCATCATCTTTAATCTAATCTTAAGGGCAACTCTATATCTCATATCAGGACAGGATTTCATCACCTGTCCTGGTCCCAAAACCACCATCATCATACTAACCCAAGCCTAATTAAAAATCAATTAGATCTAATTTATCCTAGTGGGCTAGGAGACATCAACAGGTCGGGTCCGAGCTGTGTGGGCCAACTAGTGCATTTAATCATTTAGCTATTACTGAAAGCTGGTGTCTAAGACTGGGGATCCAGGGTAAAATGACCTAAGTTGTGCTGTGGTTTTTAATTGGGTCCTTGCGAAAGTAGGGGGGCCTCCCACACTCCCACCCCTACCTGGCCATTGGAAGGACTAGCTATTGGGATAGGTGTAAGTTGAGCTGACCCACCCAGTTTCTGGCTCTAGGTCTAGGAAACCCTAGATTATACTAGCATTTTCTTTCTCTTTTGCATGCTTGGTTGCATCATTTCACTTTGCTTGATTGATTTGTTGCATGACCACTAGATTAGGGACCCAATATCAAAAATCTAAACCCCAACCAAACCCAACAATGGATCCCAATCTAGAGGCTATCCTAGCCCAGCTTGCCCAGTTAACTACCCAAATGAACCATGCCAATGTCCAATCTCAAAATCAGCTTACCCAAATAAATCGTAGGTTTGACCAGTCTGATACTAAGCTTGACCAAATGAACCATAGATTCAACCAAGTAGAAACTCTAGGTAAGACCCATAGAGCTGAACCCCAGGAACCCATAGTCCCTCGATTTGAACCCATAACCCTTAGTTTACCTACCTCTGTTACCCTAGACCCTAGTCAATTTCTCATTAGCCAAACCCCTCTTACCATCCCATTGGTTCACCAAGATGACTTAGAAGAAAAAATATATGAGGCTGACCCAAGTCTGGCAGAGGAGTATGAGTCTATTGAAGATCTAGAAGAGTATCCTATAGAAAACTGAGGATTAGTTAATCCAGTAGAAACCTAGGTAGAAACCAATCCAGTATTAGTTGAATCAATAGATACCCAGGTAGAAGCCATCCTAGAATCAGTTGACCCTGACCATATCCAAGTAGTAACAAGTCTAGATTTAGCTAACCTTGACCATAATCAGTTAGATGCCGACCCAAAATTAGATAACCCATATCACACCCAAGCTAAAATAGAAAAGCAATTAGAGGAGACTTTAGAAGAGGATCCAATTGTAGAGCCTAGTCCTGAATTTTCTAAGCCAAAAGAGTTTATTGAGGACTTGGCTTATTTCACCCAGTACCCTCAAGATAAAGTCACTTCCTTGATTGCAATTGAAGATCTTTTTCCTGAAATTAGTGACCCCTTATTCCATAAGGCAGACCTAGTAGACACACACCAACCCTTTAAGGTCAACCTTATTAGTTTAGGATTAATCCCTGACATCCCTTCTTATATCCTAGTCTATCCAATTAACCCCGAATCCTTTTCTTACTTTCCATCCAATCAGACTAACCCTGAACCCACCTCCTATTTTCTACCATTTCTAGAAACTTCTTCTATTTTTTTTACTATTAGGTTGCATTTTATAGGAGTTTGCATGTTGCATTCATTCATTAAGCATATCATATTTGCATCTTACTTTAGGAGAACCCTATGGAACCTAGTAGGAGTACATAGTAAGTTCTCATGTGCATGCCATGCTAGGGTCAAACCTAAAGAGTCTATAATCTGTTAGGTTTTGTCCCTTAGATTCCAATAAAATGTCCATCGATAGGGATGTCTAATTAAGTCCAATAAATGCACAACCTAAGTTACATGTCTGCACCTCACTACCCTCTGCACAGTATATGTATATGGAAATTAGTCAAAAGTTGAGCATAACTAATGAACTAAATAACAACTTGGCTAATTCCCAAAAGAGAGATAAAGAATTTTGCAGGGAATTTTGTAATTGTAAAGAATTTTCTACTCACGAAGCTGGCCCATCCAAGATAATGAATATCTATGGATCCATTGCCTATGTGCATGAGATATTACCTGATTTAGGTATTAGCTCCACCTTCATCATCTCAGATCTTATAGAGTCTAGGGAGCCAGCAGTGATACCTAGCGAGCACCTTGAGCCTATCCCTCTCTTTGAGAGAGAACCCATCCCAGAGTGTCCACATACAATTAGCCAAATAGCGAGGAAACGATTAAGAGAATCCTGGATGATCAAGCCATATGTACCCGGAATAAAGGCTATCAGAGGTATTTGGTCTGGTGGCAAGGTCGGCCAGAATCTAAAGACTCGTGGATCACCCATAAGGATCTGCAGCGCCTCAACCCAGACCTACTCGAGCACTATAAGAGCCAAGTTATCCCTCACTCGACGGGATCGAGTTCCTCCCACCCCGGGAGAATTGGTGGGGGCACCAGGATCAGACACAGATTACTGGGCCCTATTTGGTTTACCTAGCCATGTGTCAGATTTTGTAATCAACTAGAATTTAGTCCTGTAATAAGTTGAGGTTAGTTGATTTGTCTCAACCCTCAACCTAATCCAATACATTGAGTCATGTATACCAGTATGAGTCTAGTATGAGTTCACTTCTTGTACAAGAGAAGAGGCTACATTATTTTGGAGTTCCACCAGACCTCATTATGAAGCCAGAAGTGTTTACATCAGCTTAGGAGAGCTCAATCGATACCTAGGTGCCCTGATTATGCCATGATTTTCCTTGAGGTGCCATTTCAGATGCCAGATTCCCTCCAGATACTTTCAAAATATTTCATATACCAGGAGTCCATGTTTACTAGGCTATCCCAGCACTCCAGGCCTCCAAATTCAAGCCCAGGAAAGGAGAACCAAGATTTCCTTTTGATGCCGGGAATATGCCAACCCAGGGAACCAGGCGCCCCAGCTTCTAGGGGGCCCAAGCCCAAGCCTTCCAAGCCCATGGTCGACCTCCTGCTTGCTACCCTAAAGCCCACACACCCAAAGGAGGGTCATCCAAAGAGGTTTGACCAAGTCCAAGTTGAAGAAAAGGGGGAGAAGACCAAGCCTTTTCCTAACCTAGTTGGGATTTCTAATCCTTTTAAACTTTGTAATTCTAACCTACCTAGGAAAGGACTTGTATTCCAATTTGGAAGAGGATTTGTAATCCAAGTGTAACCATAGTTAGTGAGGGCATGGGAGTTCTATAAATACCCCACCCCTCCCCCTCTTGTAAGCATCTTTCTCTTATGAATAAACCTTGCTGAAATTTTGAGTTATTGCCTTGTGTTGGTATTTTGTTTTGGTTCTTTGGTTGGTGTTTTTGTGCTTGGACGAATTCCTTGCTACCCTAGCTTCCTTCCACACCCCAACTCACTACCATCCAAGCCTTCACACGTCCAAGAAGGAGTGCCCTAGGCCGCCAAGCAAGGAGATCTTCAACAAGCTTCAAACAGCCATCTTCTAACCCTAATCCTGATTCCTTTCAACCCATAGTTCATTTTCTTTACTATTTTGATTAACCCTGATGCTTGTAGGATCCCTGAGGTGCTTTCCCTCCCTTGAGAAGGCCTTCTTTGCTACCCAAATCGCTCATATCAGCCTTCAGAATCAAGGGAAACAAGGCTTCTTCTTCCAGGCTCCGATCAGAGTTGAGTGACCCCTTCTGCTACTGAATTCTAATCTCTGACCGGTAAAACACCTTCCCTTCCCTTATTCTCTGATTTAGATGAAGATAAACTATCCTAAATCGAGAGTTTCTCAACTCTCGGGTCCTGGATATTTTATTAGTTTGCATGAGTTTGCCTGCGATCCGGTGATTCCTTGCACTGCTAGTCTTTCCGTTAGTTCTTACTTTATTTTGGAAATCTAGTCTGCAAATAAAATTATAAAAATCATAAAAAAATTATTTTACTATTTTTTATGCATGTTTATCTGTCTTAGAGTCATCTTGCATCAGTTTTGATGGGTCAATTAGGATTTATCATAGGACACACATTATTGCATATGATCTTAGGTGGTATCTAGGATTGCGATGCCAGATATGTGCTACCCCATCAACAATCATGTTTTGACCTCTCTACTAGATTATGCAGCACCAAGCCATCTATTCCTTTTGAAACTATCTAATTTAAAAGGAAACAACATTTGGAACAAGGCATGGCAATGGAAATAGAAAAAATACAACTAACAAATGAAAGAAACTGGGGGGTTCACAAGGGTTCTCAAAAACTACCAGTTTAAAAGATTTTATAGAAGAGGAATATGCCAAGCAGAAAGGTCATCGGTCGATTGATTGCCATCGGACACGAGGATGATCCGGTGACTAATGCTATCAGGTGGCAACCACTAGCCTAGAGGTCATCGATGCAGGGGTTCTTAAGGCCACTGATGTGGTGACTGATATAAGTGTTCTTGAGGGCCTAATGGTGAGGTGGATTATTTAGGGAGGTGGAGGAGATAGAAGATAAAAGAAGGGGTGGAGGAGGCTGCGAAATGGGAGAAGATGGAGAAGACAAAGAGAAATTGAAGACAAGTGGAGAAGAAAAAATAAAGGAAAACCAAATGAAATGGGATTCGGGCTTGGGTTTTAATTCAACTTGATTAGGAGTTTTAATTCGAGCTAGGGAGCAAATTTAATTGAGGCCCGAGGCTTAAGGCAAGGAAAATGCATGACGCGTAGGATGAAGAATTTAAAAAAATAATTAAAAGATAATATTTAATGGCATGAATTTATTTGGTGCCATCTAATTAGAGCTATATTCCCTCAACATTTCCAATCAATTTGTTGAAAAAAATCTTTTCCTAATGACAAGCACTAATATGTTGGAAAAAGTAACACATAATAATATATTTCCAATGAAAATAAATATTCATTGGGAAAAACCATTTTTTCCTATACATAATTTATTATTCATTTGGAATGTTTGTTGCAAATACCTCCTTTTCTTATAGTGATATATAACTTTGCCAACTAAAATATTGCCCTTATTCCAGTTGAGGAATCTACAATTTTTGCTATGAAAAGATGTTTAAGTGCTATTTTTCTCTTACTAAGGTGTTGCCATTTTGCTTTATATCTTTAGTTGTGGTATAGCACTGTATCCTCTTTCTTTCTCACTAACCTGCTCATTCCTATTAAAGGTGGGCCCATTCAATTTGGATCTTATACTGAGTTCGGATTGGGTTGGGTTTACATCAACAAATCTAGACCCGATCCAGAAAAATAGATTGGGTCCAATTTTAAGACCCGATACGGATCCACAATTCCTTGAAAGTATGTCAGTTCGGGTCTACACGAGTAGGGTCATGAGTCAAGATGACCCATTTATAGCATTTTTAAAATATTTTAGATTTTCTTGCTATCGCTATAAGTACAAATGGATTAGATATAATTAGGTCATGAGCGACCCTAACCCAACCTAATTCTTTGATCGAATCCTAATATTACATCCAAACCTAATCAAATAGAAGATCGAGTCGAGTAGGATCAAAGTATAATAGTCCCAATCCAAAAAATTTGAGCCTGATTATATTTGGATCAAATCCATGTTGGATCATACAAGAAATCTAAGTATTAGTGACAAAATTATCCATCGGTAATAATCATTTTTATATTTACCTTTGTAACTCCTACTCTGAGAAGAAACATCGAGCGGAGCCACCATACCTTCCAAAGGCATGTCAACTCGTTACTCTGATGCCACTTCCTCCTGGTAGGCTGATCGATCTGCCCGGAGCACCACTTTGAAGCCTCATGTTAACACCCCCAGCAACGAAACCAACATGATTGCCTTGAACAATTGTCACAACAAGTGTAGGCACAGGAGACAGCTGTCTGGGTTATTCAACAATCGATGATGCTAACAGCACCACTCATGATTCCACCACTAGAGGAGGACTAGTTGGTTCCCCCACAAACCCCAGCAGTGCTGGGGGCAGGATGAAGAGAACAAAGGTGATTATCTTCCCACGAAGCAATGAGCATGGGGAGCTTTCAGCTCTGGGTGTATCATTAAGCCCTAGGCATGTAAGGGGGAATTCCCCCTGGCCCCAATCTGATGAAGGGTCGATCCTAGCTCGATTGCCCCCTTGGCCATTCGAAGCACATATGGCTTGAGAGGTCAAGGTTGGCTATAATCTTAGAGAGTTGGACCAACTCATCAAGACTTTGAGGCCTGGCTCCTAGGAGAGATGAGGGTCCCGATCATATTACTTAGCTACCGTTATAAATGAATATCATTGCAAAACCACTACTGAGACACTTCAAGATGCCCCAACTAGAGATTTATAATGGATCCACAAATCCGGTGGACCACCTAGAAAGCTTCGACATGCTGATGCTTATGAAGCCACTAAGGGAATACTGTACTAGGCTTTCCCTTCCACCGCAAGAAAAACTATTCGATACTAGTACTCTAGCTTAAAACCAGATTATATCTACTCTTTTGACCAATAAGTCGGTCTTTTGTTTTCCATTTTGCAAGTAGTAGAAAACTGTGCCAGAGTTTTGACTCCTTGATTTGCATAAAGCAGGAGAGTGAGCCCCTCGGATCTTATGTGAGCTAGTTTAATGAGGTGGCTCTAAAAGTACATAACCTGGATCATTCTATTGCCATGAGTGCTTTGAAGAATGAGCTCTGACAACGTCCTTTTCTCTTTTCTTTGGAATAGAGATCATCAGCACATTCTTTTAAAATGCTCATTAGAGAAGAGAAATATGCCTGTGCCAAAGAAGGATATGACATTCATGTTCCATAAACCATTCCTCTTATTCTAATGATGTTAGGTGCTTGCATCCCATCATTTGCTCCATCTACTTCGATGCTAGCCCCATCGCCTGCCTCATCATCTTTCTTAACACCTGAAGGGCCGGCTTTGGAGTAGGAGCCTTGATAGAAGATGGGGATTGAGGAAGAAAGAAGCATAGGAGTCGATTCCTGCATCACTGAAGGTCTCCCCCCTAGATCTAATATTATCAGAGGCCTCAGGAATGGCTGGATGCTTCATTACCTAAGAGGTTTGACCATTATACTCTTTTAAGTGTCCCTCAAACTCAAGTTTTGATGTAGGTCAGAGGGTGGCTACCTGTGACAAGAAAGATATGAACAACCCCAAACCCTACAAACATTGTTTCCATCATCATGACCATGGCTATGATACTGAAGAATGTGCATAAGTCCAAGATGAAATCGAGGAGCACATCCAACATGGATGCTTGGTAGGTTCCTCTAGAACCAGCAAGGAAGGTGCGAAGCCATGGAAGCTTCACCATGTTTACTAGGACCACCTCCAAGACCAGAAGAGCTTGTCGAATGTCTTGCTTCGAGTAATGTTGGCAGTGTCATCAGTGCGATGGTTGGATGCAGCCCTAGCAAGCAAGGGAAGACCGAAGAAGCAGATGAAGTTATCACTTTCACATGGGCTAACACAGGAGTTCAGTATCCACGTGATGATCCTGTGGTCATATCTTTAAATATAGCAAATTATGATGTAAACCATGTACTTGTTGATAATGGAATCTATGTGGATGTTTTCTTCTCTGATGCATTCTTTAAAATGGGCATCTCACCCTCATTATGAAAAGGAGCATACATACTGTTATTGAGATTTTTTGGGGATTCGATACCGATCAAAGGGACCATTATGCTACCTATGATAGCAAGGCAAGCCCTTCGATGGTCCTTGGTGTGTCTGACCTTTATGGTCATCAAAACTCCATCAACGTGAAACACCATACTTGGTCGACTAGGTCAAAATGCCCTTCATGCAATCATTTCAACTTACAATCTACTCTTGAGATTTCTAATGGAACGAGGGATTGGGAAATTTTTAAGAGAATTAGACTATAGCAAAATGCTGCTATATGTGTCTCTCCAAACTTGGACACCTAGCACCATACCTGTTGAAGCTCTAGAATTTGTGATGAATTAATCGAAGAACAAGATGAACCTGCCAAAGATTTATTGACCGTCCAACTACATAATGGCAATTTGCAGCATATTGTCCTTATTAGCCGAAATTGGATGAACCCTTGAAACAACAACTTATAAATTTCTTATGAAAAAATATGATGTCTTTGCCTGGTCCCCTACCAACATGCCAGGTATCAATCCTCAAGTGATGGTCCATTGATTAGAAGTGGACTCTCTTCGTTGACAGGTGAAGTAGAAGAAAAGAAACTTTACCTCCGAATGATAAAAGGTGATTGTTGAAGAAGTGGACAACCTCAGCAATAAGGGATTTATTAGGGAGGTCAGTTATCCCGAGTGACTAGAATTTGTAGTGCTAGTAAAGAAGACCAATAGGAAATGGTGAATGTGGATCAACTTTACGGACTTGAACAAAGCACACCCAAATGATAGCTATCTACTCTCTCATATCAATCAACTTATGGATGCCACAGCAGACCATGAGCTTTTGTTGTTCATTAATACCTTCTCTGGATATAATCAAATTTGCATAGCACTGGAGGATAAAGAAAAAACTACTTTTATGACTGACTGTGGTTTATTTTGGTACATGGTAATGTCTTTTGGCTTGAGTAATATAAGGATGATTTACCAGTGGCTAGTAAACAAGGTGTTCAAAGAACAAATCGACCACAATATGGAGATCTATGTCGATGACATGCTTGTTAAGAGCCATGAGTTGGCTAATCATTTAGGTACTAAAGATGATGGAGAGTTATAAGACTACTAAATATCCCAATTTAAATATTAAAATAAATATTAATTAATCTATATTTATTAAAAATTGATACTTTTTATTAGTATTTTGTAGAAAAGAAGTTCATAGATTGAAAAAGCTCAATTTTTGAAATCCAATGGTGCAAATGATACTCAAATTGGAGTTTAAATGAGTCAAAAATTGAAGTTTGAAGTTTATTAATCTTTGCACGAATTTTGGTACAACCAGTCCTAGGTGGACTGGCCACTTGGTACATAGAAGCCAGGCTTGGTTCATAGAAGCCATTAACCGTGGTCCACGAACCTGTTTCATGGACCATCAGCCTTTCCGAGCTATTTCATCACTGGAGAAGCTATTGGAGACCTTTCCCTCGCCGTCAAGAAGCCGCCCCTAACCAGGAAATCCATCGTGCACCATCCATGGCTGGAAAAATCATAAGAGATTCTTCTTGGTCCAAGTTTCTAAAATCCATCAGTCTCTACCGTAATCAATCATTCTCCCCAATAGGAATGGTAACAAAATCCAAACCCATGGGTACTCGACCTAACCCAACCTGATTAGGCCGGGTAGTCAACACTTTGATAGGGTTTGGGCCAAGTTTGGGTAAAACCCAAATTCTTATTTTTGAGTTTGGACCTGGACTAGATAAATATGCACCCGACCCAAACCCAGCATAAAATATTTTAATATTTAATATATATTTAATATATATTATATTACATATATTTTATTTTGACTGAATATGAAACTAAATATTGTTGAACTAAAAATGTAGTTGAATTTTATTTGTTTATTATATGAATGATTTACAGAATAGTAGTTGATTTTAAAGTTGATAAAAATGAAAAAGATATTTAATATGATTCAATTAGGTTTGGACTGGGTAGACTTGAATTACCCGATACCCGTTTGGTATGGGTTTGGATAAAAAAATCTAATCTTTATAGTATTTGGACTGGATTTGGATAGTTTATTGGGTATTTAAGTTTGGGTTTGGATAGTTAAAAACTCAGCCTAAACCCGGTGCATTACCATCCCTACTCCCCATCACTGGCCATCCACCATTCGAGAACTACCCGTCACCGGAGAAGTCACTAGAAAACCATCATGGCCGACCTCCACTCATCACTTCTGCTACTACCTGCCAACTATCTTTCTTCCCCAGATCCGGCCATCTTCCTCAGTCGTAGCTCACCATGCCTCTATCGTCTCTGCCCTCCATAATCACCGCTGCAAGCCACTGACCTTCTTCCCATCTTTGTTAACCACTAAGACTACCCGTAGCCACCATCCGGTCATCTTCCTCGAACCATGGTCGCTGCTCAATCCTCTCAATCCAAACTCACACTCATTGCCAGTTTTCTTCCCCTTCCACCACTAAGCATTGCCTTCCTTCCTGGTGGCCATCTTTCCTCCTTCGACCAATGCAAGCTATTGTCCCACCGAGAGTTCGAAGCTGCCCCCCTACTCCGGCCATAGCTTCCTGCCACCATAATCACTTGCAAATGCTACTGTAGAATGCCCCCAACCACCACATACCATAAACCACCGCCATCCACCCACTATCATAGATCATCCTGGACTAGGAGAAGCCAACAATAAAGTTTGAATCGAAGAAGGAGCTTTTGAGCATCAAGGAGTTGATTTGGAAACTGGACAAGCTTGGTTTGTTTAAGAAGGAAAGAGGTTGCCAATTGTCCCATTAGGATATACATCAGATGGCTGATATTAATTTTCATGATATTCAGCTGATTCTGATCCATATTGACTCTGAATATGATCAGGAGAAAGCTCTTTATGATTTCTATAAAAGGAGTACCCCGGGTAATAGTTCAAGCATCAGTTCCAATAATAACATTTTATTTTATTTTTCTTCTTGTAATTAGTCTAGGCTTTGAGAGAGGGAGAGGAATAAAGAAAAGAGATTCTTCAGGAAAGGAGATGTTGTGACGAAGCCCCAAATCTCCAAGAAGATTTATATAGGAGCCATGTGTGACCAAGATACAATCTGTGAGGAAGTAAAGGTTCCCGTACTTTAGTTTTGTATTTATTTTTATCTATACAATTAAATAAAGCTTTAAATTTTTTTTGAACTCTTTTTATTTGATTTTCTAAAATTAATTATCTAGGTGGGATGGATCATGATCCTAACATGATATAGTTCATGCTCAACATAGATAATTGATTATAGGATCTTCATCCATTTATCTTGTTAGGGTCTTTTCAACTCAATCATTGGATAGCCTATACTTGTGGGATGGTCCATGACATGATATGATATGGTTTATACTCGACAAGATAGTTTATGCTAAGGATTAGTTTGAAGGATTCCAAACCAATATGAATTTTGATTATTTAGATTAGAATAAATACATGATTTATGTTTTACCTGGAAACCTAAAAATATATTTTTATCATATAACCTCTCAGTCTCATATTTAATTTAAATTGATTAGTTTTTGATACGGCTGTATCCGTTGACGTGGAGTCCATTTGGATGCCAGCTGTCAGCAGTAGTTGGAGGTGCCACCTAAGCCTGGCACTCGAGCAAGGAGCCGAAGTGAGTCCCCTATCGAGGTCAGCTCCTGGCCGAGGTCGAGCTCAAGCTGCCACCAAGCGAAGGAGGGAAGGTAACAAGATTCAAATCATGACAAAAAAGAGAGTTGCCTTCATCGAGATCCCACCGCTGAGATAGTACGATTGATAGGCGGCAGCCCGCCGCTTGAGGTCCATGGAGGGGGGCACCTTGTCGGAGCACCAGGGCCTCCCCCTAGGCCCCAGTTTACACCGATCAGGAAGGAACATCCCCTTCAAGGTGCGACGCTCCCCAATCTACCGTCTGAACTACCCACAAGTAGAAGGCCGTGCCAGAGGATTAAAACCCTAGGATAGCTGCTCGAATGCCAATGCTCTACCAGGTTTCCCAAAACATGGTGATCAACCAGAACACCAGAGCCAGCAACCTGACTCCCCACCTCAAAGGGGGAAATGGGAGCTCATGCACAGTTCCCGTGTGCTGCCATATGTCACCCCCAGGGACTTCCCCGAAAGGGGAACATCTGGAAAGCAAGCAAGAGATCACACACGGCCTCTCCATAACAAACTAAAAAGGGGCCTTCGAACGAAAGGAGAGAATAAGAGGCAAAAACCAGCAAGGGGTAAGGGAGGTAATCATTGGCACATAGAAGGGGAGAGCAAGCCAAACACAATGCTATGGAGGCTACCGGGGAATTTGTTGAAAGAATCCCATGGACACAGCCAATCCTGCTTTAGCCCTCCTCTGCTAACACCCTACACTCACTTTCTTTTCTCAAAAGCAAGATCCCCGAATATGGAAACCTCATTGGGATCCACCGAGGGGGATCTTTTTTGTAGTGGTCCGGGAACGTGTGCAGGATCCCAGGTGAGGGGGGTGATGCCCGACGCCGCACCGAAGCTACAGGCCATGACGGTCTAGGCGACAACAGATTGGCATGCCAGGAAGAGGGAGGATGCTGAAATGCCAGTCAAACTAGTTCCCTCGCCACAAAAATAGTTCCACTTGAGGCATGGTGGTGACACATGCACAGGAAGCCTTCGCCAGCCATGTGGAGGGCCCTCCTTCTCACGGAGGCCCACGCAGCCTAAATAGGGAGCTCCTCACTCCACCATAACCACCTCTGATGGATGTCCGACCCACCGCACTCGCCCAGTAGATGCAAGTGCTATCCACAATGGTGTGGCAGTTACAACACCAACAATGGTCCCCGACTACCCAAGCGAAGCCAGGGACCTCTACGGCTCAAGTCGTCACCCCTCGTGGCGGTCTGTATTTCTTCTAAGAAAGGCCTTCGCAGTCGTGGGCCATGACTAAACCCCGAGGTAGCCTCTGGGCCCCAACGAAGCGATAGAGGAGCAGGTCGATCGATTAGGAAAGCAAGTCCCTAGGCTTAAAGCGTGCCTCCCGCAAGCACCATAGATGCTGCTAGAGCAAGGCCCCCCATCGCGACCCTCCTCAGCATTCGCCTCTATCCTCTCTAACAGCCTCAGCGGAAGACACCGCTGATGAGGCTATCAGGCGTTTGCCCGAGAAGCACCTGGAGGAACAAGAGTGTAGGCTAGCGGAGCTATCACGCCAGTTTGCCAACATGCAAGGCTCCTCCAAAGAGTCGGTGGGCTATGACACCCATCCCCCTTTCTCCCGAGAGATCCAAGAGGGACTGATCCCAAGTCGGTTCCACATGCCTCAGGTGGATCCCTACGACGGGACCACCGATCCCTTGGACCACCTAGGGAGTTACAAGGCTCTCATGGGGGTCCAGGGGATAACATATGCCCTTCTTTGTATAGCCTTCCCTTCTACCCTGCAGAAGGCCGCTCGAGTCTGATTTACCCACCTCGAGCCCGAAAGCATCAGTTCCTTCGTAGAGCTAGAAAGAAGGTTCGTAGCACACTTGGATGCCTGTTGAAAGGTGCTGCAAAAAGCCGATAACCTTTTCTCCATCAGGAAGTAGGACCACGATCCCTTGCGGGACTATGTGGCTCGCTTCAAGGTTGCCGCACTGAAGATCTATAACCTAGATGAGCCCATCACCACGATGGCATTTAAGAGAGGGCTCCAAACTTCCCGCTTGACTTACTCCCTAGACAAGAAGCCACCGAGGATGTACTCTGACCTCCTCCTCCGCGTTCACAAGTATGCACGTGCTAAGGACGCAGACCGCACGAGAAGAGAGCTAGATGGGAAGCCCTTGAAGAGACAAGCTCCGGGGGAGGCTCCAGAGGCACACAGGCCTGGGCCGAACCCTAGTTTCCAAGCGAGGCCCAAGCCAAAGAGCAGTCCCATTTCGCATACACCCCTCTCCTCACTCCGAGGTCAAAGATCCTCATGGAGATTGAGGGCGAGCACTACCTATGCCAGCTTCCACCACTTGGGTCATCCAGTGGCCATGACAAGACAAAATACTATTGGTTCCATCACGACCACGACACCAAGGACTACCGCCACCTCAAAAGAGAGATCAAAGATCTGATAAGGAGGGGCTACCTCGAAAAGTTCATGGAGGGCAAGACCCCTACAGAGCCTCAAGCGCTCATGGCTCTTCCTCCTGCCCCTTCAATTGACAACTGGACCACCGAGAGGCCCGTGGGCATGATGTGTTAGGGGGCAAGCTCTCCTTAGATTGGGAAGGCACCTACGGAGTAGTCGAGCTCCATCCACCTGGAGCCTACCACCTCGCCGAGATCGACGACGACGAAAGTCTAAGGGATTACCTTTAAAAATGTAAGGCTCCTCCCTTTCAATAAAAGTTTCCTTTCACTGCAATGTTGTCTTTGCCCTGTAAGAAAACCATCGCCCAACCCTAGGCTTGGTGATTCAAGCAGGGAAACTCCTGAAGCTCCACAATTGTCGTCATGCTCACAGTTCGGAGATGTCAGCAGGACTCCCTAGAAGTCCCACCATCTATCGCTAGATGCACAGCCCGGTACCTCAAGCCGGGAAACTTCTGAAGTCCCGCACTTGTCGATGTGCTCACAGTCTGGAGATGTTGGCGGGACTCCCCAAAAGTCCTACCATCTACCACCTGACTCATACCCCAGCACCTCAAGTCAGGAAACTCCTGAAGCCCCACAACTATCGTCGTGCTCACAGTCCAGAGATTTCAGCGGGACTCTCCAAAAGTCCTACCATCTATCGCCTGACTCACAGCCCGGTACCTCAAACCAGGAAACACCTGAAGCCCCGCACCTGTCACCATGCTCATAGTCTGGAGATGTCAGCGGGACTTCCCAGAAGTCCCACCATCTACCACCTAACTCACAGCCTGACATCTCAAGCCAAGAAACTCCTGAAGCCTCGCACCTATCACCGTGCTCACAGTCCGGAGATGTCAGCGGGACTCCCTAGAAGTCCCGTCATTTATTGCCTGACTCACAGCTCGGCACCTCAAGCTGGGAAACTCCTGAAGCCGCGCACCTGTCACCGTGCTCAAAGTTTGGAGATGTCAATAGGACTCCCCAGAAGTCTCACCATTTATCGTCTAACTCACAGCCCGGCACCTCAAGCCGGGAAACTCCTGAAGCCTTGCAACTGTCACCATGCACACAGTATGGAGTTGTCAGCGGGACTCCCCAGAAGTCTCGCCATCTACCGCCTGACTCATAGCCTGGCACCTCAAGTCAGGAAACTCCTGAAGCCTCATACCTATCGTCATGCTCACAATCCGGAGATGTCAACGGGACTCTCCAGAAGTCCAGCCATCTACCGCTTGACTCACAGCCTTGCACCTCAAGCCGGGAAACTCTTGAAGCCCCGCAACTATCATCGTGCTCACAGTCCGGAGATATCAGCGGGACTCCCTAGAAGTCCCGCCATCTACCGTCTGACTCACAGCCCTTTATCTCAAGCCGGGAAACTCCTGAAGCCCTGCACCTGTCATCGTGCCCACTGTCCAGAGATGTCAGCGGGACTCCCTAAAAGTCCCGCCATCTATCGCCTAACTCACAGCCCAGCACCTTAACCCGGGAAACTCCTGAAGCCCCGTAACTAACACCGTGCTCACAATCCGGAGATGTCAGCTGGACTTCCTAGAAATCCTGCCATCTACCGCCTGACTCGTAACCCGACACCTCAAGCTAGGAAACTTCTGAAGCCCCACACATGTCGCTGTGCTCACAGTCCGGAGATATCAGCGAGACTCCCCAAAAGTCCCGCCATCTATCGCCCAACTCACAGCCCGGCACCTCAAGCAGGGAAACTCTTGAAGCCTCGCACCTATCACCGTGCTCACAGTCCGGAGATGTCAGTGAGACTTCCCAGAAGTTCTGCCATCTACACTTGACTCATAGCCTGGCACCTCAAGCAGGGAAACTCCTGAAGCCTCGTAACTGTCACCGTGCTCACAGTCTAGAGATGTCAACGGGACTCCCTAGAAGTCCCGCCATCTACCGCTTGACTCACAGCCTGGCACCTCAACCTGGGAAACTCCTGAAGCCCCGCACCTATTACCGTGCTCACAGTCCGGAGATGTCAGCGAGACTCCCCAAAAGTTCCACCATCTATCGCCTGACTCACCACCCGGCACCTCAAGTCTAGAAACTCCTGAAGCCTGGCACCTAAGCTCGAAAACTCCTGAAGCCCGACATCCTAAGCCTGGAAACTCTTGAAGCCCGATAGCTAAGCCTGGAAACTCCTGAAGCCCGGCAGCTAAGCCCGAAAACTCCTGAAGCCCGACACCTAAGCTCGAAAACTCCTGAAGCCTGGCACCTAAGACCGAAAACTCCTGAAGCCCTACACCCTAAGCCCAGAAACTCCAGAAGCCCGGCACCTAAGATCGAAAACTCTTAAAGCCCGGCATTCTAAGCATGAAAACTCCTGAAGCCCGGTACCCTAAGCCTAGAAACTCCTGAAGCCCGATACCCTAAGCCCAGAAACTCTTGAAGTTGGCACCTAAGCCCGAAAACTCCAAGAAACCCGGCCCCAAAGTCCAGAAGCTCCAAGAAGCCCAGCCACTAAGCCCGAAAACTCCTGAAGCCCAGAAACTTCAAGAAGCCCAGCCACTAAGCATGGAAACTCTCGAAGCCCTGCGCCTAAGCCCGGAGACTCCTGAAGCCCGGCGCTCAAGCTTGGGAGCTCATGAAGCCCAACGCTCAGAGACAAACAATTTCATCGCCTAGCTTATAGTCTGGAGATGTCAATTGGGAACTCCAAGAAAATCCCACCATCTACTGTCTGACCCATAGTCGGGCAACACAAAAAGAAAGAAGCAGAACAATAGCCATCAAAAAGAAAATGCTTCATTTATTGAAATTTCCTGTACATCCCTTATGAGGCCCCCCAACAAATCGGAGGCCCTCCTTGATTTACAAAAAAAAAAAGAAAAAAAGAGAGAAGAAAAGAAGGGTAGGTTTCGGATGGAGATCGGATCCTATATCTTAGCAAGCTCCTTCCCGGGGTGGCGGATAGGTGCATCGGCATCCCCTTGGGCCTCCGCGGCCCCCATCGGCAAGACATCCTCAGTGACAGGGGCAGGCTCACCTTAGCCATGGCAGTAGGAGTCACAGCTCCCCTTGAGTCTCCACCAAGGCTGCCCGGGACCATGATCTCGTCCCGCCTTAGCCCTGGGAAGTGATAGGCCACCAAGGATTTGCAGACTCTGAATCCTTTGATGAAGGAATCCGTGGCCGCCTCCCGAACTTCATCGGCAAACTCCATCGAGGCCCTGAATATGGGCACTGCCTCGATGGCCTCCTTCTTGGCGGCCTCCATCAAAGCACCACCCCAGCAACTTTCTCCTCGGTTGCCGACAGCCGAGCCTATGCCACCTCCAGCCGCACCTGGAGGCCACTCATCAGCTCTTCACCCAGGCAGTGTCGGCCTTGAGCTCCTCCACCCAGTGGGAGGCCCGATCCCTTCCTTTGCCTAAGGATGCTTTGAGGTCCCTGACCCGATTCTCGGCATCAACCACTTCGGCCTAGAGGATCTTATTCTTCTCCTCCAAGGCTTGGGCCCTGTCAGCTTGCTCCAAGGCCTCAGCTGCCAGCGACATCCTTTCCCACTCCCACTGGATGTAGTAGTCATGAACGAGAAGAATGTCAGTCTCGATCTGCACCATCAAAGATGTCAGTCATGGCAATCAGACTAAAGCAATAGAAAGGCAGAAGACTAGTGTGAAGAGGAGGGAAAGAGTGCCAAGAAGGGCCTCCGCCAACATCCTGCCTCACCTTTCGCGATGGTCACGCGACTGGACCGCAAACTCCATCATGCGCTCTGCAAGCTCAAGATCCTGTGTGACCACCAAATTTGGTCTCACCCTAAGTGCTGCCCTTCGAATAGCGGCCTTCCTCGATGCTGAGGGTGCCACCTTGTCCGGGGGAGCTGCCTTCAAAGGCATCTCATCTAACGGTGGGGAGCTCGTCACCATAGGCGATGGCGTTGGTGATGGTTGCTCCACCACCCCTTCTCCCTCTACATCCACCTCGATGACTGTAGGAAGGTGCATCGCAATCGCTGCAGCCGACCTGGCCAGCATGCCCGCGCTGGGTTCTCGGGTCGGAAGCTGGGCTTGCTGCTCCGAAGGCCCAGGGGCTGGCTCGACCGTTTGCCTCGCAGGTGGATATTTTTTTTTCTTTTTTGTTTTTCCTGTTGGGACTTGCTGTTAGTTGCTTCATGTGATAAAAACTAACAAGCCATCTAAGTCATAATGCTGGCAAGCCATACTTTATAAGATTTCATGTAACATGGGAAGAAAGCTATTCAAATTTTGATCCCTTTCTTATTTTGATAAGTTTCATACATTTCTTAAATTTTATTTTTTTGTATACAGATGAGCATGGTAGGGAGTTGGGTTAGGTGGAGTTCTATAGGATAACCCATACTCTTCGAGATAACAATTTTATTGGTAAGGATGCAAGAGATATAATTGTATGTATTAAATCATTTGGTATGATAATTTTTAGTTTTATTTTAAAATGAATATTAACATATATTTTTTCTTGAAAATAGGAAAGCTTCATTGTTTATAGTAGAGTGTGTCAGTGAGTCGTTAGCATCCATGGAGGCTAGTCATGTCGAGACCTAGGTGATGATAGAGTTGTTAGGATCGGACAGTTATAGTCCTATGAGAGATTATGGAGTTGGAGTCACCCTTATTTAGTTGTTTGACACGAGCCGATACACTCAGACTGCTAGAAATAATTCTAGCAGTGAGATGGAAGCGATGAGGCAAGATTATGATGTAGTGATACACTCCATTAGGACTCAGATTGATCAGCTGACATCCGTGATATAGTCATTTGTGGGCTCTTCTAGGATATATATGTATATATTTTCACTATATCTATGTTTTCACATGGGCATTTATTTACATTATTTTTGTATTCTCAGCTGTGCATTTTTGTAGGCTCTTGATAATTCCAGCAATCATAAGGATGATGATGACCATGCTCTTACAGACCAGTAATTGCCTGTTGTATCTTTTTTTTAAGCTTTGTATATATATTTTTTTACTTTTTGCCTTCTGCTATGGGTTTTATATAATAAATGTTATGAACAATGTAATCATATTTTTTTCTTGGCAAATATATTAAATGCTGTTTAAATGTTAGCTTTATATTATAGACTTTTTATTTTAATTGCTTATACAAGTTTATATATTTCTAATAGGTGGAGTTATATATTTAAATTTTAGATAGATTATGTATTAATATACTATAAAATGGGTTTTGGAGTTTTTTTAAAAATATATTGGTAAATTGGATTTTACCGATGCTTTAAAGTATCGATAAATTAATTTTTCTCGATACTTTTTAGCATCGATATATTGGACTTTGTCAATACTTTTTAGTTAATTTTTTTTTTTTGCTTTTATCGATGCTTTTTAGTAGTTGGTTAATTGGCTTTTGCCTATGTTCTTTAGTGTGGATAAAATTTAAAATATATTTTTCATACTTTACTTTTCAATTTTCTTTTACGCTTTGCAAAAGCTTCGAAAACTTATTTTATAATACTTGAAAGTGCGCAAAATAATTAACTTTAGTCTAGGTAATTCTCAAATATACTGTAATGCGTTGATCAAAACTTTGTCAAACCGCCAGCCAAATAAAATAATTGTTTCTCTTTCCAAATTCCAATTCGATCTCTCTGCAATCTCCCCAAGTGCCTCTCTCCCTTCCCGTAGGCGAGCTTTCCTCGATCCAACGTTGCCCCTTGTATTCGTTGGGTCTCAAATCCAGCGGCACCAGCATCGACAGATGGCATGATGTGTAGGCCTGCGTGATACTTTTCCTCCTGCGGAACAGGGAAAAAGATAAGATATGCGTGATACTTCTTCTCTTCTCTTCTGGCGGAACGCGGAAAAAGATATAACGCGCGCATGATTCCTTTTTCTCCAAAACCAAAACTAGTTTTTATAATGGAGTAACAAAAAAATCTCTTTTCAAATACCTCATTTGTTCCAGCTATACTTCAAACTCTCCCTTCCCTCTTATATTTCGTTTTGGATGGCTAAGAGAATCAAAAAGATTAGAAAGACATTGGATCTTGCATTTGGCTTTGGATGGCTAAGAGAATCAAAAAGATTAGAAAGACATTGGATCTTGCATTTGGCTTTGGATGGCCAAGAGAATCAAAAAGATTTGAAAGACATTGGATGAGATTGTAGCCAAGGGATTCAAGTTTTATTTGAGAGAGGGTCTATCTCGAATAGGCGGGCGGTAATTAATTAGCCATCGGGTGTTAGATGAGTGTGAGGTATATCGAAGTGATGGGGGCATGAAGAAATTGATTACCGGTAGTGCAAGAAAGTCATCGGAGTTTCTATCGTAGGAATGGAAGGTCTCGGCAGAAGAGATGGGTGGGTGGCATTTCTTTATTTTGTTACTATCGTAGGAATGGAAGGTCTCGGCAGATGAGTGGCATTTCTTTATTTTGCTACTCATATGTTATTTGTGAAATGACTTAATTCTGAGAAAGTTATACATTCCCAGCAGATAGTTCTTTGGATGTCAGATGGTGGTATTCCAAATTCATAGTATGATGAATAAACTGACAAAATTAAATTGCTTATGTCAAGTTGACAGATTATACATAACGTACATGCATTGTGGTTATGCATTTCTAAAAATGTTTTTGAAGTAAATTGTTAATTTACAAGCCGGAAATAGGATAGGTCTAAGATTCTCTGCTTGTTCTTTGTGCATCGTCATCCTTTGCTCCATTTGTAAGACACTTCGATCTTGAAACTTCTAGCTTTCTTTTTTCATACCTGGTTTTCTTTCCTCGCATTTTAATTTATCATTTGTTCTTCATCTGTTACAAATACTCTTTGATCTTTAAAAAAAAGCTGGAAGTCTTCTTATACCTTCTTTAACATCGAAAAGAAAAGCATTAGAAATATTGCTTGATCTATTAGAATGAGCCATTTAATTATGACATTTCAAAAAGTGCTTTAAGATGAAAGGAAACCTTGAGAAATATCAATGCCAAATATTCTCTTCTAATATGGTTTAATGCATGATTGTTATTAATTGTATTTCTTGATAAACTTATCGAGCAATCTTTGTGTAAGTTCCATTTTCAAACATGAACTCTATTCTACTATAGTAAACAAGAAGTTCATGTAAAATTTGAAAAATTTTCTCAAATAAAAAGTAAGCTAACATGAGTGATGCTGACCCTTCTGCAAAAAAAAATCTTTCTTTCCGATGGTTTGCTAGCTTTTACCATTTTGGCTTGTGGTATAACATCTTTGAACATGATATTTTCTAGAATCTAAAGTTTATTAGATTCACTTTTTTAAATTGTAAGTTGCTTTTATTCCCAAGATTCGTGTACTTGAGTGCAAAGTCAAAAAACCCTTTTACTCTATTTCTATAGTCAAGTACATTTAAATCACTGTGTGGTAGCCTCAAGTATATTAAATGATCTACATATTTTATGCATACATTTTAAATCACCATCTCTCTATTTTATTATGACTTTCTAGGTACCATCATACATGTACTTCCGATGGAAAGTCGCTTCACCAGATAATACTTAGATTATCATTGGAATGACATAAACAAAGTGATACATTCTATCAGATGCATAAAAAAAAATGGCACCCTTAGTCAATGTGATCAATGTCCAAGAGCATACCACAAAGGTACGTATCTTTCATGTCTTTGTTGAAAAATTTTATAAGTGCATTTATATTTGATTAATGTCTGTGTATGTATCATTTATTTTTTGTATTCTTGGTTTTCCACAAAAAATCTTTATTCTAGATATTCTCACACAAGTTATATTTTGAACTTATTCCAAATTTAGTTACCTTAATATATTGTAAAAGAGTTCTACACATTTAGCACAATTTTTGGTATTTATTGTCCGCAATTTTTATAGATCTGAAATGGCATTTGGACACTAGAAATTTGTCAGATTTATATATATTTTCATTGGTTATTCTTGTAATATCATTATTATCTAGTCAAGTCAGTTATCTTTTCATGTAGATTGTGTGTGTGATGTTACATAAACCAAATGTTGGACACGACAAGCTTCTTATCATGATCTTATCTTTGGTTCATGACATGCAAATTTATATTGTGCTGTAGTGAAACTTAGGACACGTTGACATGGAAAATCACAAAAGCATAGCAAACGGATGGTTTCAACTTTCAAGATGCATGCTTGTATGTTTACAAGATTATATTTTTATTGTTAAAACTGATCTAGGTAGCTATAAAGTGACACTACAGCTAATCCAATGCTACCACTGTAGTGACTATTGTAATCATCATTTTATTATCAATAAATTTTGAAGAACATATATACCACTCAGTTGTTTGACATAAGCCGATACACTTAGATTGCTAAATAGAGTTCTAGCAGTGCAGATATCCGTAGAATCGAAGCACAAATGGAGGCAATGAAGTAGGATTATGATGCAGTGATACACTCCATGAGGGCTCAGATTGATCAGCTGACATTCGTGATACAGGCATTTGTGGGCTTTTCTAGGATATATATATCTTCACTATATCGATATTTTCATATAGAAATTTATTTACATTATTTTTGTATTCTTAACTATGCGTTATTGTAGGCTCCTGATAGTTCCAGCAATTGTAGGGATACTGATGGCCATGTTCCTACATGTCACTAATAGACTCGTATCTTTTTTAAAGCTTTGTTTATATAATTTTTTTTACTTTTTTGTCTTTTGCTATAGATTCTATATAATGAATGTTATGAATAATGTAATCAGAATTTTCTGTCAGCATATATGTTAAATGATGTTTAAATGGCAGCTTTATATTATAAATTTTTTATTTTAATTGTTTATACAGATTTATATATTTTTATAGTTGGAGTTATATATTTAAATTTTAGATAGATTATGTTCTAATATACTATAAAATCAGTTTTGGAAATTTTCAAAGATTAAAAATCAAGAATTTATCATTGCTTTAAAGCATCAGTAAATTGGATTTTACCAATGTTTTAAAGTGTTGGCAAATTATTTTTTTTTGATACTTTTTGGTATCAGTGTATTGAACCTTGTCAATACATTTTTCTAAAAATTTTTTTTTATTTTTATCGATGTTTTTTAGCCGCGGTAAATTAGCTTTTGCCCACGTTCTTTAGTGTTGGTAAAGTTTAAAAATATTTCTTTCTGCAAGTCACTCATAGATGTTGTTGACTCTATCTTGATTTTGATGATTGACAAAATATTTAAGTATATATAAGTACTAATTATATTTTAAGTATATTTTTCAGATCTTAGTACTCAACCATATTGGATAAAGAAATGCTTGTATTTCAGTTGAAAAAGTCCTTAAATTAATGGAAAATCAAGTATATGGACTTTGGAATTAATATGGAAGAACTTGAAGAGGTTAAAGTTTCAATTTAAAGAAGTTTCAGCAATGGCACAAGCAAGTGTCGACACCTGGAAATGAAGTATCGATACCTGAGGATCAAGTATCGACACTTGAAGAGTGAAGTGTTGACTCAAGGCCTGAGACAAATAGAAAATTTCAGAAAGTACTTTTAGTCAAGTGTCGACACCTGGATCTGAAGTGTCGACACTTGGAAGTGAAGTGTCGACACCTGAAAAATGAAGTGTCGATACTTGAAACTGAAGTGTCGACACCTGGAGGTGAAGTGTCGACACTTGAACAGTAACGGCTAGTTTTCTGGACTGCAGAACTTCTCCAACTTGGCTCCAACGGCTATAATTCATCCTCCAATGATCATAAACGGTCAAATAAGGTTTGGAGGGCTATTTAAATACTTGGAGAAGCAAGGGAGAAGAAGAGGAAAGAGGATCCATGGTTTGAAAGATAAATCCTTTGGTGAGTTTCTTTAATATTCTTAAATGATTCAATAGTTGAGTGATTAAAAGCCTTCAAGCTTCCAAGTTTCAAAGAGAGCATTCAAAGTCTACATCTACAAGCATCAATCAAAGGCTTCATCAACTTGAAGACAAGATCTTCATCAACAATCAAGGACTTCAAAGAGATATTTGCCTTATTTTAGAAAGCTTTTATTGTATTCATTTAAATTGCTCTTACATTGTTTTACTTAAGGTTTTTGGTGAGCCTTGGAAAACCAAAGAGATTTTTGGTAAGCCTTTGAAAATCAAAGTGGTTGTTGATGAGCCTTGAAACCAACTAGGGTTTTATTTGTGAGCCCGAAGTCAAAACAAGTTGTTTAGGTTCTTGGTTATCCCGTAAAACCAAGGGTGGTTATTGGTGAGCCTTGAAACCAACTAGGATTTGACTTGTGAGCCCGAAAACAAAACAAGTTGTAAAGGTTGTTGGTGAGCCTAAGTTATAAAACCAAACTTAGTGGAATTCCCAAGGTATTCTTGTGGAGTGGATGTAGGTGCTTGGTTGGCACCGAACCACTATAAATCTTTGTGTTTGTGTGACTGTTCTCCTTGGGCTTTTATTTCTTTATCTCCGCTGTATTTATTTGAAATATACAAGTACTTGAATTGCATTAGCACATACTTGCTTTAGTTCAGAGATATTTTAAATAGTACAAAAAGTTCTAAAAGTTCAATTCACCCCCCTTCTTGAGTTGCCTACCTGAGCCTACAATTGGTATCAAAGCAGGTGCTCTGTTTGAAAATCTAAAGATTTTGAGTTAAAGTTCATGGCAACCCTTATAGATATTAGTGTTAGACCACCGTTTTTCAATGGCACAAATTACACATTTTGAAAAACTCGCATGCGCATTCATATTCAATCTATTAATTATCATCTTTGGAAAATCATTGTTAGTGGTCCTCATATTCCTTCCATGTGGTTAATGGCATTTCCATTCCAAAGCTTGAAGAGGATTGGAATGAATATGACATTAAACAAACTGAAATCAATGCTAAAGCAATGAACTTGCTTTATTGAGCATTGGACTTGAATGAATTTAATAGAATCTCTACATGCACATCGGCGAAGGAAATATGGGATACACTTGAAGTTGCTCATGAGGGTACTCTTCAAGTGAAGAACACTAAAATTAATTTGCTTGTACATTCTTTTAAATTTTTTGAAATGATACATTATGAATCTATATCTGATATGTTTTCAATATTTATGACTACTATTAATGAATTAAAAAGTCTTGGCAAAATCTATACTAATGCTAATTTGGTGAACAAAATTCTTAGATCCTTACCAAAATCATGGGATCCAAAGGTGACGGCGATCAAAGAAGCTAAAGATGTAGAAACCTTACCTTTGGAGGAGCTTATCGATTCACTCATGACCTATGAGTTGAACTTATGGCAAAGGATAGTGGAAGCTGACACAGAAAAGAAGATAATGGCTTTCAAAGCCAAAAAGAAATTCAAGGCAATGATGGCAACTTGCAGCGATAGCGAAGATTCAAGTACGGATGATGAAGTTGCTCATCTTTGCTTCATGGCAAATGAGAAAAAGGTATATGCTAAAAATAATTATAATTTTACCTTTAAAGAATCACATGATGCATCTAATGATCTTGTGCATGAATATAGATTGCTAAAAATTGAGCACAAGAAAATAAATAGGCATGTAGATTCATTTTCTCTTAACAACACCAATCTTGCAAATAAAAATGATGATTTAAATGCCAAGATTGATATTTTAAAAAATGAAAAGAATAATTTTTCTAAAGAAAAAGAATTTTTAGAAAATGAAAATGTTATTTGAAAGATTTATGTGATAAAAATATTTGGTTAAGGAAAAGAAGCAAAAACTTTTGAAAAATTTCTCTATTCCTGTTTTTTTTCAATTTATCTTATAAATGTGGTTTTAATGCTTATCCTTCTAGATTAAGAAAAGTTTGGATTTCAAAAGGAACCATAATTACTAATCATAAAGGATCCAAGAAAGTTTGGATACCAAAAACATCTACTTAGTTTATTTTGCAGGAATGTCTTGCAGCCCAACATGAAGAAAGGAAGTTCTTAAAAAAAAATGGCTGTACAAGATAATTTGAAGAAGTGGACAAGCTACATTTTGAACTAAATGATAAAAGGAAGGATTATGTGCATTGATAAATTCTAAACATCTCCTTCCATGATTGAAAATGTAGTTAAATTTTTTGTTATAATTATTGCATCAATTACTTTAAAAAATTATTTTAAATGATTAATTAGAATCATGTTTAGACTTATAATCATTGGTTATGATCACGGACTTCTTGATGTTGATGAATTTCATGCTATTATGATTAAATTTGTGATTGTGAGACCTTCACTTGATTTTGATTAATGTATTTCATTAAAAATACTTTTAAAGATGCATATTTCTTTGAAAAATATTTTAAGTGATTGATTAGAATAAAGCTTAGACTAATAATCATTTGTTGTGATCATGACCATTTTGATGTTGATGGATTTCAAGCTCTCATGGTCAAACTTGTGATTATTTGATCTTCACTTGATTTTGATTAATATAGTTTCTAAATTATTTCAAGTGAAATGCTATGATTTATATGTTTTTATTTTTGGCATCTATGCATAATCTAGAAATGATTTGGATCAAGTATAGAACTAGTAGTTAAGGGTTACTTTTAAGAAGAAGGTATGCATATTGAGACAAACCCTTGCTCTAGTAGCTAGACTTGATATCATATTACTTCTAGCATTTATATGGATATCAAATCATTTTAAATGAATTTAAAATCATACTGAAAGTTTTTAAGTGATATAAATGCTTTGTATTTTGAAAATCATGAATATCTTAAAAATTTCAAATCCTTGATTTCAGACTTAGAATTTATGTTCATATCTTAAAATTGTTTGAAATTATATTGCATGTGCTTTCATATTCTTATTCCTCAAATGAATGCATATTTTTAAGGGGGAATAACATTCAGGGAGAGCATCCAAAGATTTGTTATCATATTTGATGCTTTGAATATTTTGCTTGATATCATGCTGTACTTATATTGCTCTGATACTCTTTCTCTTTGTTTTCAAATCTAATTTTTTAAGGGGAGTTACATTCAAATGGTATCATATTTCAATTGGTATCATGTTCAATTTGTATCATATTCAATTGATATCATAATTATTTGATTTCATGCATTGATTTTGATGACCTACTTGCTATTCTTTTCGACTTCATTTCCACTTTGTATTGCCTTTCATCCTTTTTCATGATGTCAAAAAGGAGGAGAAAATTGTTAAGTATGAAAAGGGAAAGATTGGATAAACATGAAAAATCATTTGAGAAATGAAAGAAAGTGCAAAAGGGGGAGAAGAATGTAAAATATTTTTATCTAAATGGAAGAATTAGTAAGAAGAAGAAATTTTAAAAATTTGAAAATTTTGCATATTTTGAAAAATATTTTTGAAGATTTTTTTTGGATCATATTTTGAGGGGGAGCTTGGTGCTTATTATTTTGAGCTTACATGTTTATTTTATTGTTAATCTTTTTAAGCTTACCCTTTTCATATACTTAAAGATTTTGTCATCATCAAAAAGGGGGAGATTGTTGACTCTGTCTTGATTTTGATGATTGACAAAATGTTTAAGTATATATGAGTACTAATTATATTTTAAGTGTATTTTTTAGATCTTAGTACTCAATCATGTTGGATGAAGAAATGCTTGTATTTCAGTTGAAAAAGTCCTTAAATTAATGAAAAATCAAGTATATGGACTTTGGAATTAATATGGAAGAACTTGAAGAGGTTAAAGTTTCAATTTAAAAATGTTTCAGCAATGGCACAGGCAAGTGTCAACACCTGAGGATCAAGTGTCAACACTTGAAGAGTGAAGTGTCGACTCAAGGCCTGAGATAAACAGAAAACTTCAGAAAGCACTTTCAGTCAAGTGTCGACACCTGGAGCTGAAGTGTCGACACTTGGAAGTAAAATGTCGACACCTAGAAAATGAAGTGTTGATACTTGAAACTGAAGTGTCGATACCTGGAGGTGAAATGTCGACACTTGAACAATAACGACTAGTTTTCTATGCTACAGAACTTCTCCAACATGGCTCCAACGGCTATAATTCATCCTCCAACGATCATAAATGGTCAAATAAGGTTTGGAGGGCTATTTAAACACTTGGAAAAGCAAGGAAGAAGAAGAAGGAAGAGGATCCACGGTTTGAAAGATAAATTCTTTGGTGAGTTTCTTGAATATTCTTAAAGGATTTAATAGTTGAGTGATTAAAAGCCTTCAAGCTTCCAAGTTTCAAAGAGAGCATTCAAAGTCTACATCTAAAAGCATCAATCAAAGGCTTCATCAACTTGAAGACAAGATCTTCATCAACAATTAAGGGCTTCAAAGTGATATTTGCTTTATTTTAGAAAGCTTTTATTGTATTCATATAAACTTACTCTTACATTATTTTACTTAAGGTTTTTGTTGAGCCTTGAAAAATCAAAAAGGTTTTTGGTAAGCCTTTGAAAACCAAAGTGGTTGTTGGTGAGCCTTGAAACCAATTAGGGTTTTACTTGTGAGCCCGAAGCCAAAACAAGTTATTTAGGCTCTTGGTTATCCCGTAAAACCAAGGGTTCTTGTTGGTGATCCTTGAAATCAACTAGGGTTTGACTTGTGAGCCCGAAGACAAAACAAGTTGTAAAGGTTGTTGGTGAGTCTAAGTTATAAAACCAAACTTAATGAAATTCCCAAGGGATTCTTGAGGAGTGGATGTAGGTGTTTGGTTGGCACTGAACCATTATAAATCTTTGTGTTTGTGTGATTGTTCTCCTTGTGCTTTTATTTCTTTATTTTTGTTGTACTTTATTATCTTGATTTCATAAACACATATTTTGAATTGGCACATATTGTTCGAATCGCAAAAAATTTTAAAAGTCCAATTCACCCCCCCTCTTGGGTTGCCTACCTGAGCCTACAGATGTTATTTTATGCTTGTAAATGCATCATGAATTTATTTTACAATATCTAAAAGTGTCAAAAATAATTTATTTTAGCATTAGTAGTTCTCAAATATACTATAATGTGTTGATCTCGTGACTGAACATTTAGCCCATCTTCGTTGAAGCCGGAATAATTTCAAACTTTGTCAAATCGTCGACCAAATAAAATAATCACCACTCTTTCCAAATTCCAATTCGATCCTCTGTAACCTCCCGGAATGTCTCTCTCCCTTTTGGTAGACGAGCTCTTCCAGATGCGTAACCGTCAATCCAACATTACCCCTTGTATTCACGAGGCCTCAAATCCATCGACAGATGGCATGGGTGAATGTTTTGGAATTCAATGATGAGTAGGGCATGCATCATACTTCTTCTCTTTAGGCACAGGAAGAAAAAAAGTAAAAGGAAAAGTAACAAAAAAAAAAATCTTTTATAATGATCAGGGCATGCATGATGTTTTTTTTTGAACATGAAAAAAGAAGAGAAGAGAAAAAGTAAGAAAAAATATATATATCTTTCATGATGGAGTTAAAAAAAAAACCACACTTCAAATCCCTCGTTTATTCCAACGACTCTTCTCACCTTCCCTTTTTCTTGCATTTTGCTTTCAGATGGCTAAGAAAATCAAGAAAATTAGGAAGACATCGGATGAGGTTGTAGCCAGGAGATTCAAGTGTTATCGAATGAGATTGTAGCCAGTAAATTCAAGTTTCATATGAGAGAGGCCTGTCTCAGATAAGCAGGCAGTAATCAGCCATCGACTCCTGAGTTTGGCAGTAGATGAATCTGAGGTGTATGAAAGTGATGGGGACAGGGAGAAATTGATTGATCTGTTAGTCGATACCGGTAGCAACGAGGAAGTCATCGTAGTTCCTATTGTAGCAATCAAAAGGGTTTGGTGAGTGGCATTTCTCTGGTTTCTTATATTTTACTTATATATTAAATAATTTAATTGATCCATCCCTAGTAGATTGTTCTTTGGATGTCAGATGGTGATATTCCAAATCACGGTATGATGAATAAGGTGACAAAACTGAATTGATTCATGTCAAGTTAACAGATTATAGATAACATACATGATTTTGGTTATGCATTTCTAAAAATGTTTTTGAAGTAAATTGTTAAATTTTTTCATTTACAAGCCCAAAATAGATGGGTTCAAGATTCCCTACTTGTTCTTGTACATCCTCATCCTTTGCTCCATTTATCAGGCACTTCGATCTTGTTGGAACTTTTAGCTTTCTTTTTTCACACCTGGTTTTCTTCCCCCATATTGTAATTTATCATTTGTTCTTCATCTCTATTACAAATACTCTTTGATCTTTAATAAAAGCTGGGTATCTTCTTGTGCATTCTTTAACATTGAAAATAAAAGCATTAGAAATATTCCTTGATCTATTAAAATGAGCGTTTAATTATGACATTTCAAAATGTGCTTCAAGATGAAAGGAAAACTTATTTGAGAAATATCAAGGCCAAATATTCTCTTCTAATATGGTTTAGTGCATGATTGCTATTAATTGTATTAATTGTAAGTTCCATTTCCAAACTTAAACTCTATTCTACTATAATAGACAAGAAATGTCTATAAAATCTGGAAAAGTTTTTATAAAAAGTAAGCTAACATGAGTGATGTCGACCCTTCTAAAAAAAAAAATTCATACCATTTGCACACTTCGGCAAGACTCGAAGACAAAACATTGCTAGTGATTCCCCTCTAGCCCCTTTATCAAAACCCCCAGCTGCAGTGGTCAGGAGAGATCAATACGAAAAAAATCCTGGCAAAACCCAACCTATGTCGCTCCGCCATGCAGTCATCAACAACCACAAGTTCGCCAGCCAAACCGATGATCCATCAGAGTGTCGGTAGCCCCCATAGCTTGATTGGTAGTTGAGGAAGCCGCCCCCATACTAAAGCTATCTAGATCGCCATCATCGATGGGTAGAAGCATGGCTGTCATGGTTTGATCGCCAGAGCTTGCCCATTAATGACCCATAGTCTGCCCAGAACGACATCACAATCCCTTGTCTCTTGAAATCTGAACAAGAGAAATCCCTGTTCCAGATTAAATCCAGTCACATCCCCTTTCAAGTTGGCCTGTTGCCGGAACTCTCGCATAGCCACCTCCACAGAAATCTTTCAGCCAAGAATCTTGGAAACATGCCCCTTGGCCAGCCACTACCATCTCACCCCTGATCTCCTCTTCCAGCAACTCCACGACCTCTGAGAAGTGGCGAGCCAGCTCCCCACCATGTTCAGCAAAGGCTTTGATGAAACCCATATTGCCGACTGGTAGGGGTTTCTTCATGTTCATGTGCCCACGATCCATTGTTGCTGAAGTCCCACTGGCATTTGCCAGGTTGCTCCCCATCCTTGGTCACCAACGAAAGGCTCTGTACCTCTCCAGCAATCACTCCGAGAAGGAGATGTGCATGAATCTTCAAGCACAAAGACAAGCAACCCTTCTAATAAGCAAAACTCAGAAAAAACAATCTCAAGTTTTCAGTATCAACATTTTTCAAGGTAAAAGAAGAGGATGCCTTTTTCAAATTCCAATTCATTCCCCTGCAACCTCCCCGAATGCCTCTCTTCCTTTCCGTGGGTTCCAATGATGCATAGGTATGCATGTTTTTAGGCAGAACGCGGTAAAATATTAGATGAACGGAAAAAGTAGGAAATAAGAAAAAGCAAAAAATAAAAAGAAAAGAAAAAAAAATCTTTTATAATGCTTAGGCACACGTGATGCCTTTTTCTCCATCAAGTCGAGCATGAAAAAAAAATAGAACAAGGAGAAAAAAAAACCATCTTTCTTGATGGAGTAACAAAAAAAAATCACTCTTCAAATCCCTCATTTGTTCCGGCGACTCTTCTCCTAAGGAAATCAAGAAGATTAGGAAACCATTGGATGTGATTGCAGCCAAGAGATTCAAGTTTCATTTGAGAGAAGGGCCTATCTCCGATAGGCGGGTGGTAGTCGGCCATCCGCTCATGAGTTCAGCGGTAGATGAGTATGAGGTGCATGGAAGTGATGGGGATAGGAAGAAATTGATTGGTCCGTTAGTCGATACAAGTAGCGACAAGGAAGTCATCATAGTTCCTGTTGTAGGAATGGAGGTCTCAGCAAAAAGGATAGGTGAGAGGCATTTCTCCATTTTCTTATATTTTACTTACATGTTACCTATCAGACTTAATTCTAAAAAAGTTGCCCATTCTTAGTAGATAGTTCTTTGGATGTTAGATGGTGGTAGTACTGTGAAGTCCAAAACCATAGTGAATAGCTGATAAAACTACATTGCTTCATGTCAAGTTGACACATGATTTTGGTTATGCATTTCTAAAAATATTTTTGAAGTAAATTGTTAAATTTTTCATTTACAAGCCCAAAATAGGATGGGTTCAAGATTCCTGCTTGTTCTTGTGTGCATCCTGAACTTTTACTTTCCTTTTTCAAACTTGGTTTCTCCCCTCACATTGTAATTTATCATTTGTTCATCATCTCTGTTACAAATACTCTTTGATCTTTAATAAAAGTTGGGTGTCTCCTTCTACCTTCTTTAACATCGAAAAGAAAAGCATTAAAAATATTGCTAGATCTATTAAAATGAGCTTTTAATTGTGACATTGCAAAATGTGCTTCAAGATGAAAGGAAAGCTTACTTGAGAAATATCAAGGTCAAATATTCTCTTCTAATATGGTTTAGTGCATAATTATTATTAATTATCTTTCTTGATAAGCAATCTCTGTGTAAGTTCCATTTCCAAATAGAAAATCTATTCTACCATAGTAGACAAGAAATTTTTATAAAATTTGGAAAATTTCTTTCAAATAAAAAGTCAGCTAACATGAGTGATGTCGACCCTTCTAGAAAAAATTCTTTCTTTCTGATGGTTTGCTAGCTTCTACTATTTTGGCTTGTGGTATAACAGCTTTGATCATGATATTTTCTAGAATCTCAAGTTTATTTGATTCACTTTTTCAAGTTGTTAGTTGCTTTGATGAATCAGAAATCTGCTTTGTGCACTGCTCTTTCCCTTACTATTGAATAAGAATGATATCAGTGTTAAACTAGTTAGCTTAATAGAGGCATACTTTTCTTAGCTACCTGGATTTTCTTATGCTATGATCTATTTTAAGAAAATTCTAGCAAAGTCTGATTCTTCAAACTTTGGTTGCAAATGTCTGGCTGAGTGGGTTTCAAAGATATGATCAAGGATCGGAGAATAGGATTATTAGCAAGAAAAGAGTAGAGTGCATTATCCAATACATCTAAAAGCAACAAGAGGATTGTGCTTGGGGAAATGCTTGCCATTCTTTCCTGCAAGATTTACTTTGTGAATATTACTATTTTGACATTCGTTCCCTAAAATTAATGTCATAAAGAATGTGCTCGTGCTGCAAATTGATGCGATGTTATTGAAATATCATTTTGCATATAGTTGGTGATCTCTGCATGATCTAATATCATTAGCAAGTTAGATGAACCAGTATAATCATGAAATTTAAGGATAATAGGGAGCGGGGAGGGGATGCTAGGAAATTTTGGGTGGTGTAATAAACTTTTTATATTAGTTATATGGATCAAGTTTGTTGAAATCCTACCTATTTTTCCTTTCATGTTTATATGGATCAACTCAATCAGCAGTCGGTTGGTTGTCGATATCAACTTAAGTTTGCTACTAGCTGAGTTTCGAGTGGCTGAGTACCTCATGGACATACTTTTCAAGATAGCCATGTTGAATAAGATCTTCAATCTCTCTCTTTAGCTGAAAGTAGTCTTCGGTGTTATGGCCATGATCTCGATTGAAGTAATAGTACTTTCTCTTATCATGGGTGTTTGAAGGCTTCATCGAGTAAGGCCTTCGAAGGAATTTCTCTCCTTTTTATCTCCATACGAATTTGGAATCTAGGAGTAAGGAGAGGAGTAAAGTTACCTGATTTATCAATCAGGTTTCTCGACCTAGAGTCTGGCTACCTGGATGAGTGGGGCTCCTTGATTTGGCCCTCGCTTGACACCCTCTTGGCTTACTTCTTCCTTGGCTTGCTATTATCTTCTCGCTAAGTAACAATAAATTTCTCCATGTGAATGTACTTCTAGACATAGGCTAGTAGCTCCGAGTAAGACTTAAGATAAGTCTTATCCAAGGAGTAGGTGAACCAAAAGTGGAGTCCCCTCTTCATGGCCAGAAAGCCATAGACTTGTCTAGGTTATAGATCTCCAACATGGTCATCTTGAATCAGGCTATGTAGTCTCTCATGACTCTTCATCTTATTACCGGATGGGAAAAAGACTTTCAAGCTCTCATGGCATCCTTCGACTAGTATTGAAGTATGCCATGAACTACCTCTCTAGTTGCTTGATGGAGTGAACACTCCTTGGCTTGAGTTTGGAGTACTATACTCGGGCCGTTTTGCGAAGAGTGGCTAGGAAGGCAAGGCATCGGTAGCACCTTGAACCTACATAATAGCTTTGTAGCTCTCCAGGTGATCCAGTGGATCTATGATATCATTATAAGTATCTATCTAGGACATCTTGAACTGACTCGGGATCGATTCCTTCATGATTCATTGAGAAAGAGATGGGTAAGAGTCAAACTCGATCAGATCATGACTCCCATCCTGAAAATTGACAAGTCGATGGTTGACTTTGCTCAACTTGTACTCATAGTCATCAAGGCATTGTTCAGCCAGTCACTGAAATAGCTTGGTTGATAGATCCTTCTTGTAATGATTCAAATTTAGATGGGTAAACTATTTCCTTTTTAGCTTCCTTTCCAATTGCTGATCACCATGTTGGGAACTTACACATGCGAAGAGAGGGATCACAATCGATGGACGGTATGCCAGTGAGAGGACCTCCCATGTTGGGACCAGTGACATGCTCGACAAGGTGAATGAGTTCGAGATTGGTGGAAAGTCCATCGATGATGAGATCTCTCTCTTGGAGATCGATGACTGGGGTAGGTGAAAGTGACAATGGGGATAACTAGGAACTCTAGCTATTGCTATTTCGTCATAGAAAGTTACTGCTACTACAACCCTTGCACTATTGTAGCTAGGGCCTAAACTTGCTGTGCCAAGGTGACAAGCAAGTCTTGCAAGATGATCGATGATGGGGGAGGTGGAGCAAAAATGTTCCGGTACCTGGTTGGACTCTCATGATGCAGAGAGTATCCGATATGGCTAGTGAAGGCATCTTGTGCTCAAGTGATTTCCATTGGGCTCCAAGCTCTAGAGTCTTCTTCTTGATGCTTTATACCCTTTCCTAAAATGTCAATCTATTGCCATAAAATCATACTTCACCAGAACTTGGTGGTGCTTAAGGGTCTCATGGGTTATTCCAGCAAAAAAGAGGTGCTGCTCCTAGTGGCTCTAGAATGAAGACTTTCAAGAACAGTCCCTGGACTGGAATTTCTGGTGAGGGACCTTCCGATACTCTGTTAGAAAAGTACGATGTAGGCTATAGCAGCCATATTTGAGAGCAACGATGACTGAATGAGTGTGTGAGAGGAGTAAGGATGCATTGTGTAATGTACCTTGCTAGGGATCTCCTATTGCCTATTTATAAAGGCATTGTGTAATGTACCTTGCTAGGGATCTCCTCTTGCCTAATTATAAAGCTATGCAGAATAACTGAATGCCGTTAGGGATGTGGCATCTTTTGATAGGTATAACAAATTTTGGATAGGATATGGAATCCTATTCCTTGGAATCTTTTCTATTGGGATCATGACTAATATGGTGATCCTGTGTGCCACTACTTTTATTGGGATGGTTGAAACTTATTGGCCACAATCTTCATAGACATAATTGAATTTGTCTACTTTTGCCACCTCACTTGGATATTATAGACTCTGAGTATTAGGATAGTTTGCTTGATATGGAGATAGAGGAAGCCTAGATATTGCATCCAGTCATTCCCAACTAAATATGCTTGGGTAATTAGTTGGGATCGAATATTTATTTAGTTAGCATGTATGAAGGGATATTAATAGTCAGTCCCAGTTACTTGTGATCTCTCGTTGTAGAGTTTTGTAGCTTATTCAGTGTCGTGGCTGACTTGGTTTCATTCAATTGGTTACTAGGAGGATCCTTAGTTGGTACCCTTCTTCTCCTTGTTTGTTGTTATAGATGGTGGTCCGATTGCTCCTTGAGGCCGAGTAAGCAGTTGCTATAACAATGATAATACTAAGTATATAATGTAATTTTATAATATATTATTATGTTTCTATATGGTAAGAGATGTTGAATTTAACATTTTGATGTACTTAAATCATCATATTATTATAATACACAAGAAGGATGATGGATCCAAAAAAAAATAAGGGGATTGGTTTTAGCTAAGTGCATGCCCTTATGAGATGGAATCTATTTTATGGTATGCACCTATGCTGAAAGAGAGGGGGTGCGGATCTTGTGGGATAGTCATGATAGTTAATTAGATCTTGCTTAAGCATACATTAAGCTCAAGGTAGGTTCAAGTTGGAGTACTGGTGTATATTTTTAGGCTTTTGAAGTGTATGTATCATATCACGCTACTAGCACAAGGTTAATTGGGCATGGACTAGGTCAGGGTGAGTAGGATTGGTTTGGGACTGAGTATGCTTAAGTTGAATCGAGTATGATCAAATGAGATCAGATAAGATCAATTATAATTAATTGCAACCAGAAGTGATCGTACATGACCAGGCGGCTAGGATCGCGATAGGGTAGGATCAAGTGGCTAGGATTGGGGTCTGATAGGTTTCTAAGGTTAGAATCAGGCAGGTACAACCAAGTAGGGAAGTTATTTTATCAGCAATGATTGATAAAGTTTGCGAGCTTGTAGCTTTTCTATACTATTTTATGTATTTGTTCATGAATGATATGATTGATAGATCATTTGTTTACATTAATTGTTTAATTTTTAAACAACATTAAAGTGTTGATGGAGAAAACCATGCATCTGATGCCATAATGGAGGTGATTTTCAAAACACTTGTTTAGTGTCATAGAGACTCTCGAGACACTGTTTAATTTTTACAGGGCACTCATGTACCTAGAGCAAAAAGTGATCTTTTACTCTGCACTTTATTCATGTGGTGTTTGTTCTTGATGTGTAGAGCTCTAGAGACTTTTCTGCAAGTTGCCTTGCAATCTGCAGTGTAGAGTAAAAGTTCACTTTTCTCCATGTATTTCTTTTAGGCTTACTATGTTATATCATTTGTTCAGCCATGTGTATGATAAGTGTTATGATATCCTGGTTTTATTTTAATTAATTATTGGATCACTCTCTGAACCAATTTCAATTTTTTCTTTTTTTGGTTTATTGGTCAAATCAACATACAAAGGAAAATGTCTACTGGGTTTGATGAAGATTCTGATCTACAAAAGGATAGTCTTCGTCTTCATATATTTATCTTGGTCCGAAGACCATATCTGATATTTACAGCTTCGTATCTTTATTTTGGTCCGGAAGCCAAGTTTATTAACTCTATGTCTTCGACTTCGTATATTTATCTTAGTCCGAAGACCATGCCTGGTATTTACATCTATGGCTTCGTATCCTTATCTTCGCTCAGGAGATAAGTTTATTAGCCTTGTCTTTGGCTCGTATCTTTATCTTAGTCCGAAGACCCTGCCTCATGTCTTTACATCTATGGTTTCAAGCTAAGTTTATTAACCTTATGTCTTCGGCTTCGGGTTGTCATCTTGGTCCGAAGACTTAACCTTTCAAGTGAATATCTTCAGCTTTATTCCTTCAACATAATCCGAAGAGCATATTATCTCATTTTCATGACTGTAAGTGTTTACTTTCGCTATTTCCAAAAAGACTTCTTCGAAGTGTGTAGCTAACATTCCCTTTAGGAGTGCTACTAAAGGGAATGTTGAGCTCACTTCGAATCTACTCTAAAAAAGAGAGAAGCTTATTAAGCATGTGGATCTTTTCAATATTAGAATAGCCAACCCTGCTCTAGTTATTGCAATCACCCACATGATTGAAATTCTCAGATCATATAAGCTCCGAAATAACTATTTTTCTGACCACCACTACTTACAGTTATGAAGTGGTTACATTTGGCAGCTTTCATAACCGTAAGTAGTTACGTTGGAGCCTATAAATACTGGTAAGAGGGGACACTCGAGATAAGTTTGGCTCATTCCTGTAATTTGAATTCCTCCTTTCCCTCTCTGCTTCCAAAAACTCTCCATTTTGCTACTGCCTGAGTTTCTTCTGACTTTGGCATCGGAGTGTCCCCCATCGAAAAATCTCCGGTCAGGGATCTATTTTGCATGTTTCGGTCGACAACAATCCAGTGAAAGAATCACTCCATCCGGTCGGTGAAGATTCAGCGTTAACAGATTGGTGCGCCAGGTAAGGGAAGAAGCTCTGTTTCCTCTACTTTTAAGGAGAGTTTGCTAAGCAAAATGATGAAAGGGAAAGCTAAGAATGCATCTACGAGTCAGGAGCAGCAAGCTCCTCCGTCAAACGGTCCTTCGGTCAGCAATCCTTCTGTGGATCAGGGACTACAAATCCCTATGATAATGGTGGGGCAACAACAGTTTGAAAGCCTGGTGACGGCACTGGTTCAGCATTTGCATGAAGCTGCAGCTCAAAAGCAATGTCCACCATCTGTTCCGCAATCCAGCCATCAACCTGGGAAGGAGAAAGATCAATGTCAAGAGATCACCCCTAGTTTCTCGTAGATTCGGTCATCTCGTGACCGCTATGCCTCTCCACCAGATCAACAAGCAAAGGATCATGGTGGAAAGAAAAGGGTCCGGTGATCTCCCTCTGTTTATTCTAGAAGCTTTGTACCAGAAGGGGCTAGGCAGAGAGAGATCAACATGAATTCGAAGAGAAATTCAAATCTATGCAAGCACAGATAGCAAGAATATCAGATTTGAGAAGGAACGATGAGGTCATCATCTTCAACTCTCAGCCCCCTTTTTTGATCATATTATGGATGAAGTCATCCCCAAGCACTTCAAGATCCCACAGTTAGAAGCTTATGATGGGACTTCGGATCCTCTCGACCATCTAGGAAGCTATAAGGCTCAAATGATGGTGTAAGAAGCAATATATGCTCTTTACTGCCTTGCTTTTCCTGCTACTCTGAAGAGATCTGCTCGAATGTGATATTCGAGCTTACCCCCAAGGACAATTCACTCCTTTGCTGAGTTAGAGCAGCAGTTTGTCTGGCACTTCAGGACGTGCCAAAAGATGCCGTGCAACACCGACCATTTATTTCTTCTCCAGCAACAAGAAGGAGAAAATTTGAAGGAGTTTGTCCACCGCTTCAATTCGGCCACTTTGAAAATCCCAAACCTGAATGAGCATGTGGCCAAGTCTGCCTTGAAGAAAGACTTGAAATCATCCAGGTTCACTTTTTCCCTGGACAAAAGGTTTCCAACGAACTATACCGATCTACTGGCAAGGGCTCAGAAGTATGCTACCGTTGAGGAGCAAGTGGCAAGCTGAAGACTTGCAGAAGGGAGGTACCCTTCTAAGAAAAGAATGCCAGAGGGCCGAAATGCCAACATCTCTAACAACACTTCGGTCCCCAAGCGCAGCCCCAGATCCAAGCAGCAGAATAACCGGTTCGATGCCTACACACCCCTCAACTTGCCTAGGGAGAAGATCTTGCTGGAGATCGAAAAGAAAAATATTTTCAAAGGCCACGTCCCCTGAAGACATCTGCAAAAGCAAGGGACAAAACAAATACTGTCGATTTCACCAGGATCATGGCCATAATACAGAGGTGTGTTTCCAGCTTCGGGATGCTATCGAAGACCTGATAAAAAGGGATATCTGGAAAAGTACATCAACCGCCCTGAGTCTCAAGCCAAAGCAACAACTCTCCCAAGAATATCCGATGAAGTTGATCTGCCTCATCAAAAACCAACTGGTGGGGATGTTGGTATGCTTCATCGATCATCAGCAGGGATATTGAAGCTAAAGAGAATGTCCTGAAGAGGTTCAAGAGAAAAAATTCTATTTCTTTTTCTGATGAAGATGTTCAAGGATACAACTTCCACATGATGACCCTGTAGTGGTCTCGGCTGTTATTGCCAAGTTTGATGTAAAAAGAATTTTAATTGATAATCGAAGCTCAGTTGATGTATTGCTGTATGATGCTTTTCTTCGAATGGGATTATCTGGACGTGAATTGTGAAGATCTCTCATTCCTATAACTCGTTTTGGTGGAAACCAAGTTGGAGTTGAAGGTGAAATGGTCTTACCCATAGCTTTTGGGTCCGAACCATTCCAAAGAACTCTTCCTATCAATTTTATTGTGGCTAGAACATCTTCAGCTTATAATGCAATCTTGGGGCGTCCAGCATTGAATAAGTTCAGAGCCATAGTCTCAACGTACCACCTATTGGTTCGGTTTCTTACCAGGACAGGCATTGGAGAAGTGAGGGGAGATCAAAGGATCGCTCGCCAGTGTTTGATGATTCAAAATAAACAAGTATCCAAGCCTTTAGCACTTGACCAGCTGGATCTGAGAGACGAATCTGAAGACTCTGGAGAACCAGTGGAGAAAACACTTTTTGTGCCATTATCTGAAAATGACCCTACTAAGCTCTTACAAATTGACAGCCTGCTTGACGAAGAAGCAAAGGTAAAACTAATCTATTTTCTTCAAGATAATGCTGATATTTTTGCTTGGACAGCTTCGGATATGCCTGGAATTCCATCCGATGTGATCACACATCGCCTAGAAGTCTCTCCCAACTATAAGCCTGTGCAGTAGAAGAAGAGGAATTTTGCTCCAGAAAGGCAGAAGGCTATTGATGAGGAAGTTAATAAACTCCTTGAAGCTAATTTCATAAGAGAGGTCCAATATCCAAATTGGCTGGCGAATGTGGTAATGGTGAAAAAATTAAATGGCAAGTGGAGGATTTGCATAGATTATATGGATCTCAACAAGGCATGTCCAAAGGACAGTTTTTCTTTGCCAAAAATCGATCAGCTAGTTGATGCTACGGTTGGTCATCAGTTGTTAAGTTTTATGGATGCCTTCTCAGGCTATAACCAGATCCGAATGGATCCTGAAGATGAAGAGAAGACTGCTTTTGTTACAGAAAAGGGCTTTACTGTTATAAAGTGATGCCGTTTGGTTTAAAGAATACTGGGCAACTTTCCAAAGGCTCATCAACAAAGTTTTCAAAAATCAGATTGGGAGAAATATAGAAGCTTATGTTGATGATATGATTGTGAAAAGTCTTCATAAGTCTGATCATATTATAGATCTAAAGGAGTCTTTTGACGCTCTTAGACATCATTAGATGAGGTTGAATCCTACCAAATGTGTCTTCAGTGTAACTTCTAGAAAATCTCTGGGATACTTGGTCACCAAGCGAGGAATTGAAGTTAATCCAAAAAAAATCCAAGCACTTCGAACAATGAGGCATCCTACTTGCAAGAAGGAGGTACAAAGGTTAATGGAAAGAATTACTTCTTTGAGCCGATTTATCTCCCGTTCTGCAGAAAAAATGTTTGCCATTTTTTAAGGTTCTCTGCTAGAATCAAAATTTTGAATGGACAGAAGATTGCAGAATTGCCTTTGACAAACTGAAAGAATACTTGGAAAATCCTCCATTACTCTCTAAGCCCTATGAAGGAGAAACACTTTACTTATATCTATCAGCCATAGATGAAGCAGTTAGTTCGGTTCTAGTACGAAGAGATGCCAATCATTCACAGAAGCCGATCTACTATACTAGTAAAGTGTTGCATGAAGCTGAAGTCCGATACCCTAGAGTGCAAAAGATTATCTTTTCTCTAGTGGTTGCAGCAAAGCGTCTCGGCCTTATTTCCAAGCCCATTCTATTGTAGTTCTGATAGATCAACCCTTAAAAGCCATACTTCATTTCCTGACACCTCATGAAGGATAGCTAAATGGGCTGTTAAATTAGGAAAGTTTGATATTGAGTATCAGCCTAAGTCAGCAATGAAAGCATAGATTTTGGCTGATTTTATAGCTGAATGCACATGGGGATCCAAAGAGGACCAGCCAAGAGTTGAAGAAGAAGGTACCGAAGACAATCCAGAATTTATTTAGATGCTACATGTCGATGGTGCTTCGAACGCCAACGGTTGCAGTGCAGTTTATTCTGGCTGGTCTGAATGAACAAGTTATTGAATATGTTTTTTGGTTTTCTTTTCAAACTTCAAATAATCAGGCAGAGTATGAAGCACTCATTGCTGGTCTTAGAATTTTCCAAAAGTTGGATATTAAAAGGTTCAAAGTTTTTTCCAATTCATAGTTGGTGGTGAATCAAGTAAAAGGTGATTTTGAAGCCCGGAATCCAAGTATGATCCAATATTTGGAGAAAGTCCGAAGCATGACATCTAGTTTGGAGCATTTTGAGATTATTCATGTACTAAGGACAGAAAATTCTCGAGCAGATGCTCTTTCAAGACTTGCAACCACTGCACCCGATTCTCTTGGAAGGACATATGTGGAATATCTTGAAGACCCCAGCATATCAGAACCCATAATTGATGTAAGTCAAGTTGAGCATGAACCTTCATGGATGGATCCTATTCTCAAGTTCCTAAAAGAAGGAACCTTGCCCAAAGACAAGCTCGAGGCTAAACGGCTTTGCTGGATGGTTCTCAATATGTGATCTTGAATGAAACATTATATAAGAGGTCCTTCACACAGCCTTTGTTGAAATGTTTGGGTCCATCTGATGCAGATTATGCACTCAGGGAAGTGCATGAAGGAATATATGGAAATCATCTGGGGGGCAGATCCTTGGCATATAAAATAATCCGTCAAGGTTATTATTGGCCAACCATCCAGAAGGATTCTGCAGAATTTGTTCGAAGATGTGATCATTGTCAAAGATACGCCAATGTACAAAGGTGACCTGCAAATCAGTTAACTCCGTTAACAGTGCCCTGGCCTTTTGCACAATGGGGAATAGATATTCTTGATCCGTTTCCTCCAGCTTCTGGGCAGAGAAAATTTTTTATAGTAGCTAATTTTTTATAGTAGCTAATTTTTTATAGTAGCTATTGATTACTTTACCAAATGAGTCGAAGCCGAAGCATTGGCACAAATTACTGAAGCAAAAGTTAAAAATTTTGTGAGAAATTTTATCATCTTCCATTTCAGAATTCCTTATTCTATAATAACTGACAACGAAGATAGTTTGATAACCCGAAATTCAGGTGCTTCTGCACCCAGTATCACATTCTTCACAAACTCACTTCAGTGGCACATCCTCAATGTAATGAAGAAGCTGAAGTGACAAACAGGACTATTCTTCATGGTCTTAAAACCAGATTGAATGATGCTAAAGGGTCATGGGCCGATGAGTTAAACTCAGTTCTTTGGGCATATCGAACTACTCCCAGAACAGCTACTAGTGAATCTCTATTTCATCTATCTTATGGTACCAAAGTGGTCCTTCCCATAGAGGTCTCTTTGCAATCTCTACGGATTGATTACTACGAAGAGCCCGAAAACTCTGAACGCCGAAGAGTTGACCTGGATTTACTACAAGGCACACAACTTCAGGCATAGTTGAAAATGGCTACGTATCAGCAGAAAATGGCAAGATACTACAACTCTCATGTAAAAGAATGGACTTTTCATCCTGAAGATCTAGTTCTACGAAAGTCTGAAGTATCCAAATCAACTGAATAGGGTAAACTCTCTCCTACATAGGAAGGACCATACCGAATCAAAGAGGTTATTCGACTTGGAGCTTATCGATTGAAAACCTTAGAGGGTATTCTACTACCTCGACCTTGGAATGTACAAAACCTCCGCAAGTATTATCAATAAAGGTTTTATTCAAGGTTTTCAAGATAGATTTAATTATTCTATCTTAATTCTATTTCTTAAAGGCATAAGGATGATCTCCGTGATCTACCCTACGAAATGTCGAGGTAAGCTTAACTAGCCTATCTTAATTTTCTTTTCTTAAAGGTATAAGGATGATCTCCGTGATCTACCCTACGAAGTGCCGAGTTGAGCTTAACCAGTCCATCTTAATCAAAAAGGCATGAGGATGATCTCCGTGATCTACCTCACGAAGTGCCGAGGTGGGCATGATCAGCCTGTCTTAATTCCAACATAAAAAGCATGAGAATGATCTTCGTGATCTACTCTATGAAGTGTCGAGGTAGGCCCGATCAGCCTATCTTAATCCTTGATTAAAGTGCATAAAGGTGATCCAAGTGATCTATCCTGCAAAAATATCAAAGGTTAATCAACCTTTCCTCCATGATAGAGATGCAGGTGACCCGCACGGTACATCTTATCCCAAGTTCGAAGACTTGGTATTTTCATCTAAGAGATTGTTTCATCTTAATTATATGAAATTATTCCTAAGTTCAAAGACTTAGTATATTCTCAAGTCTGAAGACTTGATTCTTATCTGGAAACTTGGTATTCTTTTCTTCTAAGTCCGAAGATTTAGCGTATTCTCAAGTCCGAAGACTTGATTCTTATTTGGAGATTTAATATTCTCTTATCACAATTCTTTGGAATTCTTTTAAGTCCAAAGACTTAGTGCATCTTCAAATTCGAAGACTTGGAGTCTCAATCATTATTATTCCAGTATTATTATCCAATATGATATAATCTTAGATCAGATTTGAGAATTCTATTTCTTAAAAGATTATTGTCTTAAGTCCGAAGACTTAGTATCATTTTTTATGCTTCGGAGTTCTTAATTATTCGAAGACCCTACACTTGGAAAAATTCTCATCCATTCACATACGCATTCATAGGAAAGTTCTCATTGGAAAGGATTTTTATTGATAAGATTTCTTTTACACTATTCCAAAAAGAGAAGAGAAGAAAGTTATAAGTTCTCCATTGCTGGAGTGCCTTCGGTTTGAGTAGGTTCAACTGGATTGGCCATTTCTTCAGCTATCAATGGAGCTTCAAAACCCTCTTGTGATTCAGGCTCATTTGGACTTTCGGAATCGAATAGTTGAATCCCTGAAATGTCCAAATCTGGGTAAAGGCTTTGCACTTCCTTCACCCCATCATTGAAGCCCCCTTTATAGCTGTGGGTTCCTGCTTCAACCATCTCATTTTTGAAAGACAGAGATGCTTTATAGTCCTCTACCACCCTCTTCAGTTGATCTTTCAACGATCGAATCTCTTCGGCAGCTTCTTCGGTCTTCTTGGTAGCCTCTTCGGATTCTTGTTGAGCTTCCTTAAGCAGAGCTTCTAGAGATCGAACCTTAGGTTTTCTCTTCTTAAGCCTTGCTTCCTGCTCAGAGTTCTTCGATTGAGTTTCTCCACATCAACTTTCAAACTCTGAACTAAGGCATCGCTTTAAGCAAGCTTCTCCTCCATAGCCTGCCTCTGCTCTTCGGCTACTGCCTTCTCAATTTCAGTTGTCTTCGTTTTGTCCTTCATCTTTTTATAGTTGTCTCTAAAATCGAAGATGCTTTCTTCCATGACAGTTATGTCATGCATCATCTACATTAATAGATTAGAGAGTTAGCAACAATAAATTTATGCCTTGAGAATACAATCAGATATTTATCTTCAGCGCTGATGAGAACATCGAGTTAGAGACTTCTTCAATGCATCGAAACTTGGTTTGTCCCAATCTTTAGGAAGAAGCGTGTGCTTCATCAGTTCCCTGGCCAGATCGGGGTTCTCCAAGCCTTCTCTATCCAAAAAGACAGTGAAGTCTACATTGCAACCTCCTTCCGAAGAGGCGTTACACCTAGGATCGTTCTCGGACCGAAATTTTGATCTTTCTTTCCTTTTCTCCGTCGGAGTTGTAAGGACTCCCTGTCAAATGACAAATCATGTTGATTTGGAGGGGGCATCGGACGAGGACTCTTCGGAGGAGGCCTCCTCAAAGATGGACTCCTGGCAGGTTCAGGAGGACTCGGTGAAACAGGTGGTATCTCTTCATCCGATGTAGATCTCATCGGAGGAGTGCTCGAGCCCTCTTCGGCTCTTCTTTTCTTGCAGACTTCGGTTGTCGTTGAAACAGCCACTGCCATTTTACGGGAAGCTTGCCGAACTTTCTCAAGTTGAGGCTTCATTCTTTCACCTGCAATCGAAAGATTTCATCATATAAAAAGAAAAGGGAAAGAAAAGGGAAGATGGAGGGAATGAAAATCCGAAGACCACTATTTCTATACCTAATACTTGGACTTTGCTGATGTGAGCTCGGTAAAGGTTTTCTTCCTTTAACAATTCTTTGAATGAAGGAATTTCTGGTTCTGACAAAGTTTCGAAGTCCTTGAGATCAGCTTTCAGAACCCTTTTCCCGGTGTTTGCATCCAAACGCGGAGCTCTCCAGTCAGTATTGAATCCCCAATGGGTATAATATATAAAGAAAAAGCAAGGTTTCCACCCATGTATTGCACTGGAGGTTCCTTTTATTAGTCTTTAGCCTAGCCGAGGACCTATGACCCACCACCCTTTGCAGTGGAAATCTCTTTTCAGCATAAATAAATAGGTGAACAAGGATGTCTTCGGCTCTACATTCATAAGTTTACAAAGGACTAGAAACCCACAGATGTTCCTGAAGCTGTTGGGGGTTAATTGAGCAGGTACTATTCGGTAAAGGTTAAAGATTTTTACGAAGAAAGGATGGAGTGGAAGCCGAAGACCAGCCTTAAGTTGGTCTTCGTATATAGCAATTGAATTCATGGGAGGTTTATCTACCCGCTCTTCAGTTTTGGAAGGATTATTTTGAAGGTCCGAGGAATGTGAAAACGTCGCCTAACATCTTCTATCTTAGCAAGTGAAAAAGAACTGGCGACGGAATCAGGTGATCTTTCCGGGCTTCTCTTCCTACCGGAGTTTTTCCTCCTACTGGTTTCACCTCCCGGCGAACCCCTACCAGTCCCATCTCCTGTCGGTTTCCCTTTTCAGTGGTTCCCTATCGTTTCACCCCTCGGTGAATCTTTGCTAGAACTAGAAGATAGGTTCCTAGTAGATTCTGACATGGCAAAGAAAAAAAAAATAAAAAGGAAGGAAGGGCCTCTAACCTCTGAAGGAACAAAAATGACGGACTATAGCATGGGATGAAAGGAAGATGGAGTGCAGTGCAAGGAAAGCCCTTCTTTAGAAACTCTTTTCCTTTTATAGCTAAGATTGTGGGGTTTCGAGACACTTCGGAAATCTCCTCGTATCGTACACCGTATCAATAGCTTCGATCCTGGGCACGATTTCATGAAAATCGCCCATTAATGAAATGGTGGCTGCGATCTGCATGAAGTGACATGAATGGCTACGATGATTTCTTAATTATGATCAGCCTCCAGGTGATTGCCAAATGTCCCACCTTGGTACAATAAAAACTCTTTTTCTAAAGAGATTTTTAGAGCTTTCTAAATTTGAAACGTTTCTTTTGAAATGATAAATGACGTGGTGAACGTGTCTTCTCCACGTCTCTCGCCACCAAGCAGTTATTGCGAAGAGACGTGCCGGGGTTTAACGCCATCATGATATATCAGTTACGGCAAAACGATAGAATTCAAGTACTCCCATTTTTTGAAATTAAATCATTTCGAACTTTGGAGTGGGGAGCAGTTGTTATGATATTCCGGTTTTATTTCAATTAATTATTGGGTCACTCTCTGAACCAATTTCAATTTTTTTTTTTGGTTTATTGGTCAAATCAACATACAAAAGAAAATGTCTACTGGGTTTGATGAAGATTCTGATCTACAAAAGGATAGTCTTCGACTTCGTATATTTATCTTGGTCCGAAGACCATGCCTAATATTTACGGCTTCGTATCTTTATTTTGGTCTGAAAGCCAAGTTTATTAACTCTATGTCTTCGGCTTCGTATATTTATCTTGGTCCGAAGACCATGCCTGGTATTTACATCTATGGCTTCGTATCATTATCTTCATCCAGGAGATAAGTTTATTAGCGTTGTATTCGGCTTCGTATCTTTATCTTAGTCCGAAGACCCTGCCTCATGTCTTTACATCTATGGTTTCAAGCTAAGTTTATTAACCTTATATCTTCGGCTTCGGGTTGTCATCTTGGTCCGAAGACTTAACCTTTCAAGTGAATAACTTCGGCTTTATTCTTTCAACATAATTCGAAGAGCATATTATCTCATTTTCTTGACTGTAAGTATTTACTTTCGCTATTTCCAAAAAGACTTCTTCGAAGTGTGTAGCTAACATTCCCTTTAAGAGCGCTACTAAAGGGAATGTTGAGCTCACTTCGGATCTGCTCTAAAAAAGAGAGAAGCTTATTAAGCATGTGGGTCTTTTCAAATTAGAACAGCCAACCCTGCTCTAGTTATTGCAATCACCCACATGATCGAAATCCTCAAATCAGATAAGCTCCGAAATAACTATTTTTCTGACCGCCACTACTTACCAGTTATGAAGTGGTTAACATTTGCCAGCTTACATAACTGTAAGTATTACGTTGGAGTCTATAAATACTGGTAAAGGGCTCTCGAGGTAAGTTTGGCTCATTCCTTCCTGCAATTTTAATTTCTCATTTCCCTCTCTGCTTGCCACAAACTCTCCATTCCGCTACTGCCTGAGTTTTTTCTCGACTTTGGCATCGGAGTGTCTCCCGCCGGAAAATCTCGGTCAGGATCGTTTGCAGGTTCCGTCGACAACAATCAAGCGGAAGAACCACTTCATTCGGTCGACGGAGCTTCCGCATCAATAATAAGTATATATACTATGACAACAAGAAACTGTATATAATAATTAATAACAAAGTTAGAGGTATGCTGTTTAGATTCCCCATCCCACCACTAACATCATGAACCGTTTATTTTGAAGTTCCCGCGGTATCATTATCCAATTAATGGAAACATTTGTTAGAACAACTAGAAAGGTATATTTTGACTTGAAAAAGGCATCTCCATATTTGTGATAATATATTTTATCTTATTTTGGGAAATTATATTTAACAATCTACATGTACATTTAATTGTTTAAATTATTATTTGCAGTGACGGCTCAGTTTCCATGTTTAAGGCATTTGTAGTTTATTGGTATCTTAGTTTTACAAATGGATATGATGGAGTACATGTACTTCATCATGCAGTTGATTACTACTCTCATACTTAGGGCAATCTAATCTGATATTAGGATAGGAATGTGATTTAGTTAGCAGGTGGTGTATAAGGTTTATAAATTTTGGATGAGATTGTAGTTGATAGTGGCTTAGACACTGTTGAGAATATACGAAGAGATAGGAGAACCTATCATAACTGTGCCATTTACTTAAAATACAAGAGAGATTCAAATCTTCTAAGAACATAGAGTGGAGGAAATGATTGCCATTTTCTTACATAAGTTCACATGATCTGAAGAATAGGTATTAAGAGACAATTACTCATCTCATGAGACAATAAGTAGACAGTTTTATTCTGCCCTTACCCTATGCTGCATCTCCATTCTACGTTGATAATAAAACTTGAACCTACGATATATAGAAAACTATACAGATGAAGGTGGAAGTTGTTTGTGGTACTCTTCACTACTATTTTTAGTTGAATTAAACAACAATACTACTAAACTAGATAAACTATTTTACAAATGTAAATCTAACTTGGAGCACTTGATGGGACCTACAAAAAAGTCAACGTACAGGTCGACAAGTCTAGGTATCCAAGTCACAAGGGTTAGATTGAAATTAATTTTCTCGGTTTTTGCACTTAAGACATGCAATTCATTTATGCATTGCCTGGTGGGAGTGATCACTTTTGAATCTCGAGTTTTTGGGATGCCATTTTGAGGAGAAATTGCTTAAAGGTGCCCTAAGGTAAGGAAAAAAATGATAAATATTAGAAAATCCATATTCTCATGTCAAGTAATGGCATAATGCATTACTTATTTTGGAACTAATTACCATAATTTATAATATGCATGTTACTGCTATTTATGTAATGCTAGATACACAAATGTTGAAGGCTTTTTGTCTCTTTATATGAATGAGGAGATAGGGACAACAAGCTGCAAGTGCTTGTGAGTTAGTTCTTTAACATGAAGTACCCTTGGGCTAGGTCAACAACTTGAGCTCAGCTTAAACTAATTATCCTTTGAAGTCCAGCTCCAGTAATGAATCCAAGCACCTCTTTCAATATCTTTTTCAGAAAAAAGAAAAAAAAAAAAAGATAGTCTAACCAATTTACAAATTGGGGTCGAAGGTGTTCGCAATAACTTTATCTTGGCCTCATATCAAGCCACATATCAAGGATCCATGATTTGAGAAAATTGAAATTGAATTTTAAATTTTGAATGGCATAAATATAAAAGGGATTAGTGATCCATTTATTATTTCTTTCCATTTTTGTATCATTATTTATGGTTATAATACATTATACATTTTCAACTATAAATATACATGACCATTTCACAAGATTAAGATAGGAAATATTTTCTACAATATTTTTTTTCCACATATTTTTCTTTTCCACATGGTATCAAAGCCTTCAATTTTAGCTATCTCCATGGTATCCTCCTCCAACTCCATACCTATATTTATTACTCTACCTTCAATTGCTCTTTCAAGTTAGTCAGGATAATTTTATTATATGGAAGGCACCTATTCAACCTCTCTCAATAGTTAAATCAATCATGGGATCTTGTAGATAGCACGACCTAGCCTCTCCCTCCAATAATTCTCACCACTTCAGATGATGGAAGAATAAAGAAGTCAATCTCTAATCCAATTTATGACTCATGGCTTCTCCATGATCAAATTGTTTTAGCTTGGCTTCTCAGCAACATATCCAATGCAATAACATTTATGTCACTGGACTGTCACATGTATGAGATGTTTGGCTTACTCTTGAATGGCTTTATACCATCGGAATGAAGCACATTACAGTACTTTTATGATGGATTTCCATGCTTTTAAAAGGACTCACTCTTTATGGAGGATTATCTACGAGAGGCAAGAAGATATCAAACAAACTGACTACCATTAATAGATCGGTATCACTTACAGATTTACACATTAAATCTTTCTCTGCCTTAGTCCAGAATAGAAACACCTTATTTTTACACCTTACAATGGGGATCACCGCTAGTTTTGAAGAGCTACATGGCATATATCCTTCTTCAATATGATACTGGACCAAGACTCTAAACTTTTGAACTCATTTAACTATGGTTGGGATTCCACCAATTGTAAATTATGTACAGAAAGTGGCTATTATAAGGTCCACCACACCAAGCTAGCAGCTAGTACATAATTTCTTTAATGATGGAACATCTACTTTTTCTCCGCAAGGATCTTACTATTAGAAGGGCTGTGACTTAAGACCTTCAAATATTATTAATGGAAGCCTTGAAGTGTTGCCATTGCTTCAATTAATCATATCAAGCAAAGTTTTTTCTCCTCAAGCAAATCTTACTATCATGAACGGTACACAAATACATGTGCCTTTCATCACGACTCTAATTTTGTCTAATCTTCATCTCAGCTCTAACTACAATAGTCTTGATCAGTTACCATAAGAGATGGTTCAGGCTTGACCAAAAATTATCGGTTACTCTCTTTTATACACTTCTACTAGCTCTTTCAACTTAATGTTTTATGTGTCCCTTGAATCACAAAAATCTTTTATCTATATCTCAATTCACACATGATAACTTTGTTATTGGGAGTTTTACCCTAACTATGTTTATGTAAAAGACCTCACCTCTACTTAAACCCTTCTTAAGGGTATGCTTAAGGATGGAGTTTACTATTTCTCACTTTGGAGTGTCATTAAAAAGGCTTCTATTGCATATGTTGTTTCAAGAGTGTTTCTTAATTTATTTGGCATCAATGTCTTGACCATATTTCTATGCCATTTATTTCTAGAATCCTTGATAACTTATATATAAATTTTTGTAATAATAATAAGTTTTAGTTTGCTCGACATGTCAATTAAGTAAGGTCACTCTTTAACTTTTTCACTCTCATTTTAGGTCTTCTTTTCCTCTTAAACTTGTGCATACTAATATCTGGAGGTCTTCTATTGTTATATCGTATTTTGGGTACCAATACTACATACATTTTTTAGATGATTATTATTGTTTCTCTAGGCATTACTCATTGAAAAATTATTTTAATATTTACCATGTCTTTTATATTTTTTGATTATATGTTAAAAATATTTGCAATGTAAAATTAAATTTTCCTGAACTGCTTGTGTTCATGAATTTCAATCACCATCTTTTCAATAAAAATTGAATGATTAGGAATTTGGTTATCATTACTTATGCCCCCACACCTCCCAACAAAATGGGGCTGCGAAGTACAAATGCTACTATATAGACTGTTAATGTGGGTTGGCCCGGCTCGGCCGACCCTATCCTAACCCACACGGGCTGACATTATATGGGTCGGGCCGGGTTAAGCCCACTTGCACAAATAGATCATGAAAACCCAGCCTAGCCCTATCCTATATGGGCCATGGACTAGGGCCGGGCCCAGCTAACTTGCACTTCCCTCTCCCCAAACCATCTCTCCCTCAACTAAAGCCTCTTGTCTCTTTTCTGTCATAAAGATTGATGAGCTTGAGCAGGCGATGGGATCTATCGCAGAGACAGTGGAACCCCAAGAATCTGTGGCTGGACGAGTCAATGGTGAACCGGATCGTAATAGCGGAGGTGATCTAGCGGCCTGCATCAGTTATGAAGAGCTAATAGAGAGTGAGAACAACCTCGATGCCAGGGTCACCTCCATCTCTGTTGTCGTCAAGGATGGTGGATGGTGGCCTTAAGCTCATCCAGGTCTCGGACAATAGATGCGGTGGCAGAGGAGGAAAAGGACCTAGCTCAGCGAGCCCCACTCAGTAGGCCAGTACCCCTACTGACAGCCTGATCCCTATCTCTAACTGTCAACACTCCGTTGAAAGAAAATAAAAAAAAGAAGATTGAGGACTCATCGTCCAATGTCGTGTTCGTTGTCGCCGGCTTGTCGCATGCCGCAACTGCTTCTCTCCTCCTCCGTCCCCTTATCATCGTCAGCACCGGATATTCTTTTCTCCTCTACAAGATTGCCAAAGTGGTGCGGGCACCAGACTCAGAAGAAGACTTCAGAGCTCCATCTGGATCTCTGATTAACCTTGCCCGAAGAATTAGGGTTTTTGGCTTGTAATAAGGGTTGACTTGATCAACACAATTTTAGTTTGAGTCTGTATTACCTGCATTTTTATTTTGTTGAGTCATGTTGACTCAGTAGTGGACTAGGGCTTCAACCTGGGGTGTTACATTTTCTCCCAAGGCCAAGCAAGTGGGCGCCACACTCCCAGCCATACGCCTGAGTCCAGGGGGCGCCACATCTACATCCAGCAGCCTTTGGTCCCCACACCACAGATAGCAGTCCCCCTCTTTCATGCGCCAATTGAGGAGAAATCCACCAAGGGTCCACAAAATCAAGGGGGCGGTCCAAGACTTCCCAAAAGAACCAAACTATGAAAGGAAAGAATTCTCTTGGGGAGAGATTCAAGGAGGCGCCCATTACCTGCCAGAAATACTCAAACAAAGTTAGAAGGAGCCATAACTTGGGGAGAAAGAAAAGGAGGTATCCAAAAAGGGTTGAGCCATGAAAGGAAGGAGATTTCTCTTGAAAAGCAAGGTAGGAGGCGCCCTAATCATTCCAACTAAAGCCAGATATAAAAGTCAACAAATTTTCTCTTGGAGGGCAAGGTTAGAGGCGCCCAAACACTTCCAGATAAGGCCAAGCATAGAAGGAAAAAAATATTTTCTTGGAGGTCAAGACAAGGAGGCACCACCCACTTTCCTTTTTGAAGCTTCAATCAACTTTGGAATTAATTGGCCGGCCATATGAGTAGGGATTGATATCCTAATTTGAAGATCCCTCCTTTAGTCCCACATGGGAAGATGTAAAACCCTACTCTCTTGTAATGGCCTATAAATTAACCCCATGTAAGTTTGAAAGAAAATGATGAATGAAATCAATTTCTTTGTGAGCAACTTTGTGTTTCTCTCTTCCTTCCGCACTTGTGTCAGGTTGAGCTCCGTGAGGGAGTAAATCCGGTTCCCTAGGAACCTTGAGAGGTGTGAGATCTCCAACCCCAAAACCCCAAACCCTAGGTTAGCCACTTCACTCCCAAACCCTAGCCACCCATCATCCTTTCTTTCCACCAAGCCCTAGCCTATCCCACCTCTCACGGCCACTCTCTTCAAGTCAGGCCGACCACCAGCATCCGGGTCCAGTCCGGATACTTCAGATCCAGAGCAATTCCCAGAGGAAGTCAGATCAGCCTCCAGGAGAATCCGGATTTCAGCAACATCAGGTTTCAAGTTCTTCAAATCTGGTAAATCCTTCCTTGAGTATCTGATTCCATCACTTGTTCTTCTTCTTTCCCAGATCTTGAGTTCAGGAGAAGCCGACTCAGCCACAGGACCAGTATTGGAGGATCCATTGCGAAGGTATCCGAATCCGAGGATCCAACAATCTGCTCGAGAGAGTTCTTCCACCAAACTTTGTGAAGATCACTGTCTGGTTGGTAACCCATCTCTTCTCTTTATTTCTGTCATGTTGAAAGTTCAGAGCGAAACCCTAGGTCTGGGAGTTTCTCAACCCCCCCGATCCTTTACTTCTGAACTACTCTGATAACCTAGTTTCTTTTAAATTATGCTTTCAATTATTACATAGGCTTTTTTCAATTTAGTTTAACTTTCCTTTGAGTCAAAGCCGACTTCTGAAAATATATATAAAATAAATAAATAAATAAATACATTAATTTTAGTTTACATCCGCATCGCATCATCTCTTTCGTTCTGCATCATTTTGGTATTAGAGCTTCCGTTCTGCATCATTTTTGGTATCAGAGCTTCCGTTCTGCATCACAAAGTCTCCCTAAGCCTTAGGTGAATCACTAAATCAAAACAGAAAGTGGAATCGCCAAAAAACAAACAGGTGAGGGTTTTAATATTTAATTTTTTAAAAAAAATATTTTTTTTGTTAGCCTATGGGCTGACCCGGCCCTAACCTTGTTGAGCCCATGGGTTACGGGGCCGGGCCAAAAAGTCCGGTTATAAAAATGGGCCAATTTTGTTCATCCCAGCTCGGCCCATTTATAGGGCCAAATGGGCTGGCCCATAGGCTCTAGCTATTTTGACAGCTCTACTGTCATATTATAAAAGTAGGGTTTACTCTCTTTATCTAATCTAATCTTCTTTCTAAATTTGAGGATATCGCCTTTGAAATGACTAATTTTTTTATTAATCATTTACCCAAACATATACTTCATCTTCATCTCGAAAAATATTTATTTAATAAAAAGTATGATTATAATTTTCTTCATGTTTTTGGCTCGAGCCATATATCAAGAATCTATGATATGAGAAGTTTGAATTTTGAATTTGAATAGTATAAGGATAGGAGGGATCCTAGAGTCTATATATTATTTCTTTCGATCTTTGCATTATCATGGTTGTAATTTGTTGTACATTTTCACTATAAATATATATGGCCAACTAACAAGATTGAGGTAGGAAAATTTTCCAGGATACACTCTTTGTCATATATTCTTCTTTTCAACATAAAGAATCAAACATGAAAGATGGAATCGATCGCCTGATTGGAAAAAGAGGAGATTCTTGGAAGTTTTAGTCCATATCAACAAGGAGGGAGCTGCAACTTGATCGGATAACATTCTAGCTTCAGGTTTTGCTGATCATAGCTTCACACTGACAAATTGGAGGCATTTCAAGGATCTGGTATTTCTACAACTTATACGTGTGTTTTAAGATTCTGAAGATATGAATATTTGACATCCTTAAAATTGCTTCTTGATTTCTTTTTAATGAAGACATTGTTTGTGAAAAGAAGCATTGTTAAGATTTGTGTGCAGCCAGTCATGTTTTCTGCTGCTCTGCCTAAATTATGGTTGTTGAACTATGTTCAAGCCTGATACTTGGCACTCAACTTCATTCCGAGCTTGAGTTCTGTAAGTTTAACTATGTCCAAAACCTAGACCAAACCCTTGATGTAGCACACTTATCATGACCTTACAAAGAAGTCAAATGACAATGCAACGATCAGACTTTATCAAGGTGCAGCAGCAGATATCAAAAGACAGATACTTAAACAAGTAGTAATCATATTAGTTGAACATTAAGCAGATAGAACTTGCACAATCTTTTGAAAGTCTTAGGACAAAGATGCCTTTTTTTTTTATAAAAAAGGATGATTTAATTGATACGAAGGTTTGGGTTACAACACAAAGCAACTAAAGCATCATAGGGTTTATCAAGCCACACAATCTCATCATCAACGATTGAGCTTTTTTGGCTAGGTGATGAGCCACATTATCTTTGGCACGCCGCACATGAGCAATAATATATTCCTCTTTGGAATAGTTCAGTCCTGAGATGACAGTCCATGGTAATTGCTAAGAGTTTCCTTCTAAAATCACTTCTTTTTTTTTTGGGTAAGTAAAAAGGATAGGGGGGTTGGGGGGTTAAACCCGGTGTAGCTACCCCCGCAAGCCCCTGTCCTGTCAGGTAATGTTCAATGCAAGGTGCTTAGATTTTTGCATTTTTTTTCTACCTAAAGATAGTACGTCAATCTAACACCACTAAGACCCGACTAGTAATAACGGAGATACAAAGAAGAAAAAACCGTGATCTCTTTCCAATCTAACTATCATGTGTTCCAGGAAATAGTTCCTGGATTTAATCGAGTTATTGCATGTTATTATACCTAGAACCGCGATCGGTTGGATATGAGACAAGGCCTCTACTAATCGGGCTATTGCCTTAGCGGTTTTCTAAATCACATTACCTAGACCAGCCTTTAGACTCAAATGAACCTCTAGCTCTCCTGCCACCACATCTTCGATGTGTCCAGCTGATCCAAAAAAAAAAAAAGTTCTTGGTCATTACAGCTTTGATCTTCTTAAAATTGCATGCCTTCACTAATCAATCTAACATCAGCAAAAGCAGGTAGAACTTCCACAAAAGTAACGCCATTAGGCAACATGCATTTTTTTCTTTTTGTAAAAACAGATTTATTAAACTAGCTTAATGAAAATACATCCATTGGTACGGGGAACTAAAATATGCAAAACATCTGAGATCATTTTGGCTGGGATACGTCAAATTATCAGATAATCTAATAATTTCTAGAAATCATTTATCTGAAAAAATGATTGCAAATAAAATAATTTTTATCATGTTTGATTGATTAAAAAATTTATCCCAAAATGATGCACGAAAAAAGATTATTACATTGATTAGAAACATTCCTATATAAAATATATTAAATTAATAAATATATTCATCAATAAAAAATATTTTTAATACTAAGATAGAATTGTTATCTTCAATTAATTTTATATAATGATTATTGATGTCGCACGATCGCTGACATGGAGTAACTATCAGACGCCACGTCAGATACTCTACTCGGGCTCCTTTGCCGGGCTGAGCTCCCATAGGGTAAGGGGCCACCCGCCGAAGCCGAGCTCCGCCCTCCGCCAGGTGGGTCGGCCAACCCGGGATGCTTAGGCTGGAGCCGAGCGTCTTCCCCCAGATCGAGCCCCGTGGTACGGAGTCAAGCTCAGCCCTCCTCCGCCACGTGGAGTCTCTCCGAGGTCGAGCCATCTGGGCCAGGGCCGCGCTCTGCCCTCCGCTAGATCAAGCCCCTCGAGATCGAGCCCTGTGGTCTGGAGTCGAGCTCAGCCCTCCTCCGCCACGTGGAGTCTCTCCGAGGTCGAGCCCTCTGGGCCAGGGCCGTGCTCTACCCCTCCACCAAATCTAGCCCCTCAAGATCGAGCCCTATGATCCGAAGTCGAGCTCAACCCTCCTCCGCCACGTGGAGTCTCTCCGAGGTCGAGCCCCCTAGACCGGGGTTGCGCTCTGCCCTCCGCCAGATCGAGCCCCTCGAGATCAAGCCCTGTGGTTCGGAGTCGAGCTTAGCCCTCCTCCGCCACTTGGAGTCTTTTCGAGGTCGAGCCCTCTAGGCCGATGCCGCGCTTTGCCCTCCGCCAGATCGAGCCCTACCTCCCCTGCTCAGCCTCTAGCTTAAGCAAAGACACCGGCGAGCAGAGAGACAGCACCATCACCCTAGGACACTAGCGAACCACCCGAAGATTGCAGCAAGACACCCACCAGGCTGCAATAATTACCCGCGGCTCCCTTGCACCAGTAAGGGAAGGCCCCTCTGATCGAGGTTCCACGCTCTTCACCAACCACCTGAATCACCTGGAAGAGAAGTCACCATGAGATTAGAATCCCAGAGGCGGCGACCCCCCGATCGAGGCACTGCCAGACTTCCCGGAACGGGGCGACTAGGAGGAATGTCAGACACATGATAGCTTCCCTTAGCACGAATCAGGGAAGACATCCCGTCCACGGCACGGGATACCGTCGCACGTGCCTGCCAGCCCAGCGAAGGTCCCAAGGCAGGCGCCCAATGGTCACCTTGGCTACAAATGTTTCACACCGAGCGGGGAATGGAGGTATGCAAACACAAACACAAGTGCAAGCTCAACCAGAGGGCAACGCACCACCAAAAAATCCAAGCAAGAGAAGGAGGAAAGGCCGCATAGAGAATCCCTCTAGCTTGGCCACCATTCTCCTGACGCACTTGCACCCCACCTCACACTACTCACTCCTCCTAGTATGGAGTCCTTCAAGAGGGGCTCGACTAGGAGGATCTGTTCCCCTGGATCATCATTGACTTGACCGTCGGAGTGCCCCCGCTGGAATTCCCAGCCTGGTCACTAACCCTTGTTTTGCAGGTCCAGAATCATAGGACTGCCAGGCAGCAGGAAGCGCAATTCGATGCCGACAGTAGTTATAGGCCATGACAATCTTGGTGGCAACAGATTGGCATGCCACGTAGGGGGAACAAGAAGCGATCTTTGATCCTCCTTTAACCCCCTTTACAAGCAGTCTGACGGAAGGATGGTGACGACAAGGGTGAGAGAGGTCTCCACCAATCGTGCGGGGGACTCCCCCTCCCGGGGAAACCCACACAACCCAGAGGTGGAGCCATCCGCTCCAGCTCAACCACCTTCGCCGAAATCCCAGATGGTTGCACTCACCCAACAGATGCAGATCTTGCCATAGCAATGTGCCAGCTTCAGCATCAGCACCGATCCTTGGCCACTCATCAGTAGCCAGGGACTCCCGCGGCCCATGCCGCAGCATCCTGTGACAGCCTGTGTTCCTTCCAAGGAAGGCCTTCACAGCTACGGGCCATTACTGACAACCGGGGTAGCCACCAAACTCTGGTGAAAAGACAACGAGCCGGGTCTGCCATAGGGAGGCCGCTCACCGAACCTTGAGCAGGCGGTGTCCAAGCCCCACCGAGGTAGGAAAAGTATAACCCTTCGCCACGGGTGCCATGCACCCATGTCACCTTCTCCATCTCCTTCGGTGGAGGGGTCTACTGACGAAGCCATCAAGCGCATGATGGAAAAGCGCCTGGAGGAGCATGACCGCAAGCTGGCAGAATTATCCCGTCGATTTGCCAATCTACCGAGCTCCACCAGCGAGCCAGCGGGCTATGATGCCCACCCTCCTTTCTCCCAGGAAATCCAAGAAGAGCCGACCCAGGTCGGTTCCGTATGCCGTAGGTGGATCCTTACGATGGGACCATCGACCCCCTGGACCACCTGGAAAGCTACCAGGCCCTCATGAGGGTCCAGGGGGCCACCGACACACTCCTTTGCATCGCCTTTCCTGCTACTCTCTGGAAGGCAGCCTGGGTGTGGTTCACCCGTTTGGAGTTGGAGAGCATTAATTGCTTTGCCCAGCTGGGACAGAAATTCGTGGCCCACTTCGATGCCTGTCGAAAGATGCCATGAGAGGCAGACAGACTCTTCTCCATCAGATAGCAGGATTGCGAGCCACTGTAGGACTACATGGCCCATTTCAAGGCTGCCGCGTTGGAGATCTACAATCTTGTGGAGTCGGTTGCGGTGCTGGCTTTGAAGCAAGGGCTCAGGATTTCCCGTCTAACCTACTCGCTTGACAAGAAGCCCCTGAAGAACTACTCCGAGCTCCTCCTCCGAGCTCAGAAGTACATCCGCACCAAGAAGGTGGATCGTATGAGATGGGAGCTCGACGAGAGGCCACTAAAGAAGCCAACCCCTATCGAGTGTCCAAAATGCGAAAGTCGGCACCCCCAGCTCCGAGCTCCTGACAAGGACCAAGGTCGAGAGGCGCTCTCGTCCTTGAGGAGAGTTACACCCCCTTTTCATCCCGAGGATGAAGATCTTCATGGAAATCGAGAGCGAGAGATATCTGAGGCGCCCACCTCCAATGAAGCTGTCCTCTGGCCGCGACAAAACAAAATACTGCTACTTCTACCATGACCATGGCCACGATACCGAGGAATGCCGCAATCTCAAGTAAGAAATTGAAGAGCTCATCAAGAGGGGCTACCTCGAAAGGTTTATGGGGGACAAGCCTCAAGCAGAACCTCAGGCGCTCGTTGCTCTCCCGCCAGTTCCAGCAGTTGACAACCGCCTTACCGAGAAGCCAGTAGGGATGATATGCTGGGGAGCTGGACGTGCACCCAAGAGGGCCCGGGGGGCAGGGCATTCTGAAAATATACTCCCTTTTATTAAGGAAGGGAAAGATGGGGAAAAAAATGTAGATAATGATGCCGTGATCGTCGAGATGACGATCGTGAAGCGTCCTGTAAAATGTATCATGATTGATAGTGGAACCTCCATAGATGTGCTTTTCTATGATGCTTTCTCTAGGATGAATCTTTCTCATGCTCAACTTAAACCTATGCACACACCCCTTGTTGGTTTCACAAGTGATTCTGTAAGGGTGGAAGGAGAAGTTACTCTCCCAATCACTATCGGGATCCCATCTCGGTAGAGCACCGTCATGATGACTTTCACGGTTGTCAGGCTTCCTTCAGCCTATAACGTGATTTTGGGCCAACCCGGACTCAACTTGCTCGACGCCGTCGTCTCCACCAAGAGGCTACTTGTACAGTTCCCAACTCCTTACGGTATCGAAAAAATGAAGGGAGCACCCTAGCCGGTGCAGCACTGTTTCCAAACCCTCCTGGGCCAAGGTCCCCGAGGCTGACCCCAAGGTGATGACCTCGACCAAAAGCTCAAGATCCCAAGGGAGGCCCGGTCAAGCTCTTACTCTCTTACCCGCTTAGGAATGACCCTGCGAAGATGGTGCAGATTGGAGCCCAGCTACTCGAGGAGAAGAGGGCTCATCTATTGGAGTTCTTGCGAACAAACGTAGATGTGTTCGCCTGGACAGCGACGGACATGCCAGGTATTCCCCCCGACATCACACCCATAAGTTGAGCATTGACCCGAAGCACAGGCCAGTTGTTAGAAGAAGAGGAGCTTCGCCCCCGAGACAGGCGGCTATCAATGAGGAAGTGGACAACCTCCTCACCACCGGTTTCGTTCGGGAGGCAATATCCGAGCTGGTTGGCGAACATGGTGATGGTGAAAAAGAACAATGGCAAATGGAGGATTTGTGTAGACTACACCGACCTCAACAAGGAATGCCCGAAGGATAGCTTCCCTCTACCGAAGATCGATCAGCTGGTGGACACCACTTCGGGACATAGGCTGCTCTCCTTCATGGATGCATTTTCCAGATACAATCAGATCCGGATGCACCCTGAGGAGGAGAGCATACCGCCTTCGTCATCGACCAAGGGATGTACTGCTACAGGATGATGCCCTTCGGTCTGAAGAATGCTGGCGTCATGTACCAGCGCCTGATCAATAAGGTCTTCAAAGACCAGATTGGCCATAACATGCAGGTGTACATGGACGACATGCTTGTCATGAGCAAGCTGAGCTCAGATCATATCGCTGACCTCGTCGAAGCCTTCTACAACCTTCGGCAACACTAGAATAAGCTGAACCTGATGAAGTACGCCTTCGGAGTGGCAGCAGGAAAGTTCCTCGGCTTCATGGTCACTCAGAGGGGCATTGAAGCGAACCCGGAGAAGGTCCAGGCGATCATCGACATGGAGCACCTGACGTCCAAGAAGCAAGTCTAGCGCCTGATGGGGCGATTGCTGCCCTGAGCCGGTTCATCCCGAGGTTGGTCGATCGCTGCCTTCCCTTCTTCAAGGTGCTGCGCAAGATGCACAACTTCACCTGGACGGAGGAATGCAGGATGGCCTTTGAGGAGCTGAAGGAGTTCCTGGCTTCTCCCCCATTACTTTCCAAACCAAAAGAAGGGGAGGAGCTCCTACTCTATTTGACGGTTACACCTGGAGCCGTCAACTCGGTCCTCGTCTGCACAGACGAGGACAGATCCCAGAAATCAGTATACTACACCAGCAAAATCCTCCACGATGCGGGGATCAGGTATACTCACTCTGAAAAACTCAGTTTTGCTCTAATAATGTATGCTAAGCGTCTCAGGCCCTATTTGCAACCACACTTGATCGCGTTTGTGATGGACCAACCATCGAGGGCCATACTTAGCCACCTTGAGACCTCTGGGAGACTGGTGAAGTGGTCCCTGCTCCTCAGCAAGTTCGACATAGCGTATCAGCTGAGGTCTTCACAGAAGGTCCAAGTCCTAGCCGACTTCATGATCAAATGCACCAGGCTCGTGAAGGAGCCAGAGCAGAAAATAACGGAGCTCCAACGGAGCCCAAACCAGAGGAGGATCCTTGGATCCTCCACGTGGATGGCGCATCCAACTCCGATGGGAGCGGAGCAGGCCTCATCCTCGCCAACAGCGATGGGGTGGTGATGGAGTGTGCTCTTCGTTTCAAGTTCGCCACGACAAACAACCAGGCGGAGTACGAGGTGCTCCTCGCGGTCTAAAAGTCTCCACGAGCTGGGCGTGCAGAATTTGAAAGTCTTCACCGACTCCCAATTGGTTTGCCGGGCAGTCTCCAAGGAATATGAAGCCAGGGATCCCCAGATGATGAAGTACCTGGACCGGGTCTGCTCAAGCACGATAGGCTTTCGACGCTTCAGCATCTTCCACATCCCTCGCGAAGAATGCACGTGCAGATGCGCTGTTGAGGCTTGCGACCCTGCTGGACTTATCACTGGGGCACGCCTACATCGAGTACCTCGAGAATCCAAGCTACGAAGGCCCGGAGGAAGTGCACCAAGTCACCCCCGAGCCGAGCTGGATGGACAAGCACGTCAGGTACGTCATTGATGGCACCTTGCCAGAGAACCGCGTGGAAGCAGCCTCATCAAGAAGAAGGCCTCCTGGTTCGTTCTGATGGAAGGCCAGCTTTACCGCCGGTCTCATTCCTACCCACTCCTAAAATGTCTCAGGCCCGTAGAGGCAACCTTCGTGCTCAGGAGATACACGAAGCCTCTATAGGAACCATGTGGGAGGGAGATCACTTGCTTATAAAGCACTTTGCCAGGGGTATTTCTGGGAGACCATGAGGGAAGATGCCACTGACTTTGTCAGAATGTGTGATAAATGCTAGCGCCACACCCACATACAGCGCCAGCCGCAACGCCGATCTCACAGCTCTTATCTCCTTGGCCCTTTGCTCAGTGGGGAATGGACATTCTAGGACCATTCCCCCTTGCACCTAGATAGTGAAGATTCCTGCTAGTGGCGATCGACTACTTCACCAAGTGGGTCGAAGCGGAACCACTAGCTCGGATCATCGAAGCCATATCCGTCAATTCTTCTGGAAGTCCATTATCTGCCATTTCGGACTCCCTCACTGCATCATCACCGATAACGGGCGACAATCGATAATCGGGAGTTCGAAGGTTTCTATGCGAAGCACGGCATTTGGTGCGGCACCAGACTCAGAAGAAGACTTCAGGGCTCCATCTGGATCTCTGATTGACCTTGCCCGAAGAATTAGGGTTTTCTGGTTTGTAATAAGGGTTGACTTGATCAACTTAATTTTAGCTTGAGTCTGTATTCCCTGCAATTTAATTTTGTTGAGTCATGTTGACTCAGTAGTGGTCTAGGACTTCTCCAGGGTATCACATTTTCTCCCAAGGCCAAGCAAGTGGGCGCCACACTCCCAGCCACACTCCCAGCCACACGCCTGAGTCCAGGGGATGCCACATCTCCATCCAGTATTCTCTGGTCCCCACACCACAAGATAGCAGGTCCCTTCTCTCATGCGCCACTTGAGGAAAAATAATCTGGGATCCACAATTCAAGGGGGGCGGCCCAAAATATTCCATAAAAGCCAAGCTATGTAAAGAAAGAAGCTTCTTCTGGGAGCACTTCAAGGGGGCGCCCAATCCATGCCTAAAAAGCCCAAAGCAAAGATGGGAAGACCATGACTTAGGGAGAAAGAAAAGGAGGTGTCCAAAAGAGTTGAGCCATGGAAGGAGAAATTTTCTCTAAAGAACAAGGCTAGGAGGCGCCACCTACTTACCTTTTGGAGCCACCAATCAACATTTTTGGAACCTCTTGGCCGGCCATATGGGTAGGAATTGATTCTACAAACCTAATTTGAAGATCCACCCCATTAGTCCCACATGGGAGATGTAAACCCTGCTCTCTTGTAAAGTCCTATAATTAAACCCCTCTTGTAAATTTTAAAGTTATCTGATGATGAATCCAATTATGTGTGAGCAACTTTGTGTTTCTCTCTTCCGCACTTGCATCCAGGTGTTGAGCTCCGTGAGGGAGTAAATCCGGGTTCCCCAGGACCTTGAGGAGTGTGAGATCTCCAACCCCAAACCCTAGGTTAGCCACTTCACTTCCAAACCCTAGCCGCCCATCATCCTCTTCAATCCACCAAACCCTAGCCTATCCCACCTCTCACGGCCACTCTCTCCAAGTCAAGGCCGACCACCAGCATCCAGGTATAGTCCGGATAATTCAGATCCAGAGCAATTCCCAGGAGGAAGCAGAACAGCCTCTAGGAGAATCTGGATTTCAGCAACATCACTTCAAGTTCTTCAATCTGGTAAATCCTTCCTTGAGTATCTGGTTCCATAAATTGTTCTTCTTCTTTCCCAGATCTTGAGTTCAAGAGAAGCCAACTCTGCCAAAGGATCAGTATTGGAGGATCCATTGCGAAGATATCTGAATCCGGGATCCAACAATCTGCTCAAGAGAGTCCTTCCACTAACTCCGTGAAGATCACTGCCTGGTCTGTAACCCTTCTCTTCTCTTTACTTCTGTCATGTTGAAAGTTCAGAGCGAAACCCTAGGTCTGGGAGTTTCTCAACCCCAGCGATCCTTTACTTCTGAACTACTGATAACCTAGTTTCTTTTAAATTGTGCTTTCAATTATTACCTAGTTTCTTTCAATTTATATTAACTTTTCTTTGAGTCAAAGCCGATTTCTGAAAATATAAAAAAAAAATAATAAAAAAAGAATTAGTCTTAATTTACTTCCGCATCGCATCATCTCCTCTTTCGTTCTGCATTAGCATTCAACACCACTTCACCTCGGTAGCTCATCCCCAGACAAATGGGAGGCCAAGGTGACCAATTGGACCATCCTCCAAGGGCTCAGAACCAGGTTGGATATCATGCCAAAGGTAGATGAGCGGAAGAACTTCCGAGCGTTCTTTGGGCCTACCACATAATTTCCAGGATGGCAACTGATGAGATCCCTTCAACCTTGTCTTCGGGGCCGAGGCAGTCATCCCGATTGAGCTCGGCATGCCCACGTTACGAGTACAACAGTACGATGAGGTGCGAAACTCGGCACACATGCTGCTCAACTTAGATCTCCTCGAAGAAAACAAGGGACAAGCCCGGCTCCAAATGGCGGCATATCGGCAATGGTGGCCCGGTACTATAACACGCGGGTAAGGCCGAAAGTATTCAGGCCAGGGGACTTGGTGCTACGCCGAGCCGAAGCATCTCAACCTCGAGAGTGCGGCAAGCTCTCGCCGAACTGGGAGGGTGGCTATAGAGTGGCTGAGGTCCTCTCACATGGGGCCTACTACCTCAAGGATCTCGATGTCGTCATGTTTCCTCGAACATGGAATGCCTGCAATCTGAGAAGATACTATCAATAATGTAAGGCTTTCTTCCGTAATAATAAATATTTTCTTTTGCACAAGTAGCCATATGCCTTGCAGGAAAATCTCTAACAAGTCTTTCGAGCCCAGCTTCAAGACACCAACTCCGGAGCCCAACTTCCGGCCAACAAGTCTTCGAGCCCAGCTCCAAGACACCAACTCCGGAGCCAGCTCTCCGGCCAACAAGTCTTCGAGCCTAGCTTCAAGACACCACTCCGGAGCCCAGCTCTCTAGCCAAGATGTCTTCGAGCCTAGCTCCGAGACACCATCAACCCCGGAGCCTAGCTCTCTGGCCAAGAAGTCTTTGTGCCCAGCTTTGAGACACCATCAACCCCGGAGCCCAACTCTCTAGTCAAGGAGTCTTCGAGCCCAACTCCGAGACACCATCAACTCTTGGACCGAGCCTAGCTCTCCGGCCAGAAGTCTTTGAGCCTAGCTTTGAGACACCATCAACCCCGGAGCCCAACTCTCTAGTCAAGGAGTCTTCGAGCCCAACTCCGAGACACCATCAACTCTTGGACCGGGGCCCAGCTCTCTGGCCAATATGTCTTCGAACCCAACTCCGAGACACCATCAACTCTTGGACCGGGCCCAGCTCTCCAGCCAATGTCTTCGAGCCTGCTCTGTGACACCATCAACTCTTGGACCGGGGCCCAGCTCTCCGGCCATATATCTTCGAGCCCAGCTCCGAGACACCATCAACTCTTGGACCGGGGCCTAGCTCTCCGGCCAATATGTCTTCGAGCCCATCTCCGAGACACCATCAACTCTTGGACCAGGGCCCAACTCTTCGGCCAAGATGTCTTCGAGCCGGCTCCAAGACACCATCACTCTGGAGCCTGGCTCACTGGCCAAGATGTCTTCGAGCCCAGCTCCGAGACACCATCAACCTCGAAGCCTAGCTCTCCGACCAAGATGTCTTCGAACCCAGCTCTCTGGCCAAGATGTCTTCGAGCCCGGCTCCGAGACACCATCAACTCTGGAGCCCAGATCTTTGGCCAAGATGTCTTCGAGCCTAGCTCTGAGACACCATCAACCTTGGATCCTAGCTCTCCAGCCAAGATGTCTTCGAACCCAGCTCTGAGACACCATCAACTCCGAAACCCAGCTCTCCACCAAGATGTCTTCAAACCCAGCTCTGAGACACCATCAACTCTGGAGCCCAGCTCTCCAACCAAGATGTCTTCGAGCCCAGCTCTGAGACACCATCACTCTGTTGGACCAGGCCCAGTCTCCGGCCAAGATGTCTTCGAGCCCAGCTCCGAGACACCATCAACCCCAGAGCCCAGCTCTCTGGCCAAGATGTCTTCGAACCTAGCTCCAAGACCCATCAACACCAGAGCCCAGCTCTCCGGCCAAGATATCTTCGAGCCCAACTCCGAGAACCATCAATCAACCCCCGTAGCCCAGCTCTCCAGCCAAGATTTCTTCGAGCCCAGCTCCGAGACACCATCAACCCCGAGCCCAGCTCTCCCCGGTCAAGGAGTCTTCGAGCCAGCCCGAGACCTCATCAACTCTTGGACCGGGCCCAGCTCTCCGTCCGATATGTCTCGAGCCCAGCTTCGAGACACCATCAACTCTTGGATCGGGGCATAGCTATCTCAAACCAATATAGCTTCGAAGCCCAGCTCTAAGACCACTATCAACTCTTGGACCAACGCCCAGCTCTCCATTCAATATGTCTCGAGCCCGCTCAAGACACCATCAACTCTTGGCACCGGGGCCCAGCTCAGCTCCGACCAAGATGCCTTCGAGCCGACTCTGAGACACCCTCAACTTCGGAGCCCAGCTCTTCAGCAAAGAAGTCTTCAAGCCCAGCTCTGAGACACCATCAACACCGGAGCCCAGCTCTCTGGTTAAAAAGTCTTTGAGCTTAGCTCCAAGACACCAAGACTTGAGCCCAGCTCTCAGGAGAACAAGACCCGGGGCCCAGCTCTCTGGATGGCAAGTCTTCGAGCCAAACTCCAAGATAAGACATGAGCCCAGCTCTCAAGAAACCCTTGGACCGGGGCCCAGCTCTCCAGTCAAGAAGTCTTCGAGCCTAGCTCCGAGACACCAAGACCTGAGCTCAGCTCTTAGGCAACTCTTGGACCGGGGCCCAGCTCTTCGGCCAAGAAGTCTTCGAGCATAGCTCCAAAACACCAAGACCTGAGCCCAGCTCTCAGGCAACTTTTGGACTGAGGCCCAGCTCTCGACTAAGAAGTCTTCGAGCCTAGCTCCAAGATACTAAGACCTAAGCCGGCTCTCGGGCAACCTGGACTGGGGCCCAACTCTCTGGCCAACAAATCTTGGAGCCCAGCTGCTTCCAAACTGTCAAATCCTGAGCTCGCTTCACCAACATTGGAGCCTAAAGACCAAGCCCCAGACAAGGCAGAACCCTTCTCTCTGATCTCGCTGCGTACTCCAAAAAAAAGGGGGGGAGAGAGGAGAAAAAAAGGAAAAAGAGAGAAGAGGGAAGAGTCAAGTAATGCTCGGCACAGATAGCAAGAAAATTTTCACTTCATTAATAAAAGTTGTTTACAAGCATCTTTGGGCTCCCGACATATCGGGCGACCCAAATCAAATACAGAAAGGGAAAAACAAGATGGAAGGCTACTCCACTCTCGCTGGGCCCCTAGCAGGGCCGTGAGGCTGCGAGGTCTCATTCTTGGGACCTCTAATGGGGCAGCTCCGGCCTCAGGTGGCCCAGCTCCGGCTTCGGCTAGCGTAGAAGTTTTGGGAGCAACCACTTCCTCAACGTCCACTTCCGGGCTCGACTCCATGTCCGAGGCTTGAGGGTACTTGAGGCAGCTACGGCCCTCGTCAGGAATGAACCCTTCAACTCGATCGCACAGGTACATGAAGCCTTTGAAGGAGGAGTCCGACACGTTTGATGATTCTCGACGACGAACTCCTCCGAGGCTCTATACCTGGCCACAGCCTCTTCAGCATCCTTCCTTGCCTCGGTGGCTTCCCCTCTGGCCACCTCCACCGACTTGGCTAACTCCTCTGCCACCTCTCAGTCGCGGCCATTTCTACTTCGCCGTTGCTAGTTCGATCTGAAGGGATCGAGCAATCTCCTTCTACCGGACTGCCTCGGCGTTGAATAACGCCAGCCTTCTTTCAGCATCAGCAAGCTCCTCGTGTTAACTCTAGTTTTGATTATGACAAAACACTTAAGTATATTTGAGTACTAATTGTGCGTTAAGTGTATAATCAGTATAGGTACTCAAAGAAGTAAAATTTGAAGAAAATTCAGCCTGACACAGATGAAGTGTCGACACCTGGGGAAGCAAGTGTCGACACCTGAGGATCAAGTGTTGATACTGAAGAGTGAAGTGTCGACTCAAGGTCGGAGACAAACAGAAAACTTCAGAAATCACTTTCAGTCAAGTGTCGACACCTGGAGCTGAAGTGTCGATACTTGGAAGTGAAGTGTCGACACCTGGAGAATGAAGTGTCGATACTTGAAACTGAAGTATCAACACCTGGAGGCGAAGTGTCGACACTTGAACAGTAACGGCTAGTTTTATGGGCTACAGAACTTCTCCAACTTGGCTCCAATGACTATTCATCCTCCAACGATCATAAATGGTCAAATAAGGTTTGGAGGGCTATTTAAACACTTGAAGAAGTAAGGGAGAAGAAGAGGGAAGAGGATCAATGGTTTGAAAGATAAATCCTTGATTTCCAAGTGAAAATATGTGAAGGATATTTTGAGGATCCAATTTGTTGAGTATTGAGCCAAGAATTTAAAGAGGAGAGGGAGCTTCAAGAGCAACATGATCAAGCATCTATTGAAGCTTCTACAACATGGAGACAAGCTCAACATCAACAATCAGCATGCTTCAACAAAAAATTTGCTTTGTAAAAAAGCTTTTTATTTTCATTCTTCATTCTTATATCTAGGTTGGTGGTGAGCCTAGTGAAAACCATCAAAGGTTGTTGGTGAGCCTATGAGGTAAAAACCAACTAGGGTTTTGACTTGTGAGCCGAAGACAAAACAAGTTGGGTTGTTGGTAGCCCGTAAAACAAAGTAGATCTTGGTTAGCCTGCAAAACCAAGGTAGGTTGTTGGTGAGCCCGCAAAACCATCAAGGTTTTTGGTTAGCCTGGAAAACCAATGGGTTTTTGGTTAGCTCGTGAAAACCAAGGGTTTTGACTTGTGAGCCCGGAAAACAAGTTGACTGTATAATGAGATTATAGTAGAATTCCCAAGGAGATCTTGAGGAGTGGATTAGGTGCCTTGGAGTACACCGAACCACTATAAATCTTTGTATTTGTGTGATTGTTTTCTTGTACTTTTTTTATTATTTCTGCTGTATTTATTTGAAATCCATAAGCACTTGAATTGCATTAGCACTACTTGCTTTAGTTCATAGATATTTTAAATAGTATAAAAAGTTTTACAAGTCCAATTCCCCCCTCTTGGGTTGCCTACCTGAGCCTACAATTGGTATCAGAGCTCGGTGCTTTGATTAAAAATCTAACGATTTTGAGCTAAAGATCATGGCAGCCCAAATTTGAAAATTTGAAAGTTCGAATATTTTGAAAAACTTTGAAAAATAATTTAGAAATCATATGTTGAGGGGGAGCTTTTGAAAAATTATTTTTGGATCATATTTTGATGTGGAGCTCAATGTTTTTCATTGCTTCATTGCTCTATTCTTATTATTTATCTTTTGAAGCATGTTATATTTATTTTTGAGCTTACCTTGTTATATACTTAAAGATTTTGTCATCATCAAAAAGAGGGAGATTGTTGACTCTGGTTTTGATTATGACAAAATACTTAAGTATATTTGAGTACTAATTGTATGTTAAGTATATAAATGAGTTATAGGTACTCAAAGAAGTGAAATTTGAAGAAAATTCAGCCTGGCACAGATGAAGTGTTGACACCTGGGAAGCAAGTGTCGACACCTGAGGATCAAGTGTGACACTTGAAGAATGAAGTGTCGACTCAAGGCCTGAGTCAAATAGAAAATTTCAGAAAGCACTTTCAGTCAAGTGTCGACACTGGAGCTGAAGTGTCGACACTTGGAAGTGAAGTGTCGACACCTGGAGAATGAAGTGTCGACACTTGAAACTGAAGTGTCAACACTTGAAACTGAAGTATCGACACCTGGAGGCGAAGTGTCGACTCTTGAACAGTAATGGCTAGTTTTCTGGGCTGCAGAACTTCTCCAACTTGGCTCCAACGGCTATTAATCATTCTCCAACGATCATAAATGGTCAAATAAGGTTTGAGGGCTATTTAAACACTTAGAGAAGCAAGGGAGAAGAAGAGAGAAGAGGATCTATGGTTTGAAAGATAAATCCTTTGATTTCCAAGTAAAAATATGTGAAGGATATTTGAGGATCCAATTGTTGAGTGAGTGTTGAGCCACTAAGAATTCAAAGAGGAGAGGGAGCTTTCAAGAGCAACATGATCAAGCATCCATTGAAGCTTCTACAACATGGAGACAAGCTCAACATCAACAATCAACGTGCTTCAATGAAAAATTTGCTTTGTAAGAAAGCTTTTTATTTTCATTCTTCATTTCATGTATCTAGGTTGGTGGTGAGCCTAGTGAAAACCATCAAAGTTGTTGGTGAGTCTATGTGGTAAAAACAACTAGGGTTTTGACTTGTGAGCCCGAAGACAAAACAAGTTGGGTTGTTGGTTAGCCCGTAAAACCACTAGGTTCTTGGTTAGCCCGCAAAACCAAGGTAGGTGTTGGTGAGGCCGCAAAACCATCAAGGTTTTTGGTTAGCATGGAAAAACCAAGGGGTTTTCGGTTAGCCCGTGAAATCAAGGGTTTTGACTTGTGAGCCCGGAAAACAAGTTGACTGTAATCGTGAGATTATAGTAGAATTTCCTAGGGGATCTTGGAGAGTGGATGTAGGTGCCTTGGAGTGCACCGAACCACTATAAACCTTTGTATTTGTATGATTGTTCTTCTTGTACTTTTATTTCTTATTTTTGCTGCATTTATTTGAAATACACAAGCACTTGAATTGCATTAGCACATACTTGCTTTAGTTCATAGATATTTTAAATAGTACAAAAAGTTTTAGAAGTCCAATTCCCCCCTCTTGGTTGCCTACTGAGCCTACACCTCGGCCTTCTTCTTCGATTGGCCCAACTCTGGTCAAGGCCCTCCTAGAGCTCCTTTGCTCGCCCCTCAGAACGGCGAGCTTCTTCTCGAGGTCCTTGACCTTCTGACTGAGCACCCCGTTCGTGTCGGTCCTCTCCTTCAGGTCGGCATTCAGCGACTCGACCTCAGTTGCCGTTGCTAGTCATCCTTCTGCTAGTTCCGGTAGCAGTCCTTATGAAGAGGACCTCAACACCGATCTGCATCATGCAAAAGTTAGTCAAAAAAAAGAAGAGAGAGAAAAAGAAAGAAGTAAAAGGGGTGGGATCGCTCATCGAGAAGAGCTGGGGAAAGATGCTGCTGATCACATCTCCCAGTCGCTGACCAGCCATCCCCTGCCGATCGCATGATCGGATCGAGAAATCCATCATGCGCTCAACCAGTACGGTTCCAGAGCAGAGAGATCTCCGGTCCCAGCTTGAACGGAAGCCGGCGCCGTTCCTCCTCCCTTCTGCTCTCCCCGGGAGTAGGGTCGTTCCCTCCACCGGCAGCGGAGCCCCGGGAGTGGGCTGTGGGTCTGGCACCTTCTCAAGTGGTGCCTCAGTCACAGGCCCAACCCCAGCTCGAACCTCCTCCTCCTCGACCTCAGTTACAACCGGGCTCGGGGAGCTGGGGGACACGGTGGCGGCGGCAACTGCGGCCCTAGCCCGGACGACCACTTCAGGTTCTGAGGCAGGGGCCGTTCCCTATTGCCTAGGCCGCTCATGGACTTTCCGGACTGCCCGCTGACTTGGCCCTGGCACCACGGACGTCATCCTCTCCACTGGTGCAAAGGCAGCTTCGGCCTCCCTCCTATCGGGGTGACCGGTGCGGCGGGAACGGCTGCCGACATGATCTCGCCCGAGCCCATCTCGGCAGAGGCTCATCGGCCAGCTCGGCTGGCGGCCTCTTCCACTGGGGTCATCCAGTGGCAGTGACAAGACAAAATACTATCGGTTCGACCATGGCCACGACACCAAGGACTACCGCCACATCAAAAGAGAGATCAAAGATCTGATAAGGAGGGCTACCTCGAAAAGTTCATGGGTGGCAAGACCCACAGAGCCTCAGGCGCTCATGGCCCTACCTCATGCCCTACAGTTGACAACGGCCCACCAAGAGGCCCGTGGGCATGAAATGTTGGGGGGCATGCTCTCCTAGACTTGGAAGGCCCTATGGAGTAGTCGAGGTCCTTCCACCTGGAGCCTACCACCTCGCTGAGATCGACGGCGATGAAAGTCTAAGGGATATCTCTAAAAATGTAAGGCTCCTCCCTTTCAATAAAAGTTTCCTTTCAATGCAATGTTGTCTTTGCACTGCAGGAAAACCATTGCCCGACCCAGGCCTGGCAATTCAAGCCAGGAAACTCCTGAAGCCTCGCAATTGTCATCGTGCTCATAGTTCGGAGATGTTGGCGGGACTCCCTAGAAGTCCTCCATCTATCACCTAGCTCAAAAGCCCGATACCTCAAGCAGGAAACTCCTGAAGCTCTCATAATTATGTCGTGCTCACAGTTCGGAGATTTTAGTGAGACTCCCCAGAAGTCCTGCCATCTACTGCCTAACTCACAGCCTGGTACCTCAAGCCAGGAACTCCTGAAGTCCCGCACTTATCGTTGTGCTCACAGTCCGGTGATGTTAGTGGGACTACCAAAAGTCTCTCCATCTATCGCCTGACTCACACCCCGGCACCTCAAGCGGAAAACTTTGGAAGCCCCGCAACTGTCATCGTGCTCACAGTCTGGAGTTGTAGAAGGACCCCAGAAGTCTCGCCATCTATCGCTTTACTCACAGCCTAGCACTTTAAGCCAGGAAACTCTTGAAGCCTCGCACCATCGCCATGCTCACAGTCCAGAGATATCAATGGGACTCCCCATAAGTCCTGCCATCTACTACCTGTCTCCTAGCCTGGCACCTCAAGCCGAAAAACTCTTGAAGCCCCACACCTATCGCCGTGCTCACAGTCTGGAGATGTTAGCGGGACTCCCCAGAAGTCCTGCCATTTACCGCCTGACTCACAGCCTGGCATCTTAAGTCGGGAAACTCCTGAAGCCTTGCAACTGTCATCATTTTCACAGTCCGAAGTTGTCAGCGGGACTTCCCAGAAGTCTCACCATCTACCGCCTGACTCACATCCCCACATTAAGCCGGGAAACTCCTGAAGCCCCGCACCTATTGCCGTGCTCATAGTCCGAAGATGTCAGCGGGACTCCCCATAAGTCCAGCCATCTAACTCCTGACTCATATCCTGGCACCTCAAGCTAAGAAACTCCTGAAGCCCTGTAACTATCATCGTGCTCAGTCCGGAGATTCAGCGGACTCTCCAAAAGTCCCGCCATCTACCGCCTGACTCACATCTTGGCACCCTCAAGCCAGGAAACTCCTGAAGCCCGTACCTGTTGTCCGTGCCCACTGTCCAGAGATGTCAGCGGGACTCCCTAGAAGTCCCACCATCTATCACCTGACTCACAGCCTGGCACCTCAAGCCGGAATACTCTTGAAGCCCTGCAACTGTTGTTGTGCTTACAATCCGAAGATGTCAACGGGACTCCCTAGAAGTCCTACCATACCGCTTGACTCACAGCCCGCATCTCAAGCCAGAACTTCTGAACCCCCGTAAAGTCGCCATGCTCATAGTCCCAGAAATGTCAGCGGGACTCCCCAGAAGTCCCGCCATCTACCGCTTAACTCCAGCCCGGCACCTCAAGCCAGAAAACTCTTGAAGCCCCGCACCACCTATTGCCGTGCTCACAGTCGGAGATGTCAGCAGACTGTACTTGGGAAGTCCCACCATCACCGCCTGACTCGTAGCCTGGCACCTCAAGCCAGGAAACCTCCTGAAGCCCCGTAACTATCGTCGTGCTCACAGTCTAGAGATGTCAGCGGGACTTTCAAGAAGTCTCGCCATCTCTTCGCTTGACTCACTGCCATCACCTCAAGCCGGGAAACTCTTGAAGGCCCTGCACCTGTCACCATGCTCACAGTCCGGAGATGTCAGCGGGACTCCCCGGAAGTTCTACCATCTATCACCTAACTCACAGCCCGCACCTCAAGTTCAGAAACTCCTGAGCTCAGCACCTAGCCTGGAAACTCCTGAAGCCCAGCATCCTATGCCCGGAAACTCCTAAAGCCCGGAACTTAAGCCCGAAACCTCCTGAAGCCCGCACACCCTAAGCACGGAAACTCTTGAAGCCCGGCATCCTAAGCTCGGAAACTCCTGAAGCCCAGCATCCTAAGCTCAGAAACTCATGAAGCTCGGCATCCTAAGCCCGGAAACTCCTGACCCACCCCGGTACCCTAAGCCCGGAAACCCCCTGATCCCGGCATCCTAAGCCCGGAAACTCTTGAAGCCCAGCACCCAAAGCCCGAAAACTCCAGAAGCCTGCCCCAAAGCCCGGAAACTCCAAGAAGCCCAGCCACTAAGCCCGAAACCTCCTGAAGCAGGCACCTAAGCCCGAAACTCCAAGAAGCCCTGCCACTAAGCACAGAACTCCTGAAGCCCGGCGCCTAATCCTGAGACTCTTGAAGCCGGCGCTCACCTTGGGGTCATAAGCCCAATACTCAAAGACAAACAATTTCATCACCTAGCTTATAGTTTGAAGACATCAACCGTGAACTCCAGGCAAATCCTACCTCTATCATCTAACCCGCAGCCGGGCAACACAAAAAGAAAGAGCATAACAGTAGCCATCAAAAGGAAATGCTTCATTGATGAAATTTCTTGTGCATCCCCTGTGAGGCCCCCCCAACAAATCGGAGGCCCTCCTTGATTTATAAAAAAAGAAAAAAAAGAGAGAAGACAAGAAGGCAGGTTCCATAAGGAGATCGGATCCTATCTCTTAGCAGGCTCCTTCCCGGGGCGGTGGATAAGTGCACCGACATCACCTTGGGCCTTCGCGGTCTGCATCTGGGGACGTCCTCAACGACAAGGGCATGCTCCACCTCAGCCATGGAAATAGGAGTCATAGCTCCCCTTAAGTCTCCACCAAGGCCGCCCCTGACCACGATCTCGTCCAGCCTTAGCCCTGGGAAGCAAAGGCCACCAAGGATTTGCAGACTTCGAATCCTTTGACGAAGGAATTTGTGGTGCCTCCTCCGACTTCATCGGCAAACTCCGCCGAGGCCCTAAATTTGGGCACTGCCTCGGCATCCTCCTTCTTGGTGGCCTCCATCAGAGCCACCCCCCAGCAGCTTTCTCCTCGATTGCCGACAGCCGAGCATGTGCCGCCTCCAGCCATTCCTGAGGCCACTTCAGCTCTTCCCCCTGGGCAGCGTCCGCTTTGAGCTCCTTCGCCCGTGGGAGCCCCAATCCCTTTCTCGGCTAAGGACGCTTTGAGGTGCCTGACCCGATCTCGGCATCGACCACTTCGGCTTGGAGGATCCTATTCTTCTCCTCCAGGCCCGGCCCTGTCAGCTTGCTCCTGGGCCTCACTGCCAGCGACTCCTTTTCCGCTCCTGCTGGGTGCAGTAGTTGCGAACGAGAAGAATGTCAGTCTCGATCTGCACCATCAAAGATGTCAGCCATGGCAGTCAGACTGAAGTAATAGAAATGCAAAAGACTACCGTGAAGAGGAGGGAAAGAGTGCCAAGAAAGGCCTTCGCTAGCATCCTACCTTCCCTTTCGCAATGGTCATGCGACTGGATCGCAAACTCCATCATGCGCTCTGCAAGTGCAAGATCCAGGGTGACCACCAAATTCTGTCTCACCCTAAGTGCTGCCCTCTGAACGTGGCCCTCCTCGGTGCTGAGGGTGCCACCGTGTCCAAGGGAGCCGCCTCTGAGGCATTTCATCTGGTGGTGGGGAGAGCCCGTCGTCGCAGGCGATGGTGTCGGTGATGGTTGGACACCACCCCTTCTCCCTCTGCGTCCACCACCTCGATGACTGTAGGAAGATGGGCCGCAACCCGCTGCAGGCGACCTGGCCAGCATTCCTGCGCCAGGTTCTCCGGCCGGAAGCTGGGCTCGCTGCTCCGAATGCCCAGGGGCTGGCTCGACCGTTTGCCCGCGCAGGTAGGCTGGAAATGGGCCAGCTCAATAACTTCGAGCCAACCTGAAATTGGTTCAGGCTTCGAACCAAATTTTAAGCATTTGAACTAGTCTTAGGGCTGTAAAATAGAGTCCATTTAATTTTTGAGCCAAGGGATGCCCGGATTCGTCCAAAATTTTTAAAATATATCTTTGGGCCAGCCCATTTCTAGCCCTACCCGCAAGTAGATATCTTTTTTTTACTTTTTTTTTTTCCCTGTGGGATTTGCTATTAGTTGCTTCATGTGATAGAAACTACAAGCCATCTAAGTCATAATGCTAACAAGCCATACTTTATAAGATTTCATGTAACATGGGAAGAAAGCTATTCAAATTTTGATCCCTTATTTTGATAAGTTTCATACATTTCATAATTTTTTTTTTTTTTGTGTAAACAGATGAGCATGGTAGGGAGTTGGGTCAGTAGAGTACTATAGGATGACCCATACTCATCGAGATGATAGTTTTATTAGTAAGGATGCGAGAGATATATTTTATGTATTAAATTATTTGGTATGATAATTTTTAGTTTTATTTTTAAATGAATATTAACATATATTTTTTCTTGAAAATAGGAAAGCTTCATTGTTTATATTAGAGTGTGCCAGTGAGTCGTTAGCATCCATGGAGGCTAGTCATGTCGAGACCTAGGTGATGATAGAGTTACTAGGATCGGAGAGTTATAGTCCGTGAGGGATTATAGAGTTAGAGTCACCCCTATTCAATTGTTTGACACGAGCCGATACACTCAGACTGCTAGAAAGAATTCTAGCAGTGCAGATATCCATAGGGTCGAGGCTAAGATGGAAGCGATGAGGCAAGATTATGATGTAGTGATACACTCCAGTAGGGCTCAGATTGATCAATTGACATCCGTGATATAGTCATTTGTGGGCTCTTCTAGGATATATATGTATATATTTTTTACTATATCTATGTTTTTACATGGGCATTTATTTACATTATTTTTGTATTCTCAACTGTGCATTTTTGTAGGCTCTTGATAATTCCAGCAATCATAGGGATAATGACGACCATGCTCTTACGGACCAGTAATAGACTGTTGTATCTTTTTTTTAAGCTTTGTATATATATTTTTTTACTTTTTGCCTTCTACTATTGATTTTATATAATAAATGTTATGAACAATGTAATCATATTTTTTTCTTGGCAAATATTTAAATGTTGTTTAAATGTTAGCTTTATATTATAGATTTTTTATTTTAATTGCTTATACATGTTTATATATTTCTAATAGATGGAGTTATATATTTAAATTTTAGATAGATTATGTATTAATATACTATAAATGGGTTTTGGAGTTTTTTAAAATGTATTGGTAAATTGGATTTTACTGGTGCTTTAAATCATCGAAAATTGGCTTTCTCGATACTTTTTAGCATCGATATATTAGACTTTGCCAATACTTTTAAGTATTTTTTTTTTTTTTTATCGATGCTTTTTTAGCAGTTGGTTTAATTGGCTTTTATCGATGTTCTTTAGTATTGGTAAATTTAAAAATAATTTTTTTTCACACTTGACTTTTCATTTTTTTTTTTTATGCTTTGAAAAGCATCAAAAATTTATTTTACAATAATTGAAAGTGTGCAAAATAATTAACTTTAGTCTTGGTAATTCTCAAATATATTATAATGTGTTGATGTCGAACGTTTAGCTCATCTCCGCAGCCCTGAATAATTTCGAACTTTGTCAAACCGCTGGCCAAATAAAATAATCGCTTCTCTTTCCAAATTCCAATTCCATTCTTTTGCAACCTCCCCAACTGCCCCTCTCCCTTCCGGTGGGCGAGCTTTACCAGATGCGTAACCGTCAATCCAACGTTACCCCTTGTATTTGTTAGGTCTCAAATCCAGCGGTGCCTCTCTCCCTTTCGGTGGCGAGCTTTCCCGGATGCGTAACCATCAATCCAACGTTACCCCTGGTATTCGTTGGGTCTCAAATCCAGCAGTGCCTCTCTCCCTTCCGATGGGCGAGCTTTCCCAGATGCGTAACCATCAATCCAACGTTACCCCTTGTATTCGTTGGGTCTCAAATCACTAGTGCCTCTCTCCATTCTGGTGGGCGAGCTTTCCCGGATGCGTAACTGTCAATCCAACGTTACCCATTGTATTCGTTGGGTCTCAAATCCAGCGGCACGAGCATCGACAGATGGCATGATGCGTAGGACATGCGTTATACTTTTTCTCCTGGCGGAACGGAAAAAGATAAGATATGCATGATACTTCTTCTCTTTTGGCGGAACATGGAAAAGATATACGCACGCGTGATTCCTTTTCTCCAAAACAAAAACTAGTTTTCATGGAGTAACAAAAAAAATCCCTTTTCAAATTCCTCATTTGTTCCAGCTATACTTCAAACTTTTCTTTTCGTCTTGCATTTCGTTTTGGATGGCTAAGAGAATCAAAAAGATTAAAAGACATTGGATGAGATTGCATAACTAAAAGAATCAAAAGATTAGAAAGACATTGGATGAGATTGCGGGATTCAAGTTTTATTTGAGAGATTAGTCTGAGATGTATGGAAGTGATGGGAGGCATGGAGAAATTGATTACGTGTAGCGACAAGGAAGTCATCGTAATTTCCGTTGCAGGAATGGGAGGTCTCGGCAAAAAATAGGTTAGTGGCATTTCTTTAATTCTATTCGTTACTCATATGTTATTTGTGAAATGATTTAATTCTGAGAAAGTTATACATTCCTAGCAGGGTATTCCAAAACCATAGTATGATGAATAAACTGGCAAAATTAAATTGCTTATGTCAAGTTGACAGATTATACATAACGTACATGATTTTAATTATGCATTTCTAAAAATGTTTTTGAAATAAATTGTTAATTTATAAGCCGCAAATAGGATAGGTTTAAGATTCTCTGCTTGTTCTTGTGTGCATCATCCGTTGCTCCATTTGTAAGATACTTCGATCTTGGAACTTCTAGCTTTCTTTTTTCATACCTGGTTTTCTTTCCCTCGAATTCTAATTTATCATTTGTTCTTCATCTCTGTTACAAATACTCTTTGATCTTTAAAAAAAGCTGGTGTCTTCTTATACCTTCTTTAACATCGAAAAGAAAAGCATTAGAAATATTGCTTGATCTATTAAAATGAGTATGACATTTCAAAATGTGCTTCAAGATGAAAGGAAAGCTTGAGAATGCCAAATATTCTCTTCTAATATGGTTTAGTGCATGATTGTTAATAATTGTATTTCTTGATAAACATATCGAGCAATCTTTGCGTAAGTTCCATTTTCAAACATGAACTCTATTCTACTATAGTAGACAAGAAGTTCCCGTAAAATCTGAAAATTTTTCTCAAATAAAAGGTAAGCTAACATGAGTGATGCTGACCCTTCTGGAAAAAAAAATCTTTCTTTCTGATGGTTTGCTAGCTTTTACCATTTTGGCTTGTGGTGTAACAGCTTTGAACATGATATTTTTTAGAATCTCAAGTTTATTAGATTCACTTTTGTAAATTGTTAGTTGCTTTTATCCCCAAGATTCGTGTACTTGAGTGCAAAGTCAAAAAAATATTTTACTTCATTGCTATGGTCAAGTACATTTAAATCACTGCGTGGTAGCCTAAAGTGTATTAAGTGATCTACATATTTTATGCATACATATTTAAATCACCATCTCTCTATTCTATTATGACTTTCTAGGTACCATCATACATGTACTTCTGATGGAAAGTCGCTTCACCAAATAACATTTAGATTATCATTGGAACGACGTACATAAACAAAATGATACATTCTATCAGATGTATAAAAAAAAGTGGCACCCCGTATTCAATGTGATCAATGTCCAAAAGCATACCACAAAGGTACATATCTTTTATGTCTTTATAGAAAAATTTTATAAGTGCATTTATATTTGAATGTGTATGTATGTATCATTTATTTTTTGTATTCTTGGTTTTCCAAAAAAAATCTTTATTCTAGATATTCTCACACAAGTTATATTTTGAACTTATTCCAAATTTAGTTACCTTAATTTATTGTAAAAGAGTTCTACACATTTATTTGCACAATTTTTGGTATTTGTTGCCGGCAATTTCTATAGATCTAAAATGGCATTTGGACACTAGAAATTTGTCAGATTTATTTATTTTTCATTGGTTATTCTTATAATATCATTATTATCTAGTCAACAAGTCAGTTATCTTTTCATGTAGATTGTGTGTGTGATGTTACATAAACCAAATGTTGGACACGACAAGCTTCTTATCATGATCTTATCTTTTGGTTCATGACATGCAAATTTATGTTGTGCTGTAGTGAAACTTAGGACACATTGACATGGAAAGTCAAAAGCATAGCAAACAGATGGTTTCAACTTTCAAGATGCATGCTTGTATGTTTACAAGATTATATTTTTATTGTCAAAACTGATCTAGGTAGCTATAAAGTGACACTACTGCTAATCCAATGCTACTACTGCAGAGACTATTGTAATCATCATTTTATTATCAATAATTTTGAAGAACATATATACCATTCCGTTTAGAATATCTGTACCATGAGTTAACAATTATAACAAAGCATTGATGAGAACCTATTTAGCAATAATATGACTTCTAAGGAGTAGCTTCAAGAAATATTACTTATAGTGAGCACATGCTCTTTTGTATTACTGCTCAATGATCTATGATAAGTGGCATCCAATGATTTTAGAAGCAACATGCCTATATGTTCACAATTTAATCTGCTTATGTCTTCTATGTAGGTCATTGGACAATACCAATAGATATCCTAAACCATGGAATCCAACCTTGCACTATTTTGATGGGTCAATTAGGATTTATCATGGGACACACAATATTGCATATGATCTTAGGTGGTATCTTGCATTGCGATGCCCAATACATGCTGCCCCATCGACAATCATGTTTTGACCTCTCTACTAGATTATGCAGCACCAACCCTTGAGACTATGAGGCCTGGCTCTAGGAGAGATGAAGGTCTCGATCTTATTACTGATCCACCATTATCAATGCATATTATTGCAAAACCACTACCAAGATACTTCAAGATGCTCCACTGGAGATTTATAATGAATCCACCAATCCAATGGACCACCTTGAAAGCTTTAAGATATTGATGCTTCTATATGGAGCCACTAAGGGAATAATGTACTGGGCTTTCTCTTCCACTCTTAGAAACACTGTCCGGTACTAGTACTCCAGCTTAAAACTAGATTCTATCAACTCTTTTGATCAATATGTCGGTCTTTTGTTTTTCATTTTGCAAGTAGTAGAAACAATGCCAGAGTTCTGACTCCTTGATTCGCATAAAGCAGGAGGGTGAGTCCCTTGGATCTTATGTGAGCTAGTTCAATGAGACGGCTCTAGAAGTATATAACCTGAATCATTCTGTTACTATGAGTGCTATGAAGAATGAGCTTCGATAGTGTCCTTTTCTCTTTTCTTTGGAAAAGAGACCATAAATAGATTTTTTTTAAAACACTTGCAAGAGATATATTTATATGCATTGAATCATTTGGTAGATAATTTTAGTTTTGTTTTCAAATGTAATAATAACATATTTTTTTTTTGAAATAGGAAAGCTTCATCTCTTGTAGCAGAGCGTGTTGGTGAGTCATCAGCATCTATAGAGGCTAGTCACGTCGAGGCCCAGGTGATGACAGAGTTACTAGGATCGGACAGTTATGGTCGGGTGATGGGTTATGGAGTTGGAATTATCCCTACTCAGTTGTTTGACATAAGCCGATACACTTAGATTGCTAAAAAAAGTTCTAGCAGTGCAGATATCCGTAGGATCGAAGCACAAATGGAAGCAATGAGGCAGGATTATGATGCAATGATACACTCCATGAGGGCTCAGATTGATTAGCTGACATTCGTGATACAGGCATTTGTGGCTTTTCTAGGATATATATATCTTCACTATATCAATATTTTCATATAGAAATTTATTTACATTATTTTTGTATTCTTAACTATGCATTATTGTAGGCTCCTGATAGTTCCAGCAATTGTAAGGATACTGACGACCATGTTCCTACATATCACTAATAGACTAATATATCTTTTTTTAAGCTTTGTTTATATAATTTTTTTACTTTTTTACCTTTTGCTATGGATTCTATATAATGAACGTTATGAATAATGTAATCAGAATTTTCTATCGGCATATATGTTAATGATGTTTAAATGTCAGCTTTATATTATAAATTTTTTATTTTAATTGTTTATACAGATTTATATATTTTTATAGTTGGAGTTATATGTTTAAATTTTAGATAGATTATGTTCTAATATACTATAAAATCAGTTTTGGATATTTTCAAAATTAAAATCAAGAATTTATCATTGCTTTAAAGCATCGGTAAATTGGATTTTACTAATGTTTCAAAGTGTTGGCAAATTAATTTTTTTTGATACTTTTTGGTATAAGTGTATTGGGCCTTGCCAATAATTCTTAGTAAAAACTTTTTTTTTTTTTAGCTGCCGTAAATTAGCTTTTGCCCATGTTCTTTAATGTTGGTAAAGTTTAAAAATATTTCTTTCTGCAAGTCACTCATAGATGTTATTTTATGCTTGTAAAAGCATCAGGAATTTATTTTACAATATTTAAAAGTATCTAAAATAATTTATTTTAGCATTAGTAGTTCTCAAATAATATTATAGTTATGTTGATCTCGTGACGGAACATTTAGCCCATCTCGTTGAAGCCAGAATAATTTCAAACTTTATCAAATCGCCGACCAAATAAAATAATCACCACTCTTTTCAAATTCCAATTCGATCCTCTGTAACCTCCCCGAATGTCACTCTCCCTTTTGGTAGACGAGCTCTTCCTGATGCGTTACCGTCAATCCAACATTACCCCTTGTATTTACTAGGCCTCAAATCCATCAACAGATGGCATGGGTGAATGTTTTGGAATTCAATGATGAGTAGGGCATGCATCATACTTCTTCTCTTTAGGCACAAAAAAAAAAAAAGGAAAAAAAAAAGGAAAAAGTAACAAAAAAATATCTTTTATAATGATCAGGGCATGCATGATGTTTTTTTTGAACATGAAAAAAAGAGAAGAGAAAAAGTAAGAAAAAGAAATATATCTTTCATGATGGAGTAAAAAAAAAAGACACTTCAAATCCGTCGTTTGTTCTGGTGACTTTTCTCACCTTCCCTTCTTCTTGCATTTTGCTTTTAGATGGCTAAGAAAATCAAAAAATTAGGAAGACATCGGATGAGATTGTAGCCAGGAGATTCAAGTATCATCGGATGAGATTGTAGCCAGGAGATTTAAGTTTTATTTGAGAGAGGCCTGTCTCATAATCTACTCCAAAGTAATCGGACTCCAAAGTAATCGGGTAGAGGGCACAGACATTGTCTAAACTTCTGACTAAAATCAAGAAGTCATAATCTACTTTAAAATGATCGGGTAGAAGGCACATGCATTACCCAAACTATAAGAAACAAGGCTTCAATGATGGGTTTTTTCGTTACTGAAGACTAAGAATCCGCACTGATAGTTTTTGTAACTGAAAAATCCATCACTTAAGCCCTAGTCACAAAAAATTATGATGGAAATTTTTGTCATAGTTTTGTAATGGAAATTTCTATCACTAATTCCATCATAAATAGTAATCGAAATCTATAACAAATCCATCATATTGGGATGAATTTGTGATAAATTTGTAATGGAATATTGTAAAAGATTTGTGATGAAAATTTCTATCACAAATTTTTATCATAAATAGTAATTGATATGCAAAACAAAATCCATTACAGTTGGGATGAATTTGCGATAGATTTCTGATGCATTTTGTGATAGATTTAAGATGGATTAGTGATAGAATTTTGTGACAGATTCGTAATGGATTTTTTATCACAAATTTTTATTGCAAATTTGTCACAAAATACATTCTTTCGATGATCTAGTGCAAATATGTTGCAAATCTATTATAGAGTCTATCAAATTTTCAATCATAAAATTTTGTCACAAATCTATTACAAATTCCATCAAAATTTTTCTATAATTTTTTATAAAAATTATATTATTCCTAAAAGACATAATAAACTAATTTATAATAAATATAAAGCAATTTTAATTCATAATAATTTCATTCATCCATGACATGTTGGCTTTATCAAAAGCTACAAATATCAAGATAAAAATAAAATCTTATAGTATCAAAATATTATATCAAGTTTTATTAAAGTCTTATAATAAAATAATCTAGAATTCAAAATAAGTTTTCACGCATTTGGATGATCTTGATCAAGTTGAGAGACATATGGTGATTTACTTTCGATATCATAGCACAATTGCTTCCCTCATTTCTTCCTTCATCTAAACCATCTCTTGCTGCACCTTCTGGCATATCTTATGCTACATCTCCTGGCATATCTTCTCTTGCAAGTACTGAATTTGCTTCTCAGTATAATATTGAGATAAAGAAAAGGGATATCCTAATGTTGCTGAATAGGAATTGCTGCTAGATCCCAATAACGGCTTAGGATTTTTTCTAGATCCAAACTCATAATTTTTCCTTATTTGACATCCCAGTTGCTTGGACCCATGCATTTGAATCAAACTCGGGTTGGGATGAGATATATGAGCCATACTTAATAGCGAGAGTGGCAAAATATTCTTCCTAAAAGTGTTAGAAATACGCTAACTTAGCTTTTCTTGAAATATATTGATAATAATAAATTTATCATTAAGTAGAATAAATAAACTTACCAAACCCTTTTGCACTTATCTACAAATTCACCTAACTTCTCTTTTATTTTTGAGTTCGCTCAAATGTCTCAAGTTACATTAGTGGCCTAACTAACTCAATAGCCTACAAAGCGATAATGAAATTATGAGAAAGAACATTTAAATAAACAAATAATAGAATAATAAATTCTCTAAAGTAAAGAAAGTATATTTTAATATACCATTCTTTTTTTTTATGTATAGAAAATGTGATGGAACCACCTGTATATTTGGTGATTCCACAATCTTTCTCTATCATCCGATTTTTATGTGCAATTTCAGATTTATCCTTCTATTTTGGAGAATTCTATATATCAACCAACCTGTTCCAAATATCTAGTGCAATCTAAATAGATCCATGACCTTTGGTCTCAAGAATATCTTCTTTATCTCTAGCTTTCTCTAAGGTATCCTTCCTTACCTAATTAAATATACTAAAAAATCACCGCTTAAAAGTCTGCTCCCATACATGCTTAACCTTAGAAGTCTAGCCCTCAGCCGTGTGTATTTCTTCTAACAAAACTCAAAAGATTTAACTTAAAAAAGTTACCATTCAAGAAACTATATAATTATTTTTTATTTTAATCTAAATTGATTAAGTAATTTATTATTTCATGAAATTCCGAGAGAACCTCCCCTAAAACATGACATCCACCAAATTTTAAATCTATATTATAATTTAACATAACACTCCCAATTGATTTCTCAAATATAATACAACTCTGCCAACCCGAAAATTACACATTCATATCCCAAAGATTACATATAGACATTCACTTCATATGAATCATTTTAAAAATACATATTATTACCTGAATAGGTCACGAGTCTCCATTCACATCATCAATTATTTTTTCCAAGATTGTGAGAAATACTACTTCATCATCACAACAATGGCATGAGTCACCAAAGGATCAACAAAACTATGAAAATCAAGTAAATTATGAAATATAGATTAGAAAACATAAATTTATACATTAATACAATATACACACTATATATGTGTAACTAAATTTTCAATAACCTTACATTCACTATTTCTATTGGTTATCAGTTTGCAAGATTGATAGGTATGTTGGTCCCATGATTCATCCCTCTTGTCCTAGATAAAATCGATGAAACATTATTACTATCAACATGTTCTCTATGTTGATATGGGAAAATGGTTGTCTCTGATGAGTTTGAAGACCTCTTTTCATGTCCTCCTCGTGATTCGGAACCCATCATTCTATCCCTTAATGAGTTTCATCTACTAGCACCATCTCTAACCATGGTACCTGCAATCAAAAATAAAAATATAATATGTGGTTTTTCATTTTTTCTTAAAGTCCAAAATACTTAGTTATGTACATGAAGAGATAATATTTATTAAAATATAGTAAACTTCTTCATAATGAAATAATGTGGCATTCAATAAAAGTCAAAGCACCAGTTATAATATATAGTAGCCAAAATAGCAAATAAACAAAACATATTCTAGACAAAAGCTATATACGAGCAATATAAATTAAATACAAGACAATCATAATCCAAATCCTAAACAGGGTTTACAAAAAATTTACAAGAAGAGCATAAATATGTCAGTCATGCATGTCATCATTAGTGCTAAAAATTGATCCCAGTCTTTTTCAAGCTCATCTTCAAACTCAAGTTCTTCTTCTTCTTTCTCTATATGTTGTGCCAAATCATGCTCTTCCTCTTCATCTACAATATCTACAAGACCCCCATCAATGAGAATATTTGGGCTATCAAGGTCAATTATTGGTATAACTGACTTTGGACTAGATATCTCATCTTCTTGTTAAATCGCTTCAACTATAGGAATTATATTTTGATCTTGTATTTCACATAAAGGAAGATCAACTTTGCTCCTAGATCAGGTTTTGTACACTGCCCACCAATCTCTCCTCTCTTTATTTCTTGACAAGTAACTCATGCAATACACTTATTGAGCCTATTGGACCAACACAAATGGCTTATTTGTGGATAGTCTAGAGTTGTATTTAATTTTGATTAGACCATGACGAGGATGCACTCTCAACCCCTTTTCTGCACTATACCAACAATATTTGACTAAGACAACCTTATTTCCAACACCAAAATACTTCTTCTCTAATATCTCAACTAAAATACTAGAATAGTTACGTTCATAGTTATTATAGAAACTTTCTTTCACACAAATACCACTATTCATTCTATCTTTCCCTTGCCCAAGTTGTATGTGAAAGTTGAAGTCATTCGTGAAATACCCTTCATAGCATTTTGCCATACATAAAGGGTCTTGCACTATTTGCATGACGTGGCTATCTACTTGGTTCCTTTCTTCTATCACCTATTAGTGAAATCAATGATTAGCACATATATCATCACCATACAAGAAGAAAAGAAATTGAAAATATTTTGAACTTATCACTTACACTTGGATACAATTGTATTAAATTTTCATCATATTTCCTATAATTTAATTATAGTTAGCTTATTAGGATTAATTTAGAATCACTTGTAAAAAAAATCTCTAATATTTAATCCCTAATTTACTAGGTATTTAACAAATATAAATATATGTAGCCATGTAGTCGTCATTGGACATCATCCTTCGAGAGTTATTAGGATCAAATGGTTGACCAAGATAGCAAAAAATAGCAAAACATCCTATGGGTTCTGCTATCCCCCATCATCATTGCATGGAACTTGAGTTAACTTTATGTGGATGCCAGGTTCAAAATAAAGTGAGTGGAATATATTGTATAATATATGCCTCACAAATTGAACCCTCTACATAGGCCTTATTCTATACCTTCTTCAAATCATGCAAGTACCTAATTTATGTAGAAATCATTAAAAAAATAGCATTTAATAAATTATCATGCTTAAAGTTAAACAAAACGTTTATAAAAGTTTGGGGGCTTGCATCTCAAAAGGATAAATCCCACGATATTGCATGAGCCCACCAACTTTAGCCTCATGGGTTGGGTGAATTAGTAAGTGCTCCATGGAATCAAAGAATCCTAGAGAGAATATCTTCTAAAGTTTACATAGAGTTTCTATAATATTCTTTTCAAGTGTCTCCATATAGTTTACTCATAGAACTATTGAGCATATATTTCTAAAGAAATGGCTAATCTCGGTTAATGCATCCCATATTGGACTGGGCAACAAATCACGAAATACAATTGGGAGCAACTCTCCATTAACACACGACAATCCTGACTCTTAAACCTATAATAACAGAGAATTTTCTACATTCATACATCGAGATATATTTGAAGCATAGCCATCAAGGAGTTTTAAGTCTTTAAGCCCAAGGCATACATTTCTTTGTTGTCCCTTAGTGTATAAGAAGCCTTGGGTTTTATAACCCTTCTATTTGAACGCACCAAATCCAACTCCAGATACTTGCAATACTTTCTCAAATCCTTTCTAGCCTTTAAGTTGTTTTTAGTTTTATTCTTAACATCCATCACCATATAGAAGGTGTTTTCAAATATATTTTTCTTAAAGTGCATTACTCTAGATTATGATGAATCATGTTAGTATACCGATAGGGCAACTCCTAAAGGATACTCTTCTTCACTTGGTTATGTTCTTTACCAAATTCAACTATTTTTTGATTACTGCATTGTGTTCCAAATGTGATATTAGGGAGGGCAGATATTTGAGTCAACATTTCATCACCAGATAATCGAGGAGATGACAAATCCTTCGCAATGACTCCTTTTTTAAATTTATCCTTTGTTTTTCATAGGGATGGTTTTCAGGCAAGAACTGATGGTGATAATTAAAAATGCTATCTTCTTTTCACTTTCAAGTATAAAAGATTTAGTACACTTTATGCAATAAAGACATGCTAACTTCCATGAGTACTCCACCTAGATAACATAGCATAAGCTAGAAAGTCACTGCTTGTCCACATAAGTGCTACCCTCATTAGGAAGTTTTGCCTTCTAAATGTATCATTAGTGTTAATTCCAACACTCCATAATATTTTCAACTCATCTACTAAGGGCCTTAAGAACATATCTAGGTGCTTGCCTCAGTTCTTTTGGCATGGAGCAACCATAGTTAGGAACATGTATAAATTTTTTATGCACATCCTAAGAGCCAAATTATACATGGTAGCAATAATCGATCAACAAGAGTAAGGAGTGCCAAATTGTCCAAAGGATTGAATCTATCTGTACATAACCCAATCCATACATTTCGTAGATATGATGCAAATGATAGGTGAGTGTGATTGAAATACTTCCATGCTTCACTATCAACAAGATGTGCCATATATCCATTTCTACAATGATTAAACAAGCCATGTCATGTGGTTGGAAGTTTTTGTGATATATAAAGCAGCTGAAGTCTCGATATTAGTTGTAATTAGCATAGTACCTTATAAGATTTATCTTTCTATCTATAAAAACTTGATGTTCTTGGTTTATATTGAGGGTGTCCACACACAAAATATGACATTTTTTATTTAATTTCTTTATACTACAATATACAATTGTTAACACAAATATCTATTTTCTTATAACCAAGTCCAAGCTTCAACACCATCTTCTTTGTCCTATAAAAGTTACTTGCTAATTTCTCATATTCCAACAACATATTCTTCACTATAGAAAGTATACAATTATAGCAACTCTCGCTCATGTTAAACTTTGATTTGTCATTTAATAATTATGACACTACTATTTTCTTGTAACCAAGTCCAAGCTTCAACACCATCTTCTTTGTCCTATAAAAGTTACTTTCTAATTTCTCATATTCTAGCAACATATTCTTCACTATAGAAAGTATACAATTATAGCAACTTTCACTCATGTTAAACTCAGATTTGTAATTTAATACTTATGGCATTACCGATAGTTTTTTATACTTCTTGCAACCCACCCATAAGGGCTCATCAACATCATTTAGCAAATCATAGAACTTTGCAGCCTCTTCATTCGGCTATTCATATTCAAAGCTCATTTCATCTGACCCACCATCATTCTAATTGAACTCGAGATCTAATGCATCCATCACCATATATCTATATGAATTTACATTGTCTATTGGAGGCATATCATTACTTCTACTTAATGATTGTCCTTCATAAGGTTCTCCATGAGCATCCCATATGGTGTATCTCCTTATAAACTCTTATCATCCTAATTATGAAAAAATAAAATTGTACATCTTAAGTATGAACACCTAATTTTGTCTCTATAGGCAAACTCAGATTGAGAAAATGTAAAATCAAGAAATTGTTTCACCCCAGCTTTAAATTCATCACTGACATATCCATCTTTGTTAATCAAGAAAAGTATTTTTTTAATAAAAAAACTAGTTGGGAAGACCCAACATCTTATTTTTATTGATGATTAGGTTTGTGGACTTTGAAACTATATAATTTGGTTTTCTAACTATAAATGATACCCACACATCTTTCCTAAGTTTTCTTTTTTTCAGGGAGAAAGGTGATCCGATACCTATATTAATAAGCGATAAAAACATCGTATGTATGCCATCCCTCTCTTCATCTTCCATATTAATTTCCTTAGACACATCAGTATTATCTTCAATGTTACTTACATGTTCACCATGTAATGACCATTGAGTGTAAAATGGGACTATCCCATAAATTACTAGATTAGCTTCAACATCATCTTGAGATTTATATCGAGTATTGTTATATTTGATACAAGAACACCAAATTTTATCCCTAGATCCATATACTTAAGTGCAAAGTCAAGAAAATCAGCTAGTGGCCATAATCAGTTAGTGGCTGACCCAGAATTAGATAACCCAGATCACACCCAAGCTACGATAGAAGAGCAATTAGAGGAGACTTTAGAAGAGGATCCAATTGTAGAGTCTAGTCCTGAATTTTCTAAGCCAAAAGAGTTTATTGAGGACTTGGCTTATTTCACCCATACCCTTATGATAAAGTCACTTCTTTAATCCCAATTAAAGATCTTTTCCCTGAAATTAGTAACCCATTCTTCCATAAGGCATATTTAGTAGACAGACACCAACCTTTTAAGGTCAACCTTATTAGTTTAGGATTAATCCCTGACACCCCTTCTTATATCCTAGTCTATCCAATTAACCCCGAACCCTTTTCTTACTTTCCACCCAATCAAACTAACCCTGAACCCACTTCCTATTTTTTATCATTTCCAGAAACTTCTTCTATTTTCTTTACTATTAGGTTGCATTTTATAGGAGTTTACATGTTGCATTCATTCATTAAGCATGTCATATTTGCATCTTACTTTAGAAGAACACTATGGAACCTAGTAGGAGTACGTAGTAAGTTCTCATGTGCATGCCATGCTAGGGTCAAACCTAAAGAACCTATAATCTGTTAGGTTTTGTCCCTTAGAGTCCAATAAAACATCCTTTGATAGGGATGTCTAGTCGAGTCTATTAGGTACTAGTTGAGTCCAATAAATGCACAACCTAAGTTACATGTCTGCACCTACACTATCCACTGCACAGTATATGTATATGGAAATTAATCAAAAGCTGAGCATAACTAATGAACTAAATAATAACTTGGCTAATTTCCAAAAGAGAGATAAAGAATTTTGCAGGAAATTTTGTAATTGTAAAGAATTTTCTGCTCGCGAAGCTGGCCCATCCAAGATAATGAATATCTATGGACCCAATGCCTATGTACATGAGATACTACCTGATTTAGGTATTAGCTCCACCTTCATCATCTCAGATCTTATAGAGTCTAGGGAGTCAGCAATGATACCTAGCAAGCACCTTGAGCCTATCCCTCCCTTTGAGAGAGAACCCACCCCAAAGTGTCCACATACAATTAGCCAAATAGTGAAGAAACGATTGAGAGAATCCTGGATGATCAAGCCATATGTACCTGGAATAAAGGCTATCAAAGGTATTTGGTTCGGTGGTAAGGTCGGCCAGAATCTGAGGACTCGTGGATCACCCGTGAGGATCTGCAGTGCTTCAACCCAGATCTACTAGAGCACTATAAGAGCCAAGTTATCCCTCACTCGACGGGGTCGAGTTCCTCCCACCCCGAGAGAATTGGTGGGGGTACCAGGATCAGACACAGATTACTGGATCTTATTTGGTTTACCTAGCAATGTGTCAGATTTTGTAATCAACTAGAATCGAGTCTTGTAATAAGTTGAGGTTAGTTGATTTGTCTCAACCCTCAACCTAATCCAGTACATTGAGTCCTGTATACCAGTATGAGTCTAGTGTGAGTTCACTTCTTATACAAGAGAGGAGGCTATGTTATTTTGGAGTTCCACCAGATCTCATTCTGAAGCCAAAAATGGTTACATCAGCTTAGGAGAGCTCAATCGACACCCAGGTGGAGAGCTCAATCGATACCCAGGTGCCCTGATTGTGCCATGATTTTTCTCGACGTGCCATTTCAGAAGCCAGATTCCCTTCAGATACTTCCAGAATATTCCATATGCCAGGAGCCCATGTTTACTAGGCTATCCGAGCACTCCAGGCCTCCAAATTCAAGCCCAGGAAGCAAGCCCAGGAAAGGAGAACCAAGATTCCCGTTTGATACCGTGAATATGTCAGCCCAGGGAACCAGGCGCCCCAGCTTCTAGGGGGCCCAAGCCCATGGCCGACCTCCCCCTTGCTGCCCTAAAGCCCACACACCCAAAGGAGGGGCGTCCAAAGAGGTTTGACCAAGTCCAAGTTGAAGAAAAGTGGGATAAGACCAAGCCTTTTCCTAACCTAGTTGGAATTTCTAATCCTTTTAAACTTTTTAATTCTAACCAAGCTAGGAAAGGACTTGTATTCCAATTTGGAAGAGGATTTGAAACCCAAGTATAACCATAGTTAGTGAGAGCATGGGAATTCTATAAATACCCCACCCCTCCTCCTCTTGTAAGCATCTTTCTCTTATAAATAAACCTTGCTGAAATTTTGAGTTATTGCCTTGTATTGGTATTTTGTTTTGATTCTTTGGTTGGTGTTTTTGTGCTTGGACGAATTCCTTGCTGCCCTAGCTTCCTTCCACACCCTAACTCACTACCATCCAAGCCTTCACACATCCAAGAATGAGTGCCCTAGGCCGCCAAGCAAGGAGATCTTCAACAAGCTTCAAACAACCATCTTTTAACCCTAATCCTGATTCCTTTCAACCCATAGTTCCTTTTCTTATTTTTTAATTGCTGTTTTGATTAACTTTGATACTTGTAGGATCCTCGAGGTGCTTCTCCTCCCCGGAGGAGGCCTTCTTTGCTACCCAGACCTCCCAGATCAGCCTTCAGAATCAAGGGAAACAAGCCTTCTTCTTCCAGGCTCCGATCAGAGTTATGAGTGACCCCTTCTACTACTGAATTCTAATCTCTGACTGGTAAGAAACCTTTCCTTATCTTATTATCTGATTTAGATGAAGATAAACTATCCTAAATCAGGAGTTTCTTAACTCTCGGGTCCTGGATATTTTATTAGTTTGCATGAGTTTGCCTGCAATCCGATGATTCTTTGCACTACTAGTCTTTCCGCTAGTTCTTACTTTATTTTGAGAATCTACCCTGCAAATAAAATTATAAAAATCACAAAAAAATTATTTTACTATTTTTTATGCATTTTTAGAAGTCTTCGAGTTGTCCTGCATCAGTTTAGTATCAGAGCGGGTTTAGGATAGTTTTTTATTTGCTTTGCATTCACAAACCCTAATCTTCATCCTGTCAACTGCATTAGGTGTCTAGTTTCCATCTGATTTTGGCATCATAAACATTTTATTTTTCTATGGAATTTACACTGCATGTCCTATTTTCTTATAGTAATTATCAGGATTTTTAATTAATTTTACTGAAACCCTAAGTCTCTAAAATTTGGTATATTAGAAATCCTAACAGAATCCTAATAATTTCTGTAGCAGTCCAAAAAACCCAAGGTTTGTGTCATCATATGATTTTTGTTCTACATGAAATTTGGTAGGTTTCATAAAATCATCCATCCTCTATTCCAAGTTTTTCTTGATTTTTTTATGCATTTGGATCTATGTTAAACTCTGTAACAACTGAAACCCTAATTCACTAATTTCTGCTACATTCTGCATCTTGACTCCACCTAACCTAATCAACTTCCACACACCCCAATCCCAAGCCTAATTGATTTCTAACCTAATTTGTCATTGCATAAAATATATATATAATATTTTTTTTTTTTTGATTGTTTTAGATTGCATCAGGGCCATCGATTGCCATCATCTTTAATCTAATCTTAAGGGCAACTCTATATCTCAGATCAGGACAGGATTTCATCACCTGTCCTGGTCCCAAAACCACCATCATCATACTAACCCAAGACTAATTAAAAATCAATTAGATCTAATTTATCCTAGTGGGCTAGGAGACATCAATAGGTGGGTCCGAGCTGTGTGGGCCAACTAGTGCATTTAATCCTTTAGCTATTACTGAAAGCTGGTGTCTAAGACTGGGGGTCCAGGGTAAAATGACCTAAGTAGTGCTGTGGTTTTTAATTGGGTCCTTGCGAAAGTAGGGGGGCCTCCCACACTCCCACCCCCAACCTGGCCATTGGAAGGACTAGCTATTGGGTTAGGTGTAAGTTGAGCTGACCCACCCAGTTTCTGGCTCTAGGTCTAGGAAACCCTAGATTATACTAGCCTTTTCTTTCTCTTTTGCATGCTTGGTTGCATCATTTCACTTTGCTTGATTGATTTGTTGCATGACCACTAGATTAGGGACCCAATATCAAAAATCTAAACCCCAACCAAACCCAACAATGGATCCCAATCTAGAGGCTATCCTAGCCCAGCTTGCCCAGTTAACTACCCAAATGAACCAAGCCAATGTCCAATCTCAAAATCAGCTTACCTAAATAAATCATAGGTTTGACCAGTCTGATACTAAGCTTGACCAAATGAACCATAGATTCAACCAAGTAGAAACTCTAGGTAAGACCCATAGAGCTGAACCCCAGGAACCCATAGTCCCTAGATTTGAACCCATAACCCTTAGTTTACCTACCTCTGTTACCCTAGACCCTAGTCAATTTCTCATTAGCCAAACCCCTCTTACCATCCCATTGGTTCACCAAGATGACTTAGAAGAAAAATATATGAGGCTGACCAAAGTCTGGTAGAGGAGTATGAGTCTATTGAAGATCTAGAAGAGTACCCTATAGAAAACCCAGGATTAGTTAATCCAGTAGAAACCCAGGTAGAAACCAATCCAGTGTTAGTTGAATCAATAGATACCCAGGTAGAAGCCATCCTAGAATCAGTTGACCCTGACCATACCCAAGTAGTAACAAGTCTAGATTTAGCTAACCTTGACCATAATCAGTTAGATGCCGACCCAAATTAGATAACCCAGATCACACCCAAGCTACAATAGAAGAGCAATTAGAGGAGACTTTAAAGAGGATCCAATTGTAGAGCCTAGTCCTGAATTTCCTAAGCCAAAAGAGTTTATTGAGGACTTGGCTTATTTCACCCAGTACCCTCAAGATAAAGTCACTTCCTTGATTGCAATTGAAGATCTTTTTCCTGAAATTAGTGACCCCTTAGTCCATAAGGCAGACCTAGTAGACACACACCAACCCTTTAAGGTCAACCTTATTAGTTTAGGATTAATCCCTGACACCCCTTCTTATATCCTAGTCTATCCAATTAACCCGATCCTTTTCTTACTTTCCATCCAATCAGACAAACCCTGAACCCACCTCCTATTTTCTACCATTTCCAGAAACTTCTTCTATTTTTTTTACTATTAGGTTGCATTTTATAGGAGTTTGCATGTTGCATTCATTCATTAAGCATATCATATTTGCATCTTACTTTAGGAGAACCCTATGGAACCTAGTAGGAGTACATAGTAAGTTCTCATGTGCATGCCATGCTAGGGTCAAACCTAAAGAGTCTATAATCTGTTAGGTTTTGTCCCTTAGATTCCAATAAAATGTCCTATCGATAGGGATGTCTAGTTGAGTCCAATAAATGCACAACCTAAGTTACATGTCTTCACCTGCACTACCCTCTGCACAGTATATGTATATGGAAATTAGTCAAAAGCTGAGCATAACTAATGAACTAAATAACAACTTGGCTAATTCCCAAAAGAGAGATAAAGAATTTTGCAGGGAATTTTGTAATTGTAAAGAATTTTCTGCTCACGAAGCTGGCCCATCCAAGATAATGAATATCTATGGATCCATTGCCTATGTGCATGAGATACTACCTGATTTAGGTATTAGCTCCAACTTCATCATCTCAGATCTTATAGAGTCTAGGGAGCCAGCAGTGATATCTAGCGAGCACCTTGAGCCTATCCCTCCCTTTAAGAGAGAACCCATCCCAGAGTGTCCACATACAATTAGCCAAATAGTGAGAAAACGATTGAGAGAATCCTGGATGATCAAGCCATATGTACCCGAATAAAGGCTATCAGAGGTATTTGGTCTGGTGGCAAGGTCGGCCAGAATCTAAAGACTTGTGGATCACCCATAAGGATCTGCAGTGCCTCAACCCAGACCTACTCGAGCACTATAAGAGCCACCTCACTCGACGGGGTCGAGTTCCTCCACCCCGGAGAATTGGTGGGGGCACCAGGATCAGACACAGATTACTGGGCCCTATTTGGTTTACCTAGCCATGTGTCAGATTTTGTAATGAACTAGAATTTAGTCCTGTAATAAGTTAAGGTTAGTTGATTTGTCTCAACCCTCAACCTAATCCAATACATTGAGTCCTGTATACCAGTATGAGTCTAGTATGAGTTCACTTCTTGTACAAGAGAAGAGGCTACATTATTTTGGAGTTCCACCAGACCTCATTATGAAGCCAGAAGTGGTTACATCAGCTTAGGAGAGCTCAATCGACACCTAGGTGCCCTGATTATGCCATGATTTTCCTTGAGGTGCCATTTCAGATGCCAGATTCCCTCCAGATACTTCCAAAATATTTCATATACCAGGAGCCCATGTTTACTAGGCTATCCCAGCACTCCAGGCCTCCAAATTCAAGCCCAGGAAAGGAGAACCAAGATTTCCTTTTGATGCCAGGAATATGCCAGCCCAGGGAACCAGGCACCCCAGCTTCTAGGGCCCAAGCCCAAGCCTTCCAAGCCCATGGCCGACCTCCTGCTTGCTTCCCTAAAGCCCACACAGCAAAGGAGGGTCGTCCAAAGAGGTTTGACCAAGTCCAAGTTGAAGAAAAGGGGGAGAAGACCAAGCCTTTTCCTAACCTAGTTGGGATTTCTAATCCTTTTAAACTTTGTAATTCTAACCTACCTAGGAAGGACTTGTATTCCAATTTGGAAGAGGATTTGTAACCCAAGTGTAACCATAGTTAGTGAGGGCATGGGAATTCTATAAATACCCCACCCCTCCCACTCTTGTAAGCATCTTTCTCTTATAAAGAAACCTTGCTGAAATTTTGAGTTATTGCCTTGTGTTGGTATTTTGTTTTGGTTCTTTGGTTGGTGTTTTTATGCTTGGATGAATTCCTTGCTGCCCTAGCTTCCTTCCACACCCCAACTCACTACCATTCAAGCCTTCACACGTCCAAGAAGGAGTGCCCTAGGCCGCCAAGCAAGGAGATCTTCAACAAGCTTCAAACAACCATCTTCTAACCCTAATCCTGATTCCTTTCAACCCATAGTTCCTTTTCTTTACTGTTTTGATTAACCCTGATGCTTGTAGGATCCCCGAGGTGCTTTCCCTCCCTTGAGAAGGCCTTCTTTGCTACCCAAATCGCTCATATCAGCCTTCAGAATCAAGGGAAACAAGGCTTCTTCTTCCAGGCTCCGATCAGAGTTGAGTGACCCCTTCTGCTACTGAATTCTAATCTCTGACCGGTAAAAAACCTTGCCTTCTCTTTTTATCTGATTTAGATGAAGATAAACTATCCTAAATCGGGAGTTTCTAACTCTAGGATCCTGGATATTTTATTAGTTTGCATGAGTTTGCCTGCGATCCGTGATTCTTTGTACTGCTAGTCTTTCTGCTAGTTCTTACTTTATGTTGGAATCTAGTCTGCAAATAAAATTATAAAAATTATAAAAAAACTATTTTACTATTTTTTATGCATGTTTAGCAGTCTTAGAGTCATCTTGCATCAATTTGATGGGTCAATTAGGATTTATCATGGGACACACAATATTGCATATGATCTTAGGTGGTATCTAGGATTGCGATGCCTGATATGTGCTGCCCCATCGACAATCATGTTTTGACCTCTCTACTAGATTATGCAGCACCAAGCCATCTATTTCTTTTGAAACTATCTAATTTAAAAGGAAACAACATTTGGAACAAGGCATGGCAATGGAAATAGAAAAAATACAACTAACAAATGAAAGAAACTGGGGGGTTCTCAAGGGTTCTCAAAAACTACCAGTTTTAAAAGATTTTATAGAAGAGGAATATGCCAAGCAGAAAGGTCATCGGTCGATTGATTGCCATCGGACACGAGGATGATCCGGTGACTAATGCTATCGGGTGGCAACCATTAGCCTAGAGGTCATCGATGCTGGGGTTCTTAAGGCCACTGATGTGGTGACTGATGCATGTGTTCTTGAGGGCCTAATGGTGAGGTGGATTATTTAGGGAGGTGGAGGAGATAGAAGATAAAAGAAGGGGTGGAGAAGGCTGCGAAATGGGAGAAGATGGAGAAGACAAAGAGAAATGGAAGACAAGTGGAGAAGAAAAAAAAAAGGAAAACCAAATGAAATGGGATTCGGCTTGGGTTTTAATTCAACTTGATTAGGAGTTTTAATTCGAGCTAGGGAGCAAATTTAATTGAGGCCCGAGGCTCAAGGCAAGGAAAATGCATGACGCGTAGGATGAAGAATTTAAAAAATAATTAAAAGATAATATTTCATGGCATGTATTTATTTGGTGCCATCTAATTAGAGCTATATTCCCTCAACATTTCCCATCAATTTGTTGAAAAAAAATCTTTTCCTAATGACAAGCACTAATATGTTGGAAAAAGTAACACATAATAATATATTTCCAATGAAAATAAATATTCATTGGGAAAAACCATTTTTTCCTATACATAATTTATTATTCATTTGGAATGTTTGTTGCAAATACCTCCTTTTCTTGTAGTGATATATAACTTTGCCAACTAAAATATTGCCCTTATGCAAGTTGAGGAATCTACAATTTTTTCTATGAAAAGATGTTTAAGTGCTATTTTTCTCTTACTAAGGTGTTGCCATTTTGCTTTATATCTTTAGTTGTGGTTTAGCACTGTATCCTCTTTCTTTCTCACTAACCTGCTCATTCCTATTAAAGGTGGGCCCATTCAATTTGGATCTTATACTGAGTTCGGATTGGGTTGGGTTTACATCAACAAATCTAGACCCGATCCAGAAAAATAGATTGGGTCCAATTTTAAGACCCGATACGGATCCACAATTCCTTGAAAGTAGGTCAGTTCGGGTCTACACGAGTAGGGTCATGAGTCAAGATGACCCATTTATAGCATTCTTTAAATATTTTAGATTTTCTTGCTATGGCTATAAGTACAAATGGATTAGATATAATTAGGTCATGAGCGACCCTAACCCAACCTAATTCTTTGATCGAATCCTAATATTACATCCAAACCTAATCAAATAGAAGATCGAGTCGAGTAGGATCAAAGTATAATAGTCCCAATCCAAAAAATTTGAGTCTGATTATATCTGGATCAAATCCATGTTGGATCATACAAGAAATCTAAGTATTAGCGACAAAATTATCCATCGGTAATAATCATTTTTATATTTACCTTTGTAACTCCTACTCTTGAGAAGAAACATCGAGCGGAGCCACCATGCCTTCCAAAGGCGTGTCAACTCATTACTCCGATGCCACTTCCTCCTGGTAGGCCGGTCGATCTGCCCGGAGCACCACTTTGAAGCCTCATGTTAACACCCCCAGCAAAGAAACCAACATGATTGCCTTGAACAATTGTCACAACAAGTGTAGGCACAGGAGACAGCTGTCTGGGTTATTCAACAATCGATGATGCTAACAGCACCACTCATGATTCCACCACTAGAGGAGGACTAGTTGGTTCCCCCACAAACCCCAGCAATGTTGGGGGCAGGATGAAGAGAACGAAGGTGACTATCTTCCCACGAAGCCATGAGCATGGGGAGCTTTCACCTCTGGGTGTATCATTAAGCCCTAGGCATGTAAGGGGGCATTCCCCCTAGCCCCAATCTGATGAAGGGTCGATCCTGGCTCGATTGCCCCCTTGGCCATTAGAAGCACATATGGCTTGAGAGGTCAAGGTTGGCTATAATCTTAGAGAGTTGGACCAACCCATCAAGACTTTGAGGCCTGGCTCCTAAGAGAGATGAGGGTCCCGATCTTATTACCTAGCTACCGTTATCAATGAATATCATTGCAAAACCACTACTGAGACACTTCAAGATGCCCCAACTGGAGATTTATAATGGATCCACCAATCCGGTGGACCACCTAGAAAGCTTCAACATGCTGATGCTTATGAAGCCACTAAGGGAATACTGTACCAGGCTTTCCCTTCCACTGCAAGAAAAACTATTCGATACTAGTACTCTAGCTTAAAACCAGATTCTATCTAATCTTTTGACCAATAAGTCGGTCTTTTGTTTTCCATTTTGCAAGTAGTAGAAAACTGTGCCAAGTTTTGACTCCTTGATTTGCATAAAGTAGGAGAGTGAGCCCCTCGGATCTTATGTGAGCTAGTTTAATGAGGTGGCTCTAAAAGTACATAACCTGGATCATCTAAATTGCCATGAGTGCTTTGAAGAATGAGCTCTGACAACGTCCTTTTCTCTTTTCTTTGGAATAGAGATCATTAGCACATTCTTTTAAAATGTACTTAGAGCAGAGAAATATGCATGTGCCAAAGAAGGATATGACATTCATGTTCCACAAACCATTCCTCTTATTCTAATGATGCAAGGTGCTTGCATCCCATCAGTTGCTCCATCTACTTCGATGCTAGCCCCATCGCCTGCCTCATCATCTATCTTAACACCTGAAGGGCTGGCTTTGGAGTAGGAGCCTTGATAGAAGATGGGGATTGAGGAAGAAAGAAGCATAGGAGTCGATCCCTGCATCACTGAAGGTCTCCCCCCTGGATCTAATATTATCAGAGGCCTCAAGAATGGCTGGATGCTTCATTACCTAAGAGGTTTGACCATTATACTCTTTTAAGTGTTTCTCAAACTCAAGTTTTGATGTAGGTCAGAGGATGACTACCTGTGACAAGAAAGATATGAACAACCCCAAACCCGACAAACATTGTTTCTATCATCATGACCATGGCTATGATACTGAAGAATGTGCATAAGTCCAAGATGAAATCGAGGAGCACATCCAACATGGATGCTTGGTAGGTTCCTTTAGAACCAGCAAGGAAGGTGCGAAGCCATGGAAGCTTCACCATGTTTACCAGAACCACCTCCAAGACCAGAAGAGTTTGTCGAATGTCTTGCTTCGAGTAATGTTGGCAGTGTCATCAGTGCGATGGTTGGATGCAGCCCTAGCAAGCAAGGGAAGACCGAAGAAGCAGATGAAGTTTTCACTTTCACATGGGCTAACACAGGAGTTCAGTATCCACGTGATGATCCTGTGGTCATATCTTTAAATATAGCAAATTATGATGTAAACCATGTACTTGTTGATAATGGAATCTATGTGGATGTTTTCTTCTCTGATGCATTCTTGAAAATGGGCATCTCATCCTCATTATGAAAAGGAGCATACATACTGTTATTGAGATTTTTTGGGGATTCGATACCGATCAAAGGGACCATTATGCTACCAATGATAGCAAGGCAAGCCCTTCGATGGTCCTTGGTGTGTCTGACCTTTATGGTCATCAAAACTCCATCAACGTGAAACACCATACTTGGTCGACTAGGTCAAAATGCCCTTCGTGCAATCATTTCAACTTACAATCTACTCTTGAGATTTCTAATGGAACGAGGGATTGGGAAATTTTAAGAGAATTAGACTCTAGCAAAATGCTGCTATATGTGTCTCTCCAAACTTGGACACCTAGCACCATACCTGTTGAAGCTCTAGAATTTGTGATGCATTAATCGAAGAACGAGATGAACCTGCCAGAGATTTATTGACCGTCCAACTACATAATGGCAATTTGCAGCATATTGTCCTTATTAGCCGAAATTGGATGAACCCTTGAAACAACAACTTATAAATTTCTTATGAAAAAATATGATGTCTTTGCCTGGTCCCCTACCAACATGCCAGGTATCAATCCTCAAGTGATGGTCCATTGATTAGAAGTGGACTCTCTTCATTGACGGGTGAAGTAGAAGAAAAGAAACTTTACCTCTGAACGATAAAAGGTGATTGTTGAAGAAGTGGACAAGCTCAGCAATAAGGGATTTATTAGGGAGGTCAGTTACCCCGAGTGACTAGAATTTGTAGCGCTAGTAAAGAAGACCAATAGGAAATGGTGAATGTGGATCAACTTTACGGACTTGAACAAAGCACACCCAAATGATAGCTATCTACTCTCTCATATCAATCAACTCATGGATGCCACAGCAGACCATGAGCTTTTGTTGTTCATTAATACCTTCTCTGGATTTAATTAAATTTGCATAGCACTGGAGGATAAAGAAAAAACTACTTTTATGACTGACTGTGGTTTATTTTGGTACATGGTAATGTCTTTTGGCTTAAATAATACAGGGATGACTTACCAGTGGCTAGTAAACAAGGTGTTCAAAGAACAAATCGACCACAATATGGAGATCTATGTCGATGACATGCTTGTTAAGAGCCATGAGTTGGCTAATCATTTAGGTACTAAAGATGATGGAGAGTTATAAGACTACTAAATACCCCAATTTAAATATTAAAATAAATATTAATTAATCTATATTTATTAAAAATGATACTTTTTATTAGTATTTTGTAGAAAAGAAGTTCATAGATTGAAAAAGCTCAATTTTTGAAATCCAACGGTGCAAATGATACTCAAATCGGAGTTTAAATGAGTCAAAAATTGAAGTTTGAAGTTTTTTAATCTTTGCACTAATTTTGGTACAACCAGTCCTAGGTGGACTGACCGCTTGGTACATAGAATCCAGGCTTGGTTCATAGAAGCCATTAACCGTGGTCCACGAACCTGTTTCATGGACCATCAGCCTTTCCGAGCTATTTCATCACCGGAGAAGCTATTGGAGTCCTTCCCCTCGCCGTGGAGAAGCCACCCCTGACCAGGAAATCCATCGCGCACCATCCATGGCTGGAAAAACCACAAGAGATTCTTCTTGGTCCAAGTTTCTAAAATCCATCAGTCTCTACCGTAATCAATCATTCTCCCCAATAGGAATGGTAACAAAATCCAAACCCATGGGTACCCGACCTAACCCAACCTGATTAGGCCGGGTAGTCAACACTTTGATATGGTTTGGGCCAAGTTTGGATAAAACCCAAATTCTTGACTTTGAGTTTGGACCTGGACTAGATAAATATGCACCCGACCCAAACCCAGCATAAAATATTTTAATATTTAATATATATTTAATATATATATATTACATATATTTTATTTTGATTGAATATGAAACTAAATATTGTTGAACTAAAAATGTAGTTTAATTTTATTTGTTTATTATATGAATGATTTACAGAATAGTAGTTGATTTTAAAGTTGATAAAAATGAAAAAGATATTTAATATGATTCAATTAGGTTTGGACTGGGTAAACTTGAATTACCCGATACCCGATTGGTATGGGTTTGGATAAAATAATCTAATCTTGATAGTGTTTGGACTGGGTTTGGATAGTTTATTGGGTATTTGAGTTTGGGTTTGGATAGTTAAAAACTCGGCCTAAGTGATGACAGAGTTACTAGGATCGGACAGTTATGGTCGGGTGATGGGTTATGGAGTTGGAATTATCCCTACTCAGTTGTTTGACAAAAGCTGATACACTTAGATTGCTAAAAAGAGTTCTAGCAGTGCAGATATCCGTAGGATCGAAGCACAAATGGAGGCAATGAGGCAGGATTATGATGCAGTGATACACTCCATGAGGGCTCAGATTGATCAGCTGACATTCATGATACAGGCATTTGTGGGCTTTTCTAGGATATATATATCTTCACTATATCAATATTTTCATATAGAAATTTATTTACATTATTTTTGTATTCTTAACTATACATTATTGTAGGCTCCTGATAGTTCCAACAATTGTAGGGATACTGACGACCATGTTCCTACATATCACTAATAGACTCATGTATCTTTTTTAAAGCTTTGTTTATATAATTTTTTTTACTTTTTTGTCTTTGCTATAGATTCTATATAATGAATGTTATGAATAATGTAATCAGAATTTTCTGTCAGCATATATGTTAAATGATGTTTAAATGGCAGCTTTATATTATAAATTTTTTATTTTAATTGTTTTACATATTTATATATTTTTATAGTTGGAGTTATATATTTAAATTTTAGATAGATTATGTTCTAATATACTATAAAATCAGTTTGGATATTTTCAAAGATTAAATATCAAGAATTTATCATTGCTTTAAAGCATCGGTAAATTGGATTTTACCAATGTTTTAAAGTGTTGGCAAATTATTTTTTTTTATACTTTTTGGTATCAGTGTATTGAACCTTGTCAATACTTTTTACTGAAAATATTTTTTTTTTGATTTTTATCGATGTTTTTTAGCTGCGGTAAATTAGCTTTTCCCACGTTCTTTAGTGTTGGTAAAGTTTAAAAATATTTCTTTCTGCAAGTCACTCATAGATGTTGTTGACTCTGTCTTGATTTTGATGATTGACAAAATATTTAAGTATATATAAGTACTAATTATATTTTAAGTGTATTTTTCAGATCCTAGTACTCAACCATGTTGGATGAAGAAATGCTTGTATTTCAGTTGAAAAAGTCCTTAAATTAATGGAAAATCAAGTATATGGACTTTGGAATTAATATGGAGAACTTGAAGAGGTTAAAGTTTCAATTTAAAGATGTTTCAGCAATGGCACAGGCAAGTGTTGACATCTAGAAATGAAGTATCGACACCTGAGGATCAAGTATCGACACTTGAAGAGTGAAGTGTCGACTCAAGGCCTGAGATAAATAGAAAACTTCAGAAAGCACTTTTAGTCAAGTGTCGACACCTGGAGTTGAAGTGTTGATACTTGGAAGTGAAGTGTCGACACATGGAAAATGAAGTGTCGATACTTGAAACTGAAGTGTCGACACCTGGAGGTGAAGTGTCGACACTTGAACAGTAACGGCTAGTTTTCTGGGTTGCAGAACTTCTCCAACTTGGCTCCAACGGCTATAATTCATCCTCCAACGATCATAAACGGTCAAATAAGGTTTGGAGGGCTATTTAAATACTTGGAGAAGAAAGGGAGAAGAAGAGGGAAGAGGATCCATGGTTTGAAAGATAATTCCTTTGGTGAGTTTCTTGAATATTCTTAAAGGATTCAATAGTTGAGTAATTAAAAGCCTTCAAGCTTCCAAGTTTCAAAGAGAGCATTCAAAGTCTACATCTACAAGCATCAATCAAAGGCTTCATCAACTTGAAGACAAGATCTTCATCAACAATCAAGGGCTTCAAAGAGATATTTGCTTTATTTTAGAAAAATTTATTGTATTGCTCTTACATTGTTTTACTTAAGGTTTTTGGTGAGCCTTGGAAAACCAAAGAGGTTTTTGGTAAGCCTTTGAAAATCAAAGTGGTTGTTGGTGAGCCTTGAAACTAACTAGGGTTTTATTTGTGAGCCCGAAGTCAAAACAAGTTGTTTAGGTTATTGGTTATCCCGTAAAACCAAGGGTGGTTGTTGGTGAGCCTTGAAACCAACTAGGGTTTGACTTGTGAGCCCGAAAACAAAACAAGTTGTAAAGGTTGTTGGTGAGCCTAAGTTATAAAACCAAACTTAGTGGAATTCCAAGAATTCTTGGGGAGTGGATGTAGATGCTTGGTTGGTACCGAACCACTATAAATCTTTGTGTTTGTGTGATTGTTCTCCTTGTGCTTTTATTTCTTTATTTTTGCTGTATCTATTTGAAATATACAAGTACTTGAATTGCATTAGCACATACTTACTTTAGTTCATAGATATTTTAAATAGTACAAAAAATTTTAAAAGTCCAATTCACCCCCCTCTTGGGTTGCCTACCTGAGCCTACAATTGGTATCAGAGCAGGTACTCTGTTTGAAAATCTAACGATTTTGAGCTAAAGTTCATGGCAACCCTTATAGGTATTAGTGTTAGACCACTGTTTTTCAATGACACAAATTACACATTTTGGAAAACTCGCATGCGCATCCATATTCAATCTATTAGTTATCATCTTTGGAAAATCATTATTAGTGGTCCTCATATTCCTTCCATGTTAGTTAATGGCATTTCCATTCCAAAGCTCGAAGAGGATTGGAATGAATATGACATTAAACAAACTGAAATCAATGCTAAAGCAATGAACTTGCTTTATTGTGCATTTAACTTGAATGAATTTAATAGAATCTCTACATGCACATCGGCGAAGGAAATATGGGATACACTTGAAGTTATTCATGAGGGTACTCTTCAAGTGAAGAACACTAAAATTAATTTGCTTGTACATTCTTTAGAAATTTTTGAAATGATGCATTATGAATCTATATCTGATATATTTTCAAGATTTATGACTATTATTAATGAATTAAAAAGTCTTGGTAAAATCTATACTAATGCTGATTTGGTGAACAAAATTCTTAGATCCTTGCCAAAATCATGGGATCCAAAGGTGACGGCGATCCAAGAAGCTAAAGATGTAGAAACCTTACCTTTGGAGAAGCTTATCGATTCACTCATGACCTATGAGTTGAACTTATGGCAAAGGATAGTGGAAGCTGATACAGAAAAGAAGATAATGGCTTTCAAAGCCAAAAAGAAATTCAAGGCAATGATGGCAACTTGGAGCGATAGCGAAGATTCAAGTACGGATGATGAAGTTGCTCATCTTTGCTTCATGACAAATGAGGAAAAGGTATGTGCTAAAAATAATTATGATTTTACCTTTAAAGAATCACATGATGCATCTAATGATCTTGTGCGTAAATATAGATTGCTAAAAATTGAGCACAAGAAATTAAATAGGCATGTAGATTCATTTTCTCTTAACAACACCAATCTTGCAAATAAAAATGATGATTTAAATGCCAAGATTGATATTTTAAAAAATGAAAAGAATAATTTTTCTAAAGAAAAAGAATTTTTAGAAAAAGAAAATATTATTTTGAAAGATTTATGTGATAAAAATATTTTGGTTGAGGAAAAGAAGCAAAAATTTTTGAAAAATTTCTCTATTCCTGTTTTTTTCAATTTATCTTATAAATGTGGTTTTAATGCTTATCCTTCTAGATTAAGAAAAGTTTAGATTCCAAAAGGAACCATAATTATTAATCATAAAGGACCCAAGAAAGTTTGGATACCAAAAATATCTACTTAGTTTGTTTTGTAGGAATGTCTTGCAGCCCAACATGAAGAAAGGAAGTTCTTAAAAAAAATGGCTGTACAAGATAATTTGAAAAAGTGGACAAGCTACATTTTGGACTAAATGATAAAAGGAATGATTATGTACATTGATAAATTCTAAACATCCCCTTCCATGATTGAAAATGTAGTTAAATTTTTTGTTATAATTATTGCATCAATTACTTTAAAAAATTATTGTAAATGATTAATTAGAATCAAGTTTAGACTTATAATCATTGGTTATGATCATGGACTTCTTGATATTGATGAATTTCATGCTATCATGATTAAACTTGTGATTGTGAGACCTTCACTTGATTTTGATTAATGTATTTCATGAAAAATACTTTTAAAGATGCATATTTCTTTGAAAAATATTTTAAGTGATTGATTAGAATCAAGCTTAGACTAATAATCATTTGTTGTGATCATGACCATTTTATGTTGATGGATTTCAAGCTCTCATGGTCAAACTTGTGATTATTAGATCTTCACTTGATTTTGATTAATATAGTTTCTAAATTATTTCAGGTGAAATGCTATGATTTATATGTTTTTATTTTTGGCATCTATGCATAATCTATAAATGATTTGGATCAAGTATAGAACTAGTAGTTAAGGGTTACTTTTAAGAAGAAGGTATGCATATTGACAAACCCTTGCTCTAGTAGCTAGACTTGATATCATATTACTTCTAGCATTTATATGGATATCAAATCATTTTAAATAAATTTGAAATCATACTGAAAGTTTTTAAGTGATATAAATGCTTTGTATTTTGAAAATCATGAATATCTTGAAAATTTCAAATCCTTGATTTCAGACTTAGAATTTATGTTCATATCTTAAAATTGTTTGAAATTATATTGCATGTGCTTTCATATTCTTATTCCTCAAATGAATGCATATTTTTAAGGGAATAATATTCATGGGGAGCATCCAAAGATTTGTTATCATATTTGATGCTTTGAATATTTTGCTTGATATAATGCTGTACTTATATTGCTCTGATACTCTTTCTCCTTGTTTTCAAATCTAATTTTTTAAGGGGAGTTACATTCAAATGGTATCATATTTCAATTGGTATCATGTTCAATTTGTATCATATTCAATTGATATCATAATTATTTGATTTCATGCATTGATTTTGATGACCTACTTGCTATTCTTTCCGACTTATTCCCACTTTGTATTGCCTTTCATCCTTTTTCATGATGTCAAAAGGGGGAGAAAATTGTTAAGTATGAAAAGGGAAAGATTGGATAAACATAAAAAATCATTTGAGAAATGAAAGAAAGTGCAAAAGGGGGAGAAGAATGTAAAATATTTTTATCTAAAGGGAAGAATTAGTAGAAGAAGAAATTTTAAAAATTTGAAAATTTTGCATATTTTGAAAAATATTTTTGAAGATTTTTTTTGGATCATATGTTGAGGGGGAGCTTGGTGCTTATTGTTTTAAGCTTACATGTTTATCTTATTGTTAATCTTTTTAAGCTTACCCCTTTCATATACTTAAAGGTTTTGTCATCATCAAAAAGGGAGAGATTGTTGACTCTGTCTTGATTTTGATGATTGACAAAATATTTAAGTATATATGAGTACTAATTATATTTTAAGTGTATTTTTCAGATCTTAGTACTCAACCATGTTGGATGAAGAAATGCTTGTATTTCAGTTGAAAAAGTCCTTAAATTAATGAAAAATCAAGTATATGGACTTTGGAATTAATATGGAAGAACTTGAAGAGGTTAAGTTTTAATTTGAAAATGTTTCAGCAATGGCACAGGCAAATGTCGACTCCTGGAAATGAAGTGTCGATACCTGAGGATCAAGTGTCAACACATGAAGAGTGAAGTGTCAACTCAAGGCCTGAGACAAACAAAAAACTTCAGAAAGCACTTTCAGTCAAGTGTCGACACCTGGAGCTGAAGTGTCGACACCTGGAAGTGAAGTGTCGACACCTGAAAAATGAAGTGTTGATACTTGAAACTGAAGTGTCAACACTTGAACAATAACGGCTAGTTTTCTGGGCTACAGAACTTCTCCAATTTGGCTCCAACGGCTATAATTCATCCTCCAACGATCATAAATGGTCAAATAAGGTTTGGAGGGCTATTTAAACACTTGGAGAAGCAAGGGAGAAGAAGAAGGAAGAGGATCCACGGTTTGAAAGATAAATTCTTTGGTGAGTTTCTTAAATATTCTTAAAGGATTCAATAGTTGAGTGATTAAAAGCCTTCAAGCTTCCAAGTTTCAAAGAGAGCATTCAAAGTCTACATCTATAAGCATCAATCAAAGGCTTCATCAACTTGAAGACAAGATCTTCATCAACAATCAAGGGCTTCAAAGAGATATTTGCTTTATTTTAGAAAGCTTTTATTGTATTCATTTAAACTTGCTCTTACATTGTTTTACTTAAGGTTTTTGATGAGCCTTGGAAAACCAAAGAGATTTTTGGTAAGCCTTTGAAAATCAAAGTGGTTGTTGATGAGCCTTGAAACCAACTAGGGTTATACTTGTGAGCTCGAAGCCAAAACAAGTTATTTAGGTTCTTGGTTATCCCGTAAAACCAAGGGTTCTTGTTGGTGAGCCTTGAAACCAACTAGGGTTTGACTTGTGAGCCCGAAGACAAAACAAGTTGTAAAGGTTGTTGGTGAGTCTAAGTTATAAAACCAAACTTAGTGGAATTCCCAAGGGGTTCTTGGGGAGTGGATGTAGGTGCTTGGTTGGCACCGAACCACTATAAATCTTTGTATTTGTGTGATTGTTCTCCTTGTACTTTTATTTATTTATTTTTGCTGTACTTTATTATCTTGATTTCACAAACACATATTTTGAATTGGCACATATTGTTCGAATCGCAAAAATTTTAAAAGTCCAATTCACCCCCCCTCTTGGGTTGCCTACCCGAGCCTACAGATGTTATTTTATGCTTGTAAAAGCATCATGAATTTATTTTACAATATCTAAAAGTGTCAAAAATAATTTATTTTAGCATCAGTAGTTCTCAAATATACTGTAATGTGTTGATCTCGTGACTGAACATATAGCCCATCTTCGTCGAAGCCGGAATAATTTCAAACTTTGTCATATCGCCGACCAAATAAAATAATCACCACTCTTTCCAAATTCCAATTCGATCCTCTGTAACCTCCCCGAATGTCTCTCTCCCTTTTGGTAGACGAGCTCTTCCAGATGCGTAACCGTCAATCCAACATTACCCCTTGTATTCACGAGGCCTCAAATCCATCGACAGATGGCATGGGTGAATGTTTTGGAATTCAATGATGAGTAGGGCATGCATCATACTTCTTATCTTTAGGCACAGAAAGAAAAAAAGAAAAAGGAAAAGTAACAAAAAAAAATATCTTTTATAATGATCAGGGCATGCATGATGTTTTTTTTTGAACATGAAAAAAGAAAAGAAGAGAAAAAGTAAGAAAAAAAATATATATCTTTCATGATGGAGTAAAAAAAAAACCACACTTCAAATCCCTCGTTTTTCCAACGACTCTTCTCACCTTCCCTTTTTCTTGCATTTTGCTTTCAGATGGCTAAGAAAATCAAGAAAATTGGGAAGACATCGGATGAGATTGTAGCCAGGAGATTCAAGTGTTATCGAATGAGATTGTAGCCAGGAAATTCAAGTTTCATTTGAGAGAGGCCTGTCTCAGATAAGCAGGCAATAATCAGCCATCGGCTCATGAGTTTGGCAGTAGATGAGTCTGAGGTGTATGAAAGTGATGGGGACAGGGAGAAATTGATTGATCTGTTAGTCGATACCAGTAGCAATGAGGAAGTCATCGTAGTTCCTATTGTAGCAATCAAAAGGGTTTGGTGAGAGGCATTTCTCCGGTTTCTTATATTTTACTTATATATTAAATAATATAATTGATCCATCCCTAGTAGATTGTTCTTTGGATGTCAGATGGTGATATTCCAAAATCACGGTATGATGAATAAGGTGACAAAACTGAATTGATTCATGTCAAGTTGACAGATTATAGATAACATACATGATTTTGGTTATGCATTTCTAAAAATGTTTTTGAAGTAAATTGTTAATTTTTTTCATTTACAAGCCCAAAATAGATGGGTTCAAGATTCCCTACTTGTTCTTGTACATCCTCATCCTTTGCTCCATTTATTAGGCACTTCGATCTTGTTGGAACATTTAGCTTTCTTTTTTCACACCTAGTTTTCTTCCCCCATATTGTAATTTATCATTTGTTCTTCATCTCTGTTACAAATACTCTTTGATCTTTAATAAAAGCTGGGTATCTTCTTTTGCATTCTTTAACATTGAAAAGAAAAGCATTAGAAATATTCCTTAATCTATTAAAATGAGCCGTTTAATTATGACATTTCAAAATGTGCTTCAAGATGAAAGGAAAACTTATTTGAGAAATATCAAGGCCAAATATTCTCTTCTAATATGGTTTAGTGCATGATTGCTATTATTTGTATTAATTGTAAGTTCCATTTCCAAACTTAAACTCTATTCTACTATAATAGACAAGAAATGTCTATAAAATCTGGAAAAGTTTTTATAAAAAGTAAGCTAACATGAGTGATGTCGACCCTTCTAAAAAAAAATTCATACCATTTGCACACTCCAGCAAGACTCTCGAAGACAAAACATTGCTTGTGATTTCACTCTAGCCCCTTTATCAAAACCCCCGGCCGCAGTGGTCAGGAGAGATCAATACGAAAAAAATCCTGGCAAAACCCAACCTATGTCGCTCTGCCATGCAGTCATCAACAACCACAAGTTCGCCAGCCAAACTGATGATCCGTCTGAGTGTCGGCAGCCCCCATAGCTTGACCGGTAGTTGAGGAAGCCGCCCCCATACTAAAGCTATCTAGATCGCCATCACCGATGGGTAGAAGCATGGCTGTCATGGTTTGATCGCCAGAGCTTGCCCATTAATGACCCATAGTCTGCCCAAAACGACATCACAATCCCTTGTCTCTTGAAATCTGAACAAGAGAAATCTCTGTTCCAGATTAAATCCAGTCACATCCCCTTTCAAGTCGGCCTGTTACCGGAACTCTCGCATAGCCACCTCCACAGAAATCTTTCAGCCAAGAATCTTGGAAACATGCCCCTTGGCCAGCCACTACCATCTCACCCCTGATCTCCTCTTCCAGCAACTCCACGACCTCTGAGAAGTGGCGAGCCAGCTCCCCACCATGTTCAGCAAAGGCTTTGATGAAACCCATATTGGCCGACTGGTAGGGGGTTTTTTCATGTTCATGTGCCCACGATCCATTGTTGCTGAAGTCCCACTGGCGTTTGCCTGGTTGCTTCCCATCCTTGGTCACCAACGAAAGGCTCTGTACATCTCCAGCAATCACTCCGAGAAGGAGATGTGCATGAATCTTCAAGCACAAAGACAAGCAACCCTTCTAATAAGCAAAACTCAGAAAAAACAATCTCAAGTTTTCAGTATCAACATTTTTCAAGGTAAAAGAGGAGGATGCCTTTTTCAAATTCCAATTCATTCCCCTGCAACCTCCCCGAATGCCTCTCTTCCTTTCCGTGGGTTCCAATGATGCATAGGGTATGCATGTTTTTAGGCAGAACGCGGTAAAATATTAGATGAACGGAAAAAGTAGGAAATAAGAAAAAGCAAAAAATAAAAAGAAAAGAAAAAAAATCTTTTAAAATGCTTAGGCACATGTGAAGCCTTTTTCTCCATCAAGTCGAGCATGAAAAAGAAAATAGAACAAGAAGAAAAAAAAAACCATCTTTCTTGATGGAGTAACAAGAAAAAATCACTCTTCAAATCCCTCATTTGTTCCGGCGACTCTTCTCCTAAGGAAATCAAGAAGATTAGGAAACCATTGGATGTGATTGTAGCCAAGAGATTCAAGTTTCATTTGAGAGAAGGGCCTATCTCCGATAGGCGGGTGGTAGTCGGCCATCCACTCATGAGTTCAGCGGTAGATGAGTATGAGGTATGTGGAAGTGATGGGGATAGGAAGAAATTGATTGGTCCGTTAGTCGATACAAGTAGCGACAAGGAAGTCATCATAGTTCCTGTTGTAAGAATGGAGGTCTCAGCAAAAAGGATAGGTGAGAGGCATTTCTCCATTTTCTTATATTTTACTTACATGTTACCTATCAGACTTAGTTCTAAAAAAGTTGCCCATTCTTAGTAGATAGTTCTTTGGATGTTAGATGGTGGTAGCACTATGAAGTCCAAAACCATAGTGAATAAGCTGATAAAACTACATTGCTTCATGTCAAGTTGACACATGATTTTGGTTATGCATTTCTAAAAATATTTTTGAAGTAAATTGTTAAATTTTTCATTTACAAGCCCAAAATAGGATGGGTTCAAGATTCCTGCTTGTTCTTGTGTGCATCCTGAACTTTTACTTTCCTTTTTCAAACCTGGTTTCTCCCCTCACATTGTAATTTATCATTTGTTCATCATCTCTGTTACAAATACTCTTTGATCTTTAATAAAAGTTGGGTGTCTCCTTCTACCTTCTTTAACATCGAAAAGAAAAGCATTAAAAATATTGCTAGATCTATTAAAATGAGCTGTTTAATTGTGACATTGCAAAATGTGCTTCAAGATGAAAGGAAAGCTTACTTGAGAAATATCAAGGTCAAATATTCTCTTCTAATATGGTTTAGTGCATAATTATTATTAATTATCTTTCTTGATAAGCAATCTCTGTGTAAGTTCCATTTCCAAACAGAAAATCTATTCTACCATAGTAGACAAGAAATTTTTATAAAATTTGGAAAATTTCTTTCAAATAAAAAGTCAGCTAACATGAGTGATGTCGACCCTTCTAGAAAAAATTCTTTCTTTCTGATGGTTTGCTAGCTTCTACTATTTTGGCTTGTGGTATAACAGCTTTGATCATGATATTTTCTAGAATCTCAAGTTTATTTGATTCACTTTTTCAAGTTGTTAGTTGCTTTGATGAATCAGAAATCTGCTTTGTGCACTGCTCTTTCCCTTACTATTGAATAAGAATGATATCAGTGTTAAACTAGTTAGCTTAATAGAGGCATACTTTTCTTAGCTACCTGGATTTTCTTATGCTCTGATCTATTTTAAGAAAATTCTAGCAAAGTCTGATTCTTCAAACTTTGGTTGCAAATGTCTGGCTGAGTGGGTTTCAAAGATATGATCAAGGATCGGAGAATAGGATTATTAGCAAGAAAAGAGTAGAGTGCATTATCCAATACATCTAAAAGCAACAAGAGGATCGTGCTTGGGGAAATGCTTGCCATTCTTTCCTGCAAGATTTACTTTGTGAATATTACTATTTTGACATTCGTTCCCTAAAATTAATGTCATAAAGAATGTGCTCGTGCTGCAAATTGATGCGATGTTATTGAAATATCATTTTGCATATAGTTGGTGATCTCTGCATGATCTAATATCATTAGCAAGTTAGATGAACCAGTATAATCATGAAATTTAAGGATAATAGGGAGCGGGGAGGGGATGCTAGGAAATTTTGTGTGGTGTAATAAACTTTTTATATTAGTTATATGGATCAAGTTTGTTGAAATCCTACCTATTTTTTCCTTTCATGTTTATATGGATCAACTCAATCAGCAGTCGGTTGGTTGTCGATATCAACTTAAGTTTGCTACTAGTTGAGTTTCGATAGTGGCTGAGTACCTCCATGGACATATTTCAAGATAGCCATGTTGAATAAGATCTTCAATCTCTCTCTTTAGCTGAAAGTAGTCTTCGGTGTTATGGCCATGATCTCGATTGAAGTAATAGTACTTTCTCTTATCATGGGTGTTTGAAGGCTTCATCGAGTAAGGCCTTCGAAGGAATTTCTCCTCCTTTTTATCTCCATAAGAATTTTGAATCTAGGAGTAAGGAGAGGAGTAAAGTTACCTGATTTATCAATCAGGTTTCTCGACCTAGAGTCTGGCTACCTGGATGAGTGGGGCTCCTTGATTTGGCCCTCGCTTGACACCCTCTTGGCTTACTTCTTCCTTGGCTTGCTATTATCTTCTCGCTAAGTACAATAAATTTCTCCATGTGAATGTACTTCTAGACATAGGCTAGTAGCTCCAAGTAAGACTTAAGATAAGTTATCCAAGGAGTAGGTGAACCAAAAGTGGAGTCCCCTCTTCATGGCCAGAAAGCCATAGACTTGTCTAGGTTATAGATCTCCAACATGGTCATCTTGAATCAGGCTATGTAGTCTCTCAGTGACTCTTCATCTTATTACCGGATGGGAAAAAGACTTTCAAGCTCTCATGGCATCCTTCGACTAGTATTGAAGTATGCCATGAACTACCTCTCTAGTTGCTTGATGGAGTGAACACTCCTTGGCTTGAGTTTGGAGTACTATACTCGGGCCGTTTTGCGAAGAGTGGCTAGGAAGGCAAGGCATCGGTAGCACCTTGAACCTACATAATAGCTTTGTAGCTCTCCAGGTGATCCAGTGGATCTATGATATCATTATAAGTATCTATCTAGGACATCTTGAACTGACTCGGGATCGATTCCTTCATGATTCATTGAGAAAGAGATGGGTAAGAGTCAAACTCGATCAGATCATGACTCCCATCCTGAAAATTGACAAGTCGATGGTTGACTTGCTTAACTTGTACTCATAGTCATCAAGGCATTGTTCAGCCAATCACTGAAATAGCTTGGTTGATAGATCCTTCTTGTAATGATTCAAATTTAGATGGGTAATCTATTTCCTTTTTAGCTTCCTTTCCAATTGCTGATCACCGTGTTGGGAACTTACACAGTATGAAGAGAGGGATCACAATCGATGGATGGTATGCCAGTGAGAGGACCTCCCATGTTGGGACCAGTGACATGCTCGACAAGGTGAATGAGTTCGAGATTGGTGGAAAGTCCATCGATGATGAGATCTCTCTCTTGGAGATCGATGACTGGGTAGGTGAAAGTGACAATGGGGATAACTAGGAACTCTAGCTATTGCTATTTCGTCATGGAAAGTTACTGCTACTACAACCCTTGCACTATTGTAGCTAGGGCCTAAACTTGCTGTGCCAAGGTGACAAGCAAGTCTTGCAAGATGATCGATGATGGGGGAGGTGGAGCAAAAATGTTGCAGTACCTGGTTGGACTCTCATGATGCAGAGAGTATCCGATATGGCTAGTGAAGGCATCTTGTACTCAAGTGATTTTCATTAGGCTCCAAGCTCTAGAGTCTTCTTCTTGATGCTTTATACCCTTTCCTAAAATGTCAATCTATTGCCATAAAATCATACTTCACCAGAACTTGGTGGTGCTTAAGGGTCTCATGGGTTATTCCAGCAAAAAAGAGGTGCCACTCCTAGTGGCTCTAGAATGAAGACTTTCAAGAACAGTCCCTGGACTGGGATTTCTGGTGAGAGACTTCCGATACTCTGTTAGAAAAGTACGATGTAGGCTATAGCAGCCATAGTTGAGAGCAATGATGACTGAATGAGTGTGTGAGAGGAGTAAGGATGCATTGTGTAATGTACCTTGCTAGGGATCTCCTATTGCCTATTTATAAAATTGTGTAATGTACCTTGCTAGGGATCTCCTCTTGCCTATTTATAAAGCTATGCAGAATAACTGAATGCCGTTAGGGATGTGGCATCTTTTGATAGGTATAACAAATTTTGGATAGGATATGGAATCCTATTCCTTGGAATCTTTTCTATTGGGATCATGACTAATATGGTGATCCTGTGTGCCACTACTTTTATTGGGATGGTTGAAACTTATTGGCCACAATCTTCATAGACATAATTAGAATTTGTCTACTTTTGCCACCTCACTTGGATATTATAGACTCTGAGTATTAGGATAGTTTGCTTGATATGGAGATAGAAGAAGCCTAGATATTGCATCCAGTCATTCCCAACTAAATATGCTTGGTAATTAGTTGGATCGAATATTTATTTAGTTAGCATGTATGAAGGGATATTAATAGTCAGTCCCAGTTACTTGTGATCTCTCGTTGTAGAGTTTGTAGCTTATTCAGTGTCATGGCTGACTTGGTTTCCATTCAATTGGTTACTAGGAGGATCCTTAGTTGGTACCCTTCTTCTCCTTGTTTGTTGTTATAGATGGTGGTCCGATTGCTCCTTGAGGTCGAGTAAGCAGTTGCTATAACAATGATAATACTAAGTATATAATGTAATTTTATATATATTATTGTGTTTCTATATGGTAAGAGATGTTGAATTTAACATTTTGATGTACTTAAATCATCATATTATTATAATACACAAGAAGGATGATGGATCCAAAAAAAAATAAGGGGATTGGTTTTAGCTAAGTGCAAGCCCTTATGAGATAGAATCTATTTATGGTATGCACCTATGCTGAAAGAGAGGGGGGGCGGATCTTTTGGGATAGTCATGATAGTTAATTAGATCTTGCTTAAGCATACATTAAGCTCAAGGTAGGTTCAAGTTGGAGTACTGGTGTATATTTTTAGGCTTTTGAAGTGTATATATCATATCACGCTACTAGCACAAGGTTAATTGGGCATGGACTAGGTCAGGGTGAGTAGGATTTGGTTTGGGACTGAGTATGCTTAAGTTGAATCGAGTATGATCAAATGAGATCAGATAAGATCAATTATAATTAATTGCAACCAGAAGTGATCGTACATGACCAGGAGGCTAGGATCGCGATAGGGTAGGATCAAGTGGCTAGGATTGGGGTCTGATAGGTTTCTAGGTTAGAACCAGGCAGGTACAACAAGTAGGGAAGTTATTTTATCAGCAATGATTGATAAAGTTTGCGAGCTTGTAGCTTTTCTATACTATTTATGTATTTGTTCATGAATGATATGATTGATAGATCATTTGTTTGCATTAATTGTTTAATTTTTGAAACAACATTAAAGTGTTGATGGAGAAAACCATGCATCTGATGCCATAATGGAGGTGATTTTCAAAACACTTGTTTAGTGTCATAGAGACTCTCGAGACACTGTTTAATTTTTACAGGGCACTCATGTACCTAGAGCAAAAAGTGATATTTTACTCTGCACTTTATTCATGTGGTGTTTGTTCTTGATGTGTAGAGCTCTAGAGACTTTTCTGCAAGTTGCCTTGCAATCTGCAGTGTAGAGTAAAAGTTCACTTTTCTCCATGTATTTCTTTTAGGCTTACTATGTTATATCATTTGTTCAGCCATGTGTATGATAAGTGTTATGATATCCTAGTTTTATTTAATTAATTATTGGATCACTCTCTGAACCAATTTCAATTTTTCTTTTTGGTTTATTGGTCAAATCAACATACAAAGGAAAATGTCTACTGGGTTTGATGAAGATTCTGATCTACAAAAGGATAGTCTTCGTCTTCATATATTTATCTTGGTCCGAAGACCATACCTGATATTTACAGCTTCGTATCTTTATTTTGGTCCGGAAGCCAAGTTTATTAACTCTATGTCTTCGACTTCGTATATTTATCTTAGTCCGAAGACCATGCCTGGTATTTACATCTATGGCTTCGTATCCTTATCTTCGCTCAGGAGATAAGTTATTATTCTTGTCTTTGGCTTCGTATCTTTATCTTAGTTCGAAGACCCTGCCTCATGTCTTTACATCTATGGTTTCAAGCTAAGTTTATTAACCTTATGTCTTCGACTTCGGGTTGTCATCTTGGTCCGAAGACTTAACCTTTCAAGTGAATATCTTCAGCTTTATTCCTTTAACATAATCCGAAGAGCATATTATCTCATTTTCATGACTGTAAGTGTTTACTTTCGCTATTTCCAAAAAGACTTCTTCGAAGTGTGTAGCTAACATTCCCTTTAGGAGTGCTACTAAAGGGAATGTTGAGCTCACTTCGAATCTACTCTAAAAAAGAGAGAAGCTTATTAAGCATGTGGATCTTTTCAATATTAGAATAGCCAACCCTGCTCTAGTTATTGCAATCACCCACATGATTGAAATTCTCAGATCATATAAGCTCCGAAATAACTATTTTTCTGACCGCTACTACTTACAGTTATGAAGTGGTTACATTTGGCAGCTTTCATAACCGTAAGTAGTTACGTTGGATCCTATAAATACTGGTAAGAGGGACACTCGAGATAAGTTTGGCTCATTCATGTAATTTGAATTCCTCCTTTCCCTCTCTGCTTCCAAAAACTCTCCATTTTGCTACTGCCTAAGTTTCTTCTGACTTTGGCATCGGAGTGTCCCTCATCGAAAAATCTCCGGTCAGGGATCTATTTTGCATGTTTCGGTCGACAACAATCCAGTGAAAGAATCACTCCATCGGTCGGTGAAGATTCAGCGTTAACAGATTGGTGCGCCAGGTAAGGGAAGAAGCTCTGTTTCCTTTACTTTTAAGGAGAGTTTGCTAAGCAAAGTGATGAAAGGGAAAGCTAAGAATGCATCTATGAGTCAGGAGCAGCAAGCTCCTCCATCAAATGGTCCTCCGGTCAGCAATCCTTCTATGGATCAGGGACTAAAAATCCCTATGATAATGGTGGGGCAACAACAATTTGAAAGCCTGGTGACGGCACTGGTTCAGCATTTGCATGAAGCTGCAGCTCAAAAGCAATGTCCACCATCTGTTCCGCAATCCAGCCATCAACCTGGGAAGGAGAAAGATCAATGTCAAGAGATCACCCCTAGTTTCTCGTAGATTCGGTCATCTCATGACTGCTATGCCTCTCCACCAGATCAACAAGCAAAGGATCATGGTGGAAAGAAAAGGGTCCGGTGATCTCCCTCTGTTTATTCTAGAAGCTTTGTACCAGAAGGGGCTAGGCAGAGAGAGATCAACATGAATTCGAAGAAGAGAAATTCAAATATGCAAGCACAGATAGCAAGAATATCAGATTTGAGAAGGAACGATGAGGTCATCATCTTCAACTCTTAGCCCCCTTTTTCTGATCATATTATGGATGAAGTCATCCCCAAGCACTTCAAGATCCCACAGTTAGAAGCTTATGATAGGACTTTAGATCCTCTCGACCATCTAGGAAGCTATAAGGCTCAAATGATAGTGTAAGAAGCAATATATGCTCTTTACTGCCTTGCTTTTCCTGCTACTCTGAAGAGATCTGCTCGAATGTGATATTCGAGCTTACCCCAAGGACAATTCACTCCTTTGCTGAGTTAGAGCGGCAGTTTGTCTGGTACTTCAGGACGTGCCAAAAGATGCCGTGCAACACCGACCATTTATTCTTCTCAGCAACAAGAAGGAGAAAATTTGAAGGAGTTTGTCCACCACTTCAATTCGGCCACTTTGGAAATCCCAAATCTGAATGAGCATGTGGCCAAGTCTGCCTTGAAGAAAGACTTGAAATCATCCAGGTTCACTTTTTCCCTGGACAAAAGGTTTCCAACGAACTATACCGATCTACTGGCAAGGGCTCAGAAGTATGCTACCGCTGAGGAGCAAGTGACAAGCTGAAGACTTGCAGAAGGGAGGTACCCTTCTAAGAAGAAGAATGCCAGAGAGCCGAACATGCCAACATCCTCTAACAACACTTCGGTCCCCACGCGCAGCCCCAGATCCAAGCAGCAGAATAACTGGTTCGATGCCTACACACCCCTCAACTTGCCTAGGGAGAAGATCTTGCTGGAGATCGAAAAAGAAAAATATTTTCAAAGGCCACGTCCCTGAAGACATCTGCAAAAGCAAGGGACAAAAGCAAATACTGTCGATTTCACCAGGATCATGGCCATAATACAAAGGAGTGTTTCCAGCTTTGGGATGCTATCGAAGACCTGAAAAAGGGGATATCTGGAAAAGTACATCAACCGCCCTGAGTCTCAAGCCAAAGCAACAACTCTCCCAAGAATATCCGATGAAGTTGATCTGCCTCATCAAAAACCAACTGGTGGGGACGTTGGTATGCTTCATCGATCATCAGCATGGGATATTGAAGCTAAAGAAAATGTCCTGAAGAGGTTCAAGAGAAAAAATTCTATTTCTTTTTCTGATGAAGATGTTCAAGGATACAACTTCCACATGATGACCCTGTAGTGGTCTCGGCTGTTATTGCCAAGTTTGATATAAAAAAATTTTAATTGATAATCGAAGCTCAGTTGATGTGTTGCTGTATGATGCTTTTCTTCGAATGGGATTATCTAGACGTGAATTGTGAAGATCTCTCATTCCTATAACTTGTTTTGGCGGAAACCAAAGTTGAAGTTGAAGGTGAAATGGTCTTACCCATAGCTTTTGGGTCCGAATCATTCCAAAGAACTCTTCCTATCAATTTTATTATGGCTAGAACGTCTTCAGCTTATAATCCAATCTTGGGGTGTCCAGCATTGAATAAGTTCAGAGCCATAGTCTCAACGTACCACCTATTGGTTCGGTTTCTTACCAGGACAGGCATTGGAGAAGTGAGGGGAGATCAAAGGATCGCTCGCCAGTGTTTGATGATTCAAAATAAACAAGTACCCAAGCCTTTAGCACTTGACCAGCTGGATCTGAGGACGAATCCGAAGACTCTGGAGAACCAGTGGAGAAAACACTTTTGTGCCATTATCTGAAAACGACCCTACTAAGATCTTACAAATTGACAGCCTGCTTGACGAAGAAGCAAAGGTAAAACTAATCAATTTTCTTCAAGATAATGCTGATATTTTGCTTGGACAGCTTCGGATATGCCTGGAATTCCATCCGATGTGATCACACATCGTCTAGAAGTCTCTCCCAACTATAAGCCTGTGTAGTAGAAGAAAAGGAATTTTGCTCCAGAAAGGCAGAAGGCTATTGATGAGGAAGTTAATAAACTCCTTGAAGCTAATTTCATAAGAGAGGTCCAATATCCAAATTGGCTGGCGAATGTGGTAATGGTGAAAAAATTAAATGGCAAGTAGAGGATTTGCATAGATTATATGGATCTCAACAAGGCATGTCCAAAGGACAGTTTTTCTTTGCCAAAAATGATCAGCTAGTTGATGCTACAGTTGATCATCAGTTGTTAAGTTTTATGGATGCCTTCTCAGGCTATAACCAGATCCAAATGGATCCTGAAGATGAAGAGAAGACTGCTTTTGTTACAGAGAAAGGGCTTTACTGTTATAAAGTGATGCCGTTTGGTTTAAAGAATATTGGGCAACTTTCCAAAGGCTCATCAACAAAGTTTTCAAAAATCAGATTGGGAGAAATATAGAAGCTTATGTTGATGATATGATTGTGAAAAGTCTTCATAAGTCTGATCATATTATAGATCTAAAGGAGTCTTTTGACGCTCTTAGACATCATTAGATGAGGTTGAATCCTACCAAATGTGTCTTCAGTGTAACTTCTAGAAAATCTCTGGGATACTTGGTCACCAAGCGAGGAATTGAAGTTAATCCAAAAAAATCCAAGAACTTCGAACAATGAGGCATCCTACTTGCAAGAAGGAGGTACAAAGGTTAATGGAAAGAATTGCTTCTTTGAGCCGATTTATCTCCCGTTATGCAGAAAAATGTTTGCCATTTTTTAAGGTTCTCTGCTAGAATCAAAATTTTGAATGGACAGAAGATTGCAGAATTGCCTTTGACAAACTGAAAGAATACTTGGAAAATCCTCCATTACTCTCTAAGCCCTATGAAGGAGAAACACTTTACTTATATCTATCAGCCACAGATGAAGCAGTTAGTTCGGTTCTAGTACGAAGAGATGCCAATCATTCACAAAAGCCGATCTACTATACTAGTAAAGTGTTGCATGAAGCTGAAGTCCGATACCCTAGAGTGCAAAAGATTATCTTTTCTCTAGTGGTTGCAGCAAAGCATCTCGGCCTTATTTTCAAAACCATTCTATTGTAGTTCTGATAGATCAACCCTTAAAAGCCATACTTCAATTCCTGACACCTCGTGAAGGATAGCTAAATGGGCTGTTAAATTAGGAAAGTTTGATATTGAGTATCAGCCTAAGTCAACAATGAAAGCACAGATTTTGGCTGATTTTATAGCTGAATGCACATGGGGATCCGAAGAGGACCAGCCAAGAGCTGAAGAAGAAGGTACCGAAGACAATCCAGAATTTATTTAAATGCTACATGTCGATGGTGCTTCGAACGCCAACGGTTGTAGTGCAGGTTTAATTCTGGCTGGTCTGAATGAACAAGTTATTGAATATGCTTTTCGGTTTTCTTTTCAAACTTCAAATAATCAGGCAGAGTATGAAGCACTCATTGCTGGTCTTAAAATTTTCCAAAAGTTGGATATTAAAAGTTCAAAGTTTTTTCCAATTCATAGTTGGTGGTGAATCAAGTAAAAAATAATTTTGAAGCCCGGAATCCAAGTATGATCCAATATTTAGAGAAAGTCCGAAGCATGACATCTAGTTTGGAGCATTTTGAGATTATTCATGTACTAAGGACAGAAAATTCTCGAGATATGCTCTTTCAAGACTTGCAACCACTGCACCCGATTCTCTTGGAAGGACATATGTGGAATATCTTGAAGACCCCAGCATATCAGAACCCATAATTGATGTTAGTCAAGTTGAGCATGAACCTTCATGGATGGATCCTATTCTCAAGTTCCTAAAAGAAGGAACCTTGCCTAAAGACAAGCTCGAGGCTAAACAGCTTTGCTGGATGGCTTCTCAATATGTGATCTTGAATGAAACATTATATAAGAGGTCCTTCACACAGCCTTTGTTGAAATGTTTGGGTCCATCTGATGCAGATTATGCACTCAGGGAAGTGCATGAAGGAATATATGGAAATCATCTGGGGGGCAGATCCTTGGCATATAAAATAATCCATCAAGGTTATTATTGGCCGACCATCCAGAAGGATTTCTGCAGAATTTGTTCAAAGATGTGATCATTGTCAAAGATATGCCAATGTACAAAGATGACCTACAAATCAATTAACTCCGTTAACAGTGCCCTGGCCTTTTGCACAATGGGGAATAGATATTCTTGATCCGTTTCCTCCAGCTTCTGGGCAGAGAAAATTTTTTATAATAGCTAATTTTTTATAGTAGCTATTGATTACTTTACCAAATGAGTCAAAGCCGAAGCATTGGCACAAATTACTGAAGAAAAAGTTAAAAATTTTATGAGAAATTTTATCATCTTCCATTTCAGAATTCCTTATTCTATAATAACTGACAACGAAGATAGTTTGATAACCCGAAATTCAGGTGCTTCTGCACCCAGTATCACATTCTTCACAAACTCACTTCAGTGGCACATCCTCAACGTAATGAAGAAGCTGAAGTGACAAACAGGACTATTCTTCATGATCTTAAAACCAGATTGAATGATGCTAAAGGGTTATGGGCCGATGAGTTAAACTCAGTTCTTTGGGCATATCGAACTACTCCCAGAACAGCTACTAGTGAATCTCTATTTCATCTATCTTATGGTACCAAAGTGGTCCTTCCCATAGAGGTTTCTTTGCAATCTCTACGGATTGATTACTACGAAGAGCCCGAAAACTCTGAACGCCGAAGAGTTGACCTGGATTTACTACAAGGCACACAACTTCAGGCATAGTTGAAAATGGCTACATATCAGCAGAAAATGGCAAGATACTACAACTCATGTAAAAGAATGGACTTTTCATCCTGAAGATCTAGTTATGCGAAAGTCTGAAGTATCCAAATCAACTGAATAGGGTAAACTCTCTCCTACATGGAAAGGACCATACCAAATCAAAGAGGTTATTCGACTTGGAGCTTATCAATTGAAAACCTTAGAGGGTATTCTACTACCTCGACCTTGGAATGTACAAAATCTCCGCAAGTATTATCAATAAAGATTTTATTCAAGGTTTTCAAGATAGATTTAATTATTCTATCTTAATTCTATTTCTTAAAGGCATAAGGATGATCTCCGTGATTTACCCTACGAAATATCGAGGTAAGCTTAACTAGCCTATCTTAATTTTCTTTTCTTAAAGGTATAAGGATGATCTCAGTGATCTACCCTACGAAGTGTCGAGTTGAGCTTAACCAGTCCATCTTAATCAAAAAGGCATGAGGATGATCTCCGTGATCTACCTCACAAAGTGCCGAGGTGGGCATGATCAGCCTGTCTTAATTCCAACATAAAAAGGTATGAGAATGATCTTCGTGATCTACTCTATGAAGTGTCGAGGTAGGCCCGATCAGCCTATCTTAATCCTTGATTAAAGTGCATAAAGGTGATCCAAGTGATCTATCCTGCAAAAATATCAAAGGTTAATCAACCTTTCCTCCATGATAGAGATGCAGGTGACCCGCACGGTACATCTTATCCCAAGTTCGAAGACTTGGTATTTTCATCTAAGAGATTGTTTCATCTTAATTATATGAAATTATTCCTAAGTTCAAAGACTTAGTATATTCTCAAGTCTGAAGACTTGATTCTTATCTAGAAACTTGGTATTCTTTTCTTCTAAGTCCGAAGATTTAGCGTATTCTCAAGTCCGAAGACTTGATTCTTATTTGGAGATTTAATATTCTCTTATCATAATTCTTTGGAATTCTTTTAAGTCCAAAGACTTAGTGCATCTTCAAATTCGAAGACTTGGAGTCTCAATCATTATTATTCCGGTATTATTATCCAATATGATATAATCTTAGATCAGATTTGAGAATTCTATTTCTTAAAAGATTATTGTCTTAAGTCCAAAGACTTAGTATCAATTTTTATGCTTCGGAGTTCTTAATTATTCGAAGACCCTACACTTGGAAAAATTCTCATCCATTCACATACGCATTCATAGGAAAGTTTTCATTGGAAAGGATTTTTATTGATAAGATTTCTTTTACACTATTCAAAAAGAGAAGAGAAGAAAGTTATAAGTTCTCCATTGCTGGAGTGCCTTCAGTCTGAGTAGGTTCGGCTGGATTGGCCATTTCTTCAGCTATCAATGGAGCTTCAAAACCCTCTTGTGATTCAGGCTCATTTGGACTTTCGGAATCGAATAGTTGAATCCCTGAAATGTCCAAATCTGGGTAAAGGCTTTGCACTTCCTTCACCCCATCATTGAAGCCCCTTTATAGCTGTGGGTTCCTGCTTCAACCATCTCATTTTTGAAAGACGGAGATGCTTTATAGTCCTCTACCACCCTCTTCAGTTGATCTTTCAACGATCGAATCTCTTCGGTAGCTTCTTCGGTCTTCTTGGTAGCCTCTTCGGATTTTTGTTGAGCTTCCTTAAGCAGAGCTTCTAGAGATCGAACCTTAGGTTTTCTCTTCTTAAGCCTTGCTTCCTGCTCAGAGTTCTTCGATTCGAGTTTCTCCACATCAACTTTCAAACTCTGAACTAAGGCATCGCTTTAAGCAATCTTTCCTCCATAGCCTGCCTCTGCTCTTCGGCTACTGCCTTCTCAATTTCAGTTGTCTTCGTTTTGTCCTTCATCTTTTTATAGTTGTCTTTAAATCGAAGATGCTTTCTTCTATGACAGTTATGTCATGCATCATCTACATTAATAGATTAGAGAGTTAGCAACAACAAATTTATGCCTTGAGAATACAATCAGATATATCTTCAGCGCTGATGAGAACATCGAGTTAGAGACTTCTTCAATGCATCGGAACTTGATATTGTCCCAATCTTTAGGAAGAAGCGTGTGCTTCATCAGTTCCCTGGCCAGATCGGGGTTCTCCAAGCCTTCTCTATCCGAAAAGACAGTGAAGTCTACATTGCAACCTCCTTCCGAAGAGGCGTTACACCTAGGATCGTTCTCGGACCGAAATTTTGATCTTTCTTTTTTTCTCTGTCAGAGTTGCAAGTAAGGACTCCCTGTCAAATGACAAATCATGTTGATTTGGAGGGGGCATCAGACGAGGACTCTTCGGAGGAGGCCTCCTCAAAGATGGACTCCTGGCAGGTTCAGGAGGACTTGGTGAAACAGGTGGTATCTCTTCATCCGATGTAGATCTCATCGGAGGAGTGCTCGAGCCCTCTTCGGCTCTTCTTTTCTTGCAGACTTCGGTTGTCGTTGGAACAGCCACTGCCATTTTACGGGAAGCTTGCCGAACTTTCTCAAGTTGAGGCTTCATTCTTTCACCTGCAATCGAAAGATTTCATCATATAAAAAGAAAAGGGAAAGAAAAGGGAAGATGGAGGGAATGAAAATCCGAAGACCACTATTTCTATACCTAATACTGGGACTTTGCTGATGTGAGCTCGGTAAAGGTTTTCTTCCTTTAAAAATTCTTTGAATGAAGGAATTTCTGGTTCTGACAAAGTTTCGAAGTCCTTGAGATCAGCTTTCAGAACCCTTTTCCCGTTGTTTGCATCCAAACGCGGAGCTCTCCAGTCAGTATTGAATCCCAATGGGTGTAATATACAAAGAAAAAGCAAGGTTTCCACCCATGTATTACACTGTAGAGCCGAAGACATCCTTGTTCACCTATTTATTTATGCTGAAAAGAGATTTCCACTACAAAGGGTGAAACCCACAGATGTTCCTGAAGCTGTTGGGGGTTAATTGAGCAGGTACTATTCGGTAAAGGTTAAAGATTTTTACGAAGAAAGGATGGAGTGGAAGCCGAAGACCAGCCTTAAGTTGGTCTTCGTATATAGCAATTGAATTCATGGGAGGTTTATCTACCCACTCTTCGAGTTTTGGAAGGATTATTTTGAAGGTCCGAGGAATGTGAAAACGTCGCCTAACATCTTCTATCTTAGCAAGTGAAAAAGAACTGGCGACGGAATCAGGTGATCTTTCCGGGCTTCTCTTCCTATCGGAGTTTTTCCTCCTACTGGTTTCACCTCCCGGCGAACCCCTACCAGTCCCATCTCCTGTTGAACTCCTGTCAGTTTCCCTTTTCAGTGGTTCCCTATCGGTTTCACCCCCCAGTGAATCTTTGCTAGAACTAGAAGATAGGTTCCTAGTAGATTCTAACATGGCAAGAAAAAAAAAAATAAAAAGGAAGGAAGGGCCTCTAACCTCTGAAAGAACAAAAATGACGGACTATAGCATGGGATGAAAGGAAGATGGAGTGCAAGTGCAAGGAAAGCCCTTCTTTAGAAACTCTTTTCCTTTTATAGCTAAGATTATGGGTTTCGAGACACTTCGGAAATCTCCTCGTATCGTACACCATATCAATAGCTTCGATCCTGGGCACGATTTCATAAAAATCACCCATTAATGAAATGGTGGCTGCGATCCACATGAAGTGACATGAATGGCTACGATGATTTCTTAATTATGATCAGCCTCCAGGTGATTGCCAATGTCCCACCTTGGTACAATAAAAACTCTTTTTCTAAAGAGATTTTTCAGAGCTTTCTAAATTTGAAACGTTTCTTTTGAAATGATAAATGACGTGGTGACACGTGTCTTCTCCATGTCTCTCGGCCACCAAGCAGTTATTGCGAAGAGACGTGCGGGGTTTTAACGCCATCATGATATATCAGTTACGGCAAAATGATAGAATTCAAGTACTCCCATTTTTTGAAATTAAATCATTTCGAACTTGGGAGTGGGGAGCAGTTGTTATGATATTCCGTTTTATTTCAATTAATTATTGGGTCACTCTCTGAACCAATTTCAATTTTTCTTTTTTGGTTTATTGGTCAAATCAACATACAAAAGAAAATGTCTACTGGGTTTGATGAAGATTCTGATCTACAAAAGGATAGTCTTCGACTTCGTATATTTATCTTGGTCCGAAGACCATGCCTAATATTTACAGCTTCGTATCTTTATTTTGGTCTGAAAGCCAAGTTTATTAACTCTATATCTTCGGCTTCGTATATTTATCTTGGTCGAAGACCATGCCTGGTATTTACATCTATGGCTTCGTATCATTATCTTCATCCAGGAGATAAGTTTATTAGCGTTGTATTCGGCTTCATATCTTATCTTAGTCCAAAGACCCTGCCTCATGTCTTTACATCTATGGTTTCAAGCTAAGTTTATTAACCTTATATCTTCGGCTTAGGGTTGTCATCTTGGTCCGAAGACTTAACCTTTCAAGTGAATAACTTCGGCTTTATTCTTTCAACATAATTCGAAGAGCATATTATCTCATTTTCTTGACTGTAAGTATTTACTTTCGCTATTTCCAAAAAGACTTCTTCGAAGTGTGTAGCTAACATTCCCTTTAAAAGCGCTACTAAAGGGAATGTTGAGCTCACTTCGGATCTACTCTAAAAAGAGAGAAGCTTATTAAGCATGTGGGTCTTTTCAATATTAGAACAGCCAACCCTGCTCTAGTTATTGCAATCACCCACATGGTCGAAATCCTCAAATCAGATAAGCTCCGAAATAACTATTTTCTGACCGTCACTACTTACAGTTATGAAGTGATTACATTTGCCAGCTTTCATAACCGTAAGTAGTTACGTTGGAGTCTATAAATACTGGTAAGAGGGGACTCTCGAGGTAAGTTTGGCTCATTCTTGCAATTTGAATTCCCCCTTTCCTTCTCTGCTTCCAAAACTCTCCATTCCGCTGCTGCCTGAGTTTTTCTGACTTTGGCATCAGAGTGTCTCCCGCCGGAAAATCTCCGGTCAAGGATCTGTTTTGTAGGTTCCGGTCGACAACAATCAAACGGAAGAACCACTCCATTGATCGATGGAGATTCCGCGTCAATAATAAGTATATATACTATGACAACAAGAAACTGTATTATAATTTAATAAAAAGTTAGAGGTATGCCGTTTAGATTCCCCATCCCACCACTAGATTCCCCATCCCACCACTAACATCATGAACCGTTTATTTGAAGTTCCCGCGGTATCATTATCCAATTAAGGGAAACATTTGTTAGAACAACTAGAAAGGTATATTTTGACTTGAAAAAGGCATCTCCATATTTGTGATAATATATTTATCTTATTTTGGGAAATTATATTTAACAATCTACATGTACATTTAATTGTTTAAATTATTATTTGCAGTGACGGTTCAGTTTCCATGGTTAAGGCATTTGTAGTTTATTGGTATCTTAGTTTTACAAATGGATATGATGGAGTACATGTACTTCATCATGCAGTTGATTACTACTCTCATACTAAGGAACAATCTAATCTGATATTAGGATAGGAATGAGATTTAGTTAGCAGGTGGTGTATAAGGTTTATAAATTTGGATAAGATTGTAGTTGATAGTGGCTTAGACACTGTTGAGAATATACGAAGAGATAGGAGAACCTATCATAAACTGTGCCATTTACTTAAAATACAAGAGAGATTCAAATCTTCTAAGAACATAGATGTGGAGGAAATGATTGCCATTTTCTTACATAAGTTCACATGATCTGAAGAATAGGGTAATTAAGAGACAAATTACTCATTCTAATGAGACAATAAGTGACAGTTTTATTCTGCCCTTAACTCTATGCTGCATCTCCATTCTACGTTGATAATAAAACTTGAACCTACGATATATAGAAACTATACAGATGAAGGTGGAAGTTGTTTGTGGACTCTTCACTACTATTTTTAGTTGAATTAAACAAACAATACTACTAAACTAGATAAACTATTTTACAAATGTAAATCTAACTTGGAGCACTTGATGGGACCTGCAAAAAAGTCAACGTACAGGTCGACAAGTCTAGGTATCCAAGTCACAAGGGTTAGATTGAAATTAATTTTCTCGGTTTTTGCACTTAAGACATGCAATTCATTTATGCATTGCCTGGGTGGGAGTCATCAACTTTTGAATCTCGAGTTTTTGGGATGCCATTTTGAGGAGAAATTGCTTAAAGGTGCCCTAAGGTAAGGAAAAAAATGATAAATATTAGAAAATCCATATTCTCATGTCAAGTAATGGCATAATGCATTACTTATTTTGGAACTAATTACCATAATTTATAATATGCATGTTACTGCTATTTATGTAATGCTAGATACACAAATGTTGAAGGCTTTTGTCTCTTTATATGAATGAGTGGAGATAGGGACAACAAGCTGCAAGTGCTTGTGAGTTAGTTCTTTAACATGAAGTACCCTGGGCTAGGTCAACAACTTGAGCTCTGCTTAAACTAATTATCCTTTGAAGTCCAGCTCCAGTAATGAATCCAAGCACCTCTTTCAATATCTTTTTCAGAAAAAAAGAAAAAAAAAAAAAGATAGTCTAACCAATTTACAAATTTGGGTCGAAGGTGTTCGCAGTAACTTTATCTTGGCCTCATATCAAGCCACATATCAAGGATCCATGATTTGAGAAAATTGAATTTGAATTTTAAATTTTGAATGGCATAAATATAAAGGGATTAGTGATCCATTTATTATTTCTTTCCATTTTTGTATCATTATATATGGTTATAATACATTATACATTTTCAACTATAAATATACATGACCATTTCACAAGATTAAGATAGGAAATATTTTCTACAATATTTTTTTTCCACATATTTTTCTTTTCGACATGGTATCAAAGCCTTCAATTTTAGCTATCTCCATGGTATCCTCCTCGAACTCCATACCTATATTTATTACTCTACCTTCAATTGCTCTTCAAGTTAGTCAGGATAATTTTATTATATGGAAGGCACCTATTCAACCTCTCTCAATAGTTAAATCAATCATGGGATCTTGTAGATAGCACGACCTAGCCTCTCCCTCCAATAATTCTCACCACTTCAGATGGGAAGAATAAAGAAGTCAATCTCTAATCCAGTTTATGACTCATGGCTTCTCCATGATCAAATCGTTTTAGCTTGGCTTCTCAGCAACATATCCAATGCAATAACAGTTTACGTCACTGGACTGTCACATGTATGAGATGTTTGGCTTACTCTTGAATGGCTTTATACCATCAGAGTGAAGCACATTACAGTACTTTTATGATGGATTTCCATGCTTTTAAAAAGGACTCACTCTTTATGGAGGATTATCTACGAGAGGCAAAGAAGATATCAAACAAACTGACTACCATTAATAGATCGGTATCACTTACAGATTTACACATTAAATCTTTCTCAGCCTTGGTCCAGAATACAAACACCTTATTTTTACACCTTACAATGGGGATCACCGCTAGTTTTGAAGAGCTACATGGCATATATCCTTCTTCAATATGATGCTGGACCAAGACTCTAAACTTTTGAAACTCATTTAACTATGGTTGGGATTTCCACCAATTGTAAATTATGTACAGAAAGGTGGCTAATTATAAGGTCCACCACACCAAGCTAGCAGCTAGTACATAATTTCTTTAATGATGGAGCATCTACTCTTTCTCCGCAAGGATCTTACTATTAGAAGGGCTGTGACTTAAGACCTTCAAATATTATTAATGGAAGCCTTGAAGTGTTGCCATTGCTTCAATTAATCATATCAAGCAAAAGTTTTTTCTCCTCAAGCAAATCTTACTATCATGAACGGTACAAAAATACATATGCCTTTCATCACGATTCTAATTTTGTCTAATCTTCATCTCGGCTCTAACTACAATAGTCTTGATCAAGTTACCATAAGAGATGGTTCAGGCTTGACCATAAAAATTATCGGTTACTCTCTTTTATACACTTCTACTAGCTCTTTTCAACTAATGTTTTATGTGTCCCTTGAATCACAAAAAATCTTTTATCTATATCTCAATTCACACATGATAACTTTTGTTATTGGGAGTTTTACCCTAACTATTTTTATGTAAAAGACCTCACCTCTACTTAAACCCTTCTTAAGGGTATGCTTAAGGATGGAGTTTACTATTTCTCACTTTGGAGTGTCATTAAAAGGCTTCTATTGCATATGTTGTTTCAAGAGTGTTTCTTAATTTATTTGGCATCAATGTCTTGACCATATTTCTATGCCATTTATTTCTAGAATCCTTAAAAACTTATATATAAATTTTGTAATAATAATAAAGTTTTAGTTTGCTCGACATGTCAATTAAGTAAGAGTCACTCTTTAACTTTTTCACTCTCATTTTAGGTCTCTTTTCCTCTTAAACTTGTGCATAATAATATCTGGAGGTCTTCTATTGTTATATCGTATTTTGGGTACCAATACTACATACATTTTTTATATGATTATTATTGTTTCTCTAGGCATTACTCATTGAAAAATTATTTTAATATTTATCATGTCTTTTATATTTTTTGATTATATGTTAAAATATTTTGCAATGTAAAATTAAATTTTCCTAAACTGCTTGTGTTCATGAATTTCAATCACCATATTTCAATAAAAATTGAATGATTAGGAATGTTGTTATCATTACTTATGTCCCCACACCTACCAACAAATGGGGCTGCGAAGTACCAATGCTACTATATAGACTGTCAATGTGGGCTGGCCCGGCTCAGCCCGGCCTTATCCTAACCCACATGGGCTGATATTATATCGGTCGGGCCAGGTTAAGCCCACTTACACAAATAGATCATGAAAACCCAGCCTAGCCCGATCCTATATGGGCCATGGACTAGGGCCGGGCCAGCTTACTTGCACTTCCCTCTCCCAAACCATCTCTCCTTCAACTAAAAGTCTCTTGTCTCTTTTCTGTCATAAAGATTGACGAGCTTGAGCAGGCGATGGGATCATCACAGAGACAGTGGAACCACCAAGAATGGTGGCTGGACGAGTCAGTGGTGAACCGGATCGTAATAGCGGAGGTGATCTAGCGGCCTGCATCAGCTATGAAGAAGCTAATAGGGAAGTGAGAACAACCTCAATGCCAGACCACCTCCATCTCTGTTGTCGTCAAGGACGGTGGGTGGTGGCCTTAAGCTCATCCAGGTCTCGGATAATAGATGCGGTGGCGGAAGGAGGAAAAGGACCTAGCTCAGCGAGCCCACTCAGCAGGCCAGTACCCCTACTGACAGCCTGATCCCTATCTCTAACTATCAACACTCCGTTGAAAGAAAATAAAAAAAAGAAGATTGAGGACTCATCGTCTAATGTCGTGTTCGTTGTCGCCGGCTTGTCGCATGTCGCAACTGCTTCTCTCCTCCTCCGTCCCCATATCATCGTCAGCATCGGATATTCTTTTCTCCTCTACAAGATTGCCAAAGTCCCCTAAGCCTTAGGTGAATCACTAAATCAAAACAGGAAAGTGGAATCACGGAAAAACAAACAGGTGAGGGTTTTAATATTAATTTTTTTTAAAAAATTTTTTCTCTTAGCCTATGGGCTGACCCGGCCCTAACCTTGTTGAGCCCATGGGTTACAGGGGCCGGGCCAAAAAGTCCGGTTATAAAAATGGGCCAATTTTGTTCATCCCAGCTCGGCCCATTTATAGGGCCAAATGGGCTGGCCATAGGCTCTAGCCTATTTTGACAACTCTACTGTCATATTATAAAAGTAGGGTTTACTCTCTTTATCTAATCTAATCTTCTTTCTAAATTTGAGGATATCGCCTTTGAAATGACTAATTTTTTTATTAATCATTTACCCAAACATATACTTCATCTTCATCTCGAAAAATATTTATTTAATAAAAAGTATGATTATAATTTTTTTCATGTTTTTGGCTCGAGCCATATATCAAGAATCTATGATATGAGAAGTTTGAATTTTGAATTTGAATAAGGATAGGAGGGATCCTAGAGTCTACATATTAATTTCTTTCGATCTTTGCATTATCATGGTTGTAATTTGTTGTACATTTTCAACCATAAATATATATGGCCAACTAACAAGATTGAGGTAGGAAAATTTTCCAGGATACACTCTTTGTCATATATTCTTCTTTTCCACATAAAGAATCAAACATGAAAGATGGAATCGATCGCCTGATTGGAAAACGAGGAGATTCTTGGAAGTTTTAGTCCATATCAACAAGGAGGGAGCTGCAACTTGATCGGATAACATTCTAGCTTCAGGTTTTGCTGATCATAGCTTCACACTGACAAACTGGAGGCATTTCAAGGATCTGGTATTTCTACAACTTATACGTGTGTTTTAAGATTCTGAAGATATGAATATTTGACATCCTTAAAATTGCTTCTTGATTTCTTTTTAATGAAGACATTGTTTGTGAAAAGAAGCATTGTTAAGATTTGTGTGCAGCCAGTCATGTTTTCTGCTGCTCTGCCTAATTATGGTTGTTGAACTATGTTCAAGCCTGATACTTGGCACTCAACTTCATTCCGAGCTTGAGTTCTTTAAGTTTAACTATGTCCAAAACCTAGACCAAACCCTTGATGTAGCACACTTATCATGACCTTACAAAGAAGTCAAATGACAATGCAACGATCAGACTTTATCAAGGTGCAGCAACATGATATCAAAAGACAGATACTTAAACAAGTAGTAATCATATTAGTTGAACATTAAGCAGATAGAACTTGCACAATCTTTTGAAAGTCTTAGGACAAAGATGCCTTTTTTTTTTTTTTTTATAAAAAAAGGATGATTTAATTGATACGAAGGTTTGGGTTACAACACAAAGCAACTAAAGCATCATAGGGTTTATCAAGCCACACATCTCATCATCACGATTGAGCTTTTTTGGCTAGGTGATGAGCCACATTATCTTTGGCACGCCGCACATGAGTAATAATATATTCCCTCTTTGGAATAGTTCAGTCCTGAGATGACAGTCCATGGTAATTGCTAAAGAGTTTCCTTCTAAAATCACTTCTTTTTTTTTTTTGGGTAAGTAAAAAGGATAGGGGGGGTTGGGGGGTTAAACCGGTGTAGCTACCCCCGCAAGCCACTGTCCTGTTAGGTAATGTTCAATACAAGGTGCTTAGATTTTTGCAGTTTTTCCTACATAAAGATAAGTACGTCAAACTAACACCACTAAGACGCCGACTAGTAAACAGAGATACAAAGAAGAAAAACCGTGATCTCTTATCCAATCTAACTATCATGTGTTCCAGGGAATAGTTCCTGGATTTAATCGAGTTATTGCATGTAGATTATACCTGGAATCCGTGACCGGTTGGATGTGAGACAAGGTCTCTACTAATCGGGCTACCGCCTTAGCGGTTTTCTAAAGTCACATTACCGAGACCAGCCTTTAGACTCAAATGAAACTCTAGCTCTCTGCCACCACATCTTCAATGTGTCCAGCTGATCCAAAAAAAAAAAAAACGTTCTTGGTCATTACAGCTTTGATCTTCTTAAAAATGCATGCCTTCAATAATCAGTCTAACATCAGCAAAAGCAGGTAGAACTTCCACAAAAGTAACGCCATTAGACAACATGCATTTTTTTCTTTTGGTAAAAACAGATTTATTAAACTAGCTTAATGAAAATACATCCATCGGTACGGGGAACTAAAATATGCAAAACATCTGAGGATCATTTTGGCTGGGATACGTCAAATTATCAGATAATCTAATAATTTCTAGAAATCATTTATCTGAAAAAATGATTGCAAATAAAATAATTTTATCATGTTGATTGATTAAAAATTTATCCCAAAAATGATGCACGAAAAAAGATTATTACATTTGATTAGAAACATTCCTATATAAAATATAATTAATTAATAAATATATTCATCAATAAAAAATAATTTTTAATACTAAGATAGAATTGTTATCTTCAATTAATTTTATATAATGATTATTGATGTCGCACGATCACTGACATGGAGTAGCTGTCAAACGCCACGTCAGATACTTACTCGGGCTCCTTTGCCGGATGAGCTCCCTTAGGGTAACGGGGCCACCCGCCAAAGCGAGCTCCGCCCTCTACCAGGTCGGGCCGGCCAAACCGGGATGCTTAGGCTGGAGCCGAGCATCTTCTCCCAGATCGAGCCCCGTGGTACGGAGTCAAGCTCAGCCCTCCTTCGCCACGTGGAGTCTCTCCGAGGTCGAGCCATCTGGGCCAGGGTCGCGCTCTGCCCTCCGCTAGATCAAGCCCCTCGAGATCGAGTCCTATGGTCGGAGTCGAGCTCAACCCTCTCCGCCACGTGGAGTCTCTCCGAGGTCGAGCCCTCTGGGCCGGGGCCGTGCTTTGCCCTCCACCAGATCGAGCCCCTCAAGATCGAGCCTGTGGTCCGAAGTCGAGCTCAACCCTCCTCCGCCACATGGAGTCTCTCCGAGGTCGAGCCCTCTGGACCGGGGCCGTGATCTGCCCTCCGCCAGATCGAGCCCCTCGAGATCAAGCCCTGTGGTCCAGATTCGAGCTCAGCCTCCTCCGCCACTTGGAGTCTCTCCGAGGTCGAGCCCTCTGGCCAGTGCCGCGCTCTGCCTCCGCCAGATCGATCCCTACCTCCCTGCTCGGCCTCTAGCTTAAGCAAAGACATCGGCGAGCAGAGAGAGAGACAGCACCATCACCCTAGGACACTAGCGAGCCACTCGAAGATTGCAGCAAGACACCCACCAGGTCGCAATAATACCGTGGCTCCCACTTGCACCAGAAAAGGAAGGAGCCCTCCGATCGAGGCGCCACGCTCTTCACCAACCACCTGAACCATCGGAAGAGGAAGTCAACCAGGAGATTCGAATCCCGAAGGCGGCGGCCCCCCCGATCGAGGAACTGCCAGACTTCCCGGAACGGGGCAACCAGGAGGAATATCAGAAACATGATAGCTTCCCTTAGCATGAATCAGGGAAGACGTCCCGTCCACGGCAGGGACACCACCGCGTGCTGCCAGCCCAGCGAAGGTCCTAAGGCAGGCGCCCAACGGTCACCTTGGCTACAAAGAATGTTCGGCACCCCTGGAATAGGAGGTATGCAAACACAAACACAAGTGCAAGCTAAACCAGAGGGCAACGCACCACCAAAAAACCCAAGCAAGAGAAGGAGGAAAGGCCGCATAGAGATCCCTCTAGCTTGGCCACCATTCTCCTGACGCACTTGCACCACTCTCACGCTACTCATCTCTCCTAGTGTGGAGTCCTTCAAGAGGGGCTCGACCAGGAGGATCTGTTATCCTGGATCATCACTAACTTGACCGTCGGAGTGCCCCAGCCGGAATCCCCAGCCCGGGTCACTAACCTTATTTTGTAGGTCCAGAAACACAGGACTGCCAGGCAGTAGAGGAAAGCGCACTTCGATGCCAACAGTAGCTACGAGCAATGACGATCTTGGCGGCAACAGATTGGTGTGCCAGGTAGGGGGGACAAGAGCGATCTTTGATCCTCCTTTAACCCCCTTTACAAGCAGTCTGACGGAAGGATGGTGACGATAATGGTGCGGGGGACTCCCCCTCCGGGGAAACCCACACAACCCAGAGGTGGAGCCATCGCTCCAGCTCAACCACCTTCGCCGAAATCCCAGATGGTTGCACTCACCCAACTGATGCAGATCCTTGCCAAACAGTGTGCCAGCTTCAGCATCAGCCGGTCCTTGGCCACTCATCAGCAGCCAGGGACTCCGTGGCCCATGCCGCAGCATCCCGTGATAGCCTGTGTTCCTTCCAAGGAAGGCCTTCACAGCCACGGGCCATTACTGACAACGGGGTAGCCACCAAACTCTGGTGAAAAGACAACGAGCCGGGTCTACCGACAGGGAGGCTGCACACCAAACCTTGAGCGGCGGTGTCCAAGCCCCACCGAGGTAGGAAAAGTAGAAACCCTTCGCCATGGGTGCCATGCACCCTTGTCACCTTCTCCGTCTCCTTCGATGAGGGGTCTACTGACGAAGCGATCAAGCGCATGGGAAAAGCGTGGAGGAGCATGACCGCAAGCTGGCAGAATTATCCCGCGATTGCCAATCTATCGGGCTCCACCAGCGAGCCAGCGGGCTATGATGCCCACCCTCCTTCTCCCAGGAAACCCAAGAAGAGCCGACCAAGGTCAGTTCCGTTTACCGCTGGTGGGATCCTTACGATGGGACCATCGATCCCTGGACCACTGGAAAACTACCAGCCCTCATGAGGGTCTAGGGGGCCACGACATAATCCTTACGTCGCCTTTCTTGCTACTCTTGGAAGGCAGCTGGTGTGGTTCACCCGTTGGAGTTGGAGAGAAATGCGTTGCCCAGCTAGGGCAGAGAGTTCGTGGCCCACTTCGATGCCTGTCGAAAGATGCCACGAGAGGCAGACAGACTCTTTCCATCAGACAGCAGGACTGCGAGCCACTACAAGACTACATGGCCCATTTCAAGGCTGCCACGTTGGAGATCTACAATCTTGAGGAGCCGGTTGCGGTGCTGGCTTTGAAGCGAGGGCTCAAGATCTCCCGCCTAACCTACTCGCTTGACAAGAAGCCCCTGAAGAACTACTCCGAGCTCCTTCTCTGAGCTCAGAAGTACATCCGCACCAAGGAGGTGGATCGTATGATGGGAGCTTGACGAGAGGCCACTAAAGAAGCCAACCCCTGTCGAAGTATCCAAAATGCAGAAGTCGGGACCCCCAGCTCCGAGCTCCTGACAAGGACCAAGGTCGAGAGGTGCTCTCATCCCTGAGGAGAGTTACACCCCCCCTTTTCGCCCCAAGGATGAAGATCTTCATGAAAATGAGGGCAAGAAATATCTGAGGTGCCCACCTCCAATGAAGCTATCCTCTGGCCGTGACAAAATAAAATACTGTTGCTTCTACCACAACCACGACACCGAGAAATGCCGCAACCTCAAGTAGAAAATCGAAGAGCTCATCAAGAGGGGCTACCTAGAAAGGTTTGTGGGGGACAAGCCTCAAGCAGAACCTCAGGCGCTCATTGCTCTCCCTCCAGTTCCAGCAGTTGACAACCGCCTTATCGAGAAGCCAGTAGGGATGATATGCTGGGGAGCCGGACGTGCACCCAAGAGGGCTCGGGGGGCACGGCATTCTGAAAATATACTCCCTTTTATTAGGGAAGGAAAGATGGGGGAAAAAATGTAGATAATGATGCCGTGATCGTCAAGTTGATGATCGTGAAACATCCTGTAAAATATATCATGATTGATAGTGGAACCTCCACAGATGTGCTTTTCTATGATGCTTTCTCTAGGATGAATCTTTCTCATGCTCAACTTAAACCTATGCACAAACCCCTTGTTGGTTTCACAGGTGATTCTGTAAGGGTGGAAGGAGAAGTTACTCTCCCAGTCACTATCGGGATCCCATTTCGGTAGAGCACCGTCATGATGACTTTCATGATTATCAGGCTTCCTTCAGCCTACAACATGATTTTGGGCCGACCCGGACTCAACTTGCTCGACGCCGTCGTCTCCACCAAGAGGCTACTTGTACAGTTCCCAACTCCTTACGGTGTCGAAAAAATGAAGGGAGCACCCCAGCCAGTGCAGCACTGTTTCCAAACCCTTCCTGGGGCCAAGCCCCTGAGGGCGACCCCAAGGTGGATGACCTCGACAAAAAGCTCAAGATCCCAGGGGAGGCCCGGTCAAGCTCTTACTCTCTTACCTGCTCAGGAATGACCCTGCGAAGATGGTGCAGATTGGAGCCCAGCTACCCGGAGAAGAGGGTTCAGCTGTTGGAGTTCCTGCGAACAAACACAGATGTGTTTACCTGGACAGCGACGGACATGCCAGGTATTCCCCCCGACATCACACCCATAAGTTGAGCATTGACCCGAAGCACAGGCCAGTTTGTTAGAAGAAAGGAGCTTCATCCCGAAAAGACAGGCGGCTATCAACAAGGAAGTGGACAACCTCCTCATCGCCAGTTTCGTTCGGGAGGTGCAATATCCGAGCTGGTTGGTGAATGTGGTGATGGTGAAAAAGATAATGGAAAATGGAGGATTTGTGTAGACTACATCGACCTCAACAAGGCATGCCCGAAGGATGCTTCCCTCTACCGAAGATCAATCAGCTGGTGGACACCACTTCGAGACATAGGCTGCTCTCCTTCATGGATGCATTTTCTGGATACAATCAGATCGGATGCACCCTGAGGAGGAGGAGCATACCGCCTTGTCACCGACCAAGGGACGTACTGCTACAGGATGATGCCCTTCGGTCTGAAGAATGCTGGCACCATGTACCAGCGCCTGGTCAATAAGGTCTTCAAAGACCAGATTGGTCATAACATGCAGGTGTACATGGACGACATGCTTGTCATGAGCAAGCCGAGCTCAGATTATATCGCTGACCTCGTCGAAGCCTTCTACAACCTTCGGCAACACCAAATAAGCTGAACCTGGTGAAGTATGCCTTCGGAGTGGCAGCAGGAAAGTTCTTGGCTTCATGGTTACTCAGAGGGGCATTGAAGCGAACCCGGAGAAGGTCCAGGCGATCGTCGACATGGAGCACCCGACGTCCAAGAAGCAGGTCAGCGCTTGATGGGGCGATTGCTGCCCTGAGCCAGTTCATCTCGAGGTTGGTCGATCGCTGCCTTCCCTTCTTCAAGGTGCTGCGCAGGATGCACGACTTCACCTGGACGGAGGAATGCAGGATGGCCTTCGAGGAGCTGAAGGAGTTCCTGGCTTCTCCCCCGCTGCTTTCCAAACCGGAACAAGGGGAGGAGCTCCTACTCAATTTGACGGTTGCACTTGGAGCCGTCAGCTCGGTCCTCATCCGCACAGATGAGGACAGATCCCAGAAATCAGTATACTACACCAGCAAAATCCTTCGCGATGCGAAGATCAGGTATACTCACTCCGAGAAACTCAGTTTTGCTCTAATAATGTCTGCTAAGCATCTCAGGCCCTATTTGCGAGCACACTCGATCGCATTTGTGATGGACCAACCGTCGAGGGCCATACTTAGCCATCTTGAGACCTCCGAGAGACTGGTGAAGTGGTCCCTGCTCCTCAGCAAGTTCGACATAGCGTATCGACTGAGGTCTTCGCAGAAGGTCCAAGTCCTAGCCGACTTCATGATCAAATGCACCAGGCTCGCGGAGGAGCCAGAGCAGAAAATAATGGAGCTCCAAACGGAGCCCAAACCAGAGGAGGATCCTTGGGTCCTCCACATGGATGGCGCATCCAACTCCGATGGGAGCGGAGCAGGCCTCATCCTTGCCAACAGCGATAGGGTGGTGATGGAGTGTGCTCTTCGTTTCAAGTTCACCGTGACAAACAACCAGGCGGAGTACGATGTGCTCCTCGTGGGTCTAAAAGTCTCCCACGAGCTGGGCGTGCAGAATTTGAAAGTCTTCATCGACTCCCAATTGGTTGCCGGGCAGGTCTCGGGAAATATGAAGCCAGGGATCCCTAGATGATGAAGTACCTGGACTGGGTCTGCTCAAGCACGACAGGCTTCCGACGCTTCAGCATCTTCCACATCCCTCGCGGGAAGAATGCACGTGCAGATGCGCTGTTGAGGCTTGAACCCTGCCGAACTCATCACTGGGGCACGCCTACATCGAGTACTCGAGAATCCAAGCTACGAAGGCCCAAAGGAGGTGCACCAAGTCACCCCCGAGCCAAGCTGGATGGACAAGCATGTCAGGTACATCATTGATGGCACCTTACCAGAGAACCACGTGGAAGCAGGCCTCATCAAGAAGAAGGCCTCCCGGTTCGTTCTGATGGAAGGCCAGCTTTACCGCCGGTCTTATTCCTACCCGCTCCTATAATGTCTCAAGCCCGTAGAGGCAACCTTCATGCTCTAGGAGATACACAAAGGCCTCTATGGGACCATGTGGGAGGGAGAACACTTGCTTATGAGCACTTTGCCAGGGGTACTTCTGGGAGACCATGAGGAAGACGCCACTGACTTTGTCAGAATGTGTGACAAATGCCAGCGCCACACCCATATACAGCGCCAGCCGGCAACGCCGATCTCATAGCTCTTATCTCCTTGGCCCTTTGCTCAGTGGGGAATGGACATTCTAGGACCATTCCCCCTTACACCAAGATAATGAAGATTCCTGCTAGTGGCGATCGACTACTTCACCAAGTGGGTTGAACGGAACCGCTATCTCGGATCATCGAAGCCAATATCCACCAATTCTTCTGGAAGTTCGTTATCTGCCATTTCGGACTCCCTCACTGCATCATCACCGATAACGGGCGACAATTCGACAATCGGGAGTTCGAATGTTTCTGTATGGAGCACGGCATTCAACACCGCTTCACCTCGGTAGCTCATCCCCAGACAAATGGGGAGGCCAAGGTGACCAATTGGACCATCCTCCTAGGGCTCAGAACCAGGTTGGATCATGCCAAAGGCAGATGAGTGAAAGAACTTCCGAGCGTTCTTTGGGCCTACCACATAATGCCCAGGATGGCAACTGATGAGATGCCCTTCAACCTTGTCTTCAGGGCCAGGCAGTCATCCCGATTGAGCTCGGCGTGCCCACGCTACGAGTACAACAATACGACGAGGTGCAAAACTCGGCACACTTGCTGCTCAACTTAGATCTCCTTGAAGAAACAAGGGACAAAGCCCGGCTCCGAATGGCGGCATATCGGCAATGGGTGGCCCGGTACTATAACGCGTGGGTAAGGCCGAAAGTCTTCAGGCCAGGGGACTTGGTGCTACGCCGAGCCGAAGCATCTCAACCTCGAGAGTGCGGCAAGCTCTCGCCGAACTGGAGGGCGGCTATAGAGTGGCTGAGGTCCTCTCACATGGGGCCTACTACCTTAAGGATCTCGACGGTGTCAGGTTTCCTCGAACATGGAATGCCTGCAATCTGAGAAGATACTATCAATAATGTAAGGCTTTCTTCCAGTAATAATAAGATTTTTTTTGCACAAGTAGCCATATGCCTTGCAGGAAAATCTCCAACAAGTCTTCGAGCCCAGCTTCAAGACACCAACTCCGGAGCCCAGCTTTCGGCCAACAAGTCTTCGAGCCCAGCTCCAAGACACCAACTCCGGAGCCCAGCTCTCCGGCCAACAAGTCTTCGAGCCCAGCTCCAAGACACCAACTCCGAGCCCAGCTCTCCAGCCAAGATGTCTTCGAACCTAGCTCCAAGACACCATCAACTCCGGAGCCCAGCTCTCTGGCCAAGATGTCTTCGAGCCCAACTCCGAGACACCATCAACCTTGGAGCCCAGCTCTCCGGCCAAGATGTCTTCGAGCCCAGCTCCGAGACACCATCAACCCCGGAGCCCAGCTCTCCGGTCAAGGAGTCTTCGAGCCCAGCTCCGAGACAACATCAACTCTTGGACCGGGGCCCAGCTCTCCGCCAATATGTCTTTGAGCCCAGCTTCGAGACACCATCAACTCTTGGATTGGGGCACAGCTCTCAAACCAATATATCTTCGAGCCCAGCTCTAAGACACTATCAACTCTTGGACCGAGGCCCAGCTCTCCGTTCAATATGTCTTCGAGCCCAGCTCAAGACACCATCAACTCTTGGACCGGGGCCCAGCTCTCCGGCCAAGATGCCTTCGAGCCCGACTCCGAGACACCCTCAACTCTGGAGCCCAGCTCTTCGCAAAGAAGTCTTTGAGCCCAGCTCTGAGACACCATCAACCCCAGAGCCCAGCTCTCCGGTAAAGAAGTCTTCGAGCTTAGCTCCAAGACACCAAGACCTGAGCCCAGCTCTCAGGAGAACAAGACCCGGGCCCAGCTCTCTGGATGGCAAGTCTTCGAGCCCAGCTCCAAGATAAGACCTGAGCCCAGCTCTCAGGCAACCCTTGGACCGGGGCCCAGCTCTCCAGCCAAGAAGTCTTCTAGCCTAGCTCTGAGACACCAAGAACTGAGCTCAGCTCTTAGGCAACTCTTGGACCAGGGCCCAGCTCTTCAGCCAAGAAGTCTTCGAGCATAGCTCCAAGATACCAAGACCTGAGCCCAGCTCTCAGGCAACTCTTGGACTGGGGCCTAGCTCTCCGACCAAGAAGTCTTCGAGCTTAGCTCCAGATACCAAGACCTAAGCCAGCTCTCGGCAACCTGATCGGGCCCAGCTCTCCGGCCAGCAAATCTTGGAGCCCAGCTACTTCCAAATTGTCAAAGTCCTGAGCTCGCTTCACCAACATTGGAGCCTAAAGACCAAGCCCCAGACAAGGCAGAACCCTTCTCTCTGATCTTGCTGCGTACTCCAAAAAAAAGGGGGGGGAGAGAGGAGAAAAAAAGGAAAAGAGAGAAGAAAGAGTCAAGTAATGCTCGGCAACAGATAGCAATATGGTGCAGGCACCAGAATCAGAAGAAGACTTCAGGGTTCCATCTGGATCTCTGAATGACCTTGCCCGAAGATTAGGGTTTGTAATAAGGGTTGACCTGGTCAACCAGATTATTTTATTTCTTTGAGTCTGCATTTCATTTTGTTGAGTCATGTTGACTCAGTCTAAATCCAAGTCAAGTCCTGGTTGGCGCCATTCCCTAGGGCATCATTTTTTCTTCCAAGGCCAAATGCAAGTGGACGCCACACTCCCAGCCACACTACCAGGACCAGTTGGTGCCACATTTCATCCCAGTGTCCCTGGTCCCCACGCCTAAGAGAGCAAAAAATTTTCTTAGGAGAAGTCAAGGAAGGCGCCCACAAGCTGCCAAAAGTAACCAAGCTAAAGGAGTAGGGGATTTTTCTTGGAGAGGACTTCAAGGTAGGCGCCCACACCTGCCTAAAGTACCTGGCTATGAATGGAAGGAGCCTAGTCTTGGGGAGAAAGACTAGGAGATGAGTATTTTCTTCCAAGAAAGAGCAAGTCATGGAAGGAAAACCCATGACTTAAGGAGAAGAACTAGGAGGTGCCCCACATACCTGCCATATGAAGTCATCACCTTGCATTTGAGGCCGCCCACTCCAAGGAAAAAAAGCCTGGTCGGTCAAGGGAAAGTTTTTCATGCTTAGGATGAATGTTTAGTCCCACATGGGAAGTAGTGTAATTTTGTTTCTCTTGCAAGGTCTATATATTGGACTCTTATGTAATCTTTTGATTTTAATGAGTAAATGAAATCTTTTCTTGTGTTGAGCAACCTTGTGTTCTCTTCTTCCGCACTTCTTTGAATGTTGAGCTCCGTGAGGGAGTAATCCGGGTTCCATTGGAACCTTGAGGAGGTGAGAGATCTCCAAAGTTACCAAAACCCTGCCCCGCTTTCATCCTGGCCGCCAACCCTAATTTCCTTTCATCATCCTAGCCGCCAACACCCAAATTCCTAAACCCTATTCCCACTTCATTCAAGGCCGCCATCTCCTTCTCCAAGCCACCGCCCACTATATCAAGCCCTAGGTCCTTTTCATCTGCAAGCCATCGCCCTACCAGCCAAACCCTAAATCCACTCCATCTTCCACCGCCACCTCCATACTCTTCCCTCATCTTCAAAGTTCGAGCAGTCCGGAGCTATCCCAGGTAAAGGTCTCTTCCTTGAATTTCTTACATCCTTATCTTGTTCTTCATCTTTTCCAGATCCAGAGTACGAGAAGAAGGCCAACCTTGTCATAGGACTACAATCCGAGGATCCATTGCGTAGATACCCCATCTCCAAGGATCCTACAATCTGCTCGAGAGTGTCCTTCAATTGAAGCAAAGAGAGATATCACAGTCAGGTATAAAACCTTCTCTTCTCTCTTCGTCTGTTTCTTGAAAGAGGAGTAAACCCTAGGTCTGGGGGTTTCTCAATCCCTAGCGATCCTACTTCTTTATTACTCTGATAATCTACTCTTTTGAATTGTGCTTTCTTTCAGTGCATATTTTCTTTCAATATTAGTTAGCCTTGTTTTTGAGTCAAGCCAACTTCTAACAAACACAAAAAAAAAAAAAAATTAGTCTTAATTTACTTCCGCATCGCATCATCTTATTTGTTCTGCATCACAATAAAATTTCCACTTCATTAATAAAAGTTGTTTACAAGCATCTTTGGGCCCCCGACATATCGGGCGACCCAAATCAAATACAGAAAGGGAAAAACAAGATGGAAGGCTACTCCACTCTGGCTGGGCCCCCAGCAGGGCCGTGAGGCTACGAGGTCTCATTCTTGGGGACCTCTAATTAGGCAGCTCCGGCCTCAGGTGGCTCAGCTCCGGCTTCGGCTGGTGGAGAAGTTTTGGGAGCAACCGCTTCCTCAACGTCCACCTCCGGGCTCGACTCCATGTCCGAGGCTTGAGGGTACCTGAGGCAGCTATGGCCCTCGTCAGGAATGAACCCTTCAACTCGATCGCACAGGTACATGAAGCCTTTGAAGGAGGAGTCCAACACTGTTTGATGAATCTCGGCGACGAACTCCTTTGAGGCTCTATACCTGGCCACAGCCTCTTCAGCATCCTTCCTTGCCTCGGTGGCTTCCCCTCTGGCCACCTCCACCGACTTGGTTGACTCCTCTGCCACTCTCTCAGCTGCGGCCATTTCTCCTTCACCGCTGCCAGTTCGATCTGAAGGGATCGAGCAATCTCCTTCTACCGAACTACCTCGGTGTTGAATAACCCCAGCCTTCTTTCAGCATCAGCAAGCTCCTTGTGTTGACTCTGGTTTTGATTATGATAAAACACTTAAGTATATTTGAGAACTAATTGTGCGTTAAGTGTATAAATCAGTTATAGGTACTCAAAGAAGTAAAATTTGAAGAAAATTCAGCCTGACACAGATGAAGTGTCGACACCTGGGAAGCAAGTGTCGACACCTGAGGATCAAGTGTCGATACTTGAAGAGTGAAGTGTCGACTAAAGGTCTGAGACAAACAGAAACTTCAGAAAGCACTTTCAGTCAAGTGTCGACACCTGGAGCTGAAGTGTCGATACTTGGAAGTGAAGTGTCACACTTGGAGAATGAAGTGTCGATACTTGAAACTGAAGTATCGACACCTGGAGGCGAAGTGTCGACACTTGAACAATAACGGCTAGTTTTCTGGGCTACAGAACTTCTCCAACTTGGCTCCAACGGCATATTCATCCTCCAACGATCATAAATGGTCAAATAAGGTTTGGAGGGCTATTTAAACACTTGGAGAAGTAAGGAAGAAGAAGAGGGAAGAGGATCCATGGTTTGAAAGATAAATCCTTTGATTTCCAAGTGAAAATATGTGAAGGATATTTTGAGGATCCAATTTGTTGAGTGTTGAGCCACCAAGAATTCAAAGAGGAGATGGAGCTTCCAAGAGCAACATGATCAAGCATCCATTGAAGCTTCTACAACATGGAGACAAGCTCAACATCAACAATCAACGTGCTTCAACGAAAATTTTTTTTGTAAGAAAGCTTTTTATTTTCATTCTTCATTTCTTGTATCTAGGTTGGTGGTGAGCCTAGTGAAAACCATCAAAGGTTGTTGGTGAGCCTATGAGGTAAAAACCAACTAGGGTTTGACTTGTGAGCCCAAAGACAAAACAAGTTGGGTTGTTGGTTAGCCCGTAAAACCAACTAGATTCTTGGTTAGCCTGCAAAACCAAGGTAGGTTGTTGGTGAGCCCGCAAAACCATCAAGGTTTTTGGTTAGCCTGGAAAACCAAGGGATTTTTGGTTAGCCCGTGAAAACCAAGGGTTTTGACTTGTGAGCCCGAAAACAAGTTGACTGTAATAATGAGATTATAGTATATTCCCAAGGGATCTTGGGGATGGATGTAGGTGCCTTGGAGTACACCGAACCACTATAAACCATTGTGTTTGTGTGATTGTTCTTCTTGTGCTATTATTTTTTTATTTCTGTTGCATTTTTTAAAATACACAAGCACTTGAATTGCATTAGCACATACTTGCTTTAGTTCATAGATATTTAAATAGTACAAAAAGTTTTAAAAATCCAATTTCCCCCCTCTTGGGTTGCCTACCTGAGCCTACAATTAGTATCAGAGCTCGGTGCTTTGATTGAAAATCTAACGATTTTGAGCTAAAGATCATGGCAGCCCAACTTTGAAAATTTGAAAGTTCGAATATTTTGAAAAACTTTGAAAAATAATTTAGAAATCATATGTTGAGGGGGAGCTTTTGAAAATTATTTTTGGATCATATTTTGATGGGGAGCTCAATATTTTTCATTGCTTCATTGCTCTATTCTTATTATTTATCTTTTGGAGCATGTTATATTTATTTTGAGCTTACCTTGTTTATATACTTAAAGGTTTTGTCACCATCAAAAAGAGGGAGATTGTTGACTCTGGTTTTAATTATGACAAAACACTTAAGAATATTTGAGTACTAATTGTATGTTAAGTGTATAAATCAGTTATAGGTACTCAAAGAAGTGAATTTGAAAAAAATTCAGTCTGGCATAGATGAAGTGTTGATACCTGGGAAGCAAGTGTCGACACTTGAGGATCAAGTGTCAACACTTAAAGAGTGAAGTGTCGATTCAAGGCCTGAGACAAATAGAAAACTTCAGAAAGCACTTTCAGTCAAGTGTCGACACCTGGAGCTGAAGTGACGACACCTGTAGAATGAAGTGACGACACTTGAAACTGAAGTGTCGACACTTGAAACTGAAGTGTCGACACTTGAAACTGAAGTGTCGACACTTGAAACTGAAGTGTCGACACTTGAAACTGAAGTGTCGACACTTGAAACTGGTGTCGACACTTGGAGGCGAAGTGTCCGACACCTGAACAATAATGGCTAGTTTTCTGGGCTGCAGAACTTCTCCAACATGGCTCCAACGACTATAATTCATCCTCCAACGATCATAAACAGTCAAATAAGGTTTGGAGGGCTATTTAAACACTTGGAGAAGCAAGGGAGAAGAAGAGGGAAGAGGATCCATGGTTTGAAAGATAAATCCTTTGATTTCCAAGTAAAAATATGTGAAGGATATTTTGAGGATCCAATTTGTTGAGTGTTGAGCCACCAAGATTCAAATAGGAGAGGGAGCTTTCAAGAGCAACATGATCAAGCATCCATTGAAGCTTCTACAACATGGAGACAAGCTCAACATCAAATCAACGTACTTCAATGAAAATTTGCTTTGTAAGAAAGCTTTTTATTTTCATTCTTCATTTCTTGTATCTAGGTTGGTGGTGAGCCTAGTGAAAACCATCAAAGATTGTTGGTGAGTCTATATGGTAAAAACCAACTAGGGTTTTGACTTGTGAGCCCGAAGACAAAACAAGTTGGGTTGTTGGTTAGCCCGTAAACCAACTAGGTTCTTGGTTAGCCCCGCAAAACCAAGGTAGGATGTTGGTGAGCCCGCAAAACCATCAAGGTTTTTGGTTAGCCTAGAAAACCAAGGGGTTTTGGTTAGCCCATGAAACCAAGGGTTTTGACTTGTGAGCCCGGAAAACAAGTTGACTGTAATCGTGAGATTATAGTAGAATTTCTAAGGGGGTCTTGGGGAGTGGATGTAGGTGCCTTGGAGTGCACCGAACCACTGTAAACCTTTGTGTTTGTGTGATTGTTCTTCTTGTACTTTTATTTCTTTATTTTAGCTGCATTTATTTGAAATACACAAGCACTTGAATTGCATTAGCACATACTTGCTTTAGTTCATAGATATTTTAAATAGTACAAAAAAGTTTTAAAAGTCCAATTCCCCCCCTCTTGGGTTGCCTACCTGAGCCTACATCTCGGCCTTCTTCTTCGATCGGCCCCACTCCTAGAGCTCCTTTGCTCGCCCCTCAGAACCGGCGAGCTTCTTCTCGAGGTCCTTGACCTTCTACTGAGCACCCTGTTCATGTCGGTCCTCTCCTTCAGGTCGGCATTCAGCGACTCGACCTCAGCTGCCCATTGCTGGTCATCCCTCTGCCAGTTCCGGTAGCATTCCTTTATGAAGAGGACCTCAACACCGATCTGCATCATGCAAAAGATTAGTCAAAAAAAAAGAGAGAAAAAGAAAGAAGTAAAAGGGGTGGGATCACTCACCGAGAAGAGCTGGGGAAAGATGCTGTTGATCACATCCGCCACCGCTGACAAGCCATCCCCTGCCGATCGCATGATTGGATCGAGAAATCCATCATGCACTCGGCCAGTACGTGGTTCCGGAGCAGAGAGCTCTCCGATCCCATCTTGAACGGAAGCCGGCGTCGTTCCTCCTCCATCCTGCTCTCCCCGGGAGTAGGGTCGTTCGCTCCACCGGCAGCGGAGCCCCCGGGAGTGGGCTGTGGGTCCGGCACCTTCTCAGGTGGTGCCTCAGTCACAGGCCCAGCCCCAGCTCGAACCTCCTCCTCCTCGACCTCAGTTACAGCCGGGCTCAGGGAGCTGGGGGACACGGTGGCGGCGGCAACTTGCGGCCCTAGCCTGGACGACCACTTCAGGTTCTGAGGCAGGGCCGTTCCCGATTGCCTAGGCCACTCAGGGACTTTCCGGACTGCCCGCTGACTTGGCCCTGGCACCACAGACGTCATCCTCTCCACTGGTGCAAAGGCAGCTTCGGCCTCCCTCCTACTCGAGGTGACCGGTGCGGCGAGAACAGCCGCCGACGTGCTCTCGCTTTGGGCCCATCTCTGTGGAGGCTCATCGGCCAGCCCGGCTGGCGGCCTCTTCCACTAGGGTCGTCCGGTGGCAGTGACAAGACAAAATACTATCGTTCGACCATGGCCACGACACCAAGGACTATCGCTACATCAAAAGAGAGATCAAAGATCTGATAAGGAGGGCTACCTCGGAAAGTTCATGGAGGGCAAGACCCTTACAGAGCCTCAGGCGCTCATGGCCCTTCCTCATGCCCCTACAGTTGACAATCAGCCCACCGAGAGGCCCGTGGGCATGATATGTTGGGGGCATGCTCTCCCTAGACTTGGAAGGCCCCTATGGAGTAGTCGAGGTCCTTCCACCTGGAGCCTACCACCTCGCTGAGATCGACGGCGATGAAAGTCTAAGGCATTATCTCTAAAAATGTAAGGCTCCTCCCTTTCAATAAAAGTTTCCTTTCAATGCAATGTTGTCTTTGCACTGCAGGAAAACCATCGCCCGACCCCAGGCCTGGCGATTCAAGCCAGGAAACTCCTGAAGCCTCGCAATTGTCATCGTGCTCATAGTTCGGAGATGTCAGCGGGACTTCCTAAAAGTCCCGCCATCTATCACCTGACTCACAGCCCGATACCACAAGCAGAAAAACTCCTGAAGCCCCGTAATTATCGTCGTGCTCACAGTTCGGAGATTTCAATGAGACTCCCCAGAAGGCCTGCCATCTACTGCCTGACTCACAGCCTGGTACCTCAAGCCGGGAAACTCCTGAAGTCCCGCACTTATCGCCGTGCTCACAGTCCGGAGATGTTAGTGGGACTACCCAAAAGTCTCGCCATCTATCGCCTGACTTACACCCCGGCACCTCAAGCCAGAAAACTTTGGAAGCCCCGTAACTGTCATCGTGCTCACAGTCTGGAGTTGTAGAAGGACTCCCCAGAAGTCTCGCCATCTATCGCTTGACTCACAGCCTAGCACCTTAAGCCAGGAAACTCTTGAAGCCTCGCACCTATCGCCATGCTCACAGTCCGGAGATGTCAACGGGACTCCCCATAAGTCCTGCCATCTACTGCCTGTCTCCCAGCCCGGCACCTCAAGCAGAAAAACTCTTGAAGCCCCACACCTATCGCCGTGCTCACAGTCTGGAGATGTTAGCGGGACTCCCCAGAAGTCCTGCCATTTACCGCCTGACTCACAGCCTGGCATCTCAAGTTGGGAAACTCCTGAAGCCTTGCAACTGTCATCATTTTCACAGTCCGAAGTTATCAGCGGGACTTTCCCAAGTCTCGCCATCTACAGCCTGACTCACATCCCGGCACCTCAAGCCAGGAAACTCCTGAAGCCCTGCACCTATTGCCGTGCTCATAGTCCAAAGATGTCAGCGGGACTCCCTATAAGTCCAGCCATCTACCTCCTGACTCATATCCTGGCACCTCAAGCTGAGAAACTCCTGAAGCCCTGTAACTATCATCGTGCTCACAGTCCGGAGATGTCAGCGGGACTCTCCAGAAGTCCCGCCATCTACCGCCTGACTCACATCTTGGCACCTCAAGCCAAGAAACTCCTGAAGCCCCGCACCTATTGCCGTGCCCACAGTCCAGAGATGTCAGCGGGACTCCCTAGAAGTCCAGCCATCTATCGCCTGACTCACAGCCTGACACCTCAAGCCGGGATACTCTTGAAGCCCTGCAACTGTCGCTGTGCTCACAATCCGGAGATGTCAACGGGACTCCCTAGAAGTCCTACCATATACCGCTTGACTCACAGCCCGGCACCTCAAGCCAGGAAACTTTTGAACCCCCAAATGTCGCCATGCTCACAGTCCGAAATGTCAGCGGGACTCCCCAGAAGTCCCGCCATCTACCGCTTAACTCCAGCCCGGCACCTCAAGCCAGAAAACTCTTGAAGCCCCGCACCTATTGCCGTGCTCACAGTTCAGAGATGTCAGCAGGACTTTTGGAAGTCCCACCATCTACCGCCTGACTCGTAGCCTGGCACCTCAAGCCAGAAACTCTTGAAGCCCCGTAACTATCGTCGTGCTCACAGTCCAGAGATGTCAGCGGGACTCCCAAGAAGTCTCGCCATCTATCGCTTGACTCACTGCCCGGCACCTCAAGCCGGGAAACTCTTGAAGCCCTGCACCTGTCACCGTGCTCACAGTCTGGAGATGTCAGCGGCACTCCCCAAAAGTTCTACCATTTATCACCTAACTCACAGCCCAGCACCTCAAGTCCAGAAACCCTGAAGCTCAGCACCTAAGCCTGGAAACTCCTGAAGCCCAGCATCCTATGCCCGGAAACTCCTAAAGCCCGGCACCTAAGCCCAGAAACTCCTAACCCGGCACCCTAAGCACGGAAACTCTTGAAGCTCGGCATCCTACTCGAAACTCCTGAAGCCCGGCATCTAAGACCGAAAACTCATGAAGCCCGGCATCCTAAGCCTAGAAACTCCTGAAGCCCGGCATCCTAAGCCTGGAAACTCCTTAAGCCGGTACCCTAAGCCGGAAACTCTTGAAGCCCAGCACCCTAAGCTCGAAACTCTTGAAGCCCAGCACCCAAAGCCCGATACTCCAAGAAGCCTGGCCCCAAAGCCCGGAAACTCCAAGAAGCCTGGCCACTAAGCCCGGAAACACCTGAAGCCAGGCACCTAAGCCCGAAAACTCCAAGAAGCCCGGCCACTAAGCACAGAAACTCCTGAAGCCCGGCGCCTAAGCCAGAGACTCCTGAAGCCCGCGCTCAACCTTGGAAGGTCATGAAGCCCAACACTTAGAGACAAACAATTTCATCACCTAGCTTATAGTCCGAAGACATCAACCGGGAACTCCAGGCAAATCCTACCATCTATCGTCTAACCCGCAGCCGGGCAACACAAAAGAAAGAAGAAGAACAGCAGCCATCAAAAAGAAAATGCTTCATTGATGGAAATTTCTTGTGCATCCCCTGTGTGGTGGGGACACCGGAGGCACCAGAATAATAGAGGCTTTTCAATCCTCTGTGAATTGATCAATAATTTATGAGTCCATCTGTAATAAGATCTTAGCCTATATTAGTCCATTTTATTGTTATTTGAGTCTTTTGAGTTGTTATTTCAGTTCTGTACTACTCACTCATGTTGAGCTAGTTCAGTCCAATGCTAGTCAGCTCATGTTGAGCTAATTTTATTTTTTTGAGTCCTGTCCAAGCATACTGAAGACTCAGACTATATCATACAAGTGAAGACCAAGTTCAACTAGATTGAAGACATGGAAGTATAGCCCAAGTCCAACCCAGCTTGAAGATTTGAAGACCCCCAGGAGGAAAATTCAGAAAACACCCTGATTTCTTGCAGATGCCTCCAATGCCCAGATTCCTTGCCAATGCCAAAGGAGTATATTCATAGATAAGGGAATCCATATTCCAGAGGTCCATCTACATCCTAGCCCAAAGAAATCAAGCCCAGGTGCCAAGCCAAGCCCTAAAGAAGCAAGATACCAGGGAATATTCTGCTACATGGCTACCAAGCCACCCAGCTTCCAGAGGCCCAAACACATGCACCCAAGCCCCTTGGGCCGGCCTCTTGCTGCTCCTAGAAGCCCACATGCCCCCTAGGCATCCGGAGTGTTGACCAAGTCAAGAGAATTTTAGGGATTTTTCTACCTAATATTTTCTATTTTCTAGCTAGGGTTTGAGAGGGAAAAGGATTCTTATGTAAAGACTAATGTACCCTTACTTGGAGCCCAAGGTTAAGGATCTATTTAAGGGACCCTAGCCTCCTTGTATGAAACCTAATTTTGATATGAATTAAAACCTTGAGTTCTTCTATTGAGTTGTGTGATACCCTGCTATTGCATAAAGGGGTTTGTAAGAGTTTTCTTCCCAGTGCTGCAATCATCTTCTGCTGCCAACAAGCCTCTCAGATCCCTGGATGCCCACTCCAAAAGGCCTTCCCTTGCTGTTTTTCTTTGTTTTCTTGTTACTTTGTGAATTTCTAACCCCTGACAGGTCGTTTGCAGGTCCCCGAGTTCTACGAATCTAATGACTCCAGCCAAGCCTCAATCGGACCACCGAGCAAAAAGCGGGTTATCCGCGGGTCATTGGCTCGATTTTCCAGGCCGCATCCGTCGAGAAACTAGAGACCCCTTCGCTGCGATCTTCACAGACATTGTCAGGTACAACCCTCTACCTCCAGTAGTTTTATTGTAGGAGAACTTGCCCTAACGAGCTTCTCAGCCCTGGCGTCCTTCTTTGCTACTTTTCTAGGTCCTAATCTGCATGCTGATCTTCAAAAATTCATACAAAATTTTCTACAAATAATTTTGATCTGAAATTCAGAAATTAATCACCTAACTCAACATAAAACATACAAAAAGAATTGCATGCATATTAGTCCCCCATCATTGGTATAGAGCTTAGATTAGGGCTTATGTTCGAAATTTTTCAGTCTATATATGCTCTGTTATTTTAATTATTTCTTCCTGATAAAAACTCTAGCAATTTTGAAATTTATATTTCTGGATATCATAATTCACAGTATTTTAAGAATTTTTCAGATTTATTATGGCCTGTGAATTTTTTGCAAGCCGAATATAGCCTATAAATATTTGGCTCTATTTTTTTAGCAAGACAAGTTGGAAGTTTTAGGGTTTGATTAGCATCTTTTTTGCATATCTTTTAATTTTAGTTTATTTCTGATATAAGGCATAAATTGCATGTTTTATTATATAAAAAAAATATCAAAAAAAAATTACATATTCTCCAAAAATACCAAAAACATCTACACCCTAATTTGCATCCTCATCTGCCTGCCATCATTGCATAATTACTTTTAAGGGCACTCTTGCTATATCAGATGGGGGGAGGATTTGATCACCTCCTTAGCCCAAAACCACATCCTTGCATTCAGTCCCAAGCCTTAACCTAAAATTAACTAGACTTAATTTGCCCTAGTGGGCTAGGGACACCAACTAGTCGGGTCCGGGTACGTGTCAGATCATTATGTCAAGATAACCTGTGTGTGCCTTGTGCTCAGTGTCTAGAACGGTGGTTTAGGGACTCAATCCCGAAGGCTTGTGTGCTGGTCCGCCTACCTGGCCAATCTCTGATTGGTGTCTAGGATTGGCAATTAGGGACCTAACACCCCTTACACATGCCTGGCTGAGTACAGGGTTACCTATAGGCTAGTTTGACCCTGATTGAGCCCTTGGTTTGGACTCTAGGTCTAGTCAGCTATAGTCGGTCTGATCGAGTCTTGCATGAGCTAGATCAGGAGTTTCATAACACCCACCTCCTTCATAAATGTCTGAACCCATGAAAAATTTGCAAGCCCAAATGAAAGCCCTAGCTGATCAAAGGACCAGATGACTACCAGATGATCCAGTTAACTCAGTCTGGTATTCAAACCAATGATAGAATTGACCATCTTGCCAATAGGTTTGATCAGTTAGAAGTCCGGGTAGGGACCCCAAGAAAAACCCTGGGTCACAGTCTGAGCTAGATCCCGAGTCCCCTCAACCTAGGAGGACCCAAAACCCTGATCTATACCCTGAGGTCGAACCTAGGAGAGCCCTTATCCTGACCCGTACTACAATCCTCAACCTAGGAGGACCCAAAGCCTGAGCCATACATAATACTGAACCTAGAAGAACCCCTTACCATGACCCATATTATGATATTGACCTAGAAGAACCCCTTACCATGACCCTTATTATGATACTGAACCCAGGAGAACCCAATACTCTGACCCATATAGGGAGTCCAATCCTAGGAGAACCCAATACTCTGACCCATATAGGGAGCCCAAACCTAGGAGAACCCAATATTCTGACCCATATAGGGAGTCCAACCCTAGGAGAACCCAATATCCTGACCATATAGGGAGCCCAACCTTAGGAGGACCCCATACCATGATCCATCCTTAGAACCTGACCATAGAGCTGACCCAAAATCCTATGACCCAGATCCTATAATCCCATGACTGATGCAGAACAAAAGCTCTGATACCAAAAATAATGCAGAACGAATAAGATGATGCGATGCGAAAGTAAATTAAGACTAATTAATGTATATTTTATTTTTTATTTTATATATTTTGGAAGTCGGCTTTGACTCAAATGAAAGTTAAACTAAATTGAAAGAAACTATATAATAATTGAAAGCACAATTCAAAGAAACTAGATTATCAGAGTAGTTCAGAAGTAAAGGATCGCTGGGGGTTGAGAAAACTTCCAGACCTAGGGTTTCGCTCTGAACTTTTAACATGACAGAACTAAAGAGAAGGGAAGGGTATGTACCAGGCAGTGATCTTCACAGAGTTTGGTGGAAGGACTCTCTCGAGCAGATTGTTGGATCCTCGGATTCGGATATCTTCGCAATGGATCCTCCAATACTGGTCCTTTGGCAGAGTTGGCTTCTCCTGAACTCAGGATCTGGGAAAGAAGAAGAACAAGTTAAGGAAACAGATACTTAAAGAAAGGATTTACCAGATAAGAAGAACTTGAAAAAATTGATGTTGCTGAAATCCTGATTCTCTTGGATGCTGATCTGACTTCCTCTGGGATTTGCTCTGTATTCGAAGTAGCCGATCTGGACCTGGGATGTGGTGGTCGATCTCTACTTGAAAGAGATGGGCCGTGAGATGATGAGGTAGATTAGGGTTGGATGATTGGTGGAATGAAGAAGATGATGGTGGCTAGGGTTTGTAATTGAAGTGGCTAACCTAAGATTTTGGTAGGGTTTGGGGTTGGAGATCTCACACCTCCTCAAGGTTCCTAGGGAACCCGGATTTACTCCCTCACAGAGCTCAACCCTGAATACAAGTACGGAAGAGAGAAACACAAAGTTGCTCACATAGAAATTGATTTCATTCATCATTATTCAAGAGTTACATAGAGTTGAATATATAAAACATAACAAAGAAATAAAATTTTATACATTCCCATGTGGGACTAATAGGACTAACCCACACTTTAGGCATCAAATTCTTTCCCAAGACTCCTTCCATGGTGGACAGCCCAAAAACTCCAAGAAAACTTGAAAATCAGCTCCAAATGGCAGGTTATGGGGGTGTCTCCTAGTATCTCTCCATGAATCAAGGATTTTCCCTTCATGGTTTGGCTCATTTGGACACTCCTAGTCTTGCTCACAAGTTTAGGCTTCTTCCTTTCATGGCTTTGGCACTTTTAGAAACTTTTGAGAACCTCCTTGAATTCCTCCCCAAGACATGCTCTTCCCTTTTATAACTTGGATTTATGGAACATTGTGGGGCACCTCCTTGATCCTCTCTTCAAGAAAATTCTTGCCATCCTGGCTTGGGTTTATCTAGAAAGAATTGGCTCCTCCTTGGATTGAGGTATCTTGATGGATTCTCTCCCAAGTGGTGCAAGAAAAAAAGGAACTTACTCTTGTGGTGTAGGGACCAAAGACACTGGATGGAGATGTGGCGCCTCCTGGACTCTGCGTGTGGCTGGGAGTGTGGCACCCACTTGCTTGGGCCTGGGAGAAAAAATGTGGCACCTGGACCTTGACTTGACTGAAAAAAAGTGGCACCAACCTGGAGAAGACCTAGACCACTACTAGGACTTGTACTGAGTCAACATTACTCAACAAAATTTAAATTGCAGGGAAATACAGACTCAAGACTAAAATTGAGTTGACCAAGTCAACCCTTATTACAAAACCAGAAAACCCTAATTCTTTGGGCAAGGTCAATCAGAGATCCAGATGGAGCCCTGAAGTCTTCTTCTGAGTCTGGTGCCCGCACCAATGACCCATAGATCTGCACCCTTGTCCTATGAGTCCAGAGAAACCATACCCCCTAAGTATCAATCTAGTACTAGACAGGTTTCTCCTAACTAACTTGAATCCCATAGGATTAGTACCCCTAAATATGAACCAGTAGTAAGCCACTACCCCTTAGTCACCTGAGCCTACTAGGAGTAGTGCCCATAATCAGAAACCAGGACCTAGCCAATTTTCCTTAGCCGACTTCTCCAACCATTCCTGAGATTCACAAGGCTTACATTAATGCAGAAGTGTATGAAGTGATGCAAGCTTAGTGGATGAGTATGAGGGAGAAGAGGAGACACCTTTAGATGACCATAATTAGCTGACCCAGTAGATACCCAGGTAGAAACCAACTAGAGCTAGTTGACCTTGACCACATCCAACCTAAAGCTATAGTAGAAGAACAATTAGAGGAAGAGAACCTAGGTACTGCTGCTAGAGCCTTACCTGAGGAAACCATAGAGGAGAGCCAAATTATAGTATAGTCCAAAAATACAAGAACCAGAAGAATTTATTAAGGACCTGATCTCTTTGAATCAATACTTCAAGATGAGCCCTCTCCTATAGTTCCCATTAAGGACCTCTCCCTGAGATTAGTAACCCATCCTTCATTATGCAAACCCCATAGATATAACGCAACCTCATGAGGTAGCCTCATTAGTCTAGGATTAGTCCCTGACATGCCTTCTTATATCGAACTTTATCCAACTAACTTGAACCTTTTTCCCTACCCTACCAGATTATTTTGAATCCACTTCCTATTTTCTGCCCTTTCAGATACCTCCAGCATTTCTAGGATCATTAGATTGTATTTATCTGAGATTAGCATACTGCATGCATTCATCATGCATGTTAGGTTTGCATCTTACTTCTGGCATACTCTTTGAATTTGCTAGGAGTTCACTGTAAATTTTCATGTGCATGTCAAGCTAGGATCAAACCTAGAGAACCTATATCTATTAGGTTTAGATCCAAAGAGTTCAATAAAATTCCTTCGATAGGATGCATAGTCGAGTCTGTTAGGTGTCAGTATGAGTCCTTTGCATCATTTGTTAGGAGTCTGCATGTGCCTAGCATGTTCACCACCCGCACTAATCTTAAAACAACTGGCTAATTCCCGAAGAAGGGTCAAAGAATTTGATGTAGTGGATTCTATCTTGGTTAGGCATAGGCCTAAAAGAAGCTTCATGCTCATAGAGCGGACCTTTTAAAGTAATAGAGAAGGTTGGATCAAATGCCTAGGTGTTAGACATGCCTTCGGATTTGGCATTAGTTCTACCTTCAATATTATAGACCTGGAGTACAGGGAACCAGCAACGATACCTAGTGAGGCTTTTGAACCTATTCCTTTTCAATGTGAGTGACCCTAACCAGAGTGTCCACTAATAAATTTGGCCTGAGAGAGGAGAACGGATCGAGCGTATCCTGGACGATCAAGCCATTATGACCCGGGGTCATGGTTATCAACGTTCCTGGTCCGATGGCAAGGCCGGCCAGAGTCAGACGATTCATGGATTTCTGAGAGGACTTGCAGCACCAACCTAGACCTCCTCGAGAGATATGTGAGCCAGCTTGATCTTCACTCGACAGGATCGAGTTCCTCCCACCGGGAGAATGGTGGGACACACGGAGGCACCAGAATAAGATAGAGGATTTTCAATCCTCTATGAATGATCAATAATTTATGAGTCCATCTGTAATAAGGGCTTAGCCCATCTGAGTCCATTTAGTTGTTATTGAGTCTTTGAGTTGTTATTTCAGTTCTGTACTAGTCAGCTCATGTTGAGCTAGTTCAGTCCAATGCTAGTCAGCTCATGTTGAGCTAATTTTATTTTTTGAGTCCTGTCCAAGCATACTGAAGACTCAAGACTATATCATACAAGTAAAGACCAAGTTCAACTAGATTGAAGACATGGAAGTATAGCCCAAGTCCAACCCAGCTTGAAGATTTGAAGACCCTAGGAGGAAAATTCAAAAAAACCCTGATTTCTTGCAGATGCCCTCCAGATGCCCAGATTTCCTTCCAGATGCCAAAGTATATTCATAGATAAGGGCATCCATGATTCCAGAGACCCATCTACATCCTAGCCCAAAGAAATCAAGCCCAGGTGCCAAGCCCAAGCCCTAAAGAAGCAAGATACCAGGGAATAATCCTGCTACATGGTTACCAGGCCACCCCAGCTTCTAGAGGCCCAAACCCATGCACCCGAGCCCCTTTGGACTGGCCTCTTGCTGCTCCTAGAAGCCCAACACGCCCCCTAGGCATCCTTGGAGTGTTGACCAAGTCAAGAGAATTTTAGGGATTTTTCTACCTAATATTTCTTTATTTTCTAGCTAGGGTTTGAGAGGGAAAATGATTTATGTAAAGACTAATGTACCCTTACTTGGAGCCCAAGGTTAAGGGTCTATTTAGGGACCTAGCCTCTTGTATGAAACCTAATTTTTGATATGAATTAAAACCTTGAGTTCTTCTATTGAGTTGTGTGATACCCTGCTGTGTGCATAAAGGGGTTTGTAAGAGTTTTTCTTTCCAGTGCTGCAATCATCTTCCTGCTGCCAACAAGCCTCTCAGATCCCTGGACGCCCACTCCAAAAGAAGCCTTCCCTTACTGTTTTTCCTTTGTTTTCTTGTTCCTTTGTGAATTTTCTAACCCCTGACAGGTCGTTTGTAGGTCCTCGAGTTCCTACGAATCCAACGACTCCAGCCAAGCCTCAATCGGACCACCGAGCAGAAAGCCGGGTATCCGCAGGTCATGGCTTGATTTTCCAGGCCGCATCCACGAGGAACGAGAGATCCCTTCGCTGCGATCTTCACAAACATTGTCAGGTACACCCCTCTACCTCCAGTAGTTATTGTAGGAGAACTAGCCCTAACCGAGGCTTCTCAGCCCGGCGGTCCTTCTTTGCTACTTTTCTAGGTCCTAATCTGCATGCTGATCTTCAAAAATTCATACAAAATTTCCTACAATAATTTTGATCTGAAATTCGGGAATTAATCACCTAACTCAACATGTAAAACATACAAAAAGAATTGCATGCATATTAGTTCCCCATCACTGTGAAGCCCCCCAACAAATCGGAGGCCCTCCTTGATTTACAAAAAAAGAAAAAAAAAGAGAGAGAAGAAAAGAAGGGCAGGTTCCGGAAGGAGATCAGATCCTATCTCTTTAGAAGGCTCCTTCCTGGGGCGGTGGATAAGCGCACCGGCATCCCCTTGGGCCTTCGCGGTCTGCATCGGTGGGACATCCTCAGCGACAAGGGCATGCTCCACCTCAACCATGGCAATAGGAGTCACAGCTCCCCTTGAGTCTCCACCAAGGCCGCCCGGGACCACGATCTCGTCCAGCCTAGCCCTGGGAAGCAATAGGTCACCAAGGATTTGCAGACTTTGAATCCTTTGATGAAGGAATCGGTGGTGCCTCTCGGACTTCATCGACAAACTCCACCGAGGCCCTAAACTTGGGCACTGCCTCGGCATCCTCCTTCTTGGTGGCCTCCATCAGAGCCACCACCCTAGCAGCTTTCTCCTCGGTTGCCGACAGCCAAGCATGTGTTGCCTACAACCATGCCTGGAGGCCACTCATCAGCTCTTCCGCCTGGGCAGCGTCCGCTTTGAGCTCCTTCGCCCGGGGGAGGCCAATCCCTTTCTCGGGCTAAGGATGCTTTGAGGTCCCTAACCCGATTCTCGGCATCGACCACTTCAGCCTGGAGGATCCTATTCTTCTCCTCCAAGGCCCAGGCCCTATCAGCTTGCTCCTGGGCCTCAGCTGCCAGCGACATCCTTCCCGCTCCACTGGGTGCAGTAGTCGCGAACGAGAAGAATGTTGTCCCGATCTGCACCATCAAAGATGTCAGCCATGGCAGTTAGACTGAAGTAATAGAAATGCAAAAGACTACCGTGAAGAGGAGGGGAAGAGTGCCAAGAAAGGCCTTCGCTAGCATCCTGCCTTCCCTTTCGCAATGGTCATGCGACTGGATCGCAAACTCCATCATGCGCTCTACAAGTGCAAGATCCAGGGTGACCACCGAATTCGGTCTCACCGAAGTGCTGCCCTCTGAATAGTGGCCCTCCTCGGTGCTGAGGGTGCCACCGCGTCCGGGGGAGCCGCTGTGAAGGCATTTCATCTGGTGGTGGGGAGCCCGTCGCCGCAGGCGATGGTGTCGGTGATGGTTGGACACCAGCCCTTCCCTCTGCATCCACCTCGATGACTGTAGGAAGATGGGCCGCAACCGCTACAGCCGACCTAGCCAGCATTGACGCCAGGTTCTCAGGCCGGAAGGTGGGCTCGCTACTCCAAAGGCTCAGGGGCTGGCTCGACCGTTTGCCCCGCAGGTAAGGCTAGAAATGGGCCAGCTCAATAAACTTCGGGCCAGCCTGAAATTGGTTCAGGCTTTGAACCAAATTTTAAGCATATTGAACTAGTCTTAGGGCTGTAAAATAGAGTCCATTTAATTTTTGAGCCAAAGGGATGCCCGGATTCGGTCCAAAAAATTTTAAAATATAGTCTTTGGGCCAGCCCATTTCTAGCCCTACCCGCAAGTGATGGGGGACATGTATCGAATGATGCATTTGAAGAATTAGATGGACTAAATGAAAATGAAATAGATAAACATGTAGCTATTCTACGTAAAAGAAATAGAATTATATGAAAGGAACATAAGGAAAAGAACTAGACTAGAAAAGAATCTCTCAAAGTAATAAGAAGGGATCTTCGTGGTAGGAAACTACACAGGTTAGGACTAGCCTACTTTCCTATTTCAGATCTGAAAGAATATTATAAAGATGGCTATCCGGCTATAATAATCTGAAATTCAGAAAAGGGACACTCAAGATGAAGTACTAAGAATAGCAAGGAGTTACTATAGATCTAAAGGCACCTTGTTTATGATTCCTTGGCACAGTAGACCTTCACCTTGAAAACTAGGAGACCCGGGGATCCTGCATAGATACATAGTAAAATTAAAAGATTTAGGTGGAAGAATGGAGAAATGGAAGAGGAAATTAGGAATGGAAGAAATGGCTTAGATTTGGCTTTAAGTAGATCTCCTTTGGCGTCCTTTGCTTGAATCATCTTCAATTGTTGGCATGGAGAACTCCATTATAGATGATCTCTTTGGAAGATGGGAAGGTTGAAATTGGAGAGGCTTGAAGAGGATTCTTCAAGGGTGGCCGAATGGGATTGGAAAAGGGACTAGTAGCTGTTTGGTTAAGTATCCTAGGTCTCACACCTACCTTCTCTCAAGGGTCTTTGGCTAGCAAAGGAAGAAAGCTTTCTTAGAAAAAAAATTCATTTCATTCATCATTTCCATTACAAGAGAATTCTATGAGCTTTTATAAACCTTAAGCTCCTTTTCAAATTCAAAATGCAACACTTTCATGGAGAAAATCAAGGGTGTCCCATGAAGATAGGAGTGGCCCATTTAAATCTCCTAATTACAAGGTGGGCACCCATAAAGAGTGGAGCTTCATTCAAATTTGAAAATTCATGGTTGATGTGTCTTGGTGATGTGGCATGATTTATCCTCCAAGTTGGCATGACTTGTCTTCCAAGGTGGCATGGTGCTTTGATGATGTGGTGCTCCAAGTAGTTGGTGAAGTTGGTTGCACTCATTGCTTAATTGAAGCCCAATGCAAGTAGATCTTGAACCCGACTCAATACAAAGCCAATTTAACTCTAATTGGACCCAAATTAAAATAAAACAGGACTCAATTATTCAAATAAAATAAATACAGGACTCATAGACTTATTACAAGACTTAAATTTTAGTCTTCTATCCATAAAGAACTTGGCATTAGCTGAAGCCTCTTCCTGAGCCTGGTGCCCGCACCAATTCTCCCCGGGTGGGAGGAACTCGACCCTGTCGAGTAAGGATCGGTTTGACTGTGGTATTTTTCTATATATCTGGGTCAATTTGTTGTAGATCCTCTCAGGTAATCCAGGAGTCTTCAGATTCCGGTCAACCATGCCAACGAACCAGATAACGCTGATAACCCTTATTTCTAGTAGTAATCACTTGGTCATCTAAGATACATTCAATCATGTCTCTCCGGTCTAGTGAAATTGCAGGTGGACACTCAGGTAGGGTTTCACTCTCAAAGGCAGGGTGAAGTTCATAAGGCTCTCTCGGATTAATGCCGGTTCTTTAAATTCTTTCAGATCAGAAACATTAAAAGTGGAGCTAATGCCATAATCAGGTGGTAACTCTAATACATATGCATTAGATCCTATTTTCTTAATTATTTGAAAGGTCCAGCTCCCCGGGCATGCAATTTCTTCATAGTTCCGGTGGAAACCTTTCAGGTCTAAGTTTTATCATGACAGAGTCCCCTTCATTAAATTCCTTTATCCGTTTATGTGAATCAGCCACATGCTTATAAACTTCATTACTCATTTGAATTTTCTTACTAATTTCTTATGTAATTCTTTAAGATGCTGTGCATATGACTCGGCAGACTCAGATACACGTGCGTGTGTGGATAATGGGATAAGGTCGATAGGTCTCCTAGGTCTGTAACCATGGACAATCTCAAAGGGACTTTTACCAGTAGACCTATTGACCGAACTGTTGTATGCGAACTCAGCACGAGGTAAAAGTAAATCCCAATTTCCCAGATTCTCTCCAACAAGGCACCTAATAAGTTCCCTAGACTTCTATTTACAACTTCAGTTTGTCCATCCGTCTGAGGGTGGTAAGCAGTTGAGAATTTTAGTTTGTTTTCTAGTAGGTGCCAAAGAGTTTTCCAAAAATAGCTTATGAAACGGACATCCCTATCTGAAACAATGGTTTAGATAACCCATGTAACTTGACTACTTGATCGAGAAAAAGCTTGGCTACCCTGGAAGCATCAAAAGTTTGGGAACAGTGGTATAAAATGGGTCATTTTCGAAAATCTGTCGACCACTACAAAGATTGAATCGTGTTTTAAGGGTCTTCGGTAGTCCTAAAACGAAGTCCATGCTAAGATCCTACCATGGACAATCCGGCACAGGTAAAGGAGTGTATAACCCGATGTTTGTCTCTGATGTTTGGCAACCGCACATGTCCTACATCGAGCAATAATATTGGCTACTTGTCTCTTAAGGCCTGGCCAGTAAAATTTCTCCTCAATTATCAATATGGTCTTGTTTCTTCCAAAATGGCCAGCCAAACCTCCAGCATGGGTTTCCCAAATTAGAAAATCTCTCAAGGAAGTCTTCGGAACACAAAGCTTGTTTTCCTTAAATAGATAATCATCTAAAAGGGTGTACTCACTGTGGTCACTAGATGGTCCTAATTCAGAGCTTGGTAAACTTCACTAAAGTCTGGACAATTATCATACTCATCTGTAAGTCTTTCAAATCCAACGACTTCAGTGCTAATCGAGTTCAGAAGCAGCGCTCTACGACTTATGCATCGGCCACCTTATTCTCAATTCCAGCACGATGTTTTAGGACAAACATGTAGGCCTGGATGTATTCGACCCACTTGGCATGCCTAGGATTCAGCTTTTTCTGGGAACTAAGGAATCTAAGGGCCTCGTGATCAGAAAACAGGACAAATTCATGCGGTAGTAGATAGTGCCTCCAATACCTTAAAGCTTGCATTACCGCATAGAGCTCTTTATCATAGGTGGAATACTTAAGCTTGGCTTCATTTAATTTTTCACTAAAGAAAGTTATGGGATGGCTCTCTTGGCTTAAAACTCCACCTATTCCAACTCTAGATGCATCACAAGCAACCTCAAAAACCTTGGAAAAATCAGGCAATTAAGATAGGTGCTTGTGTCATTTCTTCTTAACATCTAGGAAGGCCCTATCAGCAGCTTTTGTCCATTCAAATTGGCCTTTCCTAATGCAATCTGTAATTGGCGCAACTATGGTACTAAACCCTCGAATGAATCTTCTATAAAAAGTAGCTAGGCCATGAAAACTTCGTACTTCATGAATACTTTTTGGCACTGGCCACTCAACAATTGATTTGATCTTTTCAGGGTCAGCAGAAACTCCGTCATGTGTGACAACAAAACCTAGAAAAATGACTCTATGGGTAAAAAAGTCACATTTATTAAGGTTTGCAAAGAGACTATTTTCCCTAAGAGCTAAACAGACGTGATTCAAGTGGTCCAAATGGTCCTTCTGGGTCTTGCTATATATAAGAATGTCGTCGAAGTAAACTACGACAAACTTTCCTATAAATAACGTAGGACTTGATTCATAATCCGCATAAAGGTACTAGGAGCATTGGACAGTCCGAAAGGCATTACTACCCACTCAAAAAGACCCTCCTTGGTCTTGAATGCAGTCTTCCACTCATCCCCTGGTCTAATCCTAACCTGATAATAGCCACTCTTAAGGTCAATCTTTGAAAATATTGTTGCTCCGGCCATCATATCTAACATGTCATCCAAACGGGGTATGGAAACCTATATTTCATTGTGATCTATTAATGGCAGACTATCAACGCACATCCTCCAAGTGCCATCTTTCTTAGAGGTCAGTAATGCTGGTACTGCACAGGGACTCAAACTCTCTCTAATAAATCCTTTCCTAAGGAGATCCCCTACTTGTCTTTGTAACTCTAAATGTTCGGTAGGGTTCATCCTATAGTGGAAAGGTTGGGTAGGGTGGCTCCTGGGACCAAGTCAATGGCGTGCTGGATGTCCCTAAGTGGTGGAAGCTGGTCAGGTAGGTCATCTGAAATACATCCTTAAAGTCTTCAACACTTTAGCCACTTCCTGAGGGCGTTCTTTTTGGGAAGGCTCCTGAATTTCCTTAGTGGTTAAAATCCAAACATGTGTACCCTCAGTGAGTTCTTTCTCAATTTCCTTTTCAGTGATCAAATTGACTCCCGTTTTCTTTTCCTTTAGGTGGCTTGATCCTCTCTTAACAGTGTCCTTAGGTGGTGTTGGGTTAATCACAAACTTCTTTCCTAGGTGCATGAATGAGCAAGAATTTGATCGGCCATATAGGGTCGCGTCATGGTCAAATAACCAGGGTCGACCTAGGATGATACTGCTCACTCTCATTGGTAAGACATCACACCACACTTTCTCCTGATAGGACTGTAACTGGATTGGACTAGGCACCTATGTTTGATAGGAATCGAAGTGGAGTCTATCCAAGAAACCTTATATGGAGTCGGATGGGGAACTGTGGACAAGCCTAAAGTTTTGACAGCACTAGTGGATATGGCATTTACACAACACTCCACTATCTATGATTATTTTACATACCTTATCCCTAACTTGATGAATGTTTGTAGGATGTTAGTCCTACGCCAATCTTCCTGTGTCGCGTTTTGGGTAAGGATGCATCTAACTACTCCCAACATATCAGGCTCTATTTGTTCCTCGTCTCCTTCATACTCTTCAGCCAAATTGTCCTCAGGCTGATATACTTCCTCGACATTATCACCTAGGGGTTCTTTGGGTTCAGACTCACTTTCTTCTAATTCTCCTATGTGTAAGGCCCTAGTTGGACAATTGCTAGCATAATGGCCTAACTTATGACATCTATAGCAAGCCACATTAGAATTTGGAGTCCTCTGAACTTCTGGTGCTTTACCCCTATCATCTCTATGGGTCAGAGGGGTGCTAGGGTTGGGTCGACTGGGTCGCATATGATTTGTTCCTGGCTGCTGACTAGGTGCACTAGTTCTAGGGGGTTCGGGTTTGCGATAAAATGGTCCCTATGAAATCTCTCGGCATCTCGTGCTACCTGGTAAGCTAACTCTAAGTCATGGACTTCTCTCAGAAATAACTCCTTCTAGATCTCTTCTCTCAATCCTGCCCTAAATCTCGACAAAGTAACTGACTCAGACTCATCTACATTGCATCTCATTACAAATTCATCAAATTTGGCAATGTATTCGGCTACACTCTTGGTTCCCTGGGTCAATCTCTGCCACTGGTCTAGAAGTCTCTAGTGGTAGGACATAGGAAGGTACTTCTCTCTAAGCCTAAGTTTCATTGCCCTCCAGGTTACTATGGGAACATCACCTCTTTGCCTAATGAACCTCTCGACATTTCCCAATACAGCCTAGCTGACGAATTAACCTAAGCTTCGCGAACTTGCATTTTCTCTCTCTCATGTCATACCAATCAAAGTACTGATCCATCTCTCCCTCCCAATCTATGTAAACCTTAGGATCCAGATTTCCATCGAATGTTGGTGCTTCCAATCTAATACTCCTAAGGGTTCGCTCATCACGGTCTGTCTGAATCCTGATTGTGTCTCCTAGGGTTTGGCTCATAGACTGGATCATGGTGTGCTATCCTAGGATTTGGGTCATGGACTCGATCAGGATTGGGCCTCCTAGGATTTGGCTCGAAGAAATGGTCTTGATGAAGAGTTCTTCTAGGGTTGATGGGTGTCTCAAACTCGGATTCAGGCTCTAACTCATTTTGGACTTCATGATTTCCTCCAGGGGTATGAGCTTCTAATCGATCAAGTCTAGCAGTGATGTGGGTTATCTGATCAGTCAAGTTTTGATTGGTCTGGGCTAATTGATCAGTTAAGTTTTGGTTCAGCCTGGTCATTTGGTCATTCAAGGATTTCATTAGACTCTCAAAGTTTTGTTCCATGGTTACACTAGATTGGGCTTGGGTTTGCTGATAAGGTGCTCCTAATCTAGTTGCCATGCACACGGACTCAACTCGGACTAGGGGTTTTGCTAGACCTAGAGTACAAATCAAATATAAGGTCAAGTTGACAATCCTGGTTGTAGTAACTTGGCACCTGGCCAGGTAAGTGTAAGGTTAGTGGAGGTTCCTCTTTGCTTGCCTTAGACACCAATTTGAAATTGGCCAGGTAAGCGAACCAACCCACTTTCTTCGGGCTCTAGTCCCTGAACCACTTGCCTAGACACCAGATACAAGCACACACAAATAGGGTGTCAAAGTTGGCTTGACACTTGACTCGACCCGACCTTGTGGGTGTCCCTAGCTCGCTAGAGCAATTAAATGTCTAATCCGTTTAATTAGGGTTGGGCTCGTTATGCAAGTTGATGATTTTTGGGCTAGGGACAGGTAATGAAATCCTGACCCTATGTCAATTTGATGCCCTTAATTTTGTTTACCATGAAATGAATGCAACAAACATATGGATCCAAATTTCAGGTGCAGAATTAGTGTGTTGCAGTTCTCAAGTAATGGAAAAGTGCAATGTAACAGATTCAAAAAAATTTAAAAAACTCACAGAAGATTGCTAACTTCTAGATGATATTCCATACAAAAGGAAATTTAAAAATTAATTTTATACTATGCTGAGCAGATACTGAAAACTAGATAAAAAAACAGGACTGAACATAAAGGAATTTCAGTGATAGTGATGGGATGCGAGAATTCATTTTTTTTGTAATTTTTTTCTAAGATGAGATTTTACGTGATGATAACTAACTTATATGGAGTAGAAAAAAAATTATTTAATAAAAATTAACTACTTTCATTCAGACTTTTATGCAAATCTCAGTCAGCTCATTCAGAAATATAGCAAGCAGAATTTAAACAAACAAAGGCATTTACATACCAAACTTCAACCTAAAAATTCAGTCCGGCCAGGGGCTCATTATTCCCAGGAGTTATGACAGTGTTCTGGTGTACACCCGCTCAGGAGGCATGACTTTTAGATCTAGATGGATTTTAAAAATAATAACTAAGTAGCATATATGAATGCTATGCATGCAGAAATTTCAGCAACCTACCTAAATGCACAAATTCAAAAGTAACCCTAACCAACCTAGCTCTGATACCAAAATGATGGGGGACATGTATCGAATGATGCATTTGAAGAATTAGATGGACTAAATGAAAATGAAATAGATAAACATGTAGCTATTCTACGTAAAAGAAATAAATTATATGAAAGGAATATAAGGAAAAGAACTAGACTAGAAAAGAATCTCTCAAAGTAATTAAGAAGGGATCTTCGTGGTTAGGAAACCACAAGGTTAGGACTAGCCTACTTTCCTATTTCAGATCTGAAAGAATATTATAAAGATGGCTATCCGGCTATTAATAATCTGAAATTCAGAAAAGGGACACTCAAGATGAAGTACTAAGAATAGCAAGGAGTTACTATAGATCTAAAGGCACCTTGTTTATGATTCCTTGGCACAGTAGACCTCACCTTGAAAACTAGGAGACCCGGAGATCCTGCATAGATACATAGTAAAATTAAAAGATTTAGGTGGAAGAATGGAGAAATGGAAGAGAGAAATTAGGAATGGAAGAAATGGCTTAGATTTGGCTTTAAGTAGATCTCCTTTGGCGTCCTTTGCTTGAATCATCTTCAATTGTTGGCGTGGAGAACTCATTATAGATGATCTCTTTTGGAAGATGGGAAGGTTGAATTGGAGAGGCTTGAAGAGGATTCTTCAAGGGTGGCCGAATGGGATTGGAAAAGGGACTAGTAGCTTGTTGGTTAAGTATCCTAGGTCTCACACCTACCTTCTCTCAAGGGTCTTTGGCTAGCAAAAGAAGAAAGCTTTCTTAGAAAAAAAATTTCATTTCATTCATCATTTCCATTACAAGAGAATTCTAGGAGCTTTATAAACCTTAAGCTCCTTTTCAAATTCAAAATGCAACACTTTTCATGGGAGAAAATCAAGGGGTGTCCCATGAAGATAGATAGGTGGGCCATTTAAATCTCCTAATTACAAGGTGGGCACCCATAAAGAGTGGAGCTTCATTCAAATTTGAAAATTCATGGTTGAGTGTCTTGGTGATGTGGCATGATTATCCTCCAAGTTGGCATGACTTGTCTTCCAAGGTGGCATGGTGCTTTGATGATGTGGTGCTCCAAGTAGTTGGTGAAGTTGGTTGCACTCATTCTTGCTTAATTGAAGCCCAATGCAAGTAGATCTTGAACCCGACTCAATACAAAGCCAATTTAACTCTAATTGGACCCAAATTAAAATAAAACAGGACTCAATTATTCAAATAAAATAAATACAGGACTCATAGACTTATTACAGGACTTAAATTTCTAGTCTTCTATCCATAAAGAACTTGGCATTAGCTGAAGCCTCTTCCTGAGCCTGGTGCCCGCACCAGCAAGTAGATATCTTTTTTACTTTTTTGTTTTTCCTGTTGGGACTTGCTATTAGTTGATTCATGTGATAGAAACTAACAAGCCATCTAAGTCATAATGCTCACAAGCCATACTTTATAAGATTTCATGTAACATGGGAAGAAAGCTATTCAAATTTTGATCCCTTATTTTGATAAGTTTCATACATTTCATAAATTTTTTTTTTTTGTAAACAGATGAGCATGGTAGGGAGTTGGGTCAGGTAGAGTTCTATAGGATGACCCATACTCAACGAGATGACAGTTTTATTAGTAAGGATGCAATTATATTTATATGTATTAAATTATTTGGTATGATAATTTTTAGTTTATTTTAAAATGAATATTAACATAATTTTTCTTGAAAATAGGAAAGCTTCATTGTTTATATCAGAGTGTGTCAGTGAGTCGTTAGCATCCATGGAGGCTAGTCATGTCGAGACCTAGGTGTTGATAGAGTTACTAGGATCGGACAGTTTATACGGTGAGGGGTTACAGAGTTGGTCACCTCTATTCAATTGTTTGACACGAGCGATACACTCAGACTGCTAGAAAGAATTCTAGCAATGCAGATATCCATAGGGTCGAGGCTAAGATGGAAGCGATAAGGCAAGATTATGATGTAGTGATACACTCCAGTAGGGCTCAGATTGATCAACTGACATCCATGATATAGTCATTTGTAGGCTCTTCTAGGATATATATGTATATATTTTTACTATATCTATGTGTTCCGATCTCGCCGCCGGGCCTGTAGCTTCAGAGCTGGTGATTTGATCAGACCGTCTCGCCTCGAGGTCTCCAGGCCCCGATCCTGCAAGACAAGGTCAGAAACCCTGGCCGGGGATCCCGGCGAGGGAGCTCCGACGGTCAAGTTAGAAAACGGCGAGATGGAACAGAGTCTCCAAGGTGGGCCCCCGAAGGAGTCCTAGGCTTGGAGATTTATCAAAAAGTCTTAGGAAGAATGGAAATCGGGCCAAGTTCTTTCACCGAGCTTACACCAAGGGACCCCTTCGGGATCTTGGATCTTGCTCTTGGTGCCTTTTCTTTCCAGCCTTTTTTCCCCTTACCTGGTCGTCCGTTCTTCCCATCCTTTTATCCCATCATGCTGCCTCCGGCTTCCCACCCTTGGGAGGCTCCCTCTTTGCTTTCACCTCCTTCTCTCCCTCTCTTTCCCCTTTCCCCTTTGGATCCAAGAACCTGGCGGCCTCTTGTCTTGCTTGCCGAGCCTAGCGAGGAAAGTGTAGAGGGGGGACGCCAGCCAGACCCTGGGGCTGAGCGCGAGCGCTCTCCTTCCCAGGTGCCGACAATGCCTGTTACTGGGTCCTGTCTTGCCAGGACTTCGCCTCTCGGCTGCGGAACCTGTCGGGCTGATGTAAACGAGATTTCGTGCATTGCCGCCGATCATATTAGCGCTCCTCTCGAGGTGTGGCACGCGCTGCTCGAGGGGCGGTCTCGGAACTCGTGCTCCTGCTTCTCGGCGACCTCACCATGCTGGGTAGCCGACCTCGGCCAAGGTGGGCCCTCCTGGGCGGACACCTGGCGGAGCAACAGAGGAGCGCTCGACTTCGTCGAGGTGAACCCGTGTCCGGGCGCCACTGGCGAAGGACAAGAGGGCCGGCTTGACCTCGGCCAAGGTGGGAACATCTCAGGGTGCCACTCGGCGAGGGGGGCAAGGGGTCGCCGGCTTCAGCCGAGTGGACCCCTCCTGGGCGGACACCTGGCGGCGGGCAGAGGGGCGTTCGACTTCGGTCGAGGTGGACCCCTCCTGGGCGGACACCTGGCGAAGGAGCAAGAGGGCCCAGCTCGACCTCGACCGAGGTGGAAACGTCTCAGGGCACCACTCGGCAAAGGGGCAAGGGGCCGTCGGCTTCGGCCGAGGTGGAGCCCACTTGGGGGAACTGGCGGAGCGGCAGAGGGGCGCTCGACTTCGAGAGGTGGACCCCTCCTGGGCGGATACCTGGCGAAGGAGCGAGAGGGCCCGGCTCGACCTCGGCGAGGTGGAACCATCTTAGGGCGCCACTCGGCGAGGGGGCAAGGGGCCGCCGGCTTCAACCGGGTGGACCCCTCCTGGGCGGACACCTGGCGGAGCGGCAGAGGGGAGCTCAACTTCGTCGAGGTGGACCCCTCCTGGAAGGACACCTGGCGAAGGAGCAAGAGGGCCCGGCTCAACCTCGGCGAGGTGGAACCATCTCAGGGCTCCACTCGGCAAGGGGGCAAGTGGTCGCCGGCTTCAGCCGAGGTGGACACCTGGGCGGCACATTGGCGAAGCGGCAGAGGGGCGCTCGACTTCGGCCGAGTGGACCCCTCCTGGGCGGACACCTGGAGAAGGAGCAAGAGGGCCCGGCTCGACCTCGGTCGAGGTGGACACCCTCCTGGGCGAACACCTGGCGAAGGAGCAAGAGGGCCCGGACTCGACCTCGGCAGAGGTGGAACCGTCTCAGGGCACCACTCGACGAGGGGGCAAGGGGCCGCCGGCTTCGGCCAAGGTGGACCCTCCTGGGCGGACACCTGGCGGAGCGGCAGAGGGGTGCTCGACTTCGGCCGAGGTGGACCCCTCCTGGGCGGACACCTGCGAAGGAGCAAGAGGGCCCGGCTCGACCTCGACCGAGGTGGAACTGTCTCAGGGTGCTACTTGGGAGGGGGCAAGGGGCCGCCAGCTTCGGCCGAGGTGGAACCCTCCTTGGCGGACACTGGCGGAGCGGCAGAGGGGTGCTCGACTTCAGCCGAGGTGGACCCTCCTGGGGGGAACACGGGCGAAGGAGGGAGGGGCCGGCTCGACATCGGCGAGGGTGGGAACCGTCTCAGGGCACACTCGGCGAGGGGGCAAGGGGCCGCCGGCTTCAGTCAAGGTGGACCCCTCCTGGGCGGACACCTGGCTGAGCGACAGAGGGGCGCTCGACTTTGACGAGGTGGACCCCTCCTGGGCAGACACCTGGAAGGAGCAAGAGGGCATGACCTGACCTCGATCGGTCGAGTGGTGCCACATTGGACCTTGCTGGACTGCTCCCGTTCTGCCAAAAAAATCCACGTGGTTCGGATCACGCTCGGCGGAATCTGAGATACGCCACTCATCGTAATGGCTGTAACAGTTGCCCCCCCCCCGTTCCGCTGAGGCATCACGGCTCGAAACGTGGGATTTAATGCGGAGAGACGTGGGGAAGGCGAAGATTCGCACCATGATTGCCGCGATCCTCGTCACCGTTCCTCGTCGCGCTCGAGGCAGGTCCATAAGAGGCTGCCATGCATCGCTTCTCCGATCGCATTAATGCGTCGCTTCAAAAGGGAGGTCATTTCTCGTAACCCGAGCATCGATGTCGGGCATGCGTCCACGCGGCATCCATATGGGGTCAGGACAGAATGAGGGTACAGCCGCTGTCGATCGAATTTGAAAAGGAGGGGACTTTGGAACGAGGCCTTCCCTCTCGCGCTGCTCGGCGGTTGCAGTGAGCTATCTTCACTTTTGGGTTGCAGTTTCTTATTGCACAGTGTGTTTCGATGAGTGCCTTCGTCTGCTTCCTTCCCGTCCCTTTCCTTAGCAATTCTCTTCACCATTTTCCGCATGGCGCGCCGTCGTCATGTTCATCTAATCCGGACGAGGCGGTCCATTCCCGGCGAGGACTCCATCTCCTCTTCCTCGGAAGGGGAGGTGATCCGGAAGAGATCCGCAGGCGGCTCCAGCCTGGGGGTGTAACCATAGGCATCCCTAGGGGTCCTAGGTCTCCCCCGTAGTTTCCACCAAACCATCTCTTCCTTCCTCCTCCTGCCATTTCCTCTGCTGGTCCCTACGGTCATGTCTCATCGATGACTGAAGGTGACCTTTCTCTGCTCCGGGAAGTCTATGGCATCCCGGGGTTGATCCACCTTTCTCTCCTGCGGCTGGGGATCGCGTCACCTTAAGCGGCCCCGGGCGAATAGCCTTCTACGAAGAATTCTCCTCGGGGGTCTTCGGTTCCCCCTACATCCTTTCTTCCCCTTTCTCAGTCATTACCGCCTGGTCCTGGGCCAGTGGCTCCAAAAGCCATCCGGGTCATCTTCGCCTCATTGTCTTCTGCCACTTACACGGGTTCGTTGCCGTTTCTCCTCTTCAGGGCTCTTTCATCCTAAAGCATGATTCCACCGATGATGGCTGGTGGTATATTTCACCTCGGCCTAGGTATCTCCGGTTCGACCTCCCTTCCTCTATTAAGGGTTGGAAGAACTGGTTCTTTTTGCCTCGATAGGGGATGTCGATTGGGGCCTGGAGCGAGCCGGCTCTGTCCCGAAACGGAACTCCCAAGTAGAGCCGACATACAAGAGGCCTATTGCCTTGGTCGAGCGACGCGGTCCCTACGCTCGATGTTCTGCTCTCGTAGCAGCACTTGTTCGAGGCGGGGATCAGTCCCATCCGGGAGCTGGGTAAGGTCAGCCTTCCTTTCTACTCTGCACTCCCCCTTTCGCCTTTTTTTTTAATGGGATGACCGATCTCAGTTTTCTTTCAGGTATGAAGTTCTTCTGGAAAAACCCCTGGAGGGTGCTGCTCAAAGGGACATTACGAGGGAGATGAACCCACGGCGAAGAGGGCTCGCACCGAGGAGAGCCGGGAGGCCGTGCCGACCTCCCGCCTCCGTTACAATGGTGGCAGCTCCCGCATTCAGGCCACCTCGAGCCCGGGCTGCCGACGCCCTGTCGCCGACCTCGACATGGCTGCCAGAAGAAGGGGGGCCAAGCTTCTTCCCGGGTAGCGCCCACCTCCACCGCTGCTCCGACGGAACCCCCGGTGGCTCCAGCTACCCCGTCGATGCAGTTCCACCTGACGGGGGGGGATGGTCGCCAGATGATGCCGATCTACGCCCTGTCGCCGAATCTCCAGCGATGCTGCGTGATCGTGACCAGGGACTCGCGGCGGAGAGGGTCATGGAGTCACCTGACCTCCCGGGACCGGCGACTGAGGGGTGGCGGGACTACGCCGACACCCTACCGGGATCCTTCCGCAGCTCTTCACGATAAGTCCCGGACTCGGAAACCCTCCCTTTAAAGTTCCAGTTAGATTTTGACTGACCTATCTTTCTTTGGTGCAGATCGGGACCGACGTACTGCTGCTGAGGAATCCTCATAGGGTATGCCAGGAAGGATGCCGAGAAGGAGGAAAAGCTCGGTAAACTCGCAACCGACGTGAAGGACCTCATGGAGAAGAGGGTCGAGCTGCGGGGGGGAACAACCAGGCCCTTCAATCCGAACCTGGCACGCGCCAAGGGGCGCATCAGAGAATTGGAGAACTCTCTGTCTGAGGAGAGGATCTCAACCAGCACCGCAGGGAGGAGGACGCGGTGGAGAAGGCTCGCCTCCGAGCTTTGTCCCAGTCGCTGGAGCACCGGGTGGAGGGGCTCGGAGGGAGACGAACGTAGCTAAGGAGCGGACCTCCTACGTCAACGGGCTACTGGAAGCTTCAAAGTGGGAGGCACAGGAGGCCGTCCCGAAATTTCGGGCCTCAGAGGAGTATATCACGGAGGGTTCGGGAGGCCGATAGGACTCCTTCCTGAAGGGGTTCCAAGTGTGCCAGGAGAAGTGGGCTCCTTCTACATGAGCTCGACCTCAGCGGGGTGGTCCTTGGCAGAAGGAGGCAGGAGCCCAGTAGCGAGGTGCCAGTGGCAGCAAGCGACGCGGCTGCAACTCCAGAGCTGCCCTCCGAGCAGCCACCCGTCGACGGTGCGGGTGGAGAGTGCGCACCCCCGCCTGAGGACAGTGCCAAAGTAGCTTCCACCTGTATTTCTTTTCTTCTGCTTCACTCGCTTTTTTTTTTTTTTTTTTTTTTTAAGGACTCCCGGCCTGTCGGGACTCCTTTTTTGAATCCTCCTTCAAGTTAATGAAGAATCTCCTCTTGCCAAGTCCCAACCTTGTCTTCTCTTATGTTTCTTCTTTTTTTTTTGTTGAGACTGAGGGTTGTTTCAAGTGCCGAGAATAAGTCCCGTGGTTTGCTCGCTCTCGCCGGGGTAAACTGAGTCCCACATAGCATTTAGATCGAAGTTCGGAGCTTCGGGTTGGATGCGGGGGAGCAGGCCTTGCGCAAGTCCTTCGAGCTGCCGGGCTATTCTCCGTGATTGCGTGGGTGAGCTTGGCTTTGCCCCACCTTCCGGACCGAAGTCCGGGACTCCGGACTGAAACCAGGGCCGCAGGCTTTATCCGAGCCCTGCGCGGTCTTACCGAGCTGTTCTCCGTGATTGTCTGGGTGAGCTTGGCTCCGGCCCCGCCTTCCAGACTGAAGTCGGGACTTTCGGACTGAACCAGGGGCCGCAGGCTTTACAAGCCCTACGCGGCTGCCAAGCTATTCTCTGTGATTGCAGTGGGCGAGCTTGGCTTACCCGCCTCCGGATCAAAGTCCGGGACTTCCGGACTGAACCCCGGGGGCGCAGGCTTTATCGAGCCCGCGCAGCTTCCCGAGCTATTCTCCGTGATTGCGTGGGCGAGCTTGGCTCTGCCCCACCTTCCAGACTGAAGTCCGGGTATTCTATCTTCTCAGGTCTTCGGCCACAGCTGTGTTTGCCGAAACCAGAGCTAAGTGTCTCTCTTCCTACGAGGTGAGAAGAAGCATTTGAAGTAAAGGAATTTTAGTAGGAGTCGAGGAACCTTACATTATTGGTATACATCCTCAGGTTCGAGGCATTCCAGGTCCGAGGGAACCTGGACCTCCTAACTCCTCAAGGTAATAGGCCTCGTGAGGAGAACTTCCATCACCCTGTACGGACCCTCCAAGTTCGGGGAGAGCTTCCCGCACTTCCCGTGGCTGGGGAAGCTTCAGCATGCCGTGAGCACCAGATCTCCTGGGCGAAAGGACTTCGGTCGCACCGTGAGTTGTAGTATGGCCACTCACTGCCTGTACGCCGCCATCCGAACTCGGGCCTTGTCCCTCGTCCTCAAGGAGGTCCAGTTGTTCAGCATCATCCTAGCAGGGTTCTCCACTTCGTCATACGCTCCACGTGCAGGGGGGTAGGCTGAGCTCGATCGGGATAACCGCCTCGGCTCTAAAGACGATGGTTGAACGGGGTTCTCGATGACCGTCCTCGGGGTGGTGTGGTTATGCCCACAAGATGCTCGGGATCTTCTGCCCAACCACCCGGCCTGATCCAGCCTCGGTCCGGAGGCCTCGCAAGATGGTCCTATTCGTCACCTCGACTTCTCCATTTATCTGCAGATGTGTCACCGAGGTGAAGCGATGGTGGATGCCAAGGTTGCTGCAGAATTCTTCAAACTCCCGACAATCGAATTGATGTCCATTATCGGTGATAATGGTATGGGGGAGGTCGAAATGGTAAATGATTGACTTCCAGAGAAAACTTGGCGACATTTGCCTCCGTGATCCGTGCCAGGGGTTCGGCCTCGACCCACTTCATGAAGTAGTCGATGGCCATGATCAGGAACTTTCACTGTCCGGATGCTGGGGGAAAGGGTTCTAAGAGGTCCATCCCCCACTGGCGAACGACCACGGAGCCGAGAGCTGGAAAAGCGGAGTGGAGGGCTGCCGCTGCACCACAGCGTGCCACTGGCACCGATCACACCTCTTCACGAAGTCGACGGCATCCTCCTTCATCGTCTCCCAGAAATAACCTTGGCGGAGGGCCTTATACGCTAGCGCTCTGCCCCCCACATGGTTCCCGCAGATGCCCTCATGGATTTCTTGGAGTATGAGTGCGGCCTCCGAGGGTCTCAAGCATTTAAGGAAGGGGTAGGAGTAGGACCTCCGATACAGCTGCCCATCCATTAGGATGAACCGCGCGGCCTTCTTTTTGATAAGGCGGGCCGCCGCGCGGTCTTCCGGCAAGGTGCCACCGGTAATGTACTCGGCATACTTGTCCATCCAGCTGGGCTCTTGGCTAACCTGCTGGACCTCCACAGGGGTCTCGTAGCTCAGGGCCTTGAGACGCTCAACATGAGCGCGGCCCAGCAATGAGTCCGGCAGGGTTGCCAGCTGGGATAGAGCATCCACGCGAGCATTTTCCCCACGGGGTATGTGGGAGATGCTGAAGCGCCGAAACCCGGCCGCGCTCGTTCTCACGAGCTCCAGGTATTTTGCCATTTGAGGGTCGTGCACGCCATACTCTCCGGAGATTTGTCCAGCCACCAGCTGGGAATCAGTAAAGGCCTTGAGGTTGGCAATGCCCAACTCGCGGGACACTCCTCTCAGCCCAGCGAAGAGTGTCTCGTACTCGCCTGGTTGTTAGTTGCGGTGAACTGGAAACGGAGTGCACATTCGGTGACGACCCCATCGCCGTTGGCAAGGATGAGGCCGCTCGCTCCGCTCCGCCGGAGTTCGAGGCTCCTTCCACATGAAGGATTAACACGTCCTCCTCAGGTCCCAATTTCAACTGCTGATCCAGAGGGTCCTCTTCTGTCCCATTGCCTAGGCCTGCGCACTCGACTAAGAAGTCGGCGAGCACTTGCGCCTTCATGGCCGACCTTGGCCGATAAGAGATGTCAAACTCGCTGATCTTAAGCGCCCACTTCACCAATCGCCCGGATGTGTCAGGTCGGCTGAGTATGCTTTCAGCGGCTGATCAGTCAGGATGGCAATGGGATGTGCTTGGAAATAGGGCCTGAGACGCTGGGCAGACACTATTAATGCAAAAATGAGCTTTTCAGATCGGGAATACCTGAGCTCCGCATCGCGAAGGAGTTTGCTTGTGTAGTACACCGGTCTCTGAACTCCCTGGTCGTCGGTCCGAACCAGGATCGAGCTGACGGCCTCCGGGGGTGACCGTCAGTAGAGGACGAGCTCCTCTACTTCTTCAGGCTTGGAAAGCAGTGGGGGCGATGCAAGCATCTTTTTCAGCTCGTCGAATGCCTCCTGACACTCCTCGGTCCAGGCGAAGTCGCTCATCTTCCTCAGCACTTTGAAGAAGGTTCGGCAGCGGTCGGCCGACCTCGAGATAAACCGACTCAGAGTGACTATCCGGCCAGTGAGCCACTGCACTTGCTTCTTGGAGGTAGGTTGCTCCATGTCCAAGATGGCCTGGACCTTTTCCGGGTTGGCCTCTATCCCTCTTTGGGTCACCATGAACCCCAGAAATTTCCCGGCGGAGACACCGAAGGCGCACTTCGTCGGGTTCAACTTCATCTTGTGAAGTCGGAGGTTGCCGAAGGTCTCCGCCAAGTTGCCAACATGATCCGAAAGGGGCTTGCTCATTGCCAGCATATCATCCACGTACACCTGCATGTTGCGACCGATCTGATCCTTGAAGACCTTGTTGACCAATCGCTGGTACGTGGCCCCGGCGTTCTTGAGACCAAACGGCATCATCTTGTAACAGTAAGTTCCGCGGTCGGTGATGAAGGCGGTGTGCTCTTCGTCTTCTGGTGCATTCGAATCTGGTTGTACCCGGAGAAGGCATCCATGAAAGAGAGGAGGCGATGTGCCCGAAGTGGTGTCCACCAGCTGGTCAATCTTCGGAAGAGGGAAGCTGTCCTTCGAGCAGGCTCGGTTGAGGTCGGTGTAGTCCACACAAATCCTCCATTTTCTACTACTCTTCTTCACCATGACCACATTCGCCAACCAGCTGGGATATTATACTTCTTGCATGAAGCCGGTGGCGAGGAGCTTCTCCACCTCTTCGTTGATGGCCCTCTGCCTTTCTGTGATGAAGCTCCTCTTCTTCTGGCGGACCGGGCGGCACCTCGGATCCACGTTCAGCCTATGGGTGATGACTTCAGGGGGGATGCCCGGCATGTCAGCCGCGAACCATGCAAACACGTCCGCATTCGTGCGGAGGAAATCCAGCAGGCGGGTCCATTTTCCTCCGGGAGCTGGGCCCCCACCTGCACATCTTCTAAGGGTCCGAACCGAGAGGATAAGTCAGTAGATGTTCCACGGGTCCTCCCCTGGGTTCCTTCTCCCTTAAGTCGAGGTTGTCGACGTCGGGGCCGAGCCCGGCGCCTCGGGCACCGGGACCGCTTGAAGGCAATGCTGGACTGGCTGGGTCGTCCCCTCATCACCCCAGGCCCGCAGGTCGTGGGGAAATTGTACTAGCAACCGCTTCGTGGAAATCATGGCATCCAGCTGGTTGAGCCCTGGACGACTAAGGATCGCGTTATAAGGCGAGGGGAGCTTGACGATGGTGAACGTCATCATGACTGTGGTCTGTCGAGGTGGGGATCTAGCGGTGTGAGAGGAGAGTAATCTCCCCTTCGACCCCCATCGAGTCCCCGGTAAAGCCCACAAGGGGTGTGCACCGGCCTTAGCTGATCATGAGACAGGTTCATTCGAGAGAAAGAATCATAAAAAAATACGTCAGCAGAGCTCCCACTATCTACCATAATGCGATGTATAGGATGCTTCGCGATGGTCATCTCGACCACCACTGCATCATTATTTATATTTTTGTTTTCATTCCCCTCCTCAGAAAGGGATACATTCTCCGGGTTCCCCACCTCCTGGGCTCTCTTTGCCGCCCACCCGATTCCACAAGAGATCATGCCCACTGGCTTCTCCGTCAGGCGATTATCGATCGCAGGGACCGGGGGAGGGCTGCGAGCGGCTGTCCCTCCACCGGAGCTTCGTTCCTCACGAACTTCTTGAGGTAGCCTCTTTTAATCAGCTCCTCGATTTCCCGCTTTAAATTGTGACACTCCTCCGTGTCATGTCCGTGCTCGCGGTGGAACTGGCAATACTTCGACTTGTCGCGGGTGCTCCTTGGATTCTGAGGGGGAGGTCGGCGGAGGTAGTGCTCGCCCTCAATTTCCATGAGGATCTTCATTCTGGGAGCAAGGAGAGGGGTGAAACTTCACTCCGGGTGGCTCCGCCCTTCGGCTTTGGATTCGGACGGGGGTCAGCAGGTGGCCTGGGCCTTCGGGTCCCAGGAACGTCTCTCGGGGCCGGCTTCTTCAAGGTCCTCCCGTCCAGTTCCTGCCGGGTGCGATCGGCCTCCTCCGCTTGGATGTACTTATAGACACGGAGGAGGAGCTCAGAATACGTCCTAGGAGGTTTCTTGTTCAGGGAATAAGTCAGGCGGGACGTCTTGAGCCCGCGCTTTAATGCCAGCATGGCAACGAGCTCGTCCAAGCTGTAGATTTCCAGGGCAGCGGTCTTGAAGCAGTAACATAGTCCCAAAGCAGCTCCTGGTCCTGCTGGCGTATGAAGAAGAGGCTGTCCACCTCTCTCGGCACCTTCCAACAAGCGTCGAAGTGCGCCACGAACTTTCCTTCCAATTGATGGAAGGAGCAAATAGATCCCGGTTCGAGGCGAGTGAACCAGACTCGAGCAGCCTTCCGGAGGGTAGTGGGGAAGGTGATGCATAAAAGAGCATCCGTGGCCCCCTGGACCCTCATGAGAGTCTTGTAGCTCTCTAGATGGTCCAAAGGGGGGTGGTCCCATCGTAGGGACTGACCTGCGGCATGCGGAACCGACTTGGGATCGGCTCCTCTTGGATTTCCCGGGAGAAGGGTGGTTGGGAGTCGTGCCCCGCCGGGTCCGCCGAGGAGTTCTGTAGGTCGGCAAATCGGTGGGTGAACTCCAGGCGCCTCTCGGCTTGGCATCTGATGGCCTCGTCAGTGGAATCTCCACCGAGGTCGCTGGTGAAGGGGGCGCCAATCGGTCTCGGTGGGGGGCTTTGCCTCGACGTCGCTCACTGCGGCGCGCCGTCTCGGCGTCATCGGCCGGGGATCGACTCTCGTGATCCGCCGAACCGGAGCAATTTCTCTTCGCGGGGGTCTGGTGGCTCCCGCGGGGGTTGGAGGCTGCCCGTGGTTGGGATGGCCTATCGTGGATGGAGCGTAAGCTTCCGTACGGCCCCGCGGCCCGAGCCGCGGGGGTCCCTAGCTGGGGCTGCGTGGCCAAGGAGCGCTGCTGGTGCTGCAGCTGCCGAACTACTGTAGTCAGGGTTTGCAGCTATTGGATGATAGCTGCAAAAGGTCCGTCCACCGAGGTCAGCTGCGGTGGAAGAGGAGATGGAGCAGGAAGCTCCCTCTCCGGGCTGCATGGCCCTTGAGGGGAGGGGACCTCCCCTACTCGGCTAGTGGATGCTTCGCGCCTGCGTGTGACCACCATGGCCGGAGCGCACTTCGTTCCACAAAGAACTAGCTCGCACTAGGGGTGTTGTCCTGCCCCCTACCTGGTGCGCCAATCTGTTGCCGATCTCGCCGCCAGGCCGGTAGCTTCAAAGCTGGTGATTTGATCAGATCATCTCACCTCGAGGTCTCCGGGCTCCCGATCCTGCAAGACAAAGTCAGAAACCCTGGCCGAGGATCCCGGGAGGGAGCTCCGATGGTCAAATTAGAAAACGGCGAGATGGAATAGAGTCTCCAAGGTGGGCCCCCGAAGGAGTCCCAGGCTTAGAGATTGTCTTAGCAAAAAGGTCTCAGGAAGAATGGAAATCGGGCCAAGTTCCTTCACCGAGCTTACACCAAGGGACCCCTCTCGGGATCTTGGATCCTGCACTTGGTGCCTTTTCTTTTCCCAGCCTTTTTTTCCCTTACCTGGTCGTCCGCTCTTCCCATCCTTTTATCCCATCACGCTGCCTCCGGCTTCTCGCCCTTGGGAGGCTCCCTCTTTGATTTCACCTCCTTCTTTCCCTCTCTTTCCCCTTTCCCCTTTGGGTCCAAGAACCCGGCGGCCTCCTTGTTTTGCTTGCCGAGCCTAGCGAGGAAAGGGTAGAGGGGGGACGCCGGCCAGACCCTGGGGCCGAGCACGAGCGCTCTCCTTCCCAGGCACCAACAATGCCCATTACCGGGTCCTGTCTTGCCAGGACTTCGCCTCTCGGCTGCGGAACCTGTCGGGCCGATGTGATGCAGAACAGAAGCTCTGAAACCAAAAATGATGCAGAACAAAAAAGAGACGATGCGATGCGGAAGTAAATTAAGACTATTTTTTTTTTATATATATTTTCAGAAGTCGGCTTTGACTCAAAGGAAAGTTAAACTAATGTTGAAAGAAACTAAGAAATGACAGAAAGCACAATTAAAAGGAATGGATTATTAGAGTAACTCAGAAGTAGGATCGCTGGGGATTGAGAAACCCCCAGACCTAGGGTTACTCCTCTTTCAAGAAATAGACGAAGAGAGAAGAGAATGTTTTATACCTGACTATGATATCTCTCGTTGCTTCAATTGAAGGACACTCTCGAACAGATTGTAGGATCCTTGGAGACGGGGTATCTTCATAATGGATCCTCGGATTGTAGTCCTATGGCAAGGTTGGCCTTCTTCTCGAACTCAGGATCTGGAAGAAGAAGAACAAAAAAAAAGAACCAGAAACTCAAAGAAAGACACTAACCTGAGGACTTAATGAAGATTGTTGGATGTAGAAGTTCCGGAGATCTTGATACTGATCTGACTCTTCTTTGAACTTGCTCTGTAATTGAAACAGTTGATCTGAACCTGGATGCTGATGGTCGGCCTCTATGTGGAAGAGAGGGGCCATGGGATGTAGATGGAAAATTAGGTTTGGTGGTGGTGGAGTAGAGATGGGTGGACTAAGCTAGGGTTTTGGGGTTAGAGATCTCACACCTCCTCAAGGTTCCTAGGGAACCCGGATTTACTCCCTCACGGAGCTCAACACTTGAATACAAGTGCGAAAGAGAGAAACACAAAGTTGCTCACAAAGAAATTGATTTCATTCATCAGTTAAATTCAAGAGTTACATAGAGTTGAATATATAGACATAACAAAGAAAAAAAAATTTTATACATTTCTCATGTGGGACTAATAGGACTAACCCACACTTTAGGCATCAAATTCTCTTCCCAAGACTCCTTCCATGAGTGGGCAGCCCAAAAACTCCAAGAAAACTTGAAAATCAGCTCCAAATGCAGGTTATGGGGGTGTCTCCTAGTATCTCTCCATGAATCAAGGATTTTTCCTTCATGGTTTGGCTTTTTTGGACACCTCCTAGTCTTGCTCCACAAGTTTAGGCTTCTTCCTTTCATGGCTTTGGCACTTTTGGAAACTTTTGGGTGCCTCCTTGATTTTTCCCCAAGACATGCTCTCTTCCCTTTTATAACTTGGATTTTTATGGAACATTGTGGGCACATCCTTGATCCTCTCTTCAAGAAAAATTCTTGCCATCCTAGCTTGGGTTTATCTGGAAAGAAGTTGGCTCCTCCTTGGATTGAGGTATCTTGATGGATTTCTCCCCCAAGTGGTGCAAGAAAAAAGAACCTGCTTACTTGAGGCGTGGGGACCAAGGTACACTGGATGGAGATGTGGTAGGGAGTGTGGCACCCACTTGTAGCTAGAAAATGTAGTGCCCTATGGCAAAGGGAATGACACCTACCTTGGCCTTGGACTTGGACTGAGTCAACATGACCCAACAAAAATTGAAATGACAAAATTACAGACTAAAATGAGTTGATCAGGTCAACCCTTATTACAAACCAGAAAACCCTAATTCTTCGGGCAAGGTCAATCAGAGATCCAGATGGAGCCCTGAAGTCTTCTTCTGAGTCTGGTGCCCGCACCAATTCTCCCGGGGTGGGAGGAACTCAACCTTGTCGAGTAAGGCTCAAGTTGGCTCTGGTATCTCTCCAAGAGGTCTGGATCCAATCTTGTAGTTCTTCTCGGGAGATCCAAGAGTCATCAGAGTCTGGCCTTCCTTGCCAGCGGACCAAGTATCTTTGGTATCCTCGATTACGAGTAGAGATAACCTGATCATCCAGGATCTTTTCAATCTGCTCTTTCCTCACAGGCCAGTTTGTTGGTGGACACACAGGGTCGGGATCACTCTCAATAATAGGATTAGGTTCAAAAGGCTCACTGGGAATCACAGCTGGCTCCCTGTACTCTACTAGGTCTGTAATGTTGAAAGTAGAGCTATTGCCTTGTTCTGGAGGCAAGTCGAGCACATAGGCATTGGATCCTACTCTCTTCACTACTCTAAATGGTCCAGCTCCTCTAGCATGTAACTTTCTAACGGTTCCAGGAGAAAACCGCTCAGGTCTTAACCTAATCATTACATAGTCTCTCTCAACAAAAGTTTTGACTCGTCTTTGAGAATCAGCCAACTTCTTATAAGTTTCATTACTTAAAGTTATTTTGGCATGAATTTCTTTATGCAAGTCCTTTACATGCTATGCAAGTGCATCAAGAGACTTGTGTGTGTGGGCTAATAGTGAAATCAGATCAAGTGGTATGTGAGGCTTGTATCCATGAACAATTTCAAAGGGACTCTAGCCTATAAACCTATTGATCGAAACATTGAATGCAATTTCAGCCCTGGACAAAATACAAATCCCAATTCCTGGTGCTCTCAATCAAACCAAAATCTGAGCCAAAGCCTCGTAAAGGGTCAAGAAAACTAAACTAGACTGACGACGCATTCCTAAAGAATGGACTTTATTACAAAGGAACCCTAGGTCTAAACCTAACAAACTAAGGCTCTCTAGGTTTGACCTTGGGTCGGAGGAGGGCATGCAGAGCATGAAAACTTATTATGGATGCCTAGTAGGTGCCATAAGGTCTTCCAGAAGTAGGTGGCAAACCTAATAGGTTCTGACACATGGTTCACTCTAAAGGCTTCGACAAAGTATACTTGGATGGTGTAAGAAGCATTGGAAGTCCTAGAGAAAGGGAGGAGATATGAGGTGGAGTCTCGAATTACCTGTTGACTAAAGGTGGTGACCTGAAGGTTTGAATGGTGATCTATGAGTGTCAACTGGTCATCCTTACGAAAGGAAAAGTTTGCTACTCCCAGGAATGGATCAAGAGATGGTTCGGGAAGTAGCCTAGGACATGTGATTGCAATAGTTAAGGTTTGTTCTCTAAGCAAATAATGATCCACTTTCTCAAGAACTGGATTAGTGAATGATTCATGGGAGGGCCTATGGATGATGACCTCAAGACTTGAAATTTGACCTATGGGTGCGGAAAGGTATACTCTATAGAAGGGTAGGTCAGTCATGCGAAGGAAGGGGTCTGGGGCCATAAGGAGGACTTCTACAGGACTGGGTGAATCAATCCGCTCAAGACAAGGATGTTCAACTGAGATTACGGGAGAGACCTTAGTGGCTGGGCATGGGACAAGGTCCAATTGTAAGAGGCTTGATTCAGTCATCCTAAGGAGAGGATCTACCATAGGGTGGGCAAACTTAAACAGTTTAGTGCAATGATCTTCAATTGGTACTTGGAAAATGACTGTCATTAGAGGGTACGAACTGATAGCTCGGGCTAACACTATGAGTTCTTCCTGGGGGTATTTGACTAAAGGAACCTGATTCTCACAAATCTCTTGAATTTCTGAACTAGGTCCTACCACTTGGTTGCTCTCCAAGGTCTCCTCAGGTAAGGAACCAATAGTATCGATGTCATATTCTTCAAGTTCTTCCCCCTCATATTCATCAACTAGACTCAAGCCAGCATCATATACTTCCTCGATGCCATCTTCAATGGGTTTCGGGTCAGTGGTAATCGGGTCAACTGATTCTAGGCTTGTCATACCTAACCTTTCTTCCTCATTGGTAGGCTTGGGTTCTCCCTCATTAATGTCATCCTTAGGATTCTTACCACTTAGCTGTACACAAGCCAGTCCTATGCATGGGCACTGACTAGATTTATGGCCTCTTTCTCCACAAAACAAACATTCTTGCGATATAGGAACCTGGGTCACACTGGGTTTCAAGCTAGTAGAGACCTTACTTGGGCATGGGTGTGGATCTAAATGGTTTGATCTAGAAGACATGGGTTGTTGAGTGACTGGTCTAGAATATTGTAAGGACCTCTCATAGACACGATCCACACTATAGATATCATGGTTAGGCTTCCTAAGGTTATGCTCGGGATCACGGTATAAGGTCCTCCTAGGCTCCTGGCATGGATGAGGTTGGGGCCTATTAAATTTGAATCAGGGGTCCAATTTGATGTCTACGTTTCTCAAGTACTTGGACTCGATCCCTAAGCTGGGTAAAATTCTCATGGACTTGTTCTTTATACTGGGTAACAGTAGCAGTCATATCCTGACTCAATTTGTTCATACTTTCAGTAAGAGCTCTAACCATGGCCTCTAAATCAGGTTGGGTTTGACCAGGTTGGTAGGGTACTCCATTCCGGGTAGTCATGATGATGCAAGCAAACACACAGAATGTGACTAGACTAAAGCGATTACTGGCTCACTAGACCTAGAGTCCAAACTAGATGCCCAATCAGAGTGGCAAGCTAGCCTGTAGTAACTCGGGACTCAGCCAGGCAGGTGTAAGGGGAGTGTTAGGTCCCTAAATGCCAATCCTAGACACCAATCAGTGATTGGCCAGGTAGGCGGACCAGCACACAAGCCCTTCGGGATAGAATCCCTGAACCATCGTTCTAGACACTGAGTACAAAGCACACACAGAGTAACTAGACAAACTGACTCAACACTAGCCTTGACCCGACTTGTTGATGTCCCTAGCCCACTAGGGCAAATTAAGTCTAATAAATTTTAAAATTAGGCTTAGGATCGAATGAGTGGGTGGTGGTTTGGGCTAAGGAGAGGTTATCAACTCCTCCCTTATCTTAGATGCTCAATTGCCCTTAAGATGAATTAGGAGATGATCACTCAAAAAAATTGAAATGCAGAAACACAGAACAGAGTGCTATAATTTAACTCTCAGAAATTTCATGGAAACCAATAAATCACAGTAAAATTATGTAAAATAGTTTCAATTATATTTGTTCCAGCAAAACAAAAATAATGTAATTTGAAGTTACCTGCAATAAAAAACAATTCCTGCAACAAAGTAGTTACAGACTGAAAACAGAACGCTTCTCCCGTTTACAATTCCTGCTATGAAGTTGTAACCCAGCGGATCCCCTACACGCCCTAGGAACACCCGTGGAATGGGAAGAGGAGGCTTGCACCTCACTTCGTTCCTAGGACCGGACATCCTGGGGAGTCTACTTCGAGCAGACAAAGTAAAAAAGAGAGACACTCAAAACATGCAAGCAAGTCAGAAACCCTAGACAGGGCTCTGATACCAAAATTGATGCAGAACGAATGCTCTGATACCAAAATTGATGCAGAACGGAAGCTCTGAAACCAAAAATGATGCAGAACAAAAAGAGACGATGCGATGCGGAAGTAAATTAAGACTAATTTTTTTTTTATTTTATTTTCAGAAGTCAGCTTTGACTCAAAGGAAAGTTAAACTAATGTTGAAAGAAACTAAGAAATGACAGAAAGCACAATTAAAAGGAGTGGATTATCAGTGTAACTCAGAAGTAGGATCGCTGGGGATTGAGAAACCCCCAGACCTAGGGTTTACTCCTCTTTCAAGAAACAGACGAAGAGAGAGAAGAGAAGGTTTTATACCTGACTGTGATATCTCTCGTTGCTTCAATTGAAGGACACTCTCGAGAAGATTGCAGGATCCTTGGAGACAGGGTATCTTCACAATGGATCCTCGGATTGTAGTCCTATGGCAAGGTTGGCCTTCTTCTCGAACTCAGGATCTGGAAGAAGAAGAACAAAAAAAAAGAACCAGAAACTCAAAGAAAGACACTGACCTGAGGACTTAATGAAGATTGTTGGATGTAGAAGTTCCGGAGATCTTGATACTGATCTGACTCTTCTTTGAACTTGCTCTGTAGTTGAAACAGTTGATCTAAACCTGGATGCTGGTGGCCGGCCTCTATGTGGAAGAGAGGGGCCATGGGATGTAGATGGAAAATTAGGTTTGGTGGTGGTGGAGTAGAGATGGTGGACTAAGTTAGGTTTTGGGGTTGGAGATCTCACACCTCCTCAAGGTTCCTAGGGAACCCGGATTTACTCCCTCACGGAGCTCAACACTTGAATATAAGTGCGAAAGAGAGAAACACAAGTTGCTCACAAAGAAATTGATTTCATTCATTAGTTAAATTCAAGAGTTACATAGAGTTGAATATATAGACATAACAAAGAAATAAAATTTTATACATTTCCCATGTGGGACTAATAGGACTAACCCACACTTTAGGCATCAAATTCTCTTCCCAAGACTCCTTCCATGAGTGGGCAGCCCCAAAAACTCCAAGAAAACTTGAAAATCAGCTTCAAATGGCAGGTTATGGGGGGTCTCCTAGTATCTCTCCATGAATCAAGGATTTTCCTTCATGGTTTGGCTTTTTTGGACACCTCCTAGTCTTGCTCCACAAGTTTAGGCTTCTTCCTTTCATGGCTTTGGCACTTTTGAAAACTTTTGGGTGCCTCCTTGATTTTCTCCCCAAGACATGCTCTCTCCCTTTTTATAACTTGGATTTTTATGGAACATTGTGGGGCACCTCCTTGATCCTCTCTTCAAGAAAAATTCTTGCCATCCTGGCTTGGGTTTATCTGGAAAGAAGTTGGCTCCTCCTTGGATTGAGGTATCTTGATGGATTTCTCCCCCAAGTGGTGCAAGAAAAAAGAACCTGCTTACTTGAGGCATGGGGACCAAGGTACACTGGATGGAGATGTGGCAGGGAGTGTGGCACCCACTTGTAGCTGGAAAATGTGGTGCCCTATGGCAAAGGGAATGACACCTACCTTGGCCTTGGACTTGGACTGAGTCAACATGACCCAAAAAATTGAAATGATAAAATTACAGACTCAAAATTAAGTTGATCAGGTCAACCCTTATTACAAAACCAGAAAATCCTAATTCTTCGGGCAAGGTCAATCAGAGATCCAGATGGAGCCCTAAAGTCTTCTTCTGAGTCTGGTGCCCGCACCACGATGTAAACGAGGTTTCGCGCGTTGCCGCCAATCATATTGGCGCTCCTCTCGAGGTGCAGCGCACGCTGCTCGAGTGGCGGTCTCGGAACTCATGCTCCTACTTCTCGGCGACCTCACCATTCTGGGTAGCTGACCTCAGCCAAGGTGGGCCCCTCCTGGGCGGACACCTGGCAGAGTGGCAGAGGAGCGTCGACTTCGGCCGAGGTGGACCCGTGTCCGGGCGCCACCTGGCGAAGGGCAAGAGGGCCCGGCTCGACCTCGGCCGAGGTGGAACCGTCTCAGGGCGCCACTCGCGAGGGGGCAAGGGGCCCTCGGCTTCGGCCGAGGTGGACCCTCCTGGGAGGACACCTGGCGGAGCGGCAGAGGGGCGCTCGACTTCGGCCGAGGTGGACCCTCCGGGGTGACACCTGGCAAAGGAGAGCGAGAGGGCCCGGCTCGACCTCGGCCGAGGTGGAACCGTCTCAGGGCGCCACTCGGCGAGGGGGCAAGGGGCTGCCGGCTTCGACCGAGATGGACCCCTCCTGGGCGGACACCTGGCGGAGCGGCAGAGGGGCGCTCGCCTTCGACCGAGGTGGACCCCTCCTGGGCAGACACACGGCGAAGGAGCGAGAGGGCCCGGCTCACCTCGGCCGAGGTGGAACTATCTCAGGGCGCCACTCGGCGAGGGGCAAGGGGCCGCCGGCTTCGACCGAGGTGGACCCCTCCTGGGCAGACACCTGACGAAGGAGCAAGAGTGCCCGGCCAGACCTCGACTTCGGCCGAGTGGAGCCACATCTGACCTTGCTGGACTGCTCCCGTTCTACCGAAAAAAGTCCACGTGGTTCGGATCCTGCCCGGCGGAATCTGAGACACGCCACGTCATCGTAACGGCCGTAACACTATGTTTTCACATGGGCATTTATTTACATTATTTTTGTATTCTCAACTGTCCATTTTTGTAGGCTCTTGATAATTCCAGCAATCATAGGGATAATGACGACCATGCTCTTACGGACCAGTAATAAATGTTGTATCTTTTTTTAAGCTTTGTATATATATTTTTTTACTTTTTGCCTTTTACTATTGATTTTATATAATAAATGTTACGAACAATGTAATCATATCTTTTTCTAGGCAAATATATTAAATGCTGTTTAAATGTTAGCTTTATATTATAGTATTTTTATTTTAATTGCTTATACATGTTTATATATTTCTAATAGATGGAGTTATATATTTAAATTTTAGATAGATTATGTATTAATATACTATAAAATGGGTTTTGGAGTTTTTTAAAATTGTATTGGTAAATTGGATTTTACCGGTGCTTTAAAACATCGATAAATTGGCTTTTCTCGATACTTTTTAGCATCAATATATTGGACTTTGCCAATACTTTTAAGTAATTTTTTTTTTTTGCTTTTATCGATGCTTTTTAGCAGCCGGTTAATTGGCTTTATCGATGTTCTTTAGTATTGATAAAATTTAAAATATTTTTTTCACACTTGACTTTTCTTTTTTTTTTTTTATGCTTTGCAAAAGCATCGAAAATTTATTTTACAATACTTGAAAGTGCGCAAAATAATTAACTTTAGTCTTGATAATTCTCAAATATATTATAATGTGTTGTCGAACGTTTAGCTCATCTCCGTGGCCCTGAATAATTTCAAACTTTGTCGAACCACCGGCCAAATAAAATAATCGCTTCTCTTTGCAAATTCCAATTCCATTCTTTTGCAACCTCCCCAACTGCCCCTCTCCCTTCCGGTGGGCGAGCTTTACTGGATGCGTAACCGTCAATCCAACTTATCCCTTGTATTCGTTGGGCCCAAATCCAGCAATGCCTCTCTCCCTTCCGGATGGCGAGCTTTCCGGATGCGTAACCATCAATCCAACGTTACCCTTGTATTCGTTGGGTCTCAAATCCAGCAGTGCCTCTCTCCCTTCTAGTGGCGAGCTTTCCGGATGCGTAACCGTCAATCCAATGTTATCCCTTGTATTCGTTGGGTCTCAAATCCAGCGGCACGAGCACCCACAGATGGCATGATGCGTAGGACATGCGTTATACTTTTTCTCTTGGCGGAACGGAAAAAGATAAGATATGCGTGATACTTCTCCTGGCGGAACATGGGAAAAGATATAACGCACGCGTGATTCTTTTTCTTCAAAACAAAAACTAGTTTTCATGGAGTAAGTAACAAAAAATCCCTTTTCAAATTCCTCATTTGTTCCAGCTATACTTCAAACTTTCCTTTTCGTCTTGCATTTCGTTTTGGATGGTTAAGAGAATCACAAAGATTAAAAAGACATTGGATGAGATTGCATAACTAAAAGAATCAAAAAGATTAGAAAAACATTGGATGAGATTGCAACCAAGGGATTCAAGTTTTATTTGAGAGGGCCTGTCTCAAATAGGCGAGCGGTAATCGGCCATCACCTCATGCATTCGGTGTTAGATGAGTCTAAGGTGTATGGAAGATGGGAGGCATGGAGAAATTGATTACGTGTAGCGACAAGGAAGTCATCGTAATTTCATTGTAGGAATGGGAGGTCTCGGGCAAAAAAATAGGTTAGTGGCATTTCTTTAATTCTATTTTGTTACTCATATGTTATTTGTGAAATGATTTAATTCTGAGAAAGTTATACATTCCTAGCAGGGTATTCCAAAACTAAAGTATGATGAATAAACTGACAAAATTAAATTGCTTATGTCAAGTTGACAGATTATACATAACGTACATGATTTTAATTATGCATTTCTAAAAATGTTTTTGAAGTAAATTGCTAATTTATAAGCCGCAAATAGGGTAGGTTTAAGATTCTCTGCTTGTTCTTGTGTGCATCATCCGTTGCTCCATTTGTAAGGTACTTCGATCTTGAACTTCTAGCTTTCCTTTTTCATACCTGGTTTCTTTTCTCGAATTCTAATTTATCATTTGTTCTTCATCTCTGTTACAAATAATCTTTGATCTTTAAAAAAAGCTGGATGTCTTCTTATACCTTCTTTAACATCAAAAAGAAAAGCATTAGAAATATTGCTTGATCTATTAAAATGAGCCGTTTAATTATGACATTTCAAAATGTGCTTCAAGATGAAAGGAAAGCTAGAGAAATATCAACGCCAAATATTCTCTTCTAATATGGTTTAGTGCATGATTGTTATTAATTGTATTTCTGAATAAATGTATCGAGCAATCTTTGTGTAAGTTTCATTTTCAAACATGAACTCTATTCTACTATAGTAGACAAGAAGTTCCCGTAAAATCTGAAAATTTTTCTCAAATAAAAGTAAGCTAATATGAGTAATGCTGACCCTTCTGGAAAAAAAAATCTTTCTTTCCGATGGTTTGCTAGCTTTTACCATTTTGGCTTGTGGTATAACAGCTTTGAACATGATATTTTTTAGAATCTCAAGTTTATTAGATTCACTTTTGTCAAGTACATTTAAATCACTGCATGGTAGCTAAAGTGTATTAAGTGATCTACATATTTTATGCATACATATTTAAATCACCATCTCTCTATTCTATTATGACTTCTAGGTACCATCATACATGTACTTCTGATGGAAAGTCGCTTCACCAAATAACATTTAGATTATCATTGGAACGACATAAACAAAGTGATACATTCTATCAGATGTATAAAAAAAAATGGCACCCTTATTCAATGTGATCAATGTCCAAGAGCATACCACAAAGGTACATATCTTTTATGTCTTTGTTGAAAAATTTATAAGTGCATTTATATTTGAATGTGTATGTATGTATCATTTATTTTTTGTATTCTTGGTTTTCCAAAAAAAATCTTTATTCTAGATATTCTCACACAAGTTATATTTTGAACTTATTCCAAATTTAGTTACCTTGATTTATTGTAAAAGAGTTCTACACATTTATTTGCACAATTTTTGGTATTTGTTGCCGGCAATTTCTATAGATCTAAAATGGCATTTGGACACTAGAAATTTGTCAGATTTATATATTTTTCATTGGTTATTCTTGTAATCATTATTATCTAGTCAACAAGTCAGTTATCTTTTCATGTAGATTGTGTGTGTGATGTTACATAAACCAAATGTTGGACATGACAAGCTTCTTATCATGATCTTATCTTTTGGTTCATGACATGCAAATTTATGTTGTGCTGTAGTGATCTAGGTAGCTTGTATGTTTACAAGATTATATTTTTATTGTCAAAACTGATCTAGGTAGCTATAAAGTAACACTACTGCTAATCCAATGCTACTACTGCAGTGACTATTGTAATCATCATTTTATTATCAATAAATTTTGAAGAACATATATACCATTCCGTTTAGAATATCTGTACCATGAGTTAACAATTATAACAAAGCATTGATGAGAACCTATTTAGCAATAATATGACTTCTAAGGAGTAGCTTCAAGAAATATTACTTATAGTGAGCACATGCTCTTTTGTATTACTGCTCAATGATCTATGATAAAGTGGCATCCAATGATTTTAGAAGCAACATGCCTATATGTTCACAATTTAATTGATTATGTCTTCTATCTAGGTCATTAGACAATACCAATAGATATCCTAAACCATGGAATCCAACCTTGCACTATTTTGATGGGTCAATTAGGATTTATCATGGGACACATAATATGCATATGATCTTAGGTGGTATCTTGCATTGCGATGCCCAATACATGCTGCCCCATCGACCATTATGTTTTGACCTCTCTACTAGATTATGCAGCACCAACCCATTGAGACTATGAGGCCTGGCTCCTAGGAGATATGAAGGTCTCGATCTTATAACTGATCCACCATTATCAATGCATATTATTGCAAAACCACTACCAAGATACTTCAAGATGCCCCAACTGAAGATTTATAATGAATCCACGAATCCAATGGACCACCTTGAAAGCTTTAAGATATTGATGCTTCTATATGGAGCCACTAAGGGAATAATGTACTGGGCTTTCCCTTCCACTCTTAGAAACACTGTCCGGTACTCCAGCTTAAAACTAGATTCTATCCACTCTTTGATCAATATGTCGGTCTTTTGTTTTCCATTTTGCAAGTAGTAGAAAACAATGCCAGAGTTCTGACTCCTTGATTCGCATAAAGCAGGAGGATGAGTCCCTTGGATCTTATGTGAGCTAGTTCAATGAGATGGCTCTAGAAGTATATAACCTGAATCATTCTGTTACTATGAGTGCTATGAAGAATGAGCTTCGATAGTGTCCTTTTCTTTTTTCTTGGAAAAGAGACCATCAATAGATTTTTTTTTTAAAACACTTTTGAGAGATATATTTATATGCATTGAATCATTTGGTAGATAATTTTTAGTTTTGTTTTCAAATGTAATAATACATATATTTTTTTTTGAAAAAGGAAAGCTTCATCGCATGTAGCAGAGCGTGTTGGTGAGTCATCAGCATCTATAGAGGCTAGTCACGTCGAGGCCCAGGTGATGACAGAGTTACTAGGATCGGACAGTTATGGTCGGGTGATGGGTTATGGAGTTGGAATATCCCTACCGGTTGTTTGACATAAGCCGATACACTTAGATTGCTAAAAGGAGTTCTAGTAGTGCAGATATCCGTAGGATCGAAGCACAAATGGAGGCAATGAGGCAGGATTATGATGCAATGATACACTCCATGAGGGCTCAGATTGATCAGCTGACATTCGTGATACATGCATTTGTGGGCTTTTCTAGGATAATATATCTTCATTATATCAATATTTCATATAGAAATTTATTACATTATTTTTGTATTCTTAACAATGCATTATTGTAGGCTCCTGATAGTTCCAGCAATTGTAAGGATACTGACGACCATGTTCCTACATATCACTAATAGACTAATATATCTTTTTTTAAGCATTTGTTATATAATTTTTTACTTTTTTGCCTTTTGCTATGGATTCTATATAATGAACGTTATGAATAATGTAATCAGAATTTTCTATCGGCATATATGTTAAATGATATTTAAATGTCAGCTTTATATTATAAATTTTTTATTTTAATTGTTTATACAGATTTATATATTTTTATAGTTGGAGTTATATGTTTAAATTTTAGATAGATTATGTTCTAATATACTATAAAATCAGTTTTGGATATTTTCAAAAATTAAAAATCAAGAATTTATCATTGCTTTAAAGCATAGATAAATTGGATTTTACCAATGTTTCAAAGTGTTGGCAAATAATTTTTTTTGATACTTTTTGGTATAAGTGTTTTGGGCCTTGTCAATACTTTTTAGTAAAAATATTTTTTTTTGACTTTTATCAATGTTTTTTAGCTGCTGTAATTAGCTTTTGCCCATGTTCTTTAATGTTGGTAAAGTTTAAAAATATTTCTTTCTGCAAGTCACTCATAGATGTTATTTTATGCTTGTAAAAGCATCAGGAATTTATTTTACAATATTAAAAGTATCTAAATAATTTATTTTAGCATTAGTAGTTCTCAAATATACTGTAGTATGTTGATCTCGTGACGGAACATTTAGCCCATCTTCGTCGAAGCCGGAATAATTTCAAACTTTGTCAAATCGCCGACCAAATAAAATAATCACCACTCTTTTCAAATTCCAATTCGATCCTCTATAACTCCCCGAATGTCTCTCTCCCTTTTGGTAGACGAGCTCTTCCGGATGCGTAACCGTCAATCCAACATTACCCCTTGTATCACTAGGCCTCAAATCCATCAACAGATGGCATGGGTGAATGTTTTGGAATTCAATGATGAGTAGGGCATGCATCATACTTCTTCTCTTTAGGAACAAAAAAAAAAAAAGGAAAAAAAAAAAAAAGGAAAAAGTAACAAAAAAAATATCTTTATAAATGATCAGGGCATGCATGATGTTTTTTTTTGAACATGAAAAAAAAGAGAAGAGAAAAAGTAAGAAAAAGAAATATATCTTTCATGATGGAGTAAAAAAAAAACCACACTTCAAATCCATCGTTTGTTCCAGCGACTCTTCTCACCTTCCCTTCTTCTTGCATTTTGCTTTTAGATGGCTAAGAAAATCAAGAAACTTAGGAAGACATCGGATGAGATTGTAGCCAGGAGATTCAAGTGTCATCGGATGAGATTGTAGCCAGGAAATTTAAGTTTCATTTGAGAGAGGCCTGTCTCATAATCTACTCCAAAGTAATCGAGTAGAGGGCACAGACATTGTCTAAACTTCTGACTAAAATCAAGAAGTCATAATCTACTTTAAAATGATCGGGTAGAGGGCACATGCATTGCCCAAACTACAAGAAACAAGGCTTCAATGATGGATTTTTCGTTACTGAAGACTAAGAATCTGCACTGATAGTTTTTGTGACTGAAAAATCCATCACTTAAGCCCTAGTCACAAAAAAAATTATGATGGAAATTTTTGTCATAGTTTTGTAATGGAAATTTCTATCACTAATTCCATCATAAATAGTAATCGAAATCCATAACAAATCCATCATATATTGGGATGAATTTGTGATAAATTTGTAATGGAATATTGTAATAGATTTGTGATGAAAATTTCTATCACAAATTTTACCATAAATAGTAATTGATATGCAGAACAAAATCCATTACAAGTTGGGATGAATTTGTGACAGATTTGTGATGCATTTTGTGATAGATTTAAATGGATTAGTGATAGAATTTTGTGACAGATTCGTAATGGATTTTTTATCACAAGTTTTTATTGCAATTTGTCACAAAATACATTCTTTCGATGATCTAGTGCAAATCTGTTGCAAATCTATTACAAATTCTATCAAATTTTCAATCAAAAAATTTTGTCACAAATCTATTACGAATTCCATCAAAATTTTCTATAATTTTTTATAAAAATTATATATTCCTAATAGACATAATAAACTAATTTATAATAAATATAAAGCAAATTTAATTCATAATAATTTCATTCATCCATGACATGTTGGCTTTATCAAAAGCAACAAATATCAAGATAAAAATTAATATCTTATAGTATCAAAATATTATATCAAGTTTTATTAAAGTCTTATAATAAAATAATCTAGAATTCAAATAAGTTTTCACGCATCTGGATGACCTTGATCAAGTTGAGAGACATGTGGTGATTTACTTTCGATATCATAGCACAATTGCTTCTATCATTTCTTCCTTCATCTAAACCATCTCTTGCAGCACCTTCTGGCATATCTTATGCTACATCTCTTGGCATATCATCTCTTGCAAGTACTGAATTTGCTTCTAGTATAATATTGAGATAAAGAAAAGGGATATCCTAATGTTGCTGAATAGGAATTACTGCTAGATCCCAATAACGGCTTAGGATTTTTTCTAGATCCAAACTCATATAATTTTTCCTTATTTGACATCCCAGTTGCTTGGACCCATGCATTTGAATCAAACTCGGGTTGGGATGAGATATCTGAGCCATACTTAATAGCGAGAGTGGCAAAATATTCTTCCTAAAAATATTAGAAATACGCTAACTTAGCTTTTCTTGAAATATATTGATAATAATAAATTTATCATTAAGTAGAATAAGTAAACTTACCAAAACCCTTTTGCACTTATCTACAAATTCGCCTGAACTTCTCTTTTATTTTGAGTTCGCTCAAATGTCTCAAGTTACATTAGTGGCCTAACTAACTCAATAGCCTACAAAGGAGCGATAATGAAATTATGAGAAAGAACATTTAAATAAACAAATAATGGAATAATAAATTCTCTAAAGTAAAGAAAGTATATTTTAATATACCATTCTTTTTTTTTATGTATAGAAAATGTGATGGAACACCTGTATATTTGGTGATTCCACAATCTTTCTCTATCATCCGATTTTTATGTGCAATTTCATATTTATCCTTCTATTTTGGAAAATTCTATATATCAACCAACCTGTTCCAAATATCTAGTGCAATCAAAATAGATCCATGACCTTTGGTCTCAAGAATATCTTCTTTATCTCTAGCTTTCTCTAAGGTATCCTTCCTTACCTAATTAAATATACTAAAAAATCACCGCTTAAAAGTCTGCTCCCATACATGCTTAACCTTAGAAGTCTAGCCCTCAGGCTGTGTGTATTTTTCTACAAAAACTCAAAAAGATTTAACTTAAAAAAGTTACCATTCAAGAAACTATATATTATTTTATTTTAATCTAAATTGATTAAGTAATTTATTATTTCATGAAATTCCGAGAGAACCTCCCCTAAAACATGAACATCCATCAAATTTTAAATCTATATTATAATTTAACATAACACTCCCAAATTGATTTCTCAAATATAATACAACTCTGCCAACTTGAAAATTACACATTCATATCCCAAAGATGCATATAGACATTCACTTCATATGAATCATTTTAAATACATATTATTACCTGAATAGGTCACGAGTCTCCATTCACATCATCAATTATTTTTTCCCAGATGTGAGAGAAATACTACTTCATCATCACAACAATGGCATGAGTCACCAAAGGATCAACAAAACTATGAAAAATCAAGTAAATTATGAAATATAGATTAGAAAACATAAATTATACATTAATACAATATACACACTATATATGTGTAACTAAATTTTCAATAATCTTGCATTCACTATTTCTATTGGTTATCAGTTTGCAAGATTGATAGGTATGTTGGTCCCATGATTCATCCCTCTTGTCTTAGATAAGATCGATGAAACATTATTACTATCAACATGTTCCCTATGTTGATATGGGAAAATGGTTGTCTCTGATGAGTTTGAAGACCTCTTTTCATGTCCTCCTCGTGATTCGGAACCCATCATTCTATCCCTTAATGAGTTTCATCTACTAGCACCATCTCTAACCATGGTACCTGCAATCAAAAATAAAAATATAATATGTGGTTTTCATTTTTCTTAAAGTCCAAAATACTTAGTTATGTACATGAAGAGATAATATTTATTAAAATATAGTAAACTTCTTCATAATGAAATAATGCGGCATTCAATAAAAGTCAAAGCACCAGTTATAATATATAGTAGCCAAATAGCAAATAAACAAAACATATTCTAGACAAAGCTATATACGAGCAATATAAATTAAATACAAGACAATCATAATCCAAATCCTAACAGGGTTTACAAAAAATTTACAAGAAAAGCATAAATATGTCAGTCATGCATGTCATCATTAGTGCTAAAAAATTGATCCTAGTCTTTTTCAAGCTCATCTTCAAACTCAAGTTCTTCTCTTCTTCCTCTATATGTTGTGCCAAATCATGCTCTTCCTCTTCATCTACAATATCTACATGACCCCCATCAATGAGAATATTTGGGCTATCAAGGTCAATTATTGGTATAACTGACTTTGGACTAGATATCTCATCTTCTTGTTAAATCGCTTCAACTATAGGAATTATATTTTGATCTTGTATTTCACATAAAGGAATCAACTTTGCTCCTAGATCAGGTTTGTACACTGCCCACCAATCTCTCCTCTTTTTATTTCTTGACAAGTAACTCATGCAATACATTTATTGAGCCTGTGGACCAACACAAATGGCTTATTTGTGGATAGTCTAGATTTGTATTTAATTTTGATTAGACCATGACGAGGATGCACTCTCAACCCCTTTCTGTACTATACCAACAATATTTGACTAAGACAACCTTATTTCCAATACCAAAATACTTCTGCTCTAATATCTCAACTAAAATACTAGAATAGTTACGTTCATAGTTATTATAGCAACTTTCTTTCACACAAATACCACTATTCATTCTATCTTTCCCTTGCCCAAGTTGTATGTGAAAGTTGAAGCCATTCGTGAAATACCCTTCATAGCATTTTGCCATACATAAAGGGTCTTGCACTATTTGCATGATGTGGCTATCTACTTGGTTTTCTTCTATCACCTATTAGTGAAAAACATGATTAGCACATATATCATCACCATACAAGAAGAAAAGAAATTGAAAATATTTTGAACTTACAAATTGCCTCAACCAATCTACAAGCACATATCCATGTAATCTCTCTACCTCCTTATCACTTATACTTGGATCCAATTGTATTTAATTTTCATTCATTTTTCTATATTTTAATTATAGTTAGCTTATTTGGATTAATATATCATCACTCATTATAATATAAATCTCTAATATTAATCAATGGAACAATTTCTTAGGTATTTAACAAAATATAAATATATGTATCCTTGTACTCGTCATTGGACATCATCCTTCTAGAGTTATTAGGATCAAATGGTCAACCAAGATAGCAAAAAATAGCAAAACATCTCAGGTTTTGCTCTCCCCCATCATCATTGCATGGAACTTGAGTTAACTTTATTTGGATGTTGGGTTCAAAATAAACTGAGTAGAATGTAGACAAGTAGTAGGCACCGAGAAGAAGAAAAAATAAAGGAAAACTAAATAAAATGGGATTCGGGCTTGGGTTTTAATTCAAACTGATTTGGAGTTTTATTCGAGCTAGGGAGGAGACTTAGTCATTGAGGCCTAGGCTCAAGGCAAGGAAAATGCATGACACATGAGATGAAGAATTTTAAAAAATAATAAAGATAGTTTTTCTTTCATGGAAATATTATTTGGAGCCATCGAATTAGAGCTATATTCCTTGATCTTTGCCAACAATTTGTTGGAAAAAAAAACCTTTTCCTAACAACTAGCACTAAATCTATTGGAAAAAGTCACACATAACAATTATTTCCAATGATGAAAATAAAATATTCATTGGGAAAAAAATATTTTTCCTATACATAATTTTATTATTCGTTTGGAATGTTTGTTGCAAATACCTCTTTTTATGGTAGTGATAATAAACTTGCCAACTAAAATATCACACATGTGTAGGCTGAGGAATCTGCATTTTTGCTTTGAAAGACATTTAAGTGCTCTTATTCTCTCACTAAGGTATCACCATTGCTTTACATCTTTGGTTATGGTTTAGCACTGCAACCTCTTTCTCTCTCACTAACTTGCTGATTCCTATAAAGGTGGGCCCATTCTATTCAGATCTTGTATTGAGTTCGAATCATGTTGGGTTTCACAATCAATAAATCAGACCTGATCTAGAAAGGTTGATTGGGTCTAATTTTAGGACCGATATGGATCCATGGATCCTTGAAAAAGATCAGTTCGGGTTTACATGGGTTAGGTTGGGTCGAGTCATGAGTCATGCCAACACATTTACAACATTACTCTTAAATATTTGGATTTTCTTGCTATGTCTATAAGTACAAATGGATTAGATATAATCGAATCAAGAGAGCCCCCTAGCCCCATCTAGTTCCTTGATCAAGTACTATATTAATCCACATCGAATCCAATAGAAGATTGAGTTGAGTCGGATCAAAGTATAACCATCCCAATCCAAAAAATTTGAGTCTGATCATATCTAGATCGAATCCATGTAAGGTCACTACAAGAATCTAAGTATTAGTGACAAAATTAGCCATTGCTAATAACCATTTTTATATTTACCTTTGGTGATGCTACTCTTGGAAAGAAAATCGAGCGGAGACACCATGCTGTCTAAAGGCATGTCAACTCAATGCTCCGATGCTGCTTCCTCTCGATAGGTCGGTCACCTACTGGAGCACCACCTTGGAGCCTCAGGTTAACACCTCTTAGTAGAAATGAAACCAACAAGTGCAGGCACATGCAATAGCTATCTGGGGTTATTCAATAATTGATAGTGTCGGTAGCACCAATTGTGATCCTGCCACCGGAGGCAGACCAGTTGGTTCCCCCTTAAAACACACCAGAGCTGGAGGCAAGACAAAGAGAACGAAGCGACTCTCTCCCCCACAAAACCATAAGCGTGGGGAGCCTACACCTCCGAGTGTATCATTGAGCCTAAGGCATGCAAGGGGGCATCCCCTCTCACCCGTTTGATGAAGGGTCTACCCCGACTCGATCACTCCCTCAACTATCCGAAGCACAGACGGCCCAAGAGGTCGAGGTTGAATGTAATCATAGAGAATTGGACCAACACATCGAGACTACGAGGCATGGCTCCTAGGAGAGATGAGGGTCTCGATCTTATTACTGAGCCACCATTCTCAATGCATATCATTGCAAAACCACGATCGAGATACTTCAAGATGCCCCAATTGGAGATTTATAATGGATCCACCGATCTAGTGAACTACCTGGAAAGCTTCAAGATGCTGATGCTTCTACATGGAGCCACTGAGAGAATACTATTTTGGGCTTTCCCTTCCACTCTTAGAAAAACTGCCCAATACAAGTACTCTAGCTTAAAACCAGGTTCTATCCATTCTTTTGACCAATAATTTGATCTTTAGTTTTCTACTTTGTAAGTAGTAGAAAATTGCACTAGAGTTTTGACTCCTTGATTCACATAAAGCAGGAGGGTGAGCCCCTCGAATCTTATGTGAGTTGGTTCAATGACATGGCTTTAGAAGAACATAACCTAGATCATTCTGTTGCCATGACTCCTATGAAGAATGAGCTCATGCCATCTTTTTTTCTTTTCTTTGGAAAAGAGACTATCAACAGATCTTTTCAAAATGCCTGTTAGAGCAGAGAAATATGCGCATATTGAAGAAGGATACGACTTATTCTACCAACCGTTCCTCCTGTTCTAATGATGCCAGGTGCTTGCATCCCATCAGCTACTCCATCTGCTTTGGTGCCAGCCCCACCATCTACCTCATCATCTATCTCGACACCTGAAGGGCCAGTCTTGAAACAAGAGCCCCGACCAAAGAAGGGGGATCGAGGAAGGAAGAAGCATAAGAGGCGATCCTCACATCACTGAAGGTCTCCCCCCAAGATCCAATATTATCAGAGGCCTTAGGAATGTCCAGATGCTTAATTACCTAAGAGGTTTGATCGTTATACTCTTTTAAGTGTCCCTCAAACTCAAGTCTTGATGTAGGTTAAAGGGTAGCTACCTACGACAAAAATGATATGGAAGACCCCAGAGTGATGCAACCCCTACAAACGCTGTCTCTATCATCATGACCATGGCCACGACATTGATGAATGTGCGCAACCTTGAGATGAAATCAGGGAGCTCATTCAACATGGATGATTAGATGGGTTCCTCCAGAACTAGCAGGGAAGGCACAAAGCCATGGAAGCTCCACCATGTTTACCAAAACAACCTCTGAAATCAAAAGAGCTTGTCGAATGTCCTGCTTTGGGTAATGTTGACACTATCGTTAGTGAGATAGCTGGGTGCAACCCTTGTAAGCAGTAGAAGACCGAAGAAGCAGTTGAAGTTATCACTTTCAAATGGGCTAATGCATAAGGAGTTCAGTACCCATATGATGACCCTATAGTCATATCTTTAAATATAGCAAATTATGATGTAAACCATGTACTTGTTGATAATGGAAGCTCCATAAACATCTTATTCTTTGATGCATTATTGAAAACAGGCATCTCGCCCTCATTACTGAAAGGAGCATGCAGCCTGTTATTAAGATTTTCTGGGGATCCAATACCGGTCAAAGGGACTGTCATCGAAGCTCCATCAATGCATAACACCATACTTGGTCGACCAGGTTTGAATGCCCTTCGCGCAATCATCTCAACTTATTATCTACTCTTGAGATTTTCAATGGCACGAGGGATTGGAGAAGTTCGAGGGAATTAGACTCTAGCAAAATGTTGCTATAAGGCATCTCTCCAAACTTGGGCACCCAGTGCCATACCTGTCGAAAGTCTAGAACTCATGATGAATTAATCGAAGAATGCAATGACCTACAAAAGATTTATTGACTGTCCCATTATATAATGGCAATTTGCAGCATATTGTCCTCATTGGCTCGAAATTGGATGAACCCTTGAAACAACAACTTATAAATTTCTTACAAAAAATGCTGATGTCTTTGCTTGGTCCCCTGCTAACATGCCAGGTATCGATGGTCCATTGATTAGAAGTAGACCCTCTTCATTGACCAATGAAGTAGAAGAAAAAAACTTTTCTCCTAAGCAACAAAAGGCTATTTCTGAAGAAGTGGACATGCTTACCAGTAAGGGATTTTTCAGGAATGCCTATTATCCCGAGTGGCTAGCCTATGTACTGCTAGTAAAGAAGATAATAGAAAATGGTGAATGTGCATCGACTTCATGGACTTGAACATAGGAACAACTTACCAGCGGTAATGTCTTTTGGTATAGGAAATGGTTTGTTTTGGTACAAGGTAATATATTTTGGCTTGAAGAATATAGGAACAACTTACCAGTGGCTAGTAAACAAGATATTCAAAGAATAAATCAGCCGCTACATTGAGATCTACATCGACAACTCGCTCATTAAGAGCCATGAGTTGGCTTATCATTAAGGTACCAATGATGGGATTTATATTTTAATCTTGTATTTCACTGAAGGGAAGATCAACTCTACTCCTAAATCTAGTTTTGCACACTGCCCACCACTCTCTCCTCTCTTTATTTCTTGATCGGTAACTCATGCAATACACTTATTAAGCCTATTGGGCCAACACAAATAGCTCATTTGTAGATAGTCTAGATTTGTATTTAATTTCGACTAGACCATGACGAGGATGAACTCTCAACCCCTTTTTTGTACTATACCAACAATATTTGACTAAGACAACCTTATTTCCAACACCAAAATACTTTAGCTCTAATATCTCAACAAACATACTAGAATAGTCATGTTCATAGTTATTATAGCTACTTTCTTTCACACAAACACCACTATTCATTCTATGTTTCCCTTGCCCAAGTTGTATGTGAAGTTGAAGCCATTCGTGAAATACCCTTTATAGCATTTTACCATACATAAAAGGTCTTGCACTATTTGCATGATGTGGCTATCTACTTAGTTCCTTTCTTCTATCACCTATTAGTGAAAACAATGATTAGCACATATATCATCACCATACAAGAAGAAAAAAAATTGAAAATATTTTGAACTACAAATTGCCTCAACCAATCTACAAGCTCATATCCATGTAATCTCTCTACCTCCTTATCACTTACACTTGGATACAATTGTATTAAATTTTCATCATATTTCCTATAATTTAATTATAGCTAGCTTATTAGGATTAATTTAGAATCACTTGTAATAAAAATCTCTAATATTTAATCCCTAATTTACTAGGTATTTAACAAAATATAAATATATGCAGCCATGTAGTCGTCATTGGACATCATCCTTCGAGAGTTATTAGGATCAAATGGTTGACCAAGATAGCAAAAAATAGCAAAACATCCCATGGGTTCTGCTATCCCCCATCATCATTGCATGGAACTTGAGTTAACTTTATGTGGATGCCAGGTTCAAAATAAAGTGAGTGGAATATATTGTATAATATATGCCTCACAAATTGAACTCTCTACATAGGCATTATTCTATACCTTCTTCAAATCATGCATGTACCTAATTTATGTAGAAATCATTAAAAAAATAGCATTTATATATTACTTCTACTTAATATATTATGCATCCATCACCATATATCTATATGAATTTACATTGTCTATTGGAGGCATATCATTACTTCTACTTAATGATTGTCCTTCATAAGGTTCTCCATGGGCATCCCATATGGTGTATCTCCTTATAAACTCTTATCATCCTAATTATGAAAAAATAAAATTGTACATCTCAAGTATGAACACCTAATTTTGTCTCTATAGGCAAACTCAGATTGAGAAAATGTAAAATCAAGAAATTGTTTCACCCCAGCTTTAAATTCATCACTGACATATCCATCTTTGTTAATCAAGAAAAGTATTTTTTTAATAAAAAAACTAGTTGGGAAGACCCAACATCTTATTTTTATTGATGATTAGGTTTGTGGACTTTGAAACTATATAATTTGGTTTTCTAACTATAAATGATACCCACACATCTTTCCTAAGCTTTTCTTTTTTTCAGGGAGAAAGGTGATCCGATACCTATATTAATAAGCGATAAAAACATCTTATGTATGCCATCCCTCTCTTCATCTTCCATGTTAATTTTCTTAGACACATCAGTATTATCTTCAATGTTACCTACAAGTTCACCATGTAATGACCATTGAGTGTAAGATGGGACTATCCCATAAATTACTAGATTAGCTTCAACATCATCTTGAGATTCATATCGAGTATTGTTATATTTGATACAAGAACACCAAATTTTATCCCTAGATCCATATACTTAAGTGCAAAGTCAAGAAAATAAGCTAGTGGCCATAATCAGTTAGTGGCTGACCCAGAATTAGATAACCCAGATCACACCCAAGCTACGATAGAAGAGCAATTAGAGGAGACTTTAGAAGAGGATCCAATTGTAGAGCCTAGTCTTGAATTTCCTAAGCCAAAAGGTAGGTGTCTGTCTACTAAATATGCCTTATGGAAGAAAGGGTCACTAATTTCAGGGAAAAGATCTTCAATTGGGATTAAAGAAGTGACTTTATCTTGAGGGTACTGGGTGAAATAAGCCAAGTCCTAAGCAGTGAAGAGATCTCTCGTTCCTCGATGGATGCGGCCTGGAAAACCGCACCAAAGACCCGCGGATACCCGGCTTTCTGCTCAGTGATCCGATTGAGGCTTGGCTGGAGTCGTTGGATTCGTAGGAACTCGAGGACCTGCAAATGACCTGTCAGGGGTTAGAAAACTCGGAGGAAATCAAGAAAATAAAGGAAAATAGCAAAGGGAAGAAAGTTTTGGAGGGGGCTGGAAGGATGGTTGGCGGCAGGAAGATGGTTGTAAACACTGGGAAGAAGAACTCTCAAACCCCTTTATGCACACAGCAGGGTAATCACACAAAACAATAGAAGAACTCAAAGTTTATTTCATATATCAAAATCTTCCTTCATACAAGAGGCTAGGGTCCTTTAAATAGACCCTTAACCTTGGGCTCCAAGTAAGGGCACATAAGTCTTTACATAAGAATCCTTTTCCCTCTCAAACCCTAGCTAGAAAATAAAAAAACATTAGGTAGAAAAAATCCCTAAAAATTCTCTTGACTTGGCCAACACTCCAAGGATGCCTAGGGGGCATGTTGGGCTTCTAAGAGCAGCAAGGGACTGGCCCAAAGGGGCTCGGGCGCATGGGTTTGGGCCTCTGGAAGCTGGGGTGGCTTGGTTCTTAGGGGCTTGGGCTTGGCGCTTGGGTTTGATTTCTTTGGGCTAGGATGCAGATAGACCTCTGGAATCATGGATGCCCTTATCTATGAATATACTTTGGCATCTGGAAGGGAATCTGGGCATCTGGAGGGCATCTGCAAGGAATCAGGGTTTTCTGAATTTTTCCTCCTGGGGTCTTCAAATCTTCAAGCTGGGTTGGACTTGGGCTATACTTCCATGTCTTCAATCTAGTTAGACTTGGTATTCACTTGTATGATATAGTCTTGAGTCTTCAGTATGCTTAGATAGGACTCAAAAAAATAAAATTAGCTCAACATGAGCTGACTAGCATTGGACTGAACTAGCTCAACATGAGCTGACTAGTACAAAACTGAAATAACAACTCAAAAGACTCAAATAACAACTAAAATGGACTCAGATGGGCTAAGACCTTATTACAGATGGATTCATAAATTATTGATCAATTCATAGAGGGTTGAAAAGCCTCCGTCTTATTCTGGTGCCTCCGGTGTCCCCACCACCGATCCCTTCCTCTGCCTAAGGACGCTTCGAGGTCCTTGACCCGATTCTTGGCATCGACCACTTCGGCCTAGAGGATATTTTTCTTCTCCTCCAAGGCTTGGGCCCTGTCAGCTTGCTCCTAGGCCTCAGCTACCAGCGACATCCTTTTCCACTCCCACTGGGTGTAGTAGTCATGAATGAGAAGAATGTCAGTCTCGATCTGCACCATCAAAGATGTCAGTCATGGCAATCAGACTGAAGCAATAGAAAGGCAGAAGACTACTGTGAAGAGGAGGGGAAGAGTGCCAAGAAGGGCCTCCGCCAACAACCTGCCTCACCTTTCACGACGGTCACGCGACTGGACCACAAACTCCATCATGCGCTCTGCAAGCACAATATCCTGTGTGACCACCAAATTTGGTCTCACCCTAAGTGCTGCCCTTCGAACAGCGGCCTTCCTCGGTGCTGAGGGTGCCGCCGCGTCCAGGGGAGCTGCCTTCAAAGGCATCTCATCTGACGGTGGGGACAACGTCACCACAGGCGATGGCGTTGGTGATGGTTGCTCCACCACCCCTTCTCCCTCTGCGTCCACCTCGATAACTAAAGGAAGGTGCACCGCAATCGCTGCAGCCGACCTGGCTAGCATGCCCGCGCTGGGTTCTCGGGCTGGAAGCTGGGATTGCTGCTCCGAAGGCCCAGTGGCTAGCTCGACCGTTTGCCCCATAGGTGGATATCTTTTTTTTTCTTTTTTGTTTTTCCTGTTGGGACTTGCTGTTAGTTGCTTCATGTGATAAAAACTAACAAGCCATCTAAGTCATAATGCTGGCAAGCCATACTTTATAAGATTTCATGTAACATGGGAAGAAAGCTATTCAAATTTTGATCCCTTTCTTATTTTAATAAGTTTCATACATTTCATAAATTTTATTTTTTTGTAAACAGATGAGCATGGTAGGGAGTTGGGTTAGGTGGAGTTCTATAGGATGACCCATACTCTTCGAGATAACAATTTTATTGGTAAGGATGCGAGAGATATATTTGTATGTATTAAATCATTTGGTATGATAATTTTTAGTTTTATTTTAAAATGAATATTAACATATATTTTTTATTGAAAATAGGAAAGCTTCATTGTTTATAGTAGAGTGTGTCAGTGAGTCATTAGCATCCATAGAGGCTAGTCATGTCGAGACCTAGGCGATGAAAGAGTTGTTAGGATCGGACAGTTATAGTCCGGTGAGAGGTTATGGAGTTGGAGTCACCCTTATTCAGTTGTTTGACACGAGCCAATACACTCAGACTACTAGAAATAATTCTAGCAGTGCAGATATCCATAGGGTCAAGGCTAAGATGGAAGCGATGAGGCAAGATTATGATGTAGTGATACACTCCATTAGGACTCAGATTGATCAGCTGACATCCGTGATATAGTCATTTGTGGGCTCTTCTAGGATATATATGTATATATTTTCACTATATCTATGTTTTCACATGGGCATTTATTTACATTATTTTTGTATTCTCAGCTGTGCATTTTGTAGGTTCTTGATAATTCCAGCAATCATAGGGATGATGATGACCATGCTCTTACAGACCAGTAATTGCCTGTTGTATCTTTTTTTAAGCTTTGTATATATATTTTTTTACTTTTTGCCTTCTGCTATGGGTTTTATATAATAAACGTTATGAACAATGTAATCATATTTTTTTCTTGGAAAATATATTAAATGCTGTTTAAATGTTAGCTTTATATTATAGATTTTTTATTTTAATTGCTTATACAAGTTTATATATTTCTAATAGGTGGAGTTATATATTTAAATTTTAGATAGATTATGTATTAATATACTATAAAATGGGTTTTGGAGTTTTTTTAAAAATATATTGGTAAATTGGATTTTACCGATGCTTTAAAGTATCGATAAATTAATTTTTCTCGATACTTTTTAGCATCGATATATTGGACTTTGTCAATACTTTTTAGTTAATTTTTTTTTTTGCTTTTATCGATACTTTTTAGTAGTTGGTTAATTGGCTTTTGCCTATGTTCTTTAGTGTGGATAAAATTTAAAAATATATTTTTCATACTTTACTTTTCAATTTTCTTTTACGCTGTGCAAAAGCTTCGAAAACTTATTTTATAATACTTGAAAGTGCGCAAAATAATTAACTTTAGGCTAGGTAATTCTCAAATATACTGTAATGCGTTGATCAAAACTTTGTCAAACCGCCAGCCAAATAAAATAATTGTTTCTCTTTCGAAATTCCAATTCGATCTCTCTGCAATCTCCCCAAGTGCCTCTCTCCCTTCCCGTAGGCGAGCTTTCCTCAATCCAACGTTGCCCCTTGTATTCGTTGGGTCTCAAATCCAGCGGCACCAGCATCGACAGATGGCATGATGTGTAGGCCTGCGTGATACTTTTCCTCTTGCGGAACAGGGAAAAAGATAAGATATGCGTGATACTTCTTCTCTTCTCTTCTGGCGGAACGCGGAAAAAGATATAACGCACGCATGATTCCTTTTTCTCCAAAACCAAAACTAGTTTTTATAATGGAGTAACAAAAAAATCACTTTTCAAATACCTCATTTGTTCCAGCTATACTTCAAACTCTCCCTTTTCTCTTGTATTTCGTTTTGGATGGCTAAGAGAATCAAAAACATTAGAAAGACATTGGATCTTGCATTTCGCTTTGGATGGCTAAGAGAATCAAAAAGATTAGAAAGATATTGGATGAGATTGCAGCCAAGGGATTCAAGTTTTATTTGAGAGAGGGGTCATCGGGTGTTAGATGAGTGTGGGGTATATGGAAGTGACGGGGGCATGAAGAAATTGATTACCGGTAGTACAAGAAAGTCATCGTAGTTTCTATCGTAGGAATGGAAGGTCTCGGCAGAAGGGATGGGTGAGTGGCATTTCTTTATTTTGTTACTATCGTAGGAATGGAAGGTCTCGGCAGATGAGTGGCATTTCTTTATTTTGTTACTCAAATGTTATTTGTGAAATGACTTAATTCTTATACATTCCTAGCAGATAGTTCTTTGGATGTGAGATGGTGGTATTCCAAATTCATAGTATGATGAATAAACTGACAAAATTAAATTGCTTATGTCAAGTTAACAGATTATACATAACGTACATGCATTTTGGTTATGCATTTCTAAAAATATTTTTGAAGTAAATTGTTAATTTACAAGCCGGAAATAGGATAGGTCTAAGATTCTCTGCTTGTTCTTTGTGCATCGTCATCCTTTGCTCCATTTGTAAGACACTTCGATCTTGAAACTTCTAGCTTTCTTTTTTCATACCTGGTTTTCTTTTCTCGCATTTTAATTTATCATTTGTTCTTCATTTGTTACAAATACGCTTTGATCTTTAAAAAAAAGCTGGATGTATTCTTATACCTTCTTTAACATCGAAAAGAAAAGCATTAGAAATATTGCTTGATCTATTAGAATGAGCCATTTAATTATGACATTTCAAAAAGTGCTTTAAAATGAAAGGAAACCTTGAGAAATATCAATTCCAAATATTCTCTTCTAATATGGTTTAGTGCATGATTGTTATTAATTGTATTTCTTGATAAACTTATCGAGCAATCTTTGTATAAGTTCCATTTTCAAACATGAACTCTATTCTACTATAGTAGACAAGAAGTTCATGTAAAATTTGAAATTTTTTCTCAAATAAAAAGTAAGCTAACATGAGTGATGCTGGCCCTTCTGGAAAAAAAAATCTTTCTTTCCGATGGTTTGCTAGCTTTTACCATTTTGGCTTGAGGTATAACATCTTTGAACATGATATTTTCTAGAATCTAAAGTTTATTAGATTCACTTTTTTAAATTGTAAGTTGCTTTTATTCCCAAGATTCGTGTACTTGAGTGCAAAGTCAAAAAAATCTTTTACTCAATTTCTATAGTCTAAGTACATTTAAATTACTGTGTGGTAGCCTCAAGTATATTAAATGATCTACATATTTTATGCATACATTTTAAATCACCATCTCTCTATTTTATTATGACTTTCTAGGTACCATCATACATGTACTTCTGATGGAAAGTCGCTTCACCAAATAATACTTATATTATCATTGGAATGACATAAACAAAGTGATACATTCTATCTGATGTATAAAAAAAAATGGCACCCTTAGTCAATGTGATCAATGTCCAAGAGCATACCACAAAGGTACGTATCTTTCATGTCTTTGTTGAAAAATTTTATAAGTGCATTTATATTTGATTAATGTGTATGTATGTATCATTTATTTTTTGTATTCTCGGTTTTCCACAAAAAAAATCTTTATTCTAGATATTCTCACACAAGTTATATTTTGAACTTATTCCAAATTTAGTTACCTTAATATATTGTAAAAGAGTTCTACACATTTATTTGCACAATTTTTGGTATTTGTTGTCTGGCAATTTTTATAGATCTGAAATGGCATTTGGACACTAGAAATTTGTCAGATTTATATATTTTTCATTGGTTATTATTGTAATATCATTATTATCTAGTCAACAAGTCAGTTATCTTTTCATGTAGATTGTGTGTGTGATGTTACATAAACCAAATGTTGGACACGACAAGCTTCTTATCATGATCTTATCTTTGGTTCATGACATGCAAATTTATGTTGTGCTGTAGTGAAACTTAGGACACGTTGACATGGAAAGTCACAAAAGCATAGCAAACGGATGGTTTCAACTTTCAAGATGCATGCTTGTATGTTTACAAGATTATATTTTATTTGTTAAAACTGATCTAGGTAGCTATAAAGTGACACTACTGCTAATCCAATGCTACCACTGCAGTGACTATTGTAATCATCATTTTATTATCAATAAATTTTGAAGAACATATATACCATTCCGTTTAGAATATCTGTACCATGAGTTAACAATTATAACTAAGCATTGATGAGAACCTATTTAGCAATAATATGACTTCTAAGGAGTAGCTTCAAGAAATATTACTTATAGGGAGCACATGCTCTTTTGTATTACTGCTCAACGATCTATGATAAAGTGGCATCCAATGATTTTAGAAGCAACATGCCTATATGTCAACAATTTAATCTGATTATGTCTTCTATGTAGGTCATTAGACAATACCAATAGATATCCTAAACCATGGAATCCAACCTTGCACTATTTTGATGGGTCAATCAGGATTTATCATGGGACACACAATATTGCATATGATCTTAGGTAGTATCTTGCATTGCGATGCCCAATACATGCTGCCCCATCGACAATCATGTTTTGACCTCTCTGCTAGATTATGCAACATCCCATCAATTGCTCCATCTGCTTTGGCACCAGCCCCGCGGCCTTTATCATCATCTATCCAAACACCCGAAGGGCCAAACTTGGAGCAGGGGCCCTGATGGAAGAAGGGGGATCGAGGAAGGAAGAAGCATAGGAGTTGGTTTCTACATCGCCGAAGGTCTCCCCCTGGGTCTAATATTATGAAAGGCCTCAGCAATGGCTGGATGCTTCATTACCTAAGAGGTTTGACCATTATACTCTTTTATTCCTCAAACTCAAGTCTTGATGTAGGTTAGAGGTTAGCTACTTGCAGCAAGAAAGATACGGATGACCCCAAAGCGATGCAACCTCTACAAATATTGTCTCTATCATTATGATCTTGGCCACAATACTGAAGAATGTGCATCGTTTTGGGATGAAATCGAGGAGCTCATCCAACATGGATACTTGGATAGGTTCCTCTGGAAATTATTTGCTAGTGTTCTAAAAATTAGATTTAATAAGCAACTAGTATTTGCTTGCTAAAATGCAATTCATGCTTTGTGACTATTGAAATCTTACCTTTGATTATGGGTGCAAAATGGCTCAATTGGATTACTCATGGTGTTGTAGGTTTGCAGTTAACTTGACGTTGAACTTCAAAATTTAAAGTTTTCTTCTTTTTGGCATTTTCTAATATTTTAAAATAGTTTCAAGTAGTTGGTTGGAGATGACCATGTTTCGAAATATAGGAGTGATGAGGGAGCCTCCTCTACTTATATTTCTCTTTACCATATGTTAATCTTGGGTGCATGGATTGCTGAACTTATACTAATTCTGGATGGAACTTTGCCACAAGTTAATCATATATTCCTCTACTTATATTCCTCTTACCGGATTTTCTCCATCCTTTGTAATGCATCGACTACTTCGTTATTTTCCTATGGAAAAATCAACTTTCTTTCAAAGTAGTATCTGATCGTTTCTGCTTGTTTTGGTTTGGAGCATTAGGATTGAACTTATGCTAGTCCTACATGGATTGCTCAATACTCATGGACAGCATTAGCCATAAAAAGTGGTCATAGATTTGTCATTTTTAAGGACAAAATGAAGATATTAAGTCACAACATAGACTGGGCTTTTGCTCTTCTTTCTCAGGTTGATATCTTTTTTTTCCTTTTCTTTTTTGTTTTTCCTGTTGGGTCTTGCTATTGGTTGCTTTATGCGATAGAAACTAACAAACCATCTAAGTCATAATGCTGACAAGCCATACTTCATAAGATTTTATGTAGCATGGAAAGAAAGCTATCAAATCTTGTTCCCTTTCTTATTTTGATAAGTTTCATATATTTTATAAAATTTATTTTTTTCTGTAAATAGATGAGCATGTAGGAAGTCGGGTCAAGTGGAGTTCTATAGGATGACTCATACTCATCGAGATGGCAATTTTGTTAGTGAGGATGTGAGAGCTATATTTATATGCATTGAATCATTTGGTATGATAATTTTTAGTTTTGTTTTCAAATGTAATAATAATATATATTTTTTTTGAAAATAGGAAAGCTTCATCGCTTGTAGCAAAGCGTGTTGGTGAATCATCAGCATCTATAGAGGCTAGTCACGTCGAGGCCCATGTGATGACAGAGTTACTAGGATCGGACAGTTATGGTCGGGTGATGGGTTATGGAGTAGGAATTATCCCTACTCAGTTGTTTGATATAAGCCGATACACTTAGATTGCTAAAAAGAGTTCTAGCAGTGCAGATATCCATAGGATCGAAGCACAAATGGAGGCAATGAGGCAGGATTATGATGCGGTGATACACTCCATGAGGGCTCAGATTGATCAGCTAACATTCGTGATACATGCATTTGTGGGCTTTTCTAGGATATATATATCTTCACTATATCAATATTTTCATATAGAAATTTATTTACATTATTTTTGTATTCTTAACTATGCATTATTGTAGGCTCCTGATAGTTCTAGCAATTGTAGGGATACTGACGACCATGTTCCTACAAATCACTAATAGACTCATGTATCTTTTTTAAAGCTTTGTTTATATAATTTTTTTTACTTTTTTGTCTTTTGCTATAGATTCTATATAATGAATGTTATGAATAATGTAATCAGAATTTTCTGTCAGCATATATATTAAATGATGTTTAAATGGCAGCTTTATATTATAAATTTTTTATTTTAATTGTTTATACAGATTTATATATTTTTATAGTTGGAGTTATATATTTAAATTTTAGATAGATTATGTTCTAATATACTATAAAATCAGTTTTGGATATTTTCAAAGATTAAAAATCAAGAATTTATCATTGCTTTAAAGCATCGGTAAATTGGATTTTACCAATGTTTTAAAGTGTTGGCAAATTTTTTTTTTTTTGATACTTTTTGGTATCAGTGTATTGAACCTTGTCAATACCTTTTACTAAAAATATTTTTTTTGATTTTTATCGATGTTTTTTAGCCGCGGTAAATTAGCTTTTGCCCACGTTCTTTAGTGTTGGTAAAGTTTAAAAATATTTCTTTCTGCAAGTCACTCATAAATGTTGTTGACTCTATCTTGATTTTGATGATTGACAAAATATTTAAGTATATATAAGTACTAATTATATTTTAAGTATATTTTTCAGATCTTAGTACTCAACCATGTTGGATGAAGAAATGCTTGTATTTTAGTTGAAAAAGTTCTTAAATTAATGAAAAATCAAGTATATGGACTTTGGAATTAATATGGAAAAACTTGAAGAGGTTAAAGTTTCAATTTAAAGATGTTTCAGCAATGGCACAGGCAAGTGTCGACACCTGGAAATGAAGTATCGACACCTGAGGATCAAGTATCGACACTTGAAGAGTGAAGTATCGACTCAAGGCCTGAGACAAACAGAAAACTTCAGAAAGCACTTTTAGTCAAGTGTCGACACCTGGAGTTGAAGTGTCGACACTTGGAAGTGAAGTGTCGACACCTGGAAAATGAAGTGCCGACACTTGAAACTAAAGTGTCGACACCTGGAGGTGAAGTGTCGACACTTGAACAGTAACGACTAGTTTTCTGGGCTGCAGAACTTCTTCAACCTGGCTCCAACGGCTATAATTCGTCCTCCAACGATCATAAACGGTCAAATAAGGTTTGGAGGGCTATTTAAATACTTGGAGAAGCAAGGGAGAAGAAGAGGGAAGAGGATCCATGGTTTGAAAGATAAATCCTTTGGTGAGTTTCTTGAATATTCTTAAAGGATTCAATAGTTAAGTGATTAAAAGCCTTCAAGCTTCTAAGTTTCAAAGAGAGCATTCAAAGTCTACATTTACAAGCATCAATCAAAGGCTTCATCAACTTGAAGACAAGATCTTCATCAACAATCAAGGGCTTCAAAGAGATATTTACTTTATTTTAGAAAACTTTTATTGTATTCATTTAAAATTGCTCTTACATTGTTTTACTTAAGATTTTTGATGAGCCTTGGAAAACCAAAGAGGTTTTTGGTAAGCCTTTGAAAATCAAAGTGGTTGTTGATGAGCCTTGAAACCAACTAGGATTTTATTTGTGAGCCCGAAGTCAAAACAAGTTGTTTAGGTTCTTGGTTATCCCGTAAAACCAAGGATGGTTGTTGGTGAGCCTTGAAACCAACTAGGATTTGACTTGTGAGCTCGAAAACAAAACAAGTTGTAAATGTTATTGTTGAGCCTAAGTTATAAAACCAAACTTAGTGGAATTCCCAAGAAATTCTTGGGGAGTGGATGTAGGTGCTTGGTTGGCACCGAACCACTATAAATCTTTGTGTTTGTGTGATTGTTCTCCTTGTGCTTTTATTTCTTTATTTCCGCTGTATTTATTTGAAATACACAAGTACTTGAATTGCATTAGCACATACTTGCTTTAGTTCATAGATATTTTAAATAGTACAAAAAGTTTTAAAAGTTCAATTCACCCCCCCTCTTGGGTTGCCTACCTGAGCCTACAATTGGTATTAGAGCAGGTGCTCTGTTTGAAAATCTAACGATTTTGAGCTAAAGTTCATGGCAACCCTTATAGGTATTAGTGTTAGACAATCATTTTTCAATGGCACAAATTACACATTTTGGAAAACTCGCATGCATATCCATATTCAATCTATTAGCTATCATCTTTGAAAAATCATTATTAGTGGTCCTCATATTCCTTCCATATTGGTTAATGGCATTTCCATTCCAAAACTCGAAGAGGATTGGAATGAATATGACATTAAACAAACTGAAATCAATGCTAAAGCAATGAACTTGCTTTATTGTATATTAGACTTGAATGAATTTAATAGAATCTCTACATGCACATCGGCGAAGGAAATATGGGACACACTTGAAGTTACTTATGAGGGTACTCTTCAAGTGAAGAACACTAAAATTAATTTGCTTGTACATTCTTTTGAAATTTTTGAAATGATGCATTATGAATCTATATCTGATATGTTTTCAAGATTTATGACTATTATTAATGAATTAAAAAGTCTTGGCAAAATCTATACTAATGTTGATTTGGTGAACAAAATTCTTATATCCTTGCCAAAATCATGGGATCCAAAGGTGACGGCGATCCAAGAAGCTAAAGATGTAGAAACCTTACCTTCGGAGGAGCTTATCGATTCACTCATGACTATGAGTTGAATTTATGGCAAAGGATAGTGGAAGATGATACAGAAAAGAAGATAATGGCTTTCAAAGCCAAAAAGAAATTCAAGGCAATGATGGCAACTTGGAGCGATAGCGAAGATTCAAGTATGGATGATGAAGTTGCTCATCTTTGCTTCATGGCAAATGAGGAAAAGGTATGTGCTAAAAATAATTATGATTTTATCTTTAAAGAATCACATGATGCATCTAATGATCTTGTGCATGAATATAGATTGCTAAAAATTGAGCACAAGAAATTAAATAGGCATGTAGATTCATTTTCTCTTAACAACACCAATCTTGCAAATAAAAATGATGATTTAAATGCCAAGATTGATATTTTAAAAAATAAAAAGAATAATTTTTCTAAAAAAAAAGAATTTTTAGAAAAAGAAAATGTTATTTTGAAAGATTTATGTGATAAAAATATTTTGGTTGAGGAAAAGAGGCAAAAACTTTTGAAAAATTTCTCTATTTCTGTTTTTTTCAATTTATCTTATAAATGTGGTTTTAGTGCTTATCCTTCTAGATTAGGAAAAGTTTGGATTCCAAAAGGAACCATAATTACTAATCATAAAGGACCCAAGAAAGTTTGGATACCAAAAATATCTACTTAGTTTATTTTGCAGGAATGTCTTGCAGCCCAACATAAAGAAAGGAAGTTCTTAAAAAAAAATGGTTGTACAAGATAATTTGAAGAAGTGGACAAGCTACATTTTGGACTAAATGATAAAAGGAAGGATTATGTACATTGATAAATTCTAAACATCTCCTTCCATGATTCAAAATGTAGTTAAATTTTTTGTTATAATTATTGCATCAATTACTTTAAAAAATTATTTTAAATGATTAATTAGAATCAAGTTTAGACTTATAATCATTGGTTATAATCATGGACTTCTTGATATTGATGAATTTCATGCTATTATGATTAAACTTGTGATTGTGAGACCTTCACTTGATTTTGATTAATGTATTTCATGAAAAATACTTTTAAAGATGCATATTGCTTTGAAAAATATTTTAAGTGATTGATTAGAATCAAGCTTAGACTAATAATCATTTGTTGTGATCATGACCATTTTGATATTGATGGATTTCAAGCTCTAATGGTCAAACTTGTGATTATTAGATCTTCACTTGATTTTGATTAATATAGTTTCTAAATTATTTCAAGTGAAATGCTATGATTTATATGTTTTTATTTTTGGCATCTATGCATAATCTAGAAATGATTTGGATCAAGTATAGAACTAGTAGTTAAGGGTTACTTTTAAGAAGAAGGTATGCATATTGACAAACCCTTGCTTTAGTAGCTAGACTTGATATCATATTACTTCTAGCATTTATATGGATATCAAATCATTTTAAATGAATTTAAAATCATATTGAAAGTTTTTAAGTGATATAAATGCTTTGTATTTTGAAAATCATGAATATCTTGAAAATTTCAAATCCTTGATTTCAGACTTAGAATTTATGTTCATATATTAAAATTGTTTGAAATTATATTGCATATGCTTTCATGTTCTTATTCTTCAAATGAATGCATATTTTTAAGGGGGAATAACATTCAGGGGAGCATCCAAAGATTTGTTATCATATTTGATGCTTTGAATATTTTGCTTGATATCATGCTGTACTTATATTGCTCTGATACTCTTTCTCCTTGTTTTCAAATCTAATTTTTTAAGGGGAGTTACATTCAAATGGTATCATATTTCAATTGGTATCATGTTCAATTTGTATCATATTCAATTGATATCATAATTATTTGATTTCATGTATTGATTTTGATGACCTACTTGCTATTCTTTCCAACATCATTCCCACTTTGTATTGCCTTTCATCATTTTTCATGATGTCAAAAAGGGGGAGAAAATTGTTAAGTATGAAAAGGGAAAGATTGGATAAACATGAAAAATCATTTGAGAAATTAAAGAAAGTGCAAAAGGGGGAGAAGAATGTAAAATATTTTTATCTAAAGGGAAGAATTAGTAAGAAGAAGAAATTTTAAAAATTTGAAAATTTGCATATTTTGAAAAATATTTTTGAAGATTTTTTTTGGATCATATTTTGAGGGGAAGCTTGGTGCTTATTGTTTTGAGCTTACATGTTTATCTTATTGTTAATCTTTTTAAGCTTACCCTTTTCATATACTTAAAGGTTTTATCATCATCAAAAAGGAGAACATTATTGACTCTGTCTTGATTTTGATGATTGATAAAATGTTTAAGTATATATGAGTACTAATTATATTTTAAGTATATTTTTTAGATCTTAGTACTCAACCATGTTGGATGAAGAAATGCTTGTATTTCAGTTGAAAAAGTCCTTAAATTAATGAAAATTCAAGTATATAGACTTTGGAATTAATATGGAAGAACTTGAAGAGGTTAAAGTTTCAATTTGAAAATGTTTCAGCAATGTCACAGGCAAGTGTCAACACCTGGAAATGAAGTGTCGACACTTGAGGATCAAGTGTCAACGCTTGAAGAGTGAAGTGTCGACTCAAGGCCGGAGACAAACAGAAAACTTCAGAAAGCACTTTCAGTCAAGTGTCGACACCTGGAGCTGAAGTGTCGATACTTGGAAGTGAAGTGTCGATACCTGGAAAATGAAGTGTTGATACTTGAAACTGAAGTGTCGACACCTGGAGGTGAAGTGTCGATACTTGAACAGTAACGGCTAGTTTTCTTGGCTACAGAACTTCTCCAACTTGGCTCCAACGGCTATAATTCGTCCTCCAACGATCATAAACGGTCAAATAAGGTTTGGAGGGCTATTTAAACACTTGGAGAAGCAAGGGAGAAGAAGAAGGAAGAGGATCCATAGTTTGAAAGATAAATTCTTTGGTGAGTTTATTTAATATTCTTAAAGGATTCAATAGTTGAGTGATTAAAAGCCTTCAAGCTTCCAAGTTTCAAAGAGAGCACTCAAAGTCTACATCTACAAGCATCAATCAAAGGCTTCATCAACTTGAAGACAAGATCTTCATCAACAATCAAGGGCTTCAAAGAGATATTTGCTTTATTTTAGAAAGCTTTTATTGTATTAATTTAAACTTGCTCTTACATTGTTTTACTTAAAGTTTTTGATGAGCCTTGGAAAACCAAAGAGATTTTTGGTAAGCCTTTGAAAATCAAAGTGGTTGTTAGTGAGCCTTGAAACCAACTAGGGTTTTACTTGTGAACCCGAAGCCAAAACAAGTTATTTAGGTTCTTGGTTATCCCGTAAAACCAAGGGTTCTTGTTGGTGAGCCTTGAAACCAACTAGGGTTTGACTTGTGAGCCTGAAGATAAAACAAGTTGTAAAGGTTGTTGGTGAGTCTAAGTTATAAAACCAAACTAAGTAGAATTTCCAAGGAATTCTTGGGGAGTGGATGTAGGTGCTTGGTTGGCACCGAACCGTTATAAATCTTTGTATTTGTGTGATTGTTCTCCTTGTGCTTTTATTTCTTTATTTTTGCTGTACTTTATTTTCTTGATTTCACAAACATATTTTTTGAATTGGCACATATTGTTCGAATCGCAAAAAGTTTTAAAAGTCTAATTCACCCCCCCTCTTGGGTTGCCTACCTGAGCCTACGGATGTTATTTTATGCTTGTAAAAGCATCATGAATTTATTTTACAATATATAAAAGTGTCAAAAATAATTTATTTTAGCATTAGTAGTTCTCAAATATACTGTAATGTGTTGATCTCATGACTGAACATTTAGCCCATCTTCGTCGAAGCCGGAATAATTTCAAACTTTGTCAAATCGCAGACCAAATAAAATAATCACCACTCTTTCCAAATTCCAATTCGATCCTCTGTAACCTCCCCGAATGTCTCTCTCCCTTTTGGTAGACGAGCTCTTCCAGATGCGTAACCGTCAATCCAACATTACCCCTTGTATTCACGAGGCCTCAAATCCACCGACAGATGGCATGGGTGAATGTTTTGGAATTCAATGATGAGTAGGGCATGTGTCATACTTCTTCTCTTTAGGCACAGAAAGAAAAAATGAAAAAGGAAAAGTAACAAAAAAAAATATCTTTTATAATGATCAGGGCATGCATGATGTTTTTTTTTGAACATGAAAAAAGAAGAGAAGAGAAAAAGTAAGAAAAAATATATATATCTTTTATGATGGAGTAAAAAAAGAACCACACTTCAAATCCCTCATTTATTCCAACGACTCTTCTCACCTTCCCTTTTTCTTGCATTTTGCTTTCAGATGGCTAAGAAAATCAAGAAAATTAGGAAGACATCGGATGAGATTGTAGCCAGGAGATTCAAGTGTTATCGGATGAGATTGTAGCCAGGAAATTCAAGTTTCATTTGAGAGAGGCCTGTCTCAGAGGCAGTAATCAGCCATCGGCGCATGAGTTTGGCAGTAGATGAGTCTGAGGTGTATGAAAGTGATGGGGACATGGAGAAATTGATTGATCTGTTAGTCGATACCGGTAGCAACGAGGAAGTCATCGTAGTTCCTATTGTAGCAATCAAAAGGGTTTGGTGAGTGGCATTTCTCCGGTTTCTTATATTTTACTTATATATTAAATAATTTAATTGATCCATCCCTAGTAGATTGTTCTTTGGATGTCAAATGGTGATATTCCAAAATCACGGTATGATGAATAAGGTGACAAAACTGAATTGATTCATGTCAAGTTGACAGATTAAAGATAACATACATGATTTTGGTTATGCATTTCTAAAAATGTTTTTGAAGTAAATTGTTAATTTTTTTCATTTACAAGCCCAAAATAGATGGGTTCAAGATTCCTTACTTGTTCTTGTACATCCTCATCCTTTGCTCCATTTATCAGGCACTTCGATCTTGTTGGAACTTTTAGCTTTCTTTTTTCACACCTGGTTTTCTTCCCCCGTATTGTAATTTATCATTTGTTCTTCATCTCTGTTACAAATACTCTTTGATCTTTAATAAAAGATGGGTATCTTCTTTTGCATTCTTTAACATTGAAAAGAAAAGCATTAGAAATATTCCTTGATCTATTAAAATGAGCCGTTTAATTATGACATTTCAAAATGTGCTTCAAGATGAAAGGAAAACTTATTTGAGAAATATCAAGGCCAAATATTCTCTTCTAATATGGTTTAGTGCATGATTGCTATTAATTATATTAATTGTAAGTTCCATTTCCAAACTTAAACTCTATTCTACTATAATAGACAAGAAATGTTTATAAAATATGGAAAAGTTTTTATAAAAAAGTAAGCTAACATGAGTGATGTCGACCCTTCTAAAAAAAAAAATTCATACCATTTGCACACTCCGGCAAGACTCTCAAAGACAAAACATTGCTAGTGATTCCCCTCTAGCCCCTTTATCAAAACCCCCGGCCGCATTGGTCAGGAGAGATCAATACGAAAAAAAATCCTGGCAAAACCCAACCTATGTCACTCCGCCATGAAGTCATCAACAACCACAAGTTTGCCAGTTAGACCGATGATCCGTCAGAGTGTCGGTAGCCCCCATAGCTTGACCGGTAGTTGAGGAAGCCGCCCCCATACTAAAGCTATCTAGATCGCCATCACCGATGGGTAGAAGCGTGGCTGTCATGGTTTGATCGCCAGAGCTTGCCCATTAATGACCCATAGTCTGCCCAGAACGACATCACAATCCCTTGTCTCTTGAAATCTGAACAAGAGAAATCCCTGTTCCAGATTAAATCCAGTCACATCTCCTTTCAAGTCGGCCTGTTGCCGGAACTCTCGCATAGCCACCTCCACAGAAATCTTTCAGCCAAGAATCTTGGAAACATGCCCCTTGGCCAGCCACTACCATCTCACCCCTGATCTCCTCTTCCAGCAACTCCACGATCTCTGAGAAGTGGCGAGCCAGCTCCCCACCATGTTCAGCAAAGGCTTTGATGAAACCCATATTGGCCGACTAGTAGGGGGTTTCTTCATGTTCATGTGCCCACGATCCATTGTTGCTGAAGTCCCACTGGCATTTGCCTGGTTGCTCCCCATCCTTGGTCACCAACGAAAGGCTCTGTACCTCTCCAGCAATCACTCCGAGAAGGAGATGTGCATGAATCTTCAAGCACAAAGACAAGCAACCCTTCTAATAAGCAAAACTCAGAAAAAACAATCTCAAGTTTTCAGTATCAACATTTTTCAAGGTAAAAGAGAAGGATGCCTTTTTCAAATTCCAATTCATTCCCTTGCAACCTCCCCGAATGCCTCTTCCTTTCCGTGGGTTCCAATGATGCATAGGGTATGCATGTCTTTAGGCAGAATGCGGTAAAATATTAGATGAACGGAAAAAGTAGGAAATAAGAAAAAGCAAAAAATAAAAATAAAAGAAAAAAAAATCTTTTATAATGCTTAGGCACACGTGATGCCTTTTTCTCCATCAAGTCGAGCATGAAAAAAAAAATAGAACAAGGAGAAAAAAAAACCATCTTTCTTGATGGAGTAACAAAAAAAAATCACTCTTCAAATCTCTCATTTGTTCCGGCGACTCTTCTCCTAAGGAAATCAAGAAAATTAGGAAACCATTGGATGTGATTGCAGCCAAGAGATTCAAGTTTCATTTGAGAGAAGGGCCTATCTCCGATAGGCGGGTGGTAGTCGGCCATCCGCTCATGAGTTCAGCAGTAGATGAGTATGAGGTGCATGGAAGTGATGGGGATAGGAAGAAATTGATTGGTCTGTTAGTCGATACAAGTATCGACAAGGAAGTCATCATAGTTCCTGTTGTAGGAATGGAGGTCTCAGCAAAAAGGATAGGTGAGAGGCATTTCTCCATTTTCTTATATTTTACTTACATGTTACCTATCAGACTTAATTCTAAAAAAGTTGCCCATTCTTAGTAGATAGTTCTTTGGATGTTAGATGGTGGTAGCACTGTGAAGTCCAAAATCATAGTGAATAAGCTGATAAAACTACATTGCTTCATGTCAAGTTGACACATGATTTTGGTTATGCATTTCTAAAAATATTTTTGAAGTAAATTGTTAAATTTTTCATTTACAAGCCCAAAATAGGATGGGTTCAAGATTCCTGCTTGTTCTTGTGTGCATCCTGAAATTTTACTTTCCTTTTTCAAAACTGGTTTCTCCCCTCACATTGTAATTTATCATTTGTTCATCATCTCTGTTACAAATACTCTTTGATCTTTAATAAAAGTTGGGTGTCTCCTTCTACCTTCTTTAACATCAAAAAGAAAAGCATTAAAAATATTGCTAGATCTATTAAAATGAGCTGTTTAATTGTGACATTGCAAAATGTGCTTCAAGATGAAAGGAAAGCTTACTTGAGAAATATCAAGGTCAAATATTCTCTTCTAATATGGTTTAGTGCATAATTATTATTATCTTTCTTGATAAGCAATCTCTGTGTAAGTTCCATTTCCAAACAGAAAATCTATTCTACCATAGTAGACAAGAAATTTTTATAAAATTTGGAAAATTTCTTTCAAATAAAAAGTCAGCTAACATGAGTGATGTCGACCCTTCTAGAAAAAATTCTTTCTTTCTGATGGTTTGCTAGCTTCTACTATTTTGACTTGTGGTATAACAGCTTTGATCATGATATTTTCTAGAATCTCAAGTTTATTTGATTCACTTTTTCAAGTTGTTAGTTGCTTTGATGAATCAGAAATCTGCTTTGTGCACTGCTCTTTCCCTTACTATTGAATAAGAATGATATCAGTGTTAAACTAGTTAGCTTAATAGAGGCATACTTTTCTTAGCTACCTGTATTTTCTTATGCTCTGATCTATTTTAAGAAAATTCTAGCAAAGTCTGATTCTTCAAACTTTGGTTGCAAATGTCTAGCTGAGTGGGTTTCAAAGATATGATCAAGGATCGGAGAATAGGGTTATTAGCAAGAAAAGAGTAGAGTGCATTATCCAATACATCTAAAAGCAACAAGAGGATCGTGCTTGGGGAAATGCTTGCCATTCTTTCCTGCAAGATTTACTTTGTGAATATTACTATTTTGACATTCGTTCCCTAAAATTAATGTCATAAAGAATGTGCTCGTGCTGCAAATTGATGCGATGTTATTGAAATATCATTTTGCATATAGTTGGTGATCTCTGCATGATCTAATATCATTAGCAAGTTAGATGAACCAGTATAATCATGAAATTTAAGGATAATAGGGAGCGGGGAGGGGATGCTAGGAAATTTTGTGTGGTGTAATAAACTTTTTATATTAGTTATATGGATCAAGTTTGTTGAAATCCTACCTATTTTTTCCTTTCATGTTTATATGGATCAACTCAAGCAGCAGTCGGTTGGTTGTCGATATCAACTTAAGTTTGCTACTAGCTGAGTTTCGAGTGGCTGAGTACCTCCATGGACATACTTTTCAAGATAGCCATGTTGAATAAGATCTTCAATCTCTCTCTTTAGCTGAAAGTAGTCTTCGGTGTTATGGCCATGATCTCGATTGAAGTAATAGTACTTTCTCTTATCATGGGTGTTTGAAGGCTTCATCGAGTAAGGCCTTCGAAGGAATTTCTCTCCTTTTTATCTCCATAAGAATTTTGAATCTAGGAGTAAGGAGAGGAGTAAAGTTACCTGATTTATCAATCAGGTTTCTCGACCTAGAGTCTGGCTACCTGGATGAGTGGGGCTCCTTGATTTGGCCCTCGCTTGACACCCTCTTGGCTTACTTCTTCCTTGGCTTGCTATTATCTTCTCGCTAAGTAACAATAAATTTCTCCATGTGAATGTACTTCTAGACATAGGCTAGTAGCTCCGAGTAAGACTTAAGATAAGTCTTATCCAAGGAGTAGGTGAACCAAAAGTGGAGTCCCCTCTTCTTGGCCAGAAAGCCATAGACTCGTCTAGGTTATAGATCTCCAACATGGTCATCTTGAATCAGGCTATGTAGTCTCTCAATGACTCTTCATCTTATTACCGGATGGGAAAATGACTTTCAAGCTCTCATGGCATCCTTCGACTAGTATTGAAGTATGCCATGAACTACCTCTCTAGTTGCTTGATGGAGTGAACACTCCTTGGCTTGAGTTTGGAGTACTATACTCGGGCCGTTTTGCGAAGAGTGGCTAGGAAGGCAAGGCATCGGTAGCACCTTGAACCTACATAACAGCTTTGTAGCTCTCCAGGTGATCCAGTGGATCTATGATATCATTATAAGTATCTATGTAGGACATCTTGAACTGACTCGGGATCGATTCCTTCATGATTCATTGAGAAAGAGATAGGTAAGAGTCAAACTTGATCAGATCATGACTCCCATCCTGAAAATTGACAAGTCGATGGTTGACTTTGCTCAACTTGTACTCATAGTCATCAAGGCATTGTTCAGCCAGTCACTGAAATAGCTTGGTTGATAGATCCTTCTTGTAATGATTCAAATTTAGATGGGTAACCTATTTCCTTTTTAACTTCCTTTCCAATTACTGATCACCGTGTTGGGAACTTACACAGTGCGAAGAGAGGGATCACAATCGATGGACGGTATGCCAGTGAGAGGACCTCCCATGTTGGGACCAGTGACATGCTAGACAAGGTGAATGAGTTCGAGATTGGTGGAAAGTCCATCGATGATGAGATCTCTCTCTTGGAGATCGATTACTGGGGTAGGTGAAAGTGACAATGGGGATAACTAGGAACTATAGCTATTGCTATTTCGTCATAGAAAGTTACTGCTACTACTGAAAGGAAAAAATGTGGGTGCAGGTGCCTACGCTAAGCATGCAACAGCACAGGGAATAGGTAAGTATTTTAAAACATTTTTAAAATAAGTGCGGAAAAAACCTATTCCACATAGGATCTAGCATATGCAAGATGCATGTATAGGCATGATTCAGGACATATAATATTTATAAACATTTTAATAAATCTAGATCTATACATGCACCGAAATTAAAACCCAAAAACATACCTTATTCCCAGCTGGAATAAGTCTGGGATAAACCTGGAATAGACTGGAATAACTGGAATAAAGTTATTCCAGTCGTCTTCCACCTTGGGCTGAAAACAGGGCTTCCGAAAAGTCCACGGAACGCCGCCTTCCGGACCTCCAATCGCTCCCAAATTTGAGCTGTAGATTCTTGAGGAAGTCTTCTTCGATTTGGCACTGGTTTCTGCAAGAAAAACCAAACCCAAAAATCGAGAAAAATCGGCGAAGTCTGCTGCACGAAAATGGCAGCAGAACTGAGTTGTTGTCTTCGTCGATGGGTTTCGGGCAACCGGAGCGATCCCGGTTCGCGTGATTTGCTCCGAGGAGTAGATGGACACTCCCTCTAGAGGGGAGACACGCCCGGGGCTCTCCGATCTCTCTCCACGCGTGGTGCTAGCCGCCGGAAGAAGCTTCACGATCACAGATTTCTGCAGCAAAACAAAATTTGCTGCAGCAGGGAAGGAGCACTCAAACAATGGGAAGAAAACCTTGGACTCTCCCTTACTCCCTTCCAAAAACAGCTCTACAAGTACCCAATGAGGTGATCTCACAATCCCTCAAAAATTTTCTTAAAAAATTCTTCTCTCATTGGTTTTTCACTTCACACGGTGGGAACAAACTCTTTTTTGAAACAGGACGCTGGTTTGGCTTTTATAAGCAAGTTGGGAGGGAGAGGGAGTTGGAGCGTTGGAAGGTGGAGAGGCAGCAGCAATGGGTAGCAATAAACCCAATAAACCAGTCATTAATCAACCATTAAACCCATTAACCAAGGATTAATGTAATGGGTTGGGAAAAGGAAGAGACGGGACGTTTGGAGTTCTCATCCAGCGAAAGGAATTCCAGCGTTTTGGTCTTTGGGTCTCTTCATTTCAACCATTGAATCACCGTGTAAAACGGTCATGAGGAGAAAATGCACCGGTTCAAAACCGGTCCAAGCCAAAATATTATACCTTGGTTCAATCCCATTAAACCAAGCCAATTAAATGGTCCAATCCCATTTAAACCAAGTTGGTTCAAACCTTTTGAATATTGGTTCAATTGGTTCACAACCAATTGGAGGCCGAAACGAACTCCGAATCAGTTCAAAACTGATTCAGAAAAAACCTGGCGCAGTGCTGATCAACCAAGAACAATTTTCGGTTGACACAGACAAGGGCAAGACGGGGAAAAAGAGTGCTCAAAAATACTGTGACCATAAAACCGAGACGATTCCTAATCGTAATCAGTAACCGGATCAGAGAGTTATCCTCTGTGGCGTGTGACCTCATAGGTTCGAACCTAAACGGTAGCACTAGAACAATTTCTAGTACCAGCACAGGAGACCATCTAGCAATGGGTCCCGGCGTCCGGATAGGTCGAAGATGCGGGAGCAAACAATCGAACCTCTGGCATATGGTTACCGTATAATTCATCCCTTTGACCTCAAATGCTCAGGACGACTGAGATTGGGCTGCCAACCCAGACTGAGTCAGTCGACTACGTGTCTCAACCTCGCAAGCCTAGTGACTCTTCACTAGGGCTACCCCGGCTGAGGATTTGCTAAATTGAGATACTGCGAGACATTCAATCCAAGCTGTTTGGACAGGTCAATTCCATCTTGGTCCATCACTGCTCCACAAGTACTTGCCTGTACCCAGAAACCTTCCGTCACCGGATTAAAAATCCAGGTAGTCCGGCATCAAAGCACAGGGAGTTGCTTGCAAGCTACCGCGATGACCTCAGGTCAGAGGGACACTTATACCCATATCCAATCGTGAGTATCCCTTTGGCAGAAAGGGACTGCACGGAGTCACATTCAATAAGATATCACATATATCCCACCTGCAGATCACATCAGTGTCACCACACTCATTTGGTCAAGAGGACAACCAAACGATGTGAACTACAACAACCTATACTTGATATATTGCCGTCCAGTACAATATATCCTTTGGTTGTGAACCGGGTTTAAGGACCACTCGATACATCCTCTCTGTATCGAAGTCAGTGTAGTCCTAAGGACTTCATCACATAGGAAAGAGTTCATTTTAGGAAAATACAATATGTGATGAGCTGCCAAATAATAATTTTATTAATTCATAAAATAAATACAGTACTTAGCACAACCACCTACAACCCAGGCGATTGGCTTTGGGACACAATTCCCAACAACTACAACCCTTGCACTATTGTAGCTAGGGCCTAAACTTGCTGTGCCAAGGTGACAAGCAAGTCTTGCAAGATGATCGAGATGGGGGAGGTGGAGCAAAAATGTTCCAGTACCTGGTTGGACTCTCATGATGCAGAGAGTATCCGATATGGCTAGTGAAGGCATCTTGTGCTCAAGTGATTTCCATTAGGCTCCAAGCTCCAGAGTCTTCTTCTTGATGCTTTATCCCCTTTCCTAAAATGTCAATCTATTGCCATAAAATCATACTTCACCAGAACTTGGTGGTGCTTAAGGGTCTCATGGGTTATTCCAGCAAAAAAGAGGTGCCGCTCCTAGTGGCTCTAGAATGAAGACTTGAAAGAACAGTCCCTGGACTGGAATTTCTGGCGAGGGACCTTCCAATACTCTGTTAAAAAAGTACGATGTAGGCTACAGTAGCCATAGTTGAGAGCAATGATGACTGAATGAGCGTGTGAGAGGAGTAAGGATGCATTGTGTAATGTACCTTGCTAGGGATCTCCTATTGCCTATTTATAAAGGCATTGTGTAATGTACCTTGCTAGGGATCTCCTCTTGCCTATTTATAAAGCTATGCAGAATAACTGAATGCCGTTAGGGATGTGGCATCTTTTGATAGGTATAACAAATTTTGGATAGGATATGGAATCCTATTCCTTGGAATCTTTTCTATTGGGATCATGACTAATATGGTGATCCTGTGTGCCACTACTTTTGTTGGGATGGTTGAAACTTATTGGCCACAATCTTCATAGACATAATTAGAATTTGTCTACTTTTGCCATCTCACTTGGATATTATAGACTCTGAGTATTAGGATAGTTTGCTTGATATGGAGATAGAAGAAGCCTAGATATTGCATCCAGTCATTCCCAACTAAATATGCTTGGGTAATTAGTTGGGATCGAATATTTATTTAGTTAGCATGTATGAAGGAATATTAATAGTTAGTCCCAGTTACTTGTGATCTCTCGTTGTAGAGTTTTGTAGCTTATTCAGTGTCGTGGCTGACTTGGTTTCCATTCAATTGGTTACTAGGAGGATCCTTAGTTGGTACCCTTCTTCTCCTTGTTTGTTGTTATAGATGGTGGTCCAATTGTTCCTTGAGGCCGAGTAAGCAGTTGCTATAACAATGATAATACTAAGTATATAATGTAATTTTATAATATATTATTGTGTTTCTATATGGTAAGAGATGTTGAATTTAACATTTTGATGTACTTAAATCATCATATTATTATAATACACAAGAAGGATGATGGATCCAAAAAAAAATAAGGGGATTGGTTTTAGCTAAGTGCATGCCCTTATGAGATGGAATCTATTTTATGGTATGCACCTATGCTGAAAGAGAGGGGGTGCGGATCTTGTGGGATAGTCATGATAGTTAATTAGATCTTGCTTAAGCATACATTAAGCTCAAGGTAGGTTCAAGTTGGAGTACTGGTGTATATTTTTAGGCTTCTGAAGTGTATGTATCATATCACGCTACTAGCACAAGGTTAATTGGGCATGGACTAGGTCAGGGTGAGTAGGATGGGTTTGGGACTGAGTATGCTTAAGTTGAATCAAGTATGATCAAATGAGATCAGATAAGATCAATTATAATTAATTGCAACTAGAAGTGATCGTACATGACCAGGCGGCTAGGATAGCGATAGGGTAGGATCAAGTGGCTAGGATTGGGGTCTGATAGGTTTCTAAGGTTAGAATCAGGCAGGTACAACCAAGTAGGGAAGTTATTTTATCAGCAATGATTGATAAAGTTTGCGAGATTGTAGCTTTTCTATACTATTTTATGTATTTGTTCATGAATGATATGATTGAAAGATCATTTGTTTACATTAATTGTTTAATTTTTTAAACAACATTAAAGTGTTGAAGGAGAAAACCATGCATCTGATGCCATAATGGAGGTGATTTTCAAAACACTTGTTTAGTGTCATAGAGACTCTCGAGACACTGTTTAATTTTTACAGGGCACTCATGTACCTAGAGCAAAAAGTGATCTTTTACTCTGCACTTTATTCATGTGGTGTTTGTTCTTGATGTGTAGAGCTCTAGAGACTTTTCTGCAAATTGCCTTGCAATCTGCAGTGTAGAGTAAAAGTTCACTTTTCTCCATGTATTTCTTTTAGGCTTACTATGTTATATCATTTGTTCAGCCATGTATATGATAAGTGTTATGATATCCTGGTTTTATTTCAATTAATTATTGGGTCACTCTCTGAACCAATTTCAGTTTTTTCTTTTTTTGGTTTATTGGTCAAATCAACATACAAAGGAAAATGTCTACTGGGTTTGATGAAGATTCTGATCTACAAAAGGATAGTCTTCGGCTTCATATATTTATCTTGGTCCGAAGACCATGCCTGATATTTACAGCTTCGTATCTTTATTTTGGTCCGGAAGCCAAGTTTATTAACTCTATGTCTTCGACTTCGTATATTTATCTTAGTCCGAAGACCATGCCTGGTATTTACATCTATGGCTTCGTATCCTTATCTTCGCTCAGGAGATAAGTTTATTAGCCTTGTCTTTGGCTTCGTATCTTTATCTTAGTCCGAAGACCCTGCCTCATGTCTTTACATCTATGGTTTCAAGCTAAGTTTATTAACCTTATGTCTTCGGCTTCGGGTTGTCATCTTGGTTCGAAGACTTAACCTTTCAAGTGAATATCTTCAGCTTTATTCCTTCAACATAATCCGAAGAGCATATTATCTCATTTTCATGACTGTAAGTGTTTACTTTCGTTATTTCCAAAATGACTTCTTCAAAGTGTGTAGCTAACATTCCCTTTAAGAGTGCTACTAAAGGAAATATTGAGCTCACATCGAATCTACTCTAAAAAAGAGAGAAGCTTATTAAGCATGTGGATCTTTTCAATATTAGAATAGCCAACCCTGCTCTAGTTATTGCAATCACCCACATGATCGAAATTCTTAGATCAGATAAGCTCCGAAATAACTATTTTTCTGACCGCCACTACTTACAGTTATGAAGTGGTTACATTTGCCAGCTTTCATAACCGTAAGTAGTTACGTTGGAGCTTATAAATACTGGTAAGAGGGGACACTCGAGATAAGTTTGGCTCATTCCTGTAATTTGAATTCCTCCTTTCCCTCTCTGCTTCCAAAAACTTTCCATTTTGCTACTGCCTGAGTTTCTTCTGACTTTGGCATCGGAGTGTCCCCCGTCGAAAAATCTCCGGTCAGGGATCTATTTTGCATGTTTCGGTCGACAACAATCCAGCAAAAGAATCACTCCATCCGGTCAGTGAAGATTCAGCATTAACAGATTGGTGCGCCAGGTAGGGGAAGAAGCTCTGTTTCCTCTACTTTTAAGGAGAGTTTGCTAAGCAAAATGATGAAAGGGAAAGCTAAGAATGCATCTACGAGTCAGGAGCAGCAAGCTCCTCCGTCAAACGGTCCTCCGGTCAGCAATCCTTCGGTGGATCAGAGACTACAAATCCCTATGATAATGGTGGGGCAACAACAGTTTGAAAGCCTGGTGACGGCACTGGTTCAGCATTTGCATGAAGCTGCAGCTCAAAAGCAATGTCCACCATCTGTTCCGCAATCCAGCCATCAACCTGGGAAGGAGAAAGATCAATGTCAAGAGATCACCCCTAGTTTCTCGTAGATTCGATCATCTCGTGATCGCTATGCCTCTCCACCAGATCAACAAGCAGGGGATCATTGTGGAAAGAAAAGGGTCCGGTGATCTCCCTCTGTTTATTCTAAAAGCTTTGTACCAGAAGGGGCTAGGCAGAGAGAGATCAACATGAATTCGAAGAGAAATTCAAATCTATGCAAGCACAGATAGCAAGAATATCAGATTTGAGAAGGAACGATGAGGTCATCATCTTCAACTCTCAGCCCCCTTTTTCTAATCATATTATGGATGAAGTCATCCCCAAGCACTTCAAGATCCCACAGTTAGAAGCTTATGATGGGACTTCATATCCTCTCGACCATCTGGGAAGCTATAAGGCTCATATGATGGTGCAAGAAGCAATAGATGCTCTTTACTGCCTTGCTTTTCCTGCTACTCTGAAGAGATCTGCTAGAATGTGATATTCGAGCTTACCCCCAAGGATAATTCACTCCTTTGCTGAGTTAGAGCGGCAGTTTGTCTGGCACTTCAGGACGTGCCAAAAGATGCCATGAACACCGACCATTTATTTCTTCTCCAGCAACAAGAAGGAGAAAATTTGAAGGAGTTTGTCCACCGCTTCAATTCGGCCACTTTGGAAATTCCAAATCTGAATGAGCATGTGGCCAAGTCTGTCTTGAAGAAAGACTTGAAATCATCTAGGTTCACTTTTTTCCTGGATAAAAGGTTTCCAACGAACTATACCGATCTGCTGGCAAGGGCTCAGAAGTATGTTGCCGCTGAGGAGCAAGTGGCAAGCCGAAGACTTACAGAAGGGAGGTACCCTTCTAAGAAGAAGAATGCCAGAGGGCCGAACATGCCAACATCCTCTAACAACACTTCGGTCCCCAGGCGTAGCCCCAGATCCAAGCAGCAGAATAACCGGTTCGATGCCTACACACCCCTCAACTTGCCTAGGGAGAAGATCTTGCTGGAGATCGAAAAAGAAAATATTTTCAAAGGCCACATCTCCTGAAGACATCTACAAAAGCAAGGGACAAAAGCAAATACTGTCGATTTCACCAGGATCATGGCCATAATACAGAGGAGTGTTTCCAGCTTCGGGATGCTATCGAAGACCTGATAAAAAGGGGATATATGGAAAAGTACATCAACCGCCCTGAGTCTCAAGCCAAAGCAACAACTCTCCCAAGAATATCCGATGAAGTCGATCTGCCTCATCAAAAACCAACTGGTGGGGACGTTGGTATGCTTCATCGATCATCATCATGGGATATTGAAGCTAAAGAGAATGTCCTGAAGAGGTTCAAGAGAAAAAATTCTATTTCTTTTTCTGATGAAGATGTTCAAGGATACAACTTCTACATGATGACCCTATAGGAGGGATCCTAGAGTCTATATATTATTTCTTTCGATCTTTGCATTATCATGGTTGTAATTTGTTGTACATTTTCAACCATAAATATATATGGCCAACTAACAAGATTGAGGTAGGAAAATTTTCCAGGATACACTCTTTGTCATATATTCTTCTTTTCCACATAAAGAATCAAACATGAAAGATGGAATCGATCGCCTGATTGGAAAAAGAGGAGATTCTTGGAAGTTTTAGTCCATATCAACAAGGAGGGAGCTGCAACTTGATCGGATAACATTCTAGCTTCAGGTTTTGCTGATCATAGCTTCACACTGACAAACTGGAGGCATTTCAAGGATCTGGTATTTCTACAACTTATACGTGTGTTTTAAGATTCTGAAGATATGAATATTTGACATCCTTAAAATTGCTTCTTGATTTCTTTTTAATGAAGACATTGTTTGTGAAAAGAAGCATTGTTAAGATTTGTGTGCAGCCAGTCATGTTTTCTGCTGCTCTGCCTAAATTATGGTTGTTGAACTATGTTCAAGCCTGATACTTGGCACTCAACTTCATTCCGAGCTTGAGTTCTTTAAGTTTAACTATGTCCAAAACCTAGACCAAACCCTTGATGTAGCACACTTATCATGACCTTACAAAGAAGTCAAATGACAATGCAACGATCAGACTTTATCAAGGTGCAGCAGCATGATATCAAAAGACAGATACTTAAACAAGTAGTAATCATATTAGTTGAACATTAAGCAGATAGAACTTGCACAATCTTTTGAAAGTCTTAGGACAAAGATGCCTTTTTTTTTTTTTTTTATAAAAAAAGGATGATTTAATTGATACGAAGGTTTGGGTTACAACACAAAGCAACTAAAGCATCATAGGGTTTATCAAGCCACACAATCTCATCATCAACGATTGAGCTTTTTTGGCTAGGTGATGAGCCACATTATCTTTGGCACGCCGCACATGAGTAATAATATATTCCCTCTTTGGAATAGTTCAGTCCTGAGATGACAGTCCATGGTAATTGCTAAAGAGTTTCCTTCTAAAATCACTTTTTTTTTTTTTTTTGGGTAAGTAAAAGGATGGGAGGGGGGGGTTAAACCCGGTGTAGCTACCCTTGCAGGCCCCTGTCCTGTCAGGTAATGTTCAATGCAAGGTACTTAGATTTTTGCAGTTTTTTCCTACCTAAAGATGGGCACGTCAACCTAACACCACTAAGACGCCGACTAGTAGAACGGAGATACAAAGAAGAAAAACTGTGATCTCTTATCCAATATAACTATCATGTGTTCCAGGGAATAGTTCCTGGATTTAATCGAGTTATTGCATGTAGATTATACCTGGAATCCGTGACCGGTTGGATGTGAGACAAGCTAAAGAGTTTCCTTCTAAAATCACTTTTTTTTTTTTTGGGTTAGTAAAAAGGATAGGGTGGAGGAAGGGGGGGGTTGGGGGGTTAAACCCGGTGTAGCTAACCCCGCAGGTCCCTGTCCCGTCAGGTAATGTTCAATGCAAGGTACTTAGATTTTTGCAGTTTTTTCCTACCTAAAGATGAGTACGTCAACCTAACACCACTAAGATGCCGACTAATAGAACAGAGATACAAAGAAGAAAAATCGTGATCTCTTATCCAATCTAACTATCATGTGTTCCAGGGAATAGTTCTTGTATTTAATCGAGTTATTGCATGTAGATTATACCTGGAATTCGCGACCAGTTGGATGTGAGACAAGGCCTCTACTAATCGAGCTACCGCCTTAGCGGTTTTCTAAAGTCACATTACCAAGACCAGCCTTTAGACTCAAATGAAACTCTAGCTCTCTTGCCACCACATCTTCAATGTGTCCAGCTTATCCAAAAAAAAAAAAAGGTTCTTGGTCATTACAGCTTTGATCTTCTTAAAAATTGCATGCCTTCACTAATCAGTCTAACATCAGCAAAAGCATGTAGAACTTCCACAAAAGTAACGCCATTAGGCAACATGCATTTTTTCTTTTTGGTAAAAACAGATTTATTAAACTAGCTTAATGAAAATACATCCATTGGTACGGGGAACTAAAATATGCAAAACATCTGAGGATCACTTTGGCTGGGATACATCAAATTATCAGATAATCTAATAATTTCTAGAAATCATTTATCTGAAAAAATGATTGCAAATAAAATAATTTTTATCATGTTTGATTGATTAAAAAATTTATCCCAAAAATGATGCACGAAAAAAGATTATTACATTTGATTAGAAACATTCCTATATAAAAATATAATTAAATTAATAAATATATTCATCAATAAAAAATAATTTTTTAATACTAAGATAGAATTGTTATCTTCAATTAATTTTTATATAATGATTATTGATGTTGCATGATCGCTGTCATGGAGTAGCTGTCAGACGCCACGTCAGATACTCAACTCGGGCTCCTTTACCGGGCTGAGCTCCCTTAGGGTAACGGTGCCACCCGCCAAAGTCGAGCTCCGCCCTCCGCCAGGTCGGGCCGGCCAACCCGGGATGCTTAGGCTGGAGCCGAGCGTCTTCCCCAGATCAAGCTCCGTGGTACAAAGTCAAGCTCAGCCCTCCTCCGCCACGTGGAGTCTCTCTGAGGTCGAGCCATCTGGGCCAGGGCCGCGCTCTGCCCTTCGCTAGATCGAGACCCTCGAGATCGAGCCCTGTGGTCCGGAGTCGAGCTCAGCCCTCCTCCGCCATGTGGAGTCTCTCCGTGGTCGAGCCCTCTGGGCTGGGGCCGCGCTCTGCCCTCCACCAGATCGAGCCCTGTGGTCCGAAGTCGAGCTCAACCCTACTCCGCCACATGGAGTCTCTCCGAGGTCGAGCCCTTTAGACCGGGGCCGCGCTCTGCCCTCTACCAGATCAAGCCCCTCGAGATCAAGCCCTGTGGTCCAGAGTTGAGCTCAGCCCTCCTCCGCCACTTGGAGTCTCTCTGAGGTCGAGCCGTCTAGGCCGGTGCCGCGCTCTGCCCTCCGCCAGATCGAGCCCTACCTCCCCAGCTCGGCCTCTAGCTTAAGCAAAGACACCGGCGAGCAGAGAGACAGCACCATCACCCTAGGACACTGGCGAGCCACCCGAAGATTGCAGCAAGATACCTACCAGGCCGCAATAATTACCCGCGGCTCCCACTTGCACCAGAAAGGGAAGGAGCCCTTCGATCGAGGCACCACACTCTTCACCAACCACCTGAACCACCTGGAAGAGGAAGTCAACCAGGAGATTCGAATCCCGGAGGCGGTGGCCCCTCGATCGAGGCACTGCCAGACTTCCCGGAACGGGATGACCAGGAGGAATGTCAGAACACATGACAGCTTCCCTTAGCACGAATCAGGGAAGACATCCCGTCCACGGCACGGGACACCACCGCACGCGCCTGCCAGCCCAGTGAAGGTCCCAAGGCAGGCGCCCAACGGTCACCTTGGCTACAAAGGACGTTCGGCACCCCTGGAATGGGGAGGTATGCAAACACAAATACAAGTGCAAGCTCAACCAGAGGGCAACGCACCACCAAAAAACCCAAGCAAGGGAAGGAGGAAAGGCCGCATAGAGAATCCCTCTAGCTTGGCCACCATTCTCCTGACGCACTTGCACCCCACTCTCACATTACTCACTCCTCTTAGTATGGAGTCCTTCAAGAGGGGCTCGACCAGGAGGATCTGTTTCCCTGGATCATCACTGACTTGACCGTCAGAGTGTCCCTGCTGGAATTCGCAGCCCGGGTCACTAACCCTTATTTTGCAGGTCCAGAACCACAGGACCGCCAGGCAGCAGAGGAAGCGCACTTCGACGCCGACAGCAGCTACGAGCCATGACGATCTTGGCAGCAACAGATTGGCATGCTAGGTAGGGGGGACGAGAAGCGATCTTTAATCCTCTTTTAACCCCCTTTACAAGCAATCTGACGGAAGGATGGTGATGACAAGGCTGAGAGAGGTCTCCACCAGTCGTGCGGGGGACTCCCCCTCCCGGGGAAACCCACACAACCAAGAGGTGGAGCCATCCGCTCCAGCTCAACCACCTCCGCCGAAATCCCAGATGGTTTTACTCACCCAACAGATGCAAATCCTTGCCACAACAGTGCGCCAGCTTCAGCATCAGCACCGGTCCTTGGCCACTCATCAGCAGCCAGGGACTCTCGCGGCCCATGCTGCAGCATCCCGAGACAGCCTGTGTTCCTTCCAAGGAAGGCCTTCGCAGCCACGGGTCGTTACTGACAACCGGGGAAGCCACCAAACTCTGGTAAAAAGATAACGAGCCAGGTCTGCTGACAGGGAGGCCGCTCACCGAACCTTGAGCAGGCGGTGTCCAAGCCCCACCGAGGTAGGAAAAGTAGAACCCTTCACCATAGGTGCCATGCACCCATGTCACCTTCTCTGTCTCCTTCGGTGGAGGGGTCTACTAACGAAGCCATCAAGCGCATGATGGAAAAGCGCCTGGAGGAGCATGACCGCAAGATAGCAGAATTATCCCGCCGGTTTGCCAATCTACCGGGCTCCACCAGCAAGCCAGCAGGCTATGATGCCCACCCTCCTTTCTCCCAGGAAATCCAAGAAGAGTCGATCCCAGGTCGATTCCGTATGCCGCAGGTGGATCCTTACGATGGGACCATCGACCCCTTGGACCACCTGGAAAGCTACCATGCCCTCATGAGGGTCCAGGGGGCCACCGACATACTCCTTTGCATCGCCTTTCCTGCTACTCTCTGGAAGGCAGCCCGGGTGTGGTTCACCCGTTTGGAGTTGGAGAGCATTAATTGCTTCGCCCAGCTAGGGCAGAAGTTCGTGGCCCACTTCGATGCTTGTCGAAAGATACCATGAGAGGCAGATAGCCTCTTCTCCATCAAACAGTAGGACTGCGAGCCACTGCAGGACTACATGGCCCGTTTCAAGGATGCCGCGTTGGAGATCTACAATCTTGAGGAGCCGGTTGCGATGCTGGCTTTGAAGCGAGGGCTCAGGATCTCCCGCCTAACCTACTCGCTTGACAAGAAGCCCCTGAAGAACTACTCCGAGCTCCTCCTCCAAGCTCAGAAGTATATCCGCACCGAGGAGGTGGATCGTATGAGACGGGAGCTCGACGAGAGGCCACTAAAGAAGCCAACCCCTGTCGAAGTCTCCAGAACATGGAAGTCGAGACCCCCAGCTCCGAGCTCCCGACAAGGACCAAGGTCGAGAGGTGCTCTCGTCCCTAAGGAGAGTTACACCCCCCTTTTCGCCCCGAGGACGAAGATCTTCATGAAAATCGAAGGCAAGAAATATCTGAGGTGCCCACCTCTGATGAAGCCATCCTTTGGCCGCGACAAAATAAAATACTACCGCTTCTACCCCGACCACGGCCACGACACCAAGGAATGTCGCAGCCTCAAGTAAGAAATTGAAGAGCTCATCAAGAGGGGCTACCTCGAAAGGTTTTGTGGGGGACAAGCCTCAAGCAGAACCTCAGGCACTCGTTGCTCTCCCGCCAGTTCCAGTAGTTGACAACCGCCTTACCGAGAAGCCAGTAGAGATGATATGCTAGGGAGCCGGACATGCGCCCTAGAGGGCCCAGGGGGCAGGGCATTCTGAAAATGTACTTCCTTTTATCAGGGAAGGAAAAGATGGGGGAAAAAATATAGATAATGATGCCATGATCATCGAGATGACGATGGTGAAGCATCCTGTAAAATGTATCATGCTTGATAGTGGAACCTCCACAGATGTACTTTTCTACGATGCTTTCTCTAGGATGAATCTTTCTCATGCTCAACTTAAACCTGTGCACACACCCCTTATTGGTTTTATAGGTGATTCTGTAAGGGTGGAAGGAGAAGTTACTCTCCCAGTCACTGTCAGGATCCCATCTCCGTAGAGCACCGTCATGATGACTTTCACGGTTGTCAAGCTTCCTTCAGCCTAAAACATGATTTTGGGCCAACCCGGACTCAACCTGCTCGATGCCGTCTCTCCACCAAGAGGCTACTTGTACAGTTCCCAACTCCTTATGGTGTTGGAAAAATGAAGGGAGCACCCCAGTCGGTGCAGCACTGTTTCCAAACCCTTCCTGGGGCCAAGGCCCCCGAGGGCGACCCCAAGGTGGATGACCTTGACCAAAGAGCTCAAGATCCCAGGGGAGGCCCGGTCAAGCTCTTACTCTCTTACCCGCTCAAGAATGACCCTGCGAAGATGGTGCAGATTGGAGCCCAGCTACTCGAGGAGGAGAGGGCTCAGCTATTGGAGTTCCTGCGAACAAACGCAGATGTGTTCGCCTAGACAACGACGAACATGCCAGGTATTCCCCCCGACATCATCACCCATAAGTTGAGCATTGACCCGAATCACAGGCCAGTTCGTTAGAAGAAGAGGAGCTTCACCCCGAAGAGACAAGCGGCTATCAACGAGGAAGTGGACAACCTCCTCACCACCAGTTTCATTCGGGAGGTGCAATATCCGAGCTGGTTGGCGAACGTGGTGATGGTGAAAAAGAATAATGGCAAATGGAGGATTTGTGTAGACTACACCAACCTCAACAAGGCATGCCCGAAAGATAGCTTCCCTCTGCTGAAGATCGATCAGCTGGTGGACACCACTTCGGGACATAGGCTACTCTCCTTCATGGATGCATTTTCCGAATACAATCAGATCCAAATGCACCTTGAGGAGGAGGAGCATACCACCTTCATCACCGACCAAGGGACGTACTGCTACAGGATGATGCCCTTCGGTCTGAAGAATGCTGGCGCCATATACCAGCACCTGGTCAATAAGGTCTTCAAAGACCAGATTGGCCATAACATGCAGATGTACGTGGACAACATGCTTGTCATGAGCAAGCCGAGCTCAGATCATATCGCTGACCTCGTCGAAGCCTTCTACAACCTTCGGCAACACCAGAATAAGCTGAACCTGGTGAAGTACGCCTTCGAAGTAGCAGCAGGAAAGTTCCTCGGCTTCATGGTCACTCAGAGGGGCATTGAAGCGAACCCGGAGAAGGTCAAGGCGATCGTCGACATGGAGCACCCGACGTCCAAGAAGCAGGTCCAGCGCCTGACGGGGCGATTGCTGCCCTGAGCCGGTTCATCTCGAGGTTGGTCGATCGCTGCCTTCCCTTCTTCAAGGCGCTGCGCAAGATGCACGACTTCACCTGGACGGAGGAATGCAGGATGGCCTTCGAGGAGCTAAAGGAGTTCCTGGCTTCTCCCTCGCTTCTTTCCAAACTGGAAGAAGGGGAGGAACTCCTACTCTATTTGACGGTTACACCTGGAGCCATTAGCTCGGTCCTCGTTCGTGCAGATGAGGACAGATCCCAGAAATCGGTATACTACATCAGCAAAATCCTCCGCGATGCAGAGATCAGGTATACTCACTCCAAGAAACTCATTTTTGCTCTAATAATGTCTGCTAAGTGCCTCAGGCCCTATTTGCAAGCACACTCGATCGTGATTGTGATGGACCAACCGTCGAGGGCCATTCTTAGCCATCCTGAGACCTCCGGGAGACTGGTGAAGTGGTCCCTACTCCTCAGCGAGTTCGACATAGCGTATCAGTTGAGGTCTTCGCAGAAGGTCCAAGTCCTAGCCAACTTCGTGGTCAAATGCACCAGGCTCGCGGAGTAGCCAGAGCAGAAAATAATGGTGCTCCAAATGGAGCCCGAACTAGAGGAGGATCCTTGGATCCTCCACGTGGATGGCACATCCAACTCCGGTGGGAGCGGAGCATGCCTCATCCTCGCCAACAGTGATGGGGTGGTGATGGAGTGTGCTCTCCGTTTCAAGTTCGCCGCGACAAACAACCAGGCGGAGTACGAGGTGCTCTTTGCGGGTCTAAAAGTCTCCCTCGAGCTGGGCGTGCAGAATTTGAAAGTCTTCACCGACTTCCAATTGGTTGCCGGGCAGGTCTCCAGGGAATATGAAGCCAAGGATCCCCAGATGATGAAGTACCTGGACGGGGTCTGCTCAAGCACGACAGGCTTCCGACGCTTCAGCATCTTCCACATCCCTCGCAGGAAGAATGCATGTGTAGATGCGCTGTTGAGGCTCATGACCCTGCCGGACTCATCGCTGGGGCACGCCTACATCGAGTACCTCGAGAATCCAAGCTATGAAGGCTTGAAAGAGGTGCACCAAGTTATCCCCGAGCCGAACTGGATGGACAAGTACATCAGGTACATCATTGATGGCACCTTGCCAGAGAACCGCGTGGAAGCAGGCCTCATCAAGAAGAAGGCCTCCCGGTTCGTTCTGATGGAAGGCCAGCTTTACCGCCGGTCTCATTCCTACCCGCTCCTGAAATGCCTCAGGCCCGTAAAGGCAACCTTCGTGCTCCAGGAGATACATGAAGGCCTCTATGGGAACCATGTGGGAGGGAGAACACTTGCTTATAAAGCACTTTGCCAGGGATACTTCTGGGAGACCATGAGGGAAGACGCCGATGACTTTGTCACAATGTGTGACAAATGCCAGCGCCACACCCACATACAGCGCCAGCCGGCAACGCCGATCTCACAGCTCTTATCTCCTTGGCCCTTTGCTCAGTGGGGAATGGACATTCTAGGACCATTCCCCCTTGCACCTAGACAGCGAAGATTCCTGCTAGTGGCGATCGACTACTTCACCAAGTGGGTCGAAGCGGAACCGCTAGCTCGGATCATCGAAGCCAATATCCGCCAATTCTTCTGGAAGTCCGTTATCTACCATTTCGGACTCCCTCACTGCATCATCACCGATAACGGGCGACAATTCAACAACCGGGAGTTCGAAGGTTTCTGTGCGGAGCATGGCATTCAACACCGCTTCACCTCGATAGCTCATCTCCAGACAAATGGGGAGGCCGAGGTGACCAATTGGACCATCCTCCAAGGGCTCAGAACTAGGTTGGATCATGCCAAAGGCAGATGAGCGGAAGAACTACCGAGCGTTCTTTGGGCCTACCACATAATGCCCAGGATGGCAACTGATGAAATGCCCTTCAACCTTGTCTTCGGGGCCAAGGCAGTCATCCCGATTGAGCTCGGCGTGCCCACGCTACAAGTACAACAGTACGACGAGATGCGAAACTCGGCACACTTGCTGCTCAACTTAGATATCCTCGAAGAAACAAGGGACAAAGCCCGGCTCCGAATGGCGGCATATCGGTAATGGGTGGCCCGGTACTATAACGCGCAGGTGAGGTCGAAAGTCTTCAAGCTAGGGGACTTGGTGCTACGCTGAGCCGAAGCATCTCAAGCTCGAGAGTGCGGCAAGCTCTCGCCAAACTGGGAGGGTGGCTATAGAGTGGCAGAGGTCCTCTCACATGGGGCCTATTACCTCAAGGATCTCGACGGCGTCAGGTTCCCTTGAACATGGAATGCCTGCAATCTGAGAAGATACTATCAACAATGTAAGGCTTTCTTCCAGTAATAATAAGATTTTCTTTTGCGCAAGTAGCCATATGCCTTGCAGGAAAATCTCCAACAAGTCTTCGAGCCCAGCTTCAAGACACCAACTCCGGAGCCCAGATTTTCGGCCAACAAGTCTTCAAGCCCAGCTCCAAGACACCAACTCCGGAGCCCAGCTCTCCAGCCAACAAGTCTTCGAGCCCAGCTCCAAGACACCAACTCCGAAGTGCAGCTCTCCAGCCAAGATGTCTTCGAGCCCAGCTCCGAGACACCATCAACCTCGGAGCCCAGCTCTCCGACCAAGATGTCTTCGAGCCCAGCTCCAAGACACCATCAACTCTTGGACCAGGGCCCAGCTCTCTGGCCAATATGTCTTCGAACCCTGCTCCAAGACACCATCAACTCTTGGACCAGGGCCCAGCTCTCCGACCAATATGTCTTCGAACCCAGCTCTGAGACACCATCAACTCTTGGACCGGGGCCCAGCTCTCCAGCCAAGATGTCTTCGAGCCTAGCTCCGAGACACCATCAACCCCGGAGCCCAGCTCTCCGACCAAGATGTCTTCGAACCCAGCTCTCCGGCCAAGATGTCTTCGAGCCCGGCTTCGAGACACCATTAACTCTGGAGCCCAGATCTTTGGCCAAGATGTCTTCGAGCCTAGCTACGAGACACCATCAACCCTAGAGCCCAGCTCTCCGGCAAAGATGTCTTCGAACCCAGTGCCGAGACACCATCAACTCCGGAGCCCAGCTCTCCAGCCAAGATGTCTTCGAGCCCAGCTCCGAGACACCATCAACTCTTGGACCAGGGCCCAGCTCTCCGGCCAAGATGTCTTCGAGCCCAGCTCCGAGACACCATCAACCCTGGAGCCTAGCTCTCCGGCCAAGATGTCTTCGAACCTAGCTCTGAGACACCATCAACTCTGTAGCCCAGCTCTTCGGCCAAGATGACTTCGAGCCCAACTCCGAGACACCATCAACCCCGGAGCCCAGCTCTCCGGCCAAGATGTCTTCGAGCCCAGCTCTGAGACACCATCAACCCTAGAGCCCAGCTCTCTGGTCAAGGAGTCTTCGAGCCCAGCTCCGAGACAGCATCAACTCTTGGACCAGGGCCCAGCTCTCCATCCAATATGTCTTCGAGCCCAGCTTCGAGACACCATCAACTCTTGGATCGGGGCACAGCTCTAAGACCAATATATCTTCGAGCCCAGCTCTAAGACACTATCAACTCTTGGACCGAGGCCCAGCTCTTCATTCAATATGTCTTCGAGCCCAGCTCGAGACACCATCAACTCTTGGACCGGGGCCCAGCTCTCTGGCCAAGATACCTTCAAGCCGGACTCCGAGACACCCTCAACTCCAGAGCCCAACTCTTCGACAAAGAAGTCTTCGAGCCCAGCTCCGAGACACCATCAACCCCGGAGCCCAGCTCTCCAATAAAGAAGTCTTCGAGCTTAGCTCCAAGATACTAAGACCTGAGCCCAGCTCTCAGGAGAACAAGACCCGGGGCCCAGCTCTCTGGATGGCAAGTCTTCGAGCCCAGCTCCAAGATAAGACCTGAGCCCAGCTCTCAGGCAACCCTTGGACTGGGGCTCAGCTCTTTAGCCAAGAAGTCTTCGAGCCTAGCTCTGAGACACCAAGACCTGAGCCCAGCTCTCAGGCAACTCTTGGACCGGGGCCCAGCTTTTCGACCAAGAAGTCTTCGAGCCTAGCTCCAAGACACCAAGACCTGAGCCCAGCTCTCAGGCAACTCTTGGACTATGGCCCAGCTCTCCGACCAAGAAGTCTTCGAGCCTAGCTCCAAGACACCAAGACCTGAGCCTAGCTCTCGGGCAACCTAGACCAGGGCCCAGCTCTCCGGCCAGCAAATCTTGGAGCCCAGCTGCTTCCAAACTGTCAAAGTCCTGAGTTCGCTTCACCAACATTGGAGCCTGAAGACCAAGCCCCAGACAAGGCAGAACCCTTCTCTTTAATCTCGCTGCGTACTCCAAAAAAAAAGGGCGGGGGGAGAGGAGAAAAAAAAGAAAAAGAGAGAAGAGGGAAGGGTCAAGTAATGCTCGGCAACATATAGCAAGAAAATTTCCACTTCATTAATAAAAGTTGTTTACAAGCATCTTTGGGCCCCCGACATATTGGGCGACCCAAATCAAATACAGAAAGGGAAAAACAAGATGGAAGGCTACTCCACTCTGGCTGGCCCCCCAGCAGGGCCGTGAGGCTGCAAGGTCTCATTCTCGGGGACCTCCAATTGGGCAGCTCCGGCCTCAGGTGGCCCAGCTCCGGCTTCGACTGGCGGAGAAGTTTTGGGAGCAACCGCTTCCTCAACGTCCACCTCCGGGCTCGACTCCATGTCCGAGGCTTGAGGGTACCTGAGGCAGCTATGGCCCTCATCAGGAATGAACCCTTCAACTCGGTCGCATAAGTACATGAAGCCTTTGAAGGAGGAGTCCGACACCGTTTGATGAATCTCGGCGACGAACTCCTCCGAGGCTCTATACCTGGCCACTGCCTCTTCAGCATCCTTCCTTGCCTCGGTGGCTTCCCCTCTGGCCACCTCCGCCGACTTGGCTGACTCCTCTGCCACCCTCTCAGCCATGGCCAATTTCTCCTTCGCCGCTGCCAGTTCGATCTAAAGGGATCGAGCAATCTCCTTCTATCGGACTGCCTCGGTGTTGAATAACCCCAGCCTTCTTTCAGCATCAGCAAGCTCCTCGTGTTGACTCTGGTTTTGATTATGACAAAACACTTAAGTATATTTGAGTACTAATTATACGTTAAGTGTATAAATCAGTTATAGGTACTCAAAGAAGTGAAATTTGAAGAAAATTCAGCCTGGCATAGATGAAGTGTTGACACCTGGAAAGCAAGTGTCGACACCTGAGGATCAAGTGTCAACACTTAAAGAGTGAAGTGTCGACTCAAGGCCTGAGACAAATAGAAAACTTCATAAAGCACTTTCAGTCAAGTGTCGACACTTGGAGCTGAAGTGTCAACACTTGGAAGTGAAGTGTCGACACCTAGAGAATGAAGTGTCGACACTTGAAACTAAAGTGTCGACACCTGGAGGTGAAGTGTCGACACTTGAACAGTAATGGCTAGTTTTCTGGGCTGCAAAACATCTCCAACTTGGCTCCAACGGTTATAATTCATCCTCCAACGATCATAAACGGTCAAATAAGGTTTGGAGGGCTATTTAAACACTTGAAGAAGCAAGGAAGAAGAAGAGGGAAGAGGATCCATGGTTTGAAAGATAAATCCTTTGATTTTTAAGTGAAAATATGTGAAGGATATTTTGAGGATCCAATTTGTTGAGTGTTGAGCCACCAAGAATTCAAAGAGGAGAGGGAGCTTCCAAGAGCAACATGATCAAGCATCCATTGTAGCTTCTACAACATTGAGACAAGCTCAACATCAACAATCAACGTGCTTCAACAAAAAATTTGCTTTATAAGAAAGCTTTTTATTTTCATTCTTCATTTCTTGTATCTAGGTTGGTGGTGAGCCTAGTGAAAACCATCAAAGGTTGTTGTGAGCCTATGTGGTAAAAACCAACTAGGGTTTTGACTTGTGAGCCCGAAGATAAAACAAATTGGGTTGTTGGTTAGCCCATAAAACCAACTAGGTTCTTGGTTAGCCCACAAAACCAAGGTAAGTTGTTGGTGAGCCCACAAAACCATCAAGGTTTTTGGTTAGCCTGGAAAACCAAGGAGTTTTTGGTAGCCCATGAAAACCAAGGGTTTTGACTTGTGAGCCCGGAAAACAAGTTGACTGTAATCGTGAGATTATAGTAGAATTCCCAAGGGGATATTGGGGAGTAGATGTAGGTGCCTTGGAGTACACCGAACCACTATAAACCTTTGTGTTTGTGTGATTATTCTTCTTGTGCTTTTATTTCTTTATTTTCACTGCATTTATTTGAAATACACAAGCACTTGAATTGCATTAGCATATACTTGCTTTAGTTCATAGATATTTTAAATAGTACAAAAAGTTTTAAAAGTCCAATTCCCCCCTCTTGGGTTGCCTACCTGAGCCTATACCTCGGCCTTCTTCTTCGATCGGCCCCACTCCTGGTCAAGGCCCTCTTGGAGCTCCTTTGCTCGCCCCTTAGAACCAGCGAGCTTCTTCTCGAGGTCCTTGACCTTCTGACTAAGCACCCCGTTCGTGTCGGTCCTCTCCTTCAGGTCGGCATTCAGCGACTCGACCTCAGCTGCCTGTTGCTGGTCATCCTTCTGCCAGTTCCAGTAGTAGTCCTTTATGAAGAGGACCTCAACACCAATCTGCATCATGCAAAAGATTAGTCAAAAAAAAAGAAGAGAGAAAAAGAAAGAAGTAAAAGGGGTGGGATCGCTCACCGAGAAAAGCTGGGAAAAGATGCTGCTGATCACATCCCCCAGCCGCTGACCAGCCATCCCCTGTCGATCGCATGATTGGATCGAGAAATCCATCATGCGCTCAGCTAGTACGTGGTTCCGGAGCAGCTCTCCGGTCCGAGCTTGAACGGAAGCCGGTGCCGTGCCTCCTCCCTCCTGCTCTCCCCGGGAGTAGGGTCGTTCGCTCCACTGGCAGTGGAGCCCCCGGGAGTGGGCTGTGGGTCCGGCACCTTCTTAGGTGGTGCCTCAGTCACAGGCCCAGCCCCAGCTCGAACCTCCTCCTCGACCTCAATTATAGCCGGGCTCGGGGAGCTGGGGGACACGGTGGCGGTGGCAACTGCGGCCCTAGCCCGGATGACCACTTCAGGTTCTGAGGCTGGGGCCGTTCCCTGTTGCCTAGGCCACTCAGGGACTTTCCGGACTGCCCGCTGACTCGGCCCTGGCACCACGGACGTCATCCTCTCCACTGGTGCAAAGGCAGCTTCGACCTCCTTCCTACTCGGGGTGACCGGTGCGGCGGGAATGGCCGCCGACGCGCTCTCGCCCCGGGACCATCTCGGTGGAGGCTCATCGGTCAGCCCGGCTAGCGACCTCTTCCTGGTGATCATCAACAAGTCGCTCTCCATGAAGATCATTCCTGCACACAGATCACACAATGGCTAGAACTCAGAAGGGTCAATATAAAAGCAAAGAGGAAAGAAAGACCTGAGCCGGACTCACCCAACCCTCTCGTTGGGTCGACCCTGGCATTGAAAAGGTTCTGCTCTGATAGCAGGATCTCAAGGGAAGGAATCTGAGTGGTGTAGAGCTACTTGTAGTCATCCTAGTCAGCCACATCGATCGCAGAGACTCGATTGGGGGATTGATCCGGATCACTCCAGACCTAGTCAACCCCCTCGATTATAGTAAAGAAGAATTTGCTCTTCCATCCCTTGATAGAAGAGGGGAGCTTAAATTTAATGCCCATCGGGTGAGAAGACAAGGACCACCACCCGTCCTCGGTGGGGTGGCGCTTCAGGGTGAAGAACGCCCTGAACAAGGAAAATCGGGTAACGAACCCGTGGAGGTGGCAAAGTATGATGAAGGAGAAGATGGTCCTGATGGTGTTCGGGATTAGCTGAGCAGGAACCAAACGGTAGTTGCTCAGCACAGACATGAAAAAGGGATGAAAGGAGAACTGGAGCCCTCCCGAAAAGGTCTCCTCATAAGGTGATCTGGCCTGGGCTACTCGAAGTAACCTTGTCCCCTGGTCGGGGGATCAGAAGCCGAACGGAGTGCGGGATGTCTACGACATCCCGAATGGTCCCCAGCTCCAAAGCAGAAATTATTGAAGCAAACCCACTGGGACCTGTTGATCGGACAGACTTGGAGACAGGTTCGGATGGGAGAGGAAGACGAGAAGGATGGGAAGGACCAGCCCATGGTTCTCTAATAGATACGAGGCCAGGAGGATGCCTCCTACTGAACTTGAAGCGCGCCCCATCCCCCTCCTCATCGGAGGAAGAAGATGGCGTCCTCGGCTTAGAAGGACCGGCTTCGTTCGGATTGGTGGAAGGATGGGAGCCCGGACCAAAATGAGGCATCTTCAAAAGAAGAAGAAGTAGGGAACCCAAGGAGCAAAAGGGACGAACTCGGCTGGGGGAAGGCCCTAGACTCAGAAGAGGAACCCTATTGTGATGGGAAGAAGAAGAAGAGAAGGAAGACTAACCTGATTCCTTAGAGGGACTGAGACAATCAGAAAGAAGGGGAAGCCTGGGTACTGCAGCGAGCTCGAAGGATTCGAAAGAATAGATGTTTTGGGTAAAACTTCTTTTCATTTCGAAGCGACTCGACGCATCCGTACCGTTACAACCTCTCCGTCAATGGATTCATGCCACGTGCCAGCCATCGGTGAGAAAGGCATCCCGGCCGCTCTGGGTTCCATGCCGGTAATAACTACTCCTCGGACGTGGCCACGTGGCACCCCCGCAATGGCCTGGGAAACCGTCTCGAGAAGCGCCGGCGATCATGGCCATAATTGCACCGGATCTTCACATTTCCACATCAGTGATGCAATTAATCCCTTCGACCCGAGCACCGCGTACTAATGAGCCTCTGAAGTGGGGGGCAAATGATGTGGCACGATCGTTGACGTGGAGTAGCTGTCAGATGTCATGTCAGATACTCTACTCGGGCTCCTTTGCCGGGCTAAGCTCTCTCAGGGTAATGGGGCTACCCGCCGAAGCCGAGCTCCGCCCTCTGCTAGGTCGGGCCTGCCAGCCCGGGACGCTTAGGCCGGAGCCGAGCGGCATCCCCCAGATCGAGCCCTATGGTACGGAGTCGAGCTCAGCCCTCCTCTGCCACGTGGAGTCTCTCCGAGGTTGAGCCCTTTGGGCCGGGGCCGCGCTCTACCCTCCACCAGATCGAGCCTCTCGAGATCGAGCCCTGTGGTCCGGAGTTGAGCTCAGCCCTCCTTTGCCACATAGAGTCTCTCCGAGGTCGAGCCCTCTGGGACGAGGCCACGCTCTGCCCTCCACCAGATCGAGCCCCTCGAGATCGAGTCCTATGGTCCGGAGTCGAGCTCAGCCCTCCTCCATCACATGGAGTCTCTCCGAGGTCAAGCCCTCTAGGCCGGGGCCACGCTCTGCCCTCCGCCAGATCAAGCCCTGTGGTCTGGAGTCGAGCTCAGCCCTCCTCCGCCACGTGGAGTCTCTCCAAGGTCGAGCCTCTGGGTCGGTGACGTGCTCTGCCCTCCGCCAGATCGAGCCCTACCTCCCCTACTTGGCCTCCAGCTCGAGCAAAGACACCGGCGAGCAGTGAGATAGCACCATCATCCTAGGATACCAGCGAGCCGCCCGAAGATTGCAGCAAGATGCCCACCAGGCCGTAATAACTGCCCGCGGCTCCCACTTGCACCAGAAAGGGGAGGAGCCCTCTGATCGAGGTGCCATACTCTTCACCAACCACTTGAACCACCCGAAAGAGAAAGTCAACCAGGAGATTCGAATCCCGGGGATGGCGGCCCCCCGATCGAGGCACTGCTAGGCTTCACGAAATGGGACGACTAGGAGGAATGTCAGAACACATGACAGCTTTCCTTAGCATGAATCAGGGAAGACATCCCGTCCACGGCACAGGACACCGCCGCATGCGCCTGCCAGCCCAGCGAAGGTCCCAAGGTAGGCGCCCAATGGTCACCTTGGCTACAAAGAATGTTCGACACCCCCGGAAGGGGGAGGTATGCAGACACAAATATAAGTGCAAGCTCAACTAGAGGGCAACGTGTCACCAAAAAACCCAAGCAAGGGAAGGAGGAAAGGCCACATAGAGAATCCCTCTAGCTCGGCCACCATTCTCCTGACGCACTTGCACCCCTCTCACACTACTCACTCGTCCTAGTGTAAAGTCCTTCAAGAAGGGCTCGACCAGGAGGATCTGTTTTCCTGGATTGTCACTGACTTGACCGTCGGAGTGCCCCCGCCGGAATCCTCGGCCCGGATCACTAACCCCTGTTTTGCAGGTCCCGAACCACAGGACCACCAGCAGCAGAGGAAGCGCACTCCGGCGCCGACAACAGCTACAGGCCACGACGATCTTGACGGCAACAATTATAATCACATGACCTTTTATATAATACTATTTTCATCTTAATTATTTTATAAAAACTCTGTATTGAATGAATTTAGAAAGACATCAAAATAAATTCAATAATCATAAATGTATTTTATTGAAGATATTTTTGTCAAATATGGATAACCACTATTCAAAAATATATTAAATACCAATTTTTTCATGATATTTATTTTATTCTTTTTCTGAAAATTAAACACGGAATCCATCACTTTTTTTATCATCTCCCTCTTTTACTTCTCAAATCTAACATGAGATTTATTTTTTTTACTCTAGATTATTTTCAATCAAAGGAATCCTTAAAATGAAGTTTCTAACATAGTACTTTAGAAAGTTATCTTAATATAATTAGCCACATATATTGCCATCCAATCAGCTATATGATTTATTTTAGTGCAGGACCTCATGTAGGCAATAGGCTTAGTTTTTGTCCAATGGAGGAGCTTTACTGCTTCATTCATATAGTCATGTATCCGATATCCTGAAATGCATGGCAGTCCAAGCAATAACATTCCGTTCTTGGGGTCCATCAAACATCTCATTGGTGTCCACATCCAGCATCCATGTTTATGAATGAAATACCTAGAACCACATTGACACCAAAACCAATGACAAATTATTTATCTTCCCATTGACGTAAACCGAAACAACTGCATAAGAGCAGGCAGATAATATGCTAACCTATGTGGCTGAATTAGGCTTTCCCTTCTGCCTGCATCCAATAAAACACATCGATGGTTCCATTAGCAAACCACTTCTGGTTATACCCATATCATGATCTTATCACATTCCATAAAACAACACTTCTATCATGAATTCTGTCAAACAACTTTCGAGCAGACTGCAAGTCATTAAATTGCATAGAAATGACTGCTAATGCAGTCTGAATGAAAAAATTCAAACGAAATCAATTAACAAGGGAATGGATGATTCCACCGGTCCTCGAGGCTGAGAGGTTGACACAGGCTTTGGTGATAGAGGTGAAGATGCAGTTGGATTGCTCGAGCCGGGCCGAGAGCATGCGGTTATTAAAGAAGGAAGTAGACGAGGCTGCGGTTATTAAAGAAGGAAGTAGACGAGGCGGCAGGTATTGTCGATGGCGCCAGCAATGTAGGCAAGGGTGAGGAGATCGGTGAGGAACGAGCATGAGTAGTGGAGATCAGAGACGGCAATGCGATCCGTTGTACTGCTGCGTTGATATCTAGGATATAATTTCCAAGGACTTTGGTGAATCCCTCGATATCAAGGGCCCGTTCTTTTAGGTTAAAAAATTTAACTAATAATATATATATATATTTTTTAATAAATATTTTTAAAATTATATTTAGATAAAAATAATTTATTTGTATTTTTAATATAAAAAATATTTTTAAAATTTATTATCCATAATTTTTTATTATTATTTTTTAAAATAAATTATTAAAATTTATTCATATTTTTTACACCATCTTATATGCGTACTAGGATTTAGATAACTAAATTATTGAATATTAAATAAAAAAATATTAAAAATTTAAAAATATAATTTAAAAATAAAATTAAATATTTATTTTATTGGTTGGTAAAAGATAATTTAATTATTTTTAAATAAATAAAATTTTCTATTAATTCATGAAAATAATTTATTTAATTTTAAAATTATGAAATATAAATAAATCGATCAATACAAAAATTAGATACTTTTTTATAATATTTATTTATAAAAATAAAAATAAAAATAATAAAAGCCCTCTAAAAGATTGAGAGGTGCTTTCTGATAGGACTACTCTATTGCTAAGCTCATGGACCTGGTCTCGCTAATAATGTGTTCCCCTCTTTTTTCTCCACCTAAATCCAAAACAAGAGGGCTAGGGCTAGGGTAACATCGTCCCCACAAGCGCCACTTCAAAGACCACGCCGATCCTATAATTCTCCATCCCCTGTTTTAAGAAGAACCTCAACCTTGGCTCCAGGTCCGGTAGCTAGGGCTAGCGGCAAGATTAATTAATTGTCTAAGCTGCCCCACTCCATGTCTCGGTGCTGGCCTGCTGGCAACGACAAATCAATACCTGACTCCTTTTCAGAACTATTGTATGTGAGATCGTTGAGAGTGGTGAGAAGCCTTTGGTCCTTTCGAATGGCAAGGACCCGCCCCTGGGCCATGGCGAGTAGTGCTGGCAAGGACCCGCCCCTGGGCAACAAAGAGTAGTGCTTGTGGGTGTCGATGGCTAAGAGGATCTGGTAGGATATCACGCCCCCTGGCCTAACTTAAGTCGAGGAATGCAGTCATCCACCGCAAACATGTAGGATGGGAGTCCCACGAGCATGCAAGGCGATAGATTATCTATCGCTAGTCCACTAAAACAGGAAGGATGATAATCAAAATTTCCAATTCTTATAAAGACTCGGTAATTCAAAGTCTAGAGCATCATCAGTTTATATATTTAGATAATTTAATCCATATAATTCACATATTTCTGCATATAACAAAATTTGAGGGTGTTTTAATAAAATCATAAAGTTTGGTCTGTAGCTAATTAGAAGTTCACTATAGTTTCATGATCCAACCTCTATACATTCATATCAAAATCTTAAGCTTTGTAAACATGTAAAATCAAAAGTGTGAGTGAACAGCCTAGTAAGTAAATAGAACATAATCAAAGAGATTATGTATAAAAAAATAGTTAGGGAATGTATATATTTCGACGGGAAAGTCTGGGATAAAATAAAAAATAAAAAAATAGTTTAAAAATAAAATCAAAAAAAAATTAATAAAATAACCCTGTAGTCCTTGTTGACTGGTGATAATAAAAAAGTTATTGATATATATAATAAATCCCGTTCACTCGACTGACACCAGTGGTAGTCAGGTTGACGTACTCACTTCGGGTGGAGAACGGTTGCGGAAAAATTAATATGCATCGTGTATCGAATATTCCCTGGCTGGGGTTGGGGGATCGTCTGGGGGTGGCCATGCCCAGGGTCTAACTCCCCCCCCATTTTTTTTTATCAAAAAAAAAAAGAGATCATGTAATAGTTATGCATGATACAAAATAACTTATTTAGCATTGTGATATGGCTACATCGCTGACATGGAACGTGTGTCAGATCCAGCTGGATGCCAGCGGTGCCACGTGGATTTTTCTTTCAAAATTTCCCGCTCGAGAAATAGCGCCCCCGCTCCCTCGCCAGGTGGCACCCCAAGATAGGCCCACCTCTGCCGAGGTCGAGCTGGGCTCTGCTGCTCCTTCGCTAGGTGGCACCCTAAGACGGGTCCATCTCGGCCGAAGTCGAGCCTTCCTCTACCACTTCGCCAGGTATCCACCCAGGAGGGGTCCACCTCGGCCGGAGCTGGCAGCCCCCTGCTCCCTCGTCAGGTGGTACACGGGCTCTCCTGCTCCTTCGCCAGGTGGCACCCCAAGAAGGATCCACCTCGGTCGAAGTCGAGCCCCTCTCTGCCACTTCGCCAGGTGTCCACCCAGGAGGGGTCCACCTCGGTTGAAGCTGGCGGCCCCTGCTCCCTCGCCAGGTGGCACCCCAAGACGGTCCACCTCTGCTGAGGTCGAACCGAGCTCTCCTGCTCCTTCGCCAGGTGGCACCCCAAGACGGGTCCACCTTGGCCGAAGTCGAGCCTTCCTCTGCCACTTCGCCAGGTATCCATCCAGGAGGGGTCCACCTCGGTCGAAGCTGGCGGCCCCTGCTCCCTCGCCAAGTGGCACCCCAAGACGGGTCCACCTCTGTCGAGGTCAAGCCGGGCTCTCCTGCTCCTTCGCCAGGTGGCACCCCAAAACGGGTCCACCTCAGCCGAAGTCGAGCCCCACTTTGCCACTTTGCCAGGTGTCCACCCAAGAGGGGTCCACCTCGGCCGAAGTGGCGGCCCCTGCTCCCTCGCCAGGTGGCACCCCAAGACGAGTCCACCTCTACCAAGGTCGAGCCGGGCTGTCCTGCTCCTTCGCCAGGTGGCACCCCAAGACGGATCCATCTCGACCGAAGTCGAGCCCCTCTCTGCCACTTGGCCAGGTATCCACCCAGGAGGGGTCCACCTCGGCCAAAGTGGCAGCCCCTACTCCCTCACCAGGTGGCACCCTAAGACGGGTCCATCGCTGTCGAGGTCGAGCCAGGCTCTCCTGCTCCTTCGCCAGGTGGCACCCCAAGACGGGTCCACCTCGATTAAAGTCAAGCCCCTCTCTGCCACTTCACCAGTTGTCCACTAAGGAGGGGTCCACCTCGGTCGAAGCTGGCGCCCCTGCTCCATCGCCAGGTGGCACCCCAAGACTGGTCCACCTCTGTAGAGGTCGAGTTGGGCTCTCCTGCTCCTTATCTAGGTGGCACCCCAAGATAGGTCCACCTCGGCCGAAGTCGAGCCCATCTCTGCCACTTCGCTAAGTGTCCACCCAGGAGAGGTCCACCTCGGCCGAAGCTGGCGGCCCCTGCTCCCTCTCCAGGGGCACCCCAAGACGGGTCCACCTCTGCCGAGGTCGAATCGGGCTCTCCTGCTCCTTCGCCAGGTGGCACCCCAAGATGGGTCCACCTCGGCCGAAGTCGAGCCCCTCTCTGCCACTTCGCCAGGTGTCCACCCAAGAGGGGTCCATCTTGACCGAAGTGTCGGCCCTTGCTCCCTCGCCAGGTGGCACCCCAAGACGGGTCCACCTCTGTCGAGGTCGAGCTGAGCTCTCCTACTCCTTCGCCAGGTGGCACCCCAAGATGGGTCCACCTCGGTCGAAGTCAAGCCCCTCTCTGCCACTTTGCCAGGTGTCCACCCAGGAGGGGTCCACCTTGGCCAGAGCTGGCAGCCCCAAGGTCCCTCGCCAGGTGGCATCCCAAGACGGGTCCACCTCTGCCGAGGTCGAGCCGGGCTCTCCTGCTCCTTCGCCAGGTGGCACCCCAAGACGGGTCCACCTCGATCGAAGTCGAGCCCCTCTTTGCCAGTTCGCCAGGTATCCTCCCAGGAGGGGTCCACCTTGGTCGAAGTGGCGGCCCCTGCTCCCTCGCCATGTGGCACCCCAAGACGGGTCCACCTCTGCCGAGGTCGAGCCGAGCTCTCCTGCTCCTTCGCCAGGTGGCACCCCAAGACGGGTCCACTTCGGCCGAAGTCGAGCCCATCTCTACCACTTCGCCAAGTGTCCACCCAGGAGGGGTCCACCTCGGCCGAAGCTGGCAGCCCCTGCTCCCTCGCCAGGTGGCACCCAAAGACGAGTCCACCTCTGCCGAGGTCGAGCCGGGCTCTCCTGCTCCTTCGCCAGGTGGCATCCCAAGACGGGTCCACCTCGGCCGAAGTCGAGCCTCTCTCTGCCACTTCGCAAGGTGTCCACCCAGGAGGGGTCCACCTCGGCCGGAGCTGGCGGCCCCCTGCTCCCTCGCCAGGTGGCACCCTAAGACGGGTCCACCTCTGCTGAGGTCGAGCCGGGCTCTCCTGCTCCTTCGCCAGATGGCACCCCAAGACGGATCCACCTCGGTCGAAGTCGAGCCCCTCTCTGCCACTTCGCCAGGTGTCCACCCAGGAGGGGTCCACGTCGACCGAAGCTGGCGGCCTCTGCTCCCTCGCCAGGTGGCTCCCCAAGATGGGTCCATCTCTGCCGAGGTCAAGCCGGGCTCTCCTACTCCTTCGCCATGTGGCACCCCAAGATGGGTCCATCTCGGCCAAAGTCGAGCCCCTCTCTCTCTGCCACTTCGCCAGGTGTCCACCAAGGAGGGGTCTGCCTAAGCCGAAGCTGACAGCCCCTGCTCCTCCGCCAGGTGGCACCCCCTGATGAGTCCACCTCGACCGAAGTCAGCCCTACTCTGCAAAGCCTTGGAAAGGTTGAGGCGCGGTTCACGAGGTCACCACTAGAATCGGCGTGCGCCGCATCCCGTATAGGGTGCTAGTATGGCCTGCAGCGGTACGCGGAACCTCGTTTACATCAGATAAGCAAGGCTCCGCTATCGAGGAATAAAATCCTTGCGGGCAGGGGCCTGAAACACTGGAAGCCCACCGTCAACGCCCCGAGAGGAGGGCTTCCGTGCTTGGCTCGAGGTCTCGCCAGTTTTCCCCCTTTCGTGACACATGGCAGACGAGGCATGCCGGCCACTTAACTCCCAGACTTGAAGAAGAAGGGGGGAATTCAGAGTTCTCCGGGAGGCTCTGGGAAGGGGACGGGGGCTGAAGGCGGTCTAGTGGTATATAAGAGATGGTAAAAGCAGACGAAAAGGTAAGCCAAAAAGAGGGAAGAGTACCGAGAGAACGATCCTGGGACCCCCAAGAAGTCCTCATGCACGAGCTCGGTGTACCCAGCGCAGGAAGCTGGGCTTCAACCCCTCTCTTCCTCACACTTCTTTCATCTAAATCTTCTCTAAGCACGAGGATCCTTCGGGAACCCGCCTTAGTGGGCCTGTTCCATCTTGCCGTTCTCTAACTTGACCATCGGAATGCCCCTACCGGAATCCTCGCCCCGGGTCTCTGACCTTGTTTTGCAGGACTGGAGGCTTGGAGATCTTGAGGTAGGAGAGTCCAAGAACTAGCACCAGCTCACAGGCTACAGGCCACCGTGGTAAGATCGACAACAGATTGGCATGCCAGGTAGGGAGGCAGAACAGCAACCCCTGCACAAGCAAGCTCTCCGTGAGCAAGACTGTACATCAACCATGGTGGTGACGCGTGGGCGCGAAGCATCCACCAGCCGAGCAGGAGAAGTTTTCTCTCCCCCGGGCCCGCGCAGCCCGGCAAGGGAACTTCCTGCTCCACCTCCTCCTCCTCATCCATCCTCGGTGGATGGTCCTTTCGCAGCCATCGTCCAGCAGCTGCAAACACTGACTACGGCCATGCGGCAACTGCAGCACCAGCAGCGCTCCTTGGCCACCCAGCCCAGCCGGGGACCCCCGCGGCCCGAGCAACAAGCCCCCGTGGAAGCCTGCGCTCCATCCAAGGCAGGCCTTCCCATCCACGGGCAGTAACCAATCCCCGCGAGAGCCATCAAACTCCTGCAAAGAGAAACCACACCGGTTCGGTGGATCACGAGAGTCGATCCCCGGCCGACGACGCTGAAGCAGTACGGCGCAGCAGGCGCCATCGGCCCAAGGCCCCTCGCCATGACCGATCGGCACCTCCTTCTCCAGCAGCCTCGATGGAAGGTTCCACCGATAAGGCCATCAGGCGCTTGGCTGAAAGGTGTCTGGAGGAGCACGAGCGCAAGTTGGCGGAACTTTCTCGTCGTTTCGCCAACATGAAGAGCTCTCCAACCAAGCCAGTGGGCTATAACGCCCAACCACCCTTCTCCCAGGAAATCCAAGAGAAATCGATTCCAAATCGGTTCCGCATGCCTCAGGTGGATCCCTATGATGAGACCACCGACCCCTTGGACCACTTAGAGAGCTATAAGGCCCTCATGCGGGTCCAAGGGGCGACGGACGCTCTTCTATGTGTCGCCTTCCCAGCCATCCTCTGGAAGGCTGCTCGAGTTTGGTTCACCCACCTCGAGCTAGAATCCATCAGCTCCTTCCAACAGCTGGAAGGAAAGTTTGTGGCATACTTCGACACCTGCCGAAAGGTGCCAAGGGAGGTGGATAGCCTCTTCTCTATCCACCAGCAAGACCAGGAGCTGCTGCGGGACTACGTCACCCGCTTCAAGACCGCCGCCCTAGAGATTTATAGCCTAGACAAGCCTGTCACTATGTTGTCTTTGAAGCACGGGCTCAAGACCTCCCGTCTGACGTATTCCCTGGACAAGAAGCCCCCCAAGACGTACTCCGAGCTCCTCCTCCGTGTTCACAAGTACATCCGTGCTGAGAAGGCCAACCGCACCAGGCGAGAGCTAGACAGGAAGCCTTCGAAGAAGCCTGCCCCAAGGGATGTCCCTGGGACCCGGAGGCCTAGACCACCTGTAGACTTTCGTCCGGGTCCGAAGTCGAAGAATGGTGCTGCCCCGGAGCGAGCCTTCACCCCTCTCCTTGCTCCCAGAACAAAGATCCTCATAGAAATTGAGGGTGAGAACTACCTCCGCTGACCTCCTCCTTAGAACCAAAGGAACACCCGTGACAAGATGAAGCATCGCCAATTTCACCGCGAGCACGGCCACGACACGGAGGAGTACTGTAATCTAAAATGGGAGATCGAGGAGCTGATTAAGAGGGGCTACTTCAGGAAGTTCATGAGGAGCGAAGCCCCGGCAGAGCACCAGCCACTCACGGCCCTTCCCTCCATCCTCGCGGTTGACAACCGTCCAGCAGAGAAGCCGGTGGGCATGATCTCTTGGGGGATAGGGCGCGCGTCGAAGAGAGCCCGGGAGACGGGAGACCTGGAGAATGTACTCCCTTTTGAAAAGGGGAATGAAAGTGAAAATGTAAATAATGATGCAGTGGTGGTCGAGATAACCATCATGAAGCATCCTGTACATCGTATTATGGTGGATAGTGGGAACTCTACTGACGTACTTTTTTATGATGCTTTCTCCCGAATGAATTTGTCTCATGATCAGCTGAAACCGGTGCACACCCCTCTTGTGGGCTTCATCGGAGATTTTGTTGGGGTCGAAAAAGAGATCACTCTCCTTGTTACTGCCGGATTCCCACCCCGGCAGAGCACGGTCATGATGACGTTTACTGTCGTTAGGCTCCCATCACCTTACAATGCTATCCTGGGCCATCCAGGGCTCAACCAGCTGGATGCGGTCATTTCCACCGCGAGATTGTTGGTGCAATTCCCTACCGCCTCTGGGACGGGAGTGATGAGAGGGATGGCCTAACCTGTCCCGCATTGCCTGCAAACGGTCCCAGGGGCCCGAAGTGCCGAGCTCGGCTCCAACGTCGACGATCTCGACCTAAGAGTGCAAGATCCCAGGGGGGGCCCGTGGAGCGCTTACTGACGTACCCCCTCGGATCGGACCCTCAGAAAATGGTACAGATAGGAGCCCAGCTCCTAGAAGAAGAACGGGATCGCTTGCTAGATTTCCTTCAGACGAACGCTGATGTGTTCGCTTGGTCTGCTACAGACATGCCAGGTATCCCTTCGGAGGTTATCACCCACCAACTGAAGATTGATCCAAGGTGTCGCCCAGTCCGCCAGAAGAAGAGAAGTTTTGCTGCGGAGAGACAGAAGGCCATCAATGAGAAAGTGGAAAAGCTTCTCATCGCCGGCTTTGTACGAGAGGTGCAGTATCCTAGTTGGCTGGTGAACGTGGTAATGGTGAAGAAGAGCAATGGCAAGTGGAGGATATGTGTGGACTACGCCGACCTCAATCGAGCTTGCTCGAAGGACAGTTTCTCCCTTCCTAAGATCGACCAGCTCATGGACACTACCTCGGGGCATCACATCCTCTCCTTCATGGACACTTTCTCCGGATACAACCAGATTCAAATGCATCCGGAGGACGATGAGCACACCGCCTTTGTCACCAATTGCGGGACCTATTGCTATAAGTTGATGCCATTAAGCCTCAAGAACGCAGGTGCCACGTACCAACACCTGGTCAACAAGGTCTTCAAAGACCAAATTGGCCGCAACATGCAGGTGTACATGGATGACATGCTGGTGATGAGCAAGCCAACTTCGGACCACATCGGCGACCTGGTGGAGATCTTCAGTAACCTCCATCTTCACCAAATAAAGTTGAACCCCATGAAGTACGCTTTCGACGTATCCACGGGAAAGTTCCTGGGCTTCATGGTGACCCAAAGAGGGATAGAGGCCAACCCGGAGAAAGTTCAGGTGATCCTAGATATGGAGTTGCCCACTTCCAAGAAGCAAGTGCAATGACTCACTAGCCGGGTAGGCACCCTGAGCCAGTTTATCTCAAGGTTTGCTGACCGCTGCCGGCCCTTCTTCAAGATGCTAAGGAAGATGCACGACCTCGCCTGGACGTAGGAGTGCCAGGAGGCATTTGAAGAGCTGAAGAAGACATTGGCATCGCCGTCATTACTTTCACGACCGGAAGAGGGAGAGGAGCTCCTCCTGTACCTGGCGGTCACACCAGAGGCCATCAGTTCGGTCCTGGTTCGGATGGACGATAAAGGGATGCAGAGGCTGGTGTATTACACGAGCAAACTTCTTCGCGATGCGGAGCTCAGGTATTCTCGGTCTGAGAAACTGATTTTTGCGCTAATCATGTCCGCCCAGCATCTCGGGCCTTACTTCCAAGTGCACCCCATTACGGTCCTGATGGATCAATACTGAAAGCGGTGCTAAGCCGACTTGACATGTCTGGATGCCTGGCCAAGTGGGCGCTCAAGCTCAGCGAGTTCGACATCACCTATCGACCGAGGTCGACCATGAAGGCACAGGTACTCGCTGATTTTTTGGTTGAGTATGCAGGCTTGGGTGAGGGGCCGGAAGAGAGCCTCCAAAAGTGGCAGCCAGAGCCTGGACTGGAGGAAGATGTCTGGATCCTTCATGTAGATAGAGCCTCGAACTCTAGTGGGAGTGGAGCCGGACTCATCCTTGCCAACGGCGAAGGGCTCATCGCCAAGTGTGCGCTCCGTTTCCAGTTTGCCGCCACCAATAACCAGGGGGAGTACGAGGCGCTCCTCACAGGGCCACGAGTTTCCCGCGAGCTGGGCATGGCCTGCCTCAGGGTCTTCACCGACTCGTAGCTAGTGGTCGGGTAGGTCTCGGGGGAGTACGAGACGCGAGATCCCCAAATAGCGAGATATCTGGAGCTCAAACGAATGAGCACGGCAGGTTTTAGGCACTTCAGCGTCTCCCATATTCCTCGCGGGGAAAATGCTTGCACAGATGCCCTCTCCCGCCTGGCAACCCTGCCGGACTCATCACTGGGTCACGCTTACATCGAGCATCTTAAAGCCCCGAGCTATGAGACACCCATGGAGGTCCAGCAGGTCAACCTAGAGCCCAGTTGGATGGACAAGTACATCGAGTACATCACCAATGGTACCTTGCCAGAGGATCGCGTGGCGGTCGACCTCATTAAGAGGAAGGCCGCACGGTTCATATTGATGGACGGGCTACTGTATCAGAGGTCCTACTCCTACCCGCTCCTCAAATGTCTAAGACCCACCGAAGCCGCACTCGTGCTCCAGGAGATCCACGAGGGCATCTGCGGGAACCATGTGGGGGGCAGGATGCTGGCATATAAGGCCCTCCATCAAGGTTATTTTTAGGAAACAATGAGAGAAGACGCCGCTAACTTCGTAAAAAGGTGTGACCGATGTCAGTGACACGCTGTGGTGCAACGTCAACCTGCTGCTCCGCTCTCCCAACTCTCCGCCCCGTGGCCATTCGCCCAGTGGGGCATGGATCTCCTCGGACCTTTCCCCCCGATGTCCGGGCAACGGAAGTTCCTAATTATGGCTATCGACTACTTCACGAAGTGGGTCGAGGCCGAGCCCTTGGCCCGGATCATGGAGGCGAATGTCACCAAGTTCCTTTGGAAGTCGATTATCTATCGCTTCGACTTGCCGCACACCATCATCAACGACAACAGATGCCAGTTTGATTGTCGGGAGTTCTAGGAGTTTTGCGATGACCTCGAAATCCATCATCGTTTCACCTCGGTGGCGCACCCTCAGACAAATGGAGAAGCCGAGGTAACAAACAGGACCATCTTGTAAGGCCTCCAGACAAGATTAGACCAGGCCAAGGGGAGGTGGGAAGAAGAGCTCCCGAGCATCCTGTGGGCGTACCATACTACCCCAAGGATGGCCACGAACGAGACCCCTTTCAACCTCGTCTTTGGGGCGGAAGCAGTTATTCCAATAGAGCTCAGCCTGCCGACCTTGCACGTGGAACAGTACGACGAGGCAGAGAACTCGGCGCGGCTGCTACTGAACCTGGACCTCCTTGAAGAAACGAGGGATAGGGCCCGAGTTCGGATGGCGGCTTATCGACAACGAGTGGCCAGATACTACAACTCCAGGGTGCGATCGAAGTCCTTCTACTAGGGAGACTTAATGCTACGCCGCACTGAAGCTTCCTAGCCACGGGAGTGCGGTAAGCTCTCTCCAAATTGGGAAGGCCCTTATAGAGTGGCGGAGGCACTTCCCCACGGGGCGTACTACCAGGAAGAGCTAGGTGGATCACGGTTCCCACGGACTTGGATTGCCTCAAACTTGAGGTTGTACTACCAATAGTGTAAGACTCCCTAAACTTTAGCAATAAAATCTCTTTTCATCAAATGCCTATTCTCGTCTCGTAGGACAATCGCCATTCAGCTCTAGTTTCGGCGAGCAAGGGCAAGGTGAAAGATCCGCAAAGGCACGAAGTCCCCTCTCTCAAAAATCCCAGAGTTCAATCCAGAATGTTGCACGGAATTAAATTCTCGACATGCGGCCCCGGAGTTCCATCCGAAAGAGGTCCCGAAGACTTAGGTCCCGGTCCTACAAAATCCTGGAGAACAGCTCGGTCGGTCGCCCAAGGCTCAATTCCAGCCTGCGGCCCCGAGGTTCAGTCCGGAAGTTCACATGGAACCTGGTTCCAAAGCGAAGTCCCGGACCTCGATTTGGAAGGTGGAGAAGAACCCAGTTCATCCACAAAATCCTGGAGTTCAGCCTAGAATGCACCACGGTACTTAGTCTCGGTGGCTGGCACTGGGGTTTAGTCCGGAAGATGCAAAAAAAAAAAAAAAAGGGAGACAAAGAAAAGAGAAATGAGAAGAAATGAATTGATACAAGGAAATCTTCATTTATATTAAAAGGTTTCTTACAAAAAAGGGCCCCGACAGGCCGGGTGACCCAAAGAAACAAGAAGTGAATTCAGGAAAACAAAATAAAAGAAGCCATTGGGCTACTTCGCTGCAGCCGCATCCTCCTCCGGCTGGGGGGCACCCTCTCCGTCGGCGGCATTGTCAGAAGGCTATTCGGGGGCCGCCTCCTCAGTAACCACCGTAGTTGAAGCTCCCTCGGTGGGCTCCTCCCTCTGGCCACCCAGAACGACTCTGCTAAGGTCAAGCTTAGGGAAGAAGGAACTCACCTTTTCCCAGCACACCTCGAAGCCCTTCAGGAAGGAGTCGACGGCCGCCTCGTGCAGCTCGGACGTGAACTCCTCGGATGCCCGGAACTTCGGCACGTCCTCCTGCGCCTCCCTTTTGGTCACCTCCAGCAGCCCATTGACATAGGAGTTTTTCTCCTTGGCTGCGCTAAGCTCCTTGAGGACCTCCTCAACCCAGCGCTCCAGTGACCGGGATTGAGCCCTGAGGCGTGACATCTCTGCCGTGTCGTCCTCAGCACAGTGCTAGTTCGAGATCCTCTCCTCTGATAGAGAGGTCTAGAGCTCCCTCACGCGCCCCTCGGCGCGACCCAGGTCCGCTCGAAGGGCTTGGTTGTTCTCCCGCAGTTCGACCCCCTTTTCCATGAGGTCCTTCATGTCGGTTGTGAGTTTGCCGAGCCTCTTCTCCTTCTCGGCATCCTTCTTGGCGTAGCCCGATATAAAGTTCCTCAGCAACAAAACGTCCATCCCGATCTGCGTCAGAGAAAGAGATGGGATGTTAGAAGGATCCAACTGAAACTTTAAAGGAGGAGAGCTCGGGACTTACCATGAAAAGCAGAGGGAGGATCCCTAATAGTGCATCGGCGTAGTCCCGGCCGCCCCTCAGACGGCGGTCCTGGGGTGTGCTCGTGAACTCCATCATCCTCTCCGCGAGCCCTTGATCGTAGATAACAGAGGAGCTGGTGATGAGACCTGGGGGTGGAATGCAAGCATTGACAGCAGGCTGGGTGGTCATCCCTCCGCTGGGCGGTGCAGCTGCCGGTGGAGCTGCTGTCACCCTGGTGGCCACTGTGGAGACAATCGGCGTAGTGGCCGGAGCTGGAGTCGCCTGAGGGGGTTCCGGTCTCCTCTCTCCCCCGACCCTATCAAGCTCGATGACAGGGACATCGGGCATGCGAGACTGAGGCAGTCCCGTTTTCCCGGGGCCGGTAGCAGCAGAAGTGGGCACCGGCCCCTGGCTCGCCTTAGTACGAGCCCTCTTCACTAGAGCCTTCAGGGTCCCCTCAGCAGCATCCCTCTTCCGGGTGCCCTCCATCAAGCTTTCAACGGAGAACTTCATACCTGGAGGAAAGAAACGGTTAGGCCGGTTTGAAAGAAAAGTGCAGAGCAAAAAATGAAGGAGAAAGGAGATCCAAGGTCTCACCCAACTCCCGGATGGGACTGATTCCTACCTCGAATAAATTCTGCTCCGAAAGCAGAACATCGAGAGCCGGGACCATGTCACCCAGCATCTACTTGTAGACCTCTTAGTCCGCCGGCCCAACTTTGGAGTTCTGGTTCGGGAATCGGTCTGATTCACTCCAGGCCCATCGACATCCTCAACTAAGGCAAAGAAGAAGCAGTTCTTCCAACCCTTGATCGATGAGGGGAGGTTGAACCTGAGGCACCTTGGTTGGGACGAAATATATCACCAGCCATCATCGATAGAATAGCGCTTCAGGATGAAGAGGGCCCTAAACAGAGAGAAAAAGACAACAAACCCATGAAAATGACAGAAGTCGATGAAGGCGAAGATGACCCAGATGGCATTAGGAGCCAACTGGGCCGAGATGAGGTGAAAGTGACTGAGAAAGGAAAGAAAGAAGGGATGAAGGGGGAAACGAAGACCCCCGATGGTGGGGACACCGGAGGCACCATAATAAGAAAGAGGCTTTTCAACCCTCTGTGAATTGATCAATAATTTATGAGTCTATCTGTAATAAGGGCTTAGCCCATCTGAGTCCATTTTAGTTGTTATTTGAGTCTTTTGAGTTTCAGTTCTGTACTAGTCAGCTCATGTTGAGCTAGTTTAGTCCAGTGTTAGTCAGCTCATGTCAGCTAATTTTATTTTTTTGAGTCCTCTTCAACCATATTGAAGACTCAAGACCACATCATACAAGTGAAGACCAAGTCCAACCAGATTGAAGACATGGAAGTATAGCCCAAGTTCAACCCAGCTTGAAGATTTGAAGACCCCAGGAGGAAAATTCAGAAAACCCTGATTCCCTGCAGATGCCCTCCAGATGCCCAGATTCCCTTCCAGATGCCAAAATATATTCATATACCAAGGCATCCATGATTTTAGAGGTCCATCTGCATCCTAGCCAAAGAAATCAAGCCCAGGTGCCAAGCCCAAGCCCCTAAGAAGCAAGATACCAGGGAATATTCCTGCTACCTGGCTACCAGGCCACCCCAGCTTCTAGAGGCCCAAACCCATGCGCCCGAGCCCCTTTGGGCCGGCCTCTTGCTGCTCCTAGAAGCCCAACATGCCCCCCTAGGCATCCTTGGAGTGTTGGCCAAGTCAAGAGAGTTTTTAGAGATTTTTCTACCTAATGTTTCCTTATTTTCTAGCTAGGGTTTGAGAGGGAAAAGGATTCTTATGTAAATGACTTATGTGCCCTTACTTGGAGCCTAAGGTTAAGGGTCTATTTAAAGGACCCTAGCCTCTTGTATGAAGGGAGATTTTGATAAATGAAATAAACCTTGAGTTCTTCAATTGCTTTGTGTGATTACCCTGCTGTGTGCATAAAGGGGTTTGAGTGTTCTTCTTCCCGGTGTTTGCAATCATCTTCCTACCGCCAACCATCCTTCCAGCCCCTCCAAAACTTTCTTTTCTTTGCTATTTTCTTTATTTTCTTGATCTCCTTTGAGTTTTCTAACCCCTGACAGGTCGTTTGCAGGTCCCCGAGTTTCTACGAATCCAACGACTCCAACCACGCCTCAATCGGACCACCGAGCAGAAAGCCGGGTATCCGCGGGTCTTTGGCTCGGTTTTCCAGGCCGCATCCATCGAGGAACGAGAGATCCCTTCGTTGCGATCATCACCGGGCACTTCAGATGTTGTCAGGTACACCCCCTCTACCTCCAGTCTTATTATTGTAGGAGAACTTGCCCTAACCGAGGCTTCTCAGTCCCGGCGATCCTTCTTTAGTACTTTTCTAGGTTCTAATCTGCATGCTTGGCTTCAAAAATTCATACAAAATTTCCTACAACTAATTTTGATCTAAAATTCGGGAATTAATTAGCTAACCCTACATATAAAACATACAAAAAGAATTTCATGCATATTAGTCTCGCATCACCCGACAAGGAAGTCTTCGTAGAAGGCGACCCTCCTAGGGCCACTCGAGGTTACTCGGTCCCGGGGTCCTGGGAGTGAAAGATGGATTGAATCCGGGAACCCATAGGTATCCTGAATCCAGGAAAGGTTATCTCTGGTCATCGTCGAGGCATAACCAGAGGGACTAGAAGAAGAGACCTCCGCCACCGGAGGAGGAAGAGAGGAAATGGGACGTGCAAAAAATACATGGGGAGACCTAGGACTCCTAGGGATGCCTATGGTCATGGCCCTCGGTCGAAGCTGCCTCCGGACCTCAACCAGGATCTCTTCCCCCTCTGAGGAGGAAGACGATGGAGTCCTCAGCTGGGAAGGACCGGCCTTGTCCGGGTTTGAGGAAACATGACGGCGACGCGCCATCGAGGAAGAAGAAGCAAGAAGAAGATGAGATTCGTAGTGACGTAGAGTCAGGAGATAGAAGAAGAGGAGAAGATGTCGCAGGCACTCACCGGGTTGTTTTGTATCGAAAGGTTGGCAACCCCTAGGAGATGAAAGGAGAACGTTGCAACTACTGACGAGGTGTGAGAAAGCCGAGAGACCTCGTTTCCGAAAAGTCCCCCTCCTTTCAAACCCAATCAACAGTAGCCATATGCCTCTTTCCGTCCCAAGCCATCAGATGACCGTCACGTGGAGGCACGCCCAACATCGATGCTTCGGTCGATGGAAACTGCCTCGGTTTCAAAATGGCATATTAATGGCCCGTCAGACGTGCGCACGTGACAGCCTCCCACAGGGTCTCGGGCGCAACAGAAGTGGCGGCAGCCATCATGGCAATTATGGCACGAGATTTTCACCTTTTCCACGTCATCTCCGCATTAACTCCCCATGACCCAAGCCGCGACGCTTTGATGGGACATGGAGATGGGGGGAAACTGATATGGCTAAATCACTGACGTGGAACATGTGTCAGATCCAGTTGGATGCTACCGGTGCCACGTGGATTTTTCTTTCAAAATTCCTCGCTCGAGAAGTAGCACCCCCGCTCCCTCGCCAGGTGGCACCCCAAGACGGGTCCACCTCTGCCGAGGTCAAGCCGGGCTCTCCTGCTCCTTTGCCAGGTGGCACCCCAAGACGGTCCACCTCTGCCGAGGTCAAGCCGGGTCAACCTCGGTCGAAGTCGAGCCTTCCTCTGCCACTTCTCCAGGTGTCCACCCAAGAGGGGTCCACCTCTATCGGAGCTGGCAGCCCCCTGCTCCCTCGCCAGGTGGCACCCCAAGATGGGTCCACCTCTACCGAGGTCGAGTCGGGCTCTCCTGCTCCTTCGCTAGGTGGCACCCTAAGACGGGTCCACCTCGGTCGAAGTCGAGCCCCTCTCTGCCACTTTGCCAGGTATCCACCCAGGAGGGGTCCACCTCGACCGAAGCTGGCGGCCCCTGCTCCCTCGCCAGGTGGCACCCTAAGACGGGTCCACCTCGGCCGAGGTTGAACTGGGCTCTCCTGCTCCTTCGCCAGGTTGCACCCCAAGATGGGTCCACCTTGGCCGAAGTCGAGCCTTCCTCTACCACTTCGCCAGGTGACCACCTAGGAGGGGTCCACCTCGGCCGAAGATGGCGGCCCCTGCTCCCTCACCAAGTGGCACCCAAGATGGGTCCACCTCGCCGAGGTCGAGCCGGGCTCTCCTGCTCCTTCGCCAGGTGGCACCCTAAGATGGGTCCACCTCGATCAAATTCAAGCCCCTCTTTGCCACTTCGCTAGGTGTCCACCCAAGAGGGGTCCACCTCGGCCGAAGAGGCGGCCCCTGCTCCCTTGCTAGGTAGCACCCCAAGACGGGTCCACCTCTGTCGAGGTCGAGCCGGGCTCTCCTGCTCCTTCACCAGGTGGCACCACAAGACGGGTCCACCTCGGCGAAGTCGAGCCCCTCTCTGCCACTTCGCCAGGTGTCCACCCAGGAGGGGTCCACCTCGACCGAAGCTGGTGGCCCCTACTCCCTCGCCAGGTGGCACCCCAAGATGGGTCCACCTCTACCGAGGTCGAACCGGGCTCTCCTGCTCCTTCGCCAGGTGGTACCCCAAGACGGTCCACCTCGGTCGAAGTCGATCCCCTTTCTGCCACTTCACCAGGTGTCCACCTGGGAGGGGTCCACCTCGGCCGAAGTGGCGACCCCTGCTCCCTTGCCAGGTGGCACCCCAAGATGGGTCCACCATGCCGAGGTCGAGCCGGGCTCTCCTACTCCTTCGCCATGTGGCACCCCAAGACGGGTCCACCTCGGCCGATGTCGAGCCTCTCTCTGCCACTTCGCCAGGTGTCCACCCAGGAGGGGTCCACCTCGGTCGAAGCTGGCAGCCACTGCTCCCTCGCCAGGTGGCATCCCAAGATAGGTCCACCTCTGCCGAGGTCGAGCCGGGCTCTCTTGCTCCTTCTCCAGGTGGCACCCCAAGACGTGTCCACCTCGGCCGAAGTCGAGCCCCTCTCTGCCAATTTACCAGGTGTCCTCCTAGGAGGGGTCCACCTCGGCTGAAGTGGCGGCCCCTGTTCTCTCGCCAGGTGGCACCCCAAGAGGGTCCACCTCTACAGAGGTCGAGCCGGGCTCTCCTACTCCTTCGCCAGGTGGCACCCCAAGACGGGTCCACCTCGACCGAAGTCGAGCCCCTCTCTGCCACTTTGCCAGGTGTCCACCCAGGAGGGGTCCATCTTGGTCGAAGCTGGCAGCCCCTGCTCCCTCGCCAGGTGGCACCCCAAGACAGGTCCACCTTTGCCGAGGTCGAGCTGGGCTCTCCTGTTTCTTCGCCAGGTGGCACCCCAAGATGGGTCCACCTCGGTCGAAGTCGAGCCCCTCTCTGCCACTTCGCCTGGTGTACACCCAGGAGGGGTTCACCTTGGCCGGAGCTGGTAGTCCCCTGCTCCCTCGCCAGGTGGCATCCCAAGACGGGTCCACCTCTGCTAAGGTCGAGCCGGGCTCTCCTGCTCCTTCGCCAGGTGGCACCCCAAGACGGGTCCACCTCGACCAAAGTCGAGCCCCTCTCTGCCACTTCGCCAGGTATCCACCCAGGAGGGGTCCACCTCAGTCGAAGCTGGTGACCCCTGCTCCCTCGCCAGGTGGCTCTTCAAGACGGGTCCACCTCTGCCAAGGTCAAGCCGGGCTCTCCTACTCCTTCGCCAGGTGGCACCCCAAGACGGGTCCACCTCGGCCAAAGTTGAGCCCCTCTCTCTCTACCACTTCACCAGGTGTCCACTCAAGAGGGGTCCACCTCGGCCGAAGCTGACAGTCCCTGCTCCTCCGCCATATAGCATACCATTCTATATGGTACATAACTATAAATTTTGAGATTGGTGGCATGTCTATTTGTTGTTCTACATATATCAATCAAGTTTCATAAAAAATCAATAACACAATGCCAACATATAACCTCCATTTCGTGGGTACCAAAAACATAGTCAGATTAAGAGTCTAATAATACATGCAAATTCAGGTTATGTAATCAATGTTATCATATATATATATATATATATGAAATATATAAATTTGGCTCAACATACATAAATCCACAATAATAGATAATTATCAAAATTTCAATAATTGATATACAAACATGATTTTTTCGATTCAATACATTTAAATACATCAATATACAATTTTTAAAGTTTCAAGTAGAAGTTTCCAAAATTCAATTAATTGGAACAATTTTAACAAAAAACTCATGATTATCAAATTGCATAGATATTGTTATGGTAATTGTTGACTCGACCTTGGAGACTTATCGGACCATCGACTACACTACCAGCTATGAAAGACTAGGATATCCAATTTGGAATAATTTAATTATCGGCTAGGAGAGAGATAATGAAGCCGACTATTGCACCGCCAACTAAGAAGAAGAATAGTGAGGGAAAGACAAAGTTAGCTACTATACCGAATAGCTACTCTTCCTAGATCGAGAAACTACTTATTTCCAAATTGAATAGTCACTCTTTTCTAGGCTGAGTAGTTGGAATTGACAAGTTTGACTGGCATAGCATTTCCTATGCACATCTACTGAGTACCTATTTGGACACAACTAGTTATTTAAATAAGCCTAGTTGGGCATGCTTGTGTACAGGACCAAGCCTCTCCTTTCGATAGTGGACAAATCGATGATCTACTCATAGTCTATGATGCCCGAGTAGGTAACAACCTAGCCGATCACAGCTGCTTCAGCATAGATCATGGTGGACAGGATCCTAGTATATCCTGCCATCCTAAAGAAAGATGTTAATAGAAAAGATTCCAGGAGATAAAATCCTGTCACCTTAGCAAATCTGTTATGCATGTCAAAGAAAGACATCTCCCTAATGGTATTACGTTACCCAGCATAGCCCTATAAATTAGTAAGAGATCCCCGACAAAATATACTACAATAATGCATCTCTACCACTTACACGCTTATTTAGTCACCATCATCGCTTCAGCTCTGGCTATTGTAGCTCATTTTTTCCATCTATTGACTTAAGCACCAGAGGGTCCCCCATTGGTCATTACCAATCAAGGGACTATTTTTGTAAGTCTCTATCTATGAGCCACCAGGTGCAGCACCCAATTCTATTCAGAGAAGACCGGAGCACCCTCGACCACTGTCTAAGTTCAATGGATGGCAATTGATGGCAATAGATTGGCATGCCAGGTAGGGGCAAGCAAGCAAATCTCAAGAGGTTTTCAGAGTTTAGAGAGTAATGGTGGTAATGATGTGGCACAAGACACCTCTACCAGCCACATCAAAAGTCTTTCGTGCCATGATGAATAGCGTAGTCAGGAGGTGTAGCATCTTGCTCTACCACCTCTACCACTGATGACCAAGCAGGATTGCTTGTTATCCTGATGCAGTAAGTCCAAATGCTAGTCACGATGGTGCAAGAGCTGTAATAGCAATAACAATCTATGGCCACATAGCAGTAGTTGGAGATTCTAACCATTTTCACAGTTGCCACTTGATGTGGCAAGATCGCTGACATGGAGTTCCTGTCAGATCAAGTTGGATGCCATGTTGGCAAAAGCTGCCATGTCAGACCCTCTCTTCAGCTCCTTCATCGGGTGGCTCCCTTGATGTCGAGCCTGCCATGGCCGAAGTCGAGCTCCTTCGCCGGGTGGCTCCCTTGAAGTCGAGCCCGCCCTGGCCGAAGTAGAACTCCTGCTCTTCGAGCTCCTTCGTCGGGTGGCTCCCTCGAGGTTGAGCTTATCTCGGCCGAAGTCGAGCCCACTCTCTTCGAGCTCCTTCGCCGAGCGGCTCCCTCGAGATCGAGCCCACCTCGATGGAAGTCAAGGCCGCTCTCTTCAAGCTCCTTCGCCAGGCGGCTCCCTTGAGGTCGAGCCCACCTCGGTCGAAGTTGAGCCCGCTCTCTTCAAGCTCCTTCGCCGGGCAGCTCCCTCGAGGTTGAGCCCATCTCGGTCAAAGTCGAGTTCCCTCTCCTTAAGCCAAGCGCTCTTCGATCGAGAGGTCCGGCGGCTGGAGGCCGTCCCCATGGCAAAGTCCACAGCACTTCAAAGGATTCAGAAGTAGAAGGAAGAGGATGTCACCACCTCCCTTGGATGGCGGCGCGCCATCCAAGGACTCCAGAAGGACACCCCCAGGGTGTCGTGATCTCCTGCCATCGCTTACACCAGATAAGAAGGGGCACCCTGACCAAGGCACTGCGCACCCCAGTCGACCATTTGCACCACCTGGAAGAGGAAACCATGCTAAGAGATTCAAACCAGGAGGTGGTTGCTCCTAAATCGAGGCCCTGCCAAGTTTTTCAAAGTATGGCAATCGATTAAGAAGTCAAAGCCCGTGACATAACTCCCTATCATGGATGGGAAAGGCACTGAGGGGCACCGCACGAAGCACTGCTGGACGTTGACCTTCCGATACCTGCAAAGAGGGAGGAACCCGAGGTAGGTTGCTGGAAGGATCCATGGCCTAAAAGAAGGTTAAGAAGGTCTTCGAACAATGTAAACAAACTAAGAGCAAGTAAAGGCAAGCAATGGGAGTGCTAGCAAGGGACCGACCACTCTAAGGCTACCGAAGAGCTCACCGGAAGAGTCTCGATGGGCATAGCTACCATAGCTCGGCCCTCCACCGTGGCCACACTCATCCAACTCTTTCCCTCTAACTCAATACCTCCTTCTCTTAGTGTGGAGTCCAATCGGGGGTCCATCTGGAAGGATCTGTTTTCCTAGATTGCCACTGACTTAATCATCAGAGTGCTCCCGTCGGGATCCCTGACTTGGGTCTCCTCTATTTTGTAGATCCGGGCATGCGAGCTGGGTTCCAGGCGACGAGGTCAGCATCCGGTGCCATTCCCTAGCTACAAGCTATGATGATGTAAGCAGCAATAGATTGGCACGCCAGGTAGGGGGACAGGATACAGTCTGATTCAGGCCAATCCCCTCATGTGCAACTCCACCCGAAGCATGGTGATGACACGCGCGCGGGAGGTCTCCACCAGCCATACGGGAGACCCCCTTCTCATGGGGGCCCGCACAGTCCAGAAAGGGAGACCCCCGCTCCACCGTAATTGCCTCCAGTGGATGTCCAGTTGGCAGTGCTCGTCCAGCAGATGCAGGTTCTAACTGCGGTGATGCGATAATTACAACATCAACACCGGTCCCTGGCCATCCATCAATAACCATGGATCCCTGTGGCCTAAACCACCACACCCATGATAGCTTGCATTCCTTCCAAGGGAGGCCATCGCTACCGCGGGCCACGACTGACCTCGGGGAAGCCATCGGACCTCGACGAAGAAGCAGTGGACGGGGTCTGTCGACCGGGAGAGCCAGTCTCCAACCTTCGAGCAGGTCGCTGCTAAGCACCGTTGAGGCTGTCGAGGCAAGGTCCCCTATCACGATCCCCCTCAATTATCATCTTCATCTCCTCTGACGGACTTGATGGAAGGCTCCACCGACGAGACCAACAGGTGCATGGCTGAGAAGCACTTGGAGGAGCAGGAGCACAAGCTGGCAAAACTATCCCACCAGTTTGCAAACTTACAGGGCTCCTCCCGCGAGCCAGTGAGCCATGATGCCCATCCCCCTTTCTCCCGAGAAATCCAAGAGGCGCTGATCCAAGTCGATTCTGCATGCCATAGGTGGATTTCTACGATGGGACCACCAACCCTCTGGACCACCTTGAGAGCTACAAGGCTCTCATGAGAGTCCAAGGGACGACCAACACCCTCTTCTGTATCGCCTTCCCAGCCACTCTTCGGAAGGCCACTCGGGTCTAGTTTATGCGACTCGAGCCTGAAAGCATCAACTCCTTTGCACAGCTAGAAAGAAGGTTTGTGGATCATTTCAATGCCTATCGAAGGTGCCACGGGAAGTAGACAGTCTTTTCTTCATCAGGCAGTAGGAACATGAACCCTTGCAGGACTATGTGACCCACTTCAAGGTCGCCATGCTGGAGATCTATAACTTGGATAAGCTAGTTGCCATGTTGGCGCTGAAGAGAGGGCTCAGGACCTCCCATCTGACCTCTCCCTAGATAAAAAGCCGTTGAAGACGTACTCTGACCTCCTCCTCCATGTTCACAAGTACATCCATGTCGAGGAGGCGGACCGTACAAGGAGGGGATTGGATGGGAAGCTGCTGAAAAAGCAGCCTCCGGGGGAGACATCCGGGATGTGGAAGCCCAAACTGATCCCGAACTTCCGACTAGGGTCAAAGCCGAAGAGTGACCCTATCCAGAAAAAAGATACACACCTCTCCTCACCCCAAGGTCGAAGATCCTCAAGGAGATTGAGGACGAGCATTACTTACGCTACCCTCCACCGCTGAGGCCATCCAACGGTCATGACAAGATAAAGTATTGCCAGTTTCACAGTGACCATGCTTTGACATCGAGGAATGATGCCACCTCAAGAGAGAAATTAAAGATCTGATAAAGGGGGGCTACCTCGAAAAATTCGTGAGGGGCAAGACCTCGTGGAACCTCAAGCGCTTGCTGCTCTTCCTCCTGTCCCTATAGTCGATAGCCAACCCACTGAGAAACCTGTGGGTATGATATGCTGGGGAATAGAGTGAGCCTTTAAGAGGACCCGAGAGGGAGAGGGTTGGAAAATGTACTCCCCTTTATGAGGGAGGAGGGATCTGGGAACCAAAATATAAATAATGATACTGTGGTTGTTGAGATGATGATTGCCAAGCATCCTGTAAAGTGGAATATGGTCAATAGTGAAAGTTCGACTGATATCCTTTTTTACGATGCTTTCTCTAGGATGAACCTGTCCTCTACTCAATTGAGGCCCATTCACACCTCTCTTGTCAGTTTTATCAGAGACTCCGTGGGAGTTGAAGAAGAGATTACTCTCCCCGTTACTGCCGGGTCACCACCTCGGTAGAGTACTGTCATGATGACTTTCAAGGTTGTTAGGCTTCCTTCACCCTACAACGTGACCCTTGGCTATCCCGGGATCAATCTGCTCGACGTGGTCATCTCTACCAAGCGGCTATTGGTACAATTTCCCACTCCTTATAGCGTGGGAGAAATGAGGGGGGCATCTCAGCTGATTCAACACTATTTACAAGCTGTCCTAGGGGCCAGAAGTTTCGAGGAGGATCCAGCATCGATGACCTCGACCAAAGGGTGTAGGATCCCAGAGGTGGTCCAGTTAAATGCCTACAGACCTGACAAAGACGGTGCAAATTGGGGCCCAGCTGCAAGAAGAGGAGTGGGCCCACCTGTTGGGTTTCCTCCTGGTAAATGCAGACGTGTTTGCCTGGACAGCGATAGACATGCCTGGGATTCCCCTCGATATCATCACTTACAAGTTGAGCATCGACTCGAAGTACCATTCTGTCCGGTGAAGAAGAGATGCTTCACCTCAAAGAGGCAACGGGTGATCAACGAGGAGGTGGAGAAACTCCTCGTAGCTGGCTTTGTTCACGAAGTGCAGTATCCTAGCTGGCTGGCGAACGTGATTATAGTCAAGAAGAACAACGAAAAGTGAAGAATCTACATGGACTACACCGACCTCAACCGAGCCTACCCGAAGGATAGCTTCACACTTCCGAAGATCGATCAATTGGTAAATGCTATCTCGGGGCACCACTTACTCTCCTTCATGTATGCATTCTCTGGGTACAATCACCTAGAGGACGAGAGCATACTGCCTTCATCATAGACCGGGGATGTACTACTACTAGATGATGCATTTTGGCCTGAAGAACACTGGAGCCACATACCAACGACTGGTCAGTCGGGTCTTTAAGGACCAGATCGATCGAAACATGCAAGTCTATGTGGACAATATGCTCGTCATGAGCAAGCCGAGGTCAGACCACATCATCGACTTGGTGGAGGCCTTCCAAAACCTTCGCCTGCACCAGATGAAGCTGAACATGGCGAAGTGCACTTTCGGCATGGCCGCAGGAAAGTTCCTAGGCTTCATGGTCACCAGAGGGGGATAGAAGTCAACCCTGAAAAGGTTTAGGCAATTGTCGACATGGAGCACCCCACCTTGAAGAAGCAAGTCCAGCACCTCACGGGCCAGATCGCTTCCCTGAGCCGGTTCATCTCACGATCTGCTGACTGCTGCTTGCCTTTTTCAAGGTACTATGCAAGGTACATGACTTCACCTAGATGAAGGAGTGTAGGAAAGCATTCGAGGACCTAAAGAAGTTCTTGGCATCACTACCGCCACTCTCGAGGCCGGAGGATGGAGAGAAACTCTTGTTATACCTGGCAGTCACCCCGGGGGTCGTCAGTTCGGTCCTTGTCCATATAGATGGGGACAGAGCTCAGAAACTGGTGTATTATGCCAGCAAACTCCTCCAAGATGCGTAGATCAGGTACACCCGCTCTGAAAAACTAATTTTTGTCCTTATAATGTCGCTTAGCACCTTAGGCCATATTTCCAAGCATACCCGATCGCGGTCCTGACAGACCAACCATTGAGGGTCATACTGATGGGGCCTCGAGAGCCCAGCCACCTCAGCAGCCATGTGGAGTCCCAGTCACATCCTGGATTGCACCACCTAGGATTACACGGAGGATCACATAAAGACGGCCCGTGCATGACCACATGCCAACACACCCCTTCCACCCTCCAGGCACATCAACTCCACATGCCATCAAGTAAGAATGGAAGGTCAAGTGGATAAACATGAATCCATTGATTCATGCCAAGCAACTAAGAAAAGATATGGTCCACCCCGAGCCCAAGAGAGTAGGTGTTTGGTGCCCCACATGGTCCCCCCTTGGTCCCCCTCTTCTTTTCTTATTTTTCTTGAGCTTTTTGGAAATTGTATAAAACCTTCCATGTTGTCACTCAGCAAATTAGGAAGGATTTTGGTGCATCATATTTTTTTTACTTGCTTCCTAAGTAATTGGTCCCTATATAAGGACCCCTCTCTTGTATTGAAAATAATGAAGATGAATTTTTGAGAAAAAAGTGTTCTTGGTTCTGCCTCTATTAGGAGTGGGCATGAAGCTCGTCTATGCCTTCGCCTTCGGGTGTCGAGGGGTGTGAGGCCCTAGTTATCCCCTTTCCCATCGAGTCCCCCTCTAGGTCTTAGGGATTTTCCTTTACAGCCCCAGGTAGCGATTTGGGTAGGATGCCCTAGGCTCCACATGTAGTGAGATGGGTGGGATGCCCTAGACTACATGTAATGGGATGGGTGAGATGCCCTAAAGGTGAGAGGTCTCTCCGTGAATATAAGTCCCAGTCCTAAAGTATCCAATTTTCCTACCCTCCATCCCCATTATTCCTTCACCACCCCATTACAAAAAAAAAAAAATCAAAAGAAAAAAAAAGGTACCCTAAATTAGGTGACTTCTAGGCTCACCAACGATCCTCCCCCCCACCTGTCCCACATCATTTTGGTATCAGAGCTCAGAGGTTTAGGGTATCCATTATTTTATTTTTTTGTACCATTTTATTCCAGTTATCCCCACTATTCTCACTTTACTCTTGATTATCCATGACTTATCCCCGACCTATCCCTGTCATCTTCTTCCCTCTTTCTGCCCAGATCCAAGTTCCCCTCCCCTCCGTTCCCAGTCGATGCACTGCCGGATCACCTCCCTTCCCTCTTTTCGCCCCTGCTGCTTCGCCCGTGTCGTGCCGCACCCCTCTCCTCCGTGACGTCCGATCGCTGCGATCCCTGCCGGATCTCGCTCGTGATGCCTCACCGACTAGAGGACATCGCCCAAACCCGAGCGCCACCTCCCTGGCTCTGCCTCCGTCCTCCTGTCCCGATCTCCGCCACCCCCCCTTCGCCATCCTCCTATCTCGATCTCCGTGCCTTCTCCAGCAAGTTCCCCCGTTGGATTATTTTCCCTCCGAACTCCTTCCCCTGTACCACCGTTCGGTCCGTGAGGAAGAGGAGGGGCACCGCACGAACGTGAAAGTAGTTGCCCCTCCCTTTGCCAATTTCAGAGTTGCACGCTTCTCAAAGTTGCATAGATTTCAGAGCTACATAGATTTTGGAGCTGCATAGATTGCAAAGTTGCACAGATCTCAGAGCAAAGCTGATAAAAAAAATCTGGGAGTTTGACATCAGCGAGTTCAACATCGCATACCAACCAAGACTATCTCAGAAGGTCCAGGTGCTAGGCGATTTCCTGGTCGAGTGCACAGGCATGTGCGAGGAACTGGAGGAGACCCTCCCAGAGCGTCGAACAGAGCCCGAAACCGAGGAGGAGGCCTGGGTCCTCCACGTGGATGGCACATCCAACTCGGGAGGGAGCAGAGCAAGCCACATCCTCGCCAATGGCGATGAGGTTGTAGCTGAGTGCATGCTCCGTTTCCAGTTTGCAGTAACCAACAACCAGGCAGAGTATGAGGTACTCCTTGCAAGACTGAGAGTCTCCCATGAACTAGGTGTACCCAACCTAAAGGTCTTCACCGACTCCCAGCTGGTGGCCGGGCAAGTCTTAGGAGAATTCGATGATGTGGTATGATGCGATACGATGTAAGATGATCTAATTTTAGTCTAAGATGTTTTAAAGAGCAATGATCATAGTAGTAAAGCAACTAAACATAACAGACTAAAGAGATTAAAGAAAGTAACTAACTACTTACCTAAAATCTGATCCGCAAGCTATAAAAATAAGGACCCGACGGCTAGGAAACCATCTAAGATTAGGCTATTCCATGCCTCAACTACCAAATCTAATGAGAAAGGACTGGTTGCTTACCCCAATGGAGATTCTCTTTGACTCGGGATAGATCGACTGCTTGGTCGCTCAGATCTTGCAGCAGGATGAAGATCGGGACTCCAGATTTCAGATCTACCGTCAGATCTCAGTTCAGAAGCAAAGGATCCGTCCTCTAAAGTCCTTGAACACCTGGGATCTGTAGAGAAGGAAGCAAATAAGACTTTAAGAATGAAGTAAATTAGATTAAAAATGAAAAAAAAAAAAGGTTTGGATGCGTAGAGCTTGAAGAAGATCGGTAGCAGCTTGTCGAATCCGGTAGAACCTCCACTCAAGGACCTCACTGCCTTGAGCTCTTAAGGACCACCCCGCCCTTAGAGAAAAATACTAAAGCCTAACCCAGCTTTGTGGAAGAAAGAATGCATATTTATTTCATGAATGAATAATAATAATTACAAGGGGAGTATGGGGTCCTATTTATAGGTTTTTTATATATGAAGATAACATAGGACTCCATTTGAATTTAAATTACAAATTTGAACTTCAAATACTCCTTGGCTTCTTGGCATCTTCTTGAATTTGAAATTTGAATTGTCTTTTCATGGCTTGGGTGACAACTTGAGATGAGATGAAGGCTTCTGACTTGTGCGACAAAATTAAGATGTGAGATGTCGCTAATCCTTTCTTAATTTGGTGCTAATCCTCTCCACTTCTTGGTTTGAAATCTGATTTTCTTTTAATCTTCTTTACTTGGCAACATGAGATAAGAAGTCCTTCTGAATGCTTGAATTTGAGTTTAAAATCCTTCCTTGAATTTGAAAGAAGTTTGGATGAGGGGGCTTCCATTTGATCTTCAAATTTCATCTCTTATCTTAGGACACTTTGAATTTGAATTCTCCCTTAATCTTGGAATTCTTTCAAACATCAAATAGGCTGGCTATCTTGGAATTGGCATCAAGAAAGGAAGAAAGTAGATGGCGCACATTCATCTGGGCGTGAATCCTTTTGGCATGAAAAAGGCATTTGGATAAGGATAAGGCTTCCTTTGAAATGTGGATGACTCTATCTAATCTTGGATTCTCCCATTTAAATTTGAACTAATCCTTGGTATGAGCATCATTGGAGTGGAATGAACGACAATGAGAGGGGGGGTGCCAGATGAAAAACAGAGTCCTTCTGCTTTACTCCTTTTAAATGGGCGCCTCCTTGAAATTGAAATGAGAGATGAAAAATAAATGGGATGGGGCGCCTCTCTTGGATAAGGATGACTTTGTCTTGATGTCCAAATGTCCGGATGTCCCAATGTCCGAATGTCCCAATGCCTAGATGTTCGGATGTCTGATGAAAAATTTGGACAACCCTTTTTGATCTAGAATTGATCCACTAAGGTGATGATGACTTGGGTCTTGGGTACTTATAATACCCTTGACTTATTCAAGCACTAATTACAAGACTCAAATTGGACAATTCAACAAACAAAGCAAATTAATGCTATTTACAAGACTCTTAAACCAATTGATGGACTCAATGGACTCAATTGGTAACTCAACAATCCTAATTGACCAAATTACACTCAATTTGATTAAATTACAACTCAATCTAACTTAATTACAAACTCAAAACAACTGGGACTCGAGTGTTCTTTGTGAATAACACATGGACTTACTCATTGGTGATCCAAATTGAATTGGAAAAGGTTGCTTCTTCTTCCTGGCTCTTGTGTCCTCACAAATTCTCCCGGGGTGGGAGGAACTCGACTCCGTTGAGTATGGGTCAATTCAGCTCTGGTAATGTTCTAGCAAGTCAGGGTTCAACTTTTGAAGATCCTCTTTGGTGATCCAAGAATCCTTAGACTCAGGTCTCCCTTGCCAACAAACCAGATATCTTTGGTAGTTCTTATTTCTAGTAGTTATGATCTTATCATCCATGATCTGCTCAATTTTTTCTCTCCTCTCTGGTAATTTGGATGGTGGACATTCTAAAATAGGGTCACTCTCAAAGGTGGGATCAGGCTCAAATGGCTCACTAGGTATCACCATTGGTTCCTTAAACTCGACTAGATCAGATATATTGAAAGTTGGACTAATACCTAACTCAGATGATAATTCTAGCATATAAGCATTAGGTCCAATCTTCTTTATAATCTTATACAGTCCAGCATTACAGGCGTGTAATTTTTCATGGTTCCGACTGGAAACCATTCAGGTCATAACCTGATCATGATGAAGTCCCCTTCGTTAAACTCTTTAAATCTCTTATGTAAGTTAGCCTCGTGCTCATATGATTCATTACTCTTTTCAATTTTGTTACTGATTTCTTTATGCAATGCTTTAACATGTTGTGCAAATGACTCGACAGAAATGTGGGCATGCTTGGGTAATGGAATCAAATCTAAAGGCTTTCGTGGCTTGTACCCATGTACAATCTCAAAAGGACTCTTACTAGTAGACCTATTGGCTGAACTGTTATAGGCAAACTCAGCTCTAGATAGTAATAGGTCCCAATTGCTAGTATTCTCCCCTACCAGACATCTTAACAAGTTTCCTAGACTTCGGTTCACTACCTCGATCTGGCCATCAATTTGAGGATGATAAGTAGTAGAAAACTTCAGCTTAGTCCCTAACATATGCCAGAGGATTTTCCAGAAATAACTTGTGAACCGTACATCCCTGTCAGACACAATTATCTTGCATAAACCATGTAATCTGACCACCTCATCTAGGAAAAGTTTAGCGACTCTAAAGGCATCGAATGTTTGTGAACCAGGAATGAAATGTGCCATTTTGGAAAATCTGTCAACCATGACAAAGATGGAATCATGTCGCTTCATGGTTTTGGGTAAACCTAGAACAAAGTCCATACTTAGATCTTGCCAAGGGCAGTCGGGCATAGGCAAAGGGGTATAGAGGCCAGTGTTTGCTTTTGCTGCTTCGCAACAGCAAAAGTTCTATACCTAGCCACTATTTGAGCTACATTTCTCTTAAGACTTGGCCAGAAGAATTGGTCCTCCATTGCCAGAATAGTCTAATTTCTTCCAAAATGTCCTGCTAAGCCTCCAGCATAGATCTCCCAAATCAAAAATTCCCTAAGGGATGTTCTAGGTATGCAAAGCTTATTTTCCTTAAAAATATAACCATCTCGCAAAGTATAATCACTATCCAAACTAGATGATCCTTGCTTGATTTTCTCATAGATTTTTCCAAAATTTGGATAAGACTCATACTGCTCCGTGAGCTTGTCAAATCCAACAACCTCAGTATTGACACAATTCAACAACATTGATCGGCGACTAAGGGCATTTGCAACCTTATTCTCTAAACCAGCTCGATGCTTCAACACAAAGTATAAGACTGGAGATACTCTACCCACTTAGCATGTCTTGGATTTAATATCTTCTGAGAGTTTAGAAACCTAAGTGCCTCATGGTCATAGTACAAAACAAATTTCTGTGATAATAAATAATGTCTCCAATATTTCAAGGCTTGTATTACTGCATAAAACTCTTTATCGTAGGTTGAGTACTTGGATTTAGCCTCATTTAATTTTTCACTAAAAAAGGCTACAGGATGACTCTCTTGACTAAGTACTCCTCCTATGCCAACACCCGAAGCATCACAAGCAACTTCAAATACTTTAGAAAAATCAGGAAGTCTCAAGATCGGGGCTTGTGTCATCTTCTTTTTTATCTCTAGGAAGGCTCTATCAGCATTCTTGGTCCACTTAAAGGCTCCCTTCCTAATGCAATCTATAATCGGTGCCACAATGGTGCTAAATCCTTTGATAAATCTTCTATAGAAGGTGGCTAATCCATGAAAACTATGGACATCATGGATATTCCTAGGTATGGGCCACTCAACTATTGATTTGATCTTCTCAGGATCAGCTGACACTCCCTCTGGGGTCACTACAAAACCTAAAAAGACTATCCTAGTGGTCATGAAGCTACACTTCTTAAGATTGGCATACAAGTTCTCTTTCCTAAGTGTCAGACATACTAGATAAAGATAGTCTAAGTGATCCTTCCTTGTCTTACTGTATATGAGGATATCATCAAAGTATACAACCATAAATTTTCCTATAAAGGCTTTTAATACTTTTGTCATTATCCTCATAAAAGTGCTAGGAGCATTGGACAAGCCAAAAGGCATTACCAACCATTCATACAAACCATCCTTAGTCTTAAAGGCTGTTTTCCATTCATCCCCAATTCTGATCCTAACTTGATGATAGCCCTTTTTAAGGTCAATCTTCAAGAAAATGGTTGATCCAGCCATTATATCTAACATATCATCCAAACGGGGAATTGAAAACCTATATTTAACAGTGATTTTGTTGATGGCTCTATTGTCGACACACATCCTCCAGGTGCCATCTTTCTTGGGGGTTAACAAGGCTGGAACTGCACAAGGACTAAGACTCTCCTTAATGAATCCTTTCTGAAAAAGCTCCCATACTTGTCTTTGCATCTCTAAGTGTTATGTAGGGTTCATCCTATAATGTGGGAGGTTTGGCAATGTAGCTCCTGGGACTAGGTCTATGGCATGTTGGATGTCCCTTAATGGTGGCAATTCATTTGGCAAGTCTTCAGGAAACACATCCCGAAAGTCTTTCAAAAGCTCTACAACTTCCTTAGGGTGTTCAAGTTTAGGTTGTTCATGAGTCTCTTTAACCAGTAAAACTCCAATGGGTGCACCTCCAATGATTTCTCTTTCCATTTCCTTAGCAGTAATTAGGTTCAATCTTGGCTTCTCTTCTTTCAAATTACTAGACCCCCTCTTAATGTTATCCTTGGGTGGGGTTGAATTTATGACTATCCTCTTACCTTGATAATTAAAAGAACAAGAATTTGATCTTCCAAATAGGGTAACATCATGGTCATATAACCAGGGTTTTTCCAAATTATGCTACTGACTTTCATTGGTAACACATCATACCATACCTTCTCTTGGTATGATTGGAATGGATTATGACCTGACAAATCAACTTAATAGGAATTGAGGTTGCATCAATCCATGAAACCTTATAGGGGTTGGGATGGGGTGCTGTAGGTAAACCTAGACTTTTGACTGCATTGGTAGAAATGGCATTGATACAGCTCCCACCATCTATAATGATCTTATATACTTTGTCCCCTAATTTGATGAAGGTTTGCAGGATGTTGGTCCTACGTCAGTCCTCGTTCTTCCTGGTCTAAGCTAGAATACACCTAACAACTCCTACAAGGTCAGGTGACTCTATTTCCTCCTCATTACCTTCATACTCCTTTGCTAAATTAAGCTCAGCTTCATATACTTCCTCTCCACACTCTTTAGCTACTTCAGGTTCTTCTTCTCCCATCTCACCTATGTGTAGGTTCTGTACAAGGCATTTGTTAGCAAAATGGCCAACTTGATGACACCTATAACACTCTACATTCTGACTTCCTTCTCCATATACTACAGGTGCTCTTCCTCTATCATTCATATGACCTATTGGTGCCTTTCCTCGATCATCCACTCGACTAATTGGTGCCTTTCCTAGATCATCCATTCGACCTACTGGTGTGGGTTGACTAGGTCACTAACAGGAACTTGGCTTGACCTATTTCTAGGGTTACTAAACCTATTGAGTTCAGGTCGATAGATAGGTTGTCTTCTTTGAAATCGTTCACAGTCTCTAGCAACCTGGTAAGCATGTTCCAAATCAAGTACTTTTTTTAGAAATAGTTCCCTTCTAATTTCTTCATTTAAGCCTTTTCTAAACCTAGATAGTGTCACAGATTCTGACTCGACTACACCACATCGCATAACAAACTTATCGAACTTAGCAATGTACTTGGTCACGGTCTTACCACCTTGGGTCAAGTCCTGCCATTGATCGAATAGCCTTTGTTGATATGTTAATGGCACATACTTCTCTCTCAACTTGTCCTTCATATCCCTCCATGTAACTATGGGCATGTATCCTCTCTAAAGTGTCAATCTCTCAGTATTACCCCAATATAATCGTGCTTGTCGAACTAACTTGAACTTTGCAAATTTCACCTTTCACTCCTCCGACATTTCATACCATTCAAAATATTGATCGATGTCACTCTCCCAATCCATATAGAACTTAGGATCTAAGTTTCCATCGAACGTAGGTGCATCAAATTTGACACTCCTAAAGGCTCTATCTTCTTTAGTTTCATCCTGAGTTGGGCGTCTAGGATTTGGATTAGGAATAAGATCAGGACATTGGGCTCTAGGAATATGAACTGGAGTGGGTCTAGGAGGCGTAATGTTTGGCTAAGACACATGAGATTCCTTAAGGGTTCCCATTCTATGCTCAATTTGGTCTAGCCTACCACTCAACTGCCTAAACTGTTCAGTCAAAGTATGCCTAAACTGTTCAGTCAAAGTACGCATCAGGCTTTCTGGATTGAAATCTATAGATGCATATGTACTAGCTTAAGTCTGTTAATCTTGCTATGGGGTACCTGCCCTAGTAGTCATGCAGTGCAAACAATACAAATCAACCTAAGTCTAGGGTTCCTAGACTTAAGGGCCAATACACTACTTAGTCAGGGTAATAACCAAGACTGTAGTAACTCCTCGTTTGGCCAGGTAAGAGGTGGGATGGTGGGAGGCTCCCCTCACTTTCGTGAGGTCCTAATTAAAGAACCACTAGTCCGCTTAGGGCGTTTGCCTCCGGATCTCTAGCCCTAGACACCAATTCTCAGAAGCACACACAGAAGTGACTACTACAATGGGTTAACACATATATAAAACCTGACCTGTTGTTGTCCTTAGCTTTAAGTGCTACTCGATTTTAATTAAGGCTTAGGACTATGCAAATGGGGTTGGTTGTTTTGAATTAAGGAAAGGGTCTCAATCCTTCCCTTATGTTATATTGCTTGCCCTTAAGTGTTTTCAAGTAAAATGAATGCACAACCAAGATAAAATAAGATAACACTAACAATTCAAAATTTAAAATTTAAATTTCAATTTTAAGTTTAGATTTCAGATTTGGATTTTAAATTTAAATTTTTAAATTTTAAATTTTAAATTACAGAAATTAAATTTTATGGAATTTAAACTATATGCTGAAATTATGAAATAGAAATGTTCTCAAGCAGTAATTAGGCTTTCATAAATTCAATAGACCAAATTAAATCCTAAGAAAATACCAGAAAATAAAACCAAATATAATGTATCCAACAAAATAAAATTTTTTGATCTTTCTACATATAGAAACAATAAAAATAATAGACCATGTACTGGAATGGACGGGATGCAGAAAATTAACCCTAAAGATGCATTTCTCTTCGTTTTCTTCTTCAGGCATCAATTCACAGTGGCACCCCTAAACCATAGAAAATTTCCTTTGAATGGGGTGTGAGGGTTTTGAAGCTCTACTTTTTTCTATGACCGGACGGACGGCCATGATGAAGCACTCGATCCTAGTACTTAAAGAAAATTCAACAAGCATGAAACCCTAATCTAACCTAATGCTCTAATACCAATAAGATGATGCGGTACGATGCGATATGGTGTAAGATGATCTAATTTTAGTCTAAGATATTTTAAAGAGCAATGATCATAGCAGTAAAGCAACTAAACATAACAGACTAAAGAGATTAAAGAAAGTAACTAACTACTTACCCGTAATATGATCTGCAAGCCATAAAGAATAAGGACCCGACAGCTAGAAAACCATCTAAGATTAGGCTATTCCATGCTTCAACTACCAAATCTAATGAGAAAGGATTGGTTGCTTACCCCAATGGAGATTCTCTTTGACTTGGATAGATCGGCTGCTTGGTCGCTTAGATCTTGCAGCAGGATGAAGATTGGAACTCCAATTTTAAATCTACCATCAGATCTCGGTTCAGAAGCAAAGGATCCATCCTCTAAAGTTCTTGAACACCTGGGATCTGTAGAGAAGGCAACAAACAAGACTTTAAGAATGAAGTAAATCAGATTCAAAATGAAAAAAAAAAGGGTTGGATGCGTAGAGCTTGAAGAAGATCGATAGCAGCTTGTCGAATCCGGCAGAACCTCCACTCAAGGGCCTCACCGCCTTAAGCTCTCAAGGACCTCCCCGCCTTGAGCTCTTAAGGACCTCCCACCCTTAGAGAAAAATACTAAAGCCTAACCCAGCTTTGTGGAAGAAAGAATGCATCTTTATTTCATGAATGAATAATAATAATTACAAGGGGAGTATGGGGTCCTTTTTATAGGTTTTTTACATATGAAAAATAACATAGGACTTCATTTGAATTTAAATTACAAATTTAAACTTCAAATACTCCTTGGCTTCTTGGCATCTTCCTTGAATTTGAAATTTGAATTGGCTTTTCATGGCTTGGGCGACAACTTAAGATGAGATGAAGGCTTCTGGCTTGTGCGACAAAATTAAGATGTGAGATGGCACTAATCCTTTCTTAATTTAGTGCTAATCCTCCCCACTTCTTGGCTGAAATCTGAATTTTTTTTTAATCTTCCTTGGTTGGCAACATGAGATAAGAAGTCCTTCTGAATGCTTGAGTTTGAGTTTAAATCCTTCCTTGAATTTGAAAGAAGTTTGGATGAGGGGGCTTCCATTGATCTTCAAATTTCATCTCTTATCTTAGGACACTTTGAATTTGAATTCTCCCTTAATCTTGGAATTCTTTCAAACTTCAAATAGGCTGGCTATCCTGGAATTGGCATCAAGAAGAAAGAAAGTAGATGGTGCACATTCATCTGGGCGTGAATCCTTTTGGCGTGAAAAAGGCATTTGGATAAGGATAAGGCTCCCTTTGAAATGTGGATGACTCCATCTAATCTTGGATTCTCCCATTTAAATTTAAACTAATCCTTGGTATAAGCATCATTAGAGTGGAATGGGCGATAATGAGAGGGGGGGGGCACTAGATGAAAAACCGAGTCCTTCTGCTTTACTCCTCTTAAATGGGCGCCTCCTTAAAATTGAAATGGGCGATGAAAAATAAATGGGATGGGGCGCCTCTCTTGGATAAGGATGACTTTGTCTTGATGTCCCAATGTCCGGATATTCCCAATGTCCGGATATCCCAATGTCCGGATGTCTGGATGTTTGGTGAAAAATTTGGACAACCCTTTTTTGACCTAGAATTGATCCCCAAGGTGATGATGACTTGGGTCTTGGGTACTTATGACACCCCTTGACTTATTCAAGCACTAATTACAAGACTCAAATTGGACAATTCACCAAACAAAGCAAATTAATGCTATTTACAACTCTTAAACCAATTGATGGACTCAATTGTAACTCAACAATTCTAATTGACCAAATTATACTCAATTTGATCAAATTACAACTCAATATGACTTAATTAAAAACTCAAAATAACTGGGACTCGAGTGTTCTTTGTGAAGAACACATGGATTTACTCATTGGTGATCCAAATTGAATTGGAAAAGGTTTTCCTCCTCTTCCTGGCTCTTATATCCTCACCATTCGAGGCCTGAGATCCCCAGATGATGAAGTACTTGGAGCAGGTATGCTCGAGCACGGCAAGCTTCTGGTGCTTCAGCATCTTCAACATTTCTTGTGGAGAGAATACTTGCACCGATACTCTCTCAAGGCTCGCGACCCTATCGGACTCATCACTGGGGTGCACCCACATCGAGTACCTAGAAACTCTAAGCTATGAGGCTTCCAGGGAAGTCGAGCAGGTCACCCCGGAATCCAGTTAGATAGACTGATACACCGGTACATCACCGACGATATCTTACCAGAAGATTACGCGGAGTCTGGCCTCGTCAAGAAGAAGGCCGCGCGCTTGTATTGATGGACAGACAACTCTATCGCAGGTACTACTCTTATCCACTTCTAAAGTGCCTGAGACCAACAGAGGTGGCCTTCATGCTCCAAAAGATACATGAGGGCCTCTGCAGGAATCATGTGGGGGACAAGATGCTAGCATACAAGGCCTTCCATCAGGGGTACTACTAGAAGACTATGAGGGAGGACGCTGCTGATTTCGTGAAGAAGTATAACCGCTGCCAGCGCCATGGCTGCATACAGCATCAACCGACGGTGTCACTCTCCCAGCTCTCTGCCCCTTAGCCATTTGCTCAGTGGGGGATGGATATCCTTGGTCCCTTTCCTCCCGCATCCGTATAGCATAGGTTCCTGATAGTGGCCATCGACTACTTCACCAAATGGGTGGAGGCAAAGCCACTAGCACGGATTACCGAAGCCAAGGTTAGCCAATTCTTCTGGAAGTCAATCATCTGCCTCTTCGAGCTCCCCCACACCCTCATCACTGATAACGGATGGTAGTTCGAGAATCGGGAGTTCAAGGAGTTCTACGCTGGCCTCAATATCCATCATCGCTTCACCTCGGTGGCTCACTCTCAGACCAACGGAGAGGCCGAGGTGACCACCGAACCATCCTCCAGGGACTTCGAACCAGGTTGGATCAAGCCAAGGGTAGGTGGGCTGAAGAACTCCATAGTGTCCTTTGGGCCTACCACACAATGCCCTGAACGGCCATGGATGAGATGCCTTTCAACCTCATCTTCGGTGCCGAGGTCGTACCTCGGTGGAACTTGGTGTGCCCATACTACGGGTGGAGCAATATGATGAAACTGAAAACCCAGCTCGGCTTCTACTCAACTTAGACCTCCTTAAGGAAACGAGAGACAAGGCTCGACTCCGGATGGTGGCCTACCAATAGCGGGTGGCCCGGTACTACAACACGCGGGTAAGGCCAAAGATCTGTCACTCGGGCGATTTGGTACTGCGACGGGCTGAAGCCTCTCAATCTCGGGAGTGTGGCAAGCTCTTCCCAAACTAGGAAGGCCCTTATAAAGTGGTCAAAGCTCTCCCCCATGGAGTCTACTACCTTGCCGAGCTCAATGACGCTCGTTCCACGAACTTGGAATGCCAATAATTTAAGGATGTACTACCAATAATGTAAAGCTTCCTCTCATTAATAAAAGGATTCCTTTTTGGTACAAATTGCCTTTGCCTTGCAGGAATATTGCTGCCCGACCCCAGGTCTGGCGGACGAAGCCATGAAACTCCAAAAGCTCCACACCTCGAAGCTAGGAAACTCCAAAATCCCCGCACCTCGAAGTCCAAGAAACTCCAAAAGCCCTGTACCTCGAAGCCGGGAAACTCTTGAAGCCTCGCACCTTAAGCCGGGAAACTCTTGAAGCCCTGCACCTCGAAGTCGGGAAAACTCCTGAAGCCCTGCACCTCAAGCGAGAAACTCCAGAAGCCCCGCACCTCGAAACCGGAAAACTCCTAAAGCCCTGCACCTCAAGTCGAGAAACTCTTGAAGCCCCGTATCTCGAAACCGGGAAACTCCTGAAGCCCTGTACCTCAAGCCGGAGAAACTCTAGAAGCTTCACATCTCGAAGCCAGGAAACTCTTGAAGCCCCACACCTCAAGTCGGAAAACTCCAAAAGCCCGCACCTCAAGCCGAGAGACTCCAGAAGCCCCGCACTCAGTCTATCCAAGTCCCAGCCAAGTGGGGGTGTCTTCCGGACTCCTTGAAGTTTAGTCACCCAGCTCGGTTGTATTCCAGGCACTTGGAGATAGTTTCACCTAGGATCACTTAAGACTCCTCGAAGTGTTCATGAGCTATTGGCCCGGCCAGGAAGAACCCGGAATGCACAACTAGCTTCGAGGAGATGCATGAAGCCCCTCTACCTCATTTCCAACATGGTGGAAATGACTCAAAACTTAAGACCTATCTTCTTAACCGCTCCCGTACCCGAAGCTCTACAAGGAAGAGCTGAAACTTGATACCCCATGGCATGGCATTGCAACGAAAACATGTACATCGGCGGTTGCAAAAAAAAAGGGAAAAGAAGAAGAGAAGAGAGGAAGAAGAACTCAGAGAACGAAAATAAAATTTTCATTGAATTCAGGAGTAAAAGATTACATTATTCAAGGACCCCGGACAGGCCGAGCGATCCAGAGACAAAAGGAAAAAACACAAAGACAAGAAGGAAACAAGGGGGAGGTCCCCATGCAACTACTCCGCCGGCTCCTTCGTGGGGTGACATTGGGGCATGCCGGCATCCTCTCGGAACTCTCATCGGAGGAGCTGCTTCAAAGGCAGCCATAGGCTCTTCCTCCTCCACTTCGACTGGCCTTACTCGGGTCCTCGATCGAAGCTGCTGGAAAGGCGAGCCCATCCAAGTTCAGCTCTGAGAAAAGCGGGTTGCCCGTGATCGGCAGAACTCGTAGCCTTTAAGGAATGAGTTCGTGGCCACCTCCTGGACTTCATCATCATACTCAGTCAAGGCCTTGAAGCTGGGCACTACCTCAGCAGCCTCCATCAAGGCCACCGCTCCCGTAGCCTTCTCTTCAGTGGTGGCAGCCCGTGTCTGCGCCACCTCCAGCTATGCTCGAAGGGCCTGGGACTGCTCTGCCACCGGGCCACCTCAGCCTTGAGCTCTTCCGACGAGCTACCTCGATCTTGAGCTCTTCAGCTCGGTGCTTGATCCGGTCCTTCTCCTAGGCCAAGGATGCTTCAAAGTCTTTGACATGCCCCTCAACGTTCGCCACCTTAGCTCTGAGCTCCCTATTCTTTTCCTCCATGGCTTCGGCCCTGTCAGTCTTCTCCTTGGCCTCAACCGCCAGTGCCATAATCTCCTGCTCCTTCAAGTTCTCCCTTCTGGCCCACTAGGAGCAGTAGTCATGAATGAGCAGAAGGTCCATCCCGAGCTGCACTGACGAAGATGTCAGCCATGCAAAAAAAAAAGAAAAAAAGAAGAGAAAAAGAAAGGAAAGGATCCTACCATGAAGAGATGAGGGAAAGTCCCGATGATTGCATCCGATAATGATCTCCCTCCCCTTTCATGCCGGTCACGTGACTGGATGGCGAAGTCCATCATGCGTGAGGCTAGGGAACAGTTCTAGGTGATGGAGGAGTTCAGCACCATCTCGATGGATGCCTTTCAGGCCCCAGTCCTCGACTTCGTCGGGACTGCCGCCATGCCCTCGAGAGTAGCCGAAGATATCTCCAAGCCCCGTTGGAGCTCACCGTGCCAACGACACCACCGATGGTCGTTCCCCCCTCTCTTCCTCTCCTATCTCCACCTCGATGACTTTTGGAGGTGGGGCCGCGGTAACAGTAGTGGTAGCAGGCCGAGCCCGGGCACCCGTGTCGGACTCCTGGACTAGAGGCAGAATATGCTACCTTGGTGGTTTGGGGACCGGTCTGGTAGCTCTTCCACTTGGGTTGGAGCCCACAATAGGCCTAGGCCTCGTACTGGGCTCATTCCAGGCCCTCTTTAGCGGGACTCCTAGCTCCCGTCGGTTGCTCTTCTTCTGGGAAGACTGGACGAGCTGCTCCATTAAGAACTTCATGCCTGTAAGAAGAAGAAAGTCAAGGTCAGCCTCAAAACCCGAAGAGACCTGCAGGACAAAAAAGGAAGGTTATACCAAACTCATCCAACGTCCCGGATTGGGCTGACTCCGGCTTCGAATAGGTTATACTCTGATAGCAGAACCTCAAGAGAAGGAACTTGGTCGGCAATGAGCTGGTCGTAAACCTCTCGATCATCTACTTCAACCTTGGAATTTTATTTCGGAGTCCGGTCTGGATCACTCCAGACCCAGTCGACTCCTTCAACGGAAGGAAAGAAGTACTTTCTCTTCCATCCTTTGATGGAAGAGGGGAGTATGAATTTGATGCCCTTCGGCGAGGAGAGATGAACCACCACTTGTCCTTGCTCGAGTAGTGTTTCAGATGAAAAAGGCCCTGAAGAAAAACAGGCAACGATCCCATGAAAATGGCAGAAAATAATGAAGCAATAAATGGTCCTAACTACATTTGGGACCATTGAGTAGGGACGAGATGGTAGTTGCTGAGTATAGAAAGAAAAAAAGGATGGAAAGGAAATGGAGACCCCCTGCGAGGAATTCCTCATAAAGGGCAATCCGACCCGGGCCATCGAAGGTGACCCGTTCCCCCATCCTAGGATCGAGAGCCTGATAGAGTTCGAGATGCTGAAAGTTTTTTGGATTATCGAAAGGTCCTCCCTAGTCATCGCGAAGCGACACCGAAAGGCCCAGTCGAACAAGAAGGGACGGAATGGAGTTGGAAATAGAGGGAGCAGGAAGGCGAGCCCTGGGTTCCCCTATTACTATCCTGGTGGGGCAAAGGCTTCTGTGAACATGAAGAGGAACTTCTTCCTCCTCATCGGAGGAAGGAGTCCTCAGTCGAGAGGGCCCTACCTTGTCGGGGTTGCTAGAAGGACGATGGTTCTGACCCGAGCGGGCCATCCTAAGGCAGAACAAAGAAGGAAGGAAGGAATGAAGAAGGAAAATGGGGTCTAGAGAGGCTCTAGGACGAACTCAACCTAGCCAAAGAAGAGAAGGACTGAGGAAGACGAACCTGAAGGCCTTGAAGGAAAAGGACAGTTGGGGAAGAGGAGGAAGAAGACTCTGGTCCATCGGCGGGTGTGAAAGATTCGAAAGAAATGATCTTTCAAGAAAGACTTCTTTCTTTTCGAAATAGACAGACGTAATCGTATGCCCTCTCAGAACTCCCCCATCGGATTGGTGCCATGTGTCGAGATCAGCCAGGAACGATGTTTTGGTTCACCAGAAATCACCTCGGGTCCCGCATCGATCATTATGCTTCCTCGGACCTGCTGGCGTGTTGTCCCCGCATTGATCTCAAGGCCCATTTTGTGAAACGACGGTGATTATGGTATTAATGGTGTCAAATTTTTACCTTTCCATGTCAGCTCTGCATTTACTCCCTTCACCCCGAATACGACATGCCAACGAGACTTGGGAATGAAAGGCAAATGATGTGGTAAGATCGCTGACATGAAGTCCTTGTCAGATCTAACTGGATGCCTGTGAGACCCAGTCTTTATCTGGGCTTTTTGGACCAAGTCGGTAGGCCCAGCCGGCTTCGACCCAAGTCAAAAAAAAAAACATAGCAGGGAAGGCGGAGTCGGACAGGGGAACCATTTTTTTTCCCTTATCCGGTCGTCGAATTCATCGAAAGAGCCAGTGGGACAGTCATGGAGGGCTTGGGTCACCGATAGGAGAGTCGTGGAGGGGGGGCCTCGATCGATCGAGGTTTCGCCTCATATGGTGAGGAAGCCTTGTTTCCTCTCTTTAAAAACCCAGCCCATTGATCCTCCTTCCTCTTCTCCTGTGATTCGCACCGCCTCTCCCTTCTTCTTCGCCAACCATCAGCTAGTGAACCTTTTCCCTCCTTCGGTCTCTATTTGTAGGACACCGGAGGCCCGTGCGATCAAGCTAAGGTAAAAGAGAGAGAGAACGGAGCAGGGGAAGAGATGGTGACTACTCTGACGAGCTAGTGGGTCGGTGATTGGAAACCGTTGGATCGAAGGAGGTGTCCGTTTGACCAGCATTCCTGCTATCACTGGTAAATTCTCCCTTCTTCCAGTATGTTTTTTGGATTTGTTGGTTTGGGCCATATGTTGCTGGTGGCCGTGCCACCAGTTTTCTTCCAGTTTGTCGGAGCCTTCTTGGCAACCTCCTACTATGGCTGCCGCCAGAAACTGAGGAGGGGGGTCTCAGTTCGGTCAAGCTGAGAGAGAGAGAGGGGAGTTCGGTGGAGATGATGAGAGAAGAAGAGAACGGTGAAAAAGGAAGGAAGGAAGAAGAAAAAGAAAAAGAAAAGAAAAGGAAAAAAAAATGGAAAAGGAAAAAAAACCTACCTAGGAGTTTGAGTCGCCGGTATATTTTCCTGAGTGTTGGAGCTACCACGGGTGGCTCACCCGAGGCTCTTCCCGTTATCATGAGAGAGAAATAAAAGGAAAGAGAAAGAAAGAGAGAAAGAGGAGAGAGAAAGAAGAGAGAGAGAGGAAGAGGAGTGGAGAGAAAAAGGAGAGAGAAAGGAGAGAGAAGATAAGGAGAGAGAAAATCGGGGGAAAAGCTTTCTTTCTCGAAATTCATGAAACTAGATTTCATTTGAATAAAAATTACTTGTTATTATGGGCAGCCTTCTGAACAGAAGGACCTTGTGCGGACCAATATCAGATATGTTAGTTGTCACCAGTGAGGTAAGGATTCTGGACATGATCACCAGTTCTATACATTGTTTTACGTTGCCTGATTGATTCAAGCATATATATACATACATTTACATGCATATTGTTTTCGGATAGCATGGTTTGATTTTCGTGATAAAAAATGTTTTGTTGTTGTTTGTGTTTTTAATATACCATGTTTATCAAAGACCTTTTGAATGTGTTGGCCGTGATATCGTTGTTGAAAAGTGACATGTTTTAATTATATGAGATGAAATGATAGTGTTAGTGAAACGGTGTTTAGACTAGCCATGCCACGGCAGTACCGTAGTTACTCAGTGTGCCAGTCACAGGCTGGAGTGTGACAATTTGTATGCCAGTCACAGGCTGGAGTGTGATAATTTGTGTGCCAGTTACAGGCTGGAGTGTGACATATAGTGTGCCAGTCACAGGCGGGAGTGTGACAACAATGTGCCAGTCACAGGCTGGAGTGTGACCGTGGCTAGTCCAGAACCCTAAAGATAAAGGTTAATTAATAAAAACTCTAAAAGAAAATCATAACGATGTCAAGGTTTTGTCATACATGATATTTGAGTTGTTTGACTGCATGATATGATATACTAGTATGTGTTTGCTATTTCCAGAATTATATTATTACTGGTGTGATCATATGGAAACCTTACTGGGCTGTAAAGCTCACAACTCCTATTTGTTTCATTTCTTAGAGTTGTGTAGGATCTTTGGGCTTGGTGGTAGATTGAATTCATGAAGAAATAAGGAATAGCTAGGTTATCATTATAATCAATTGGATGACTAAGGATGACTGAATTGTTACTATATGAGTTGTGTTATTTTCTTTGTATTAGAAATTTTTTTATGAATTATGCTCAGTAATATTATGAAGGATTGCAGTTATAATGAGATTTTTTTAGGCCTTGCATGATCTCTAGATAAAACCTAGGGTTTGTGCAACCGGTTACGTAGCCGATTCCGGTGTTGGATTCGGAGCATGACTGAGTGGTATTAGAGCTTAGGTTATTATCATTTGGGATGGTGGTACAAGTGATTAAATAATAAAACTTGATGGTTATTGGATATGACAAATAGTGCCAAAGTTAGGTTATGGTAATTTGGGGATGATGGTCACCATAATTATAAAGGGATTGTGGCACAAGTAATTATAATCGATATAAGTGGTATTGAATTCAAGTCATGATTGTTTGAAACTGTGACATAAGAGACTAAGAAATTAACATAATGATTAGTAAGACATGACAAAATGGTATCATAGTTTGATTTTGATCATTTGGAATAGTGGTACAAGTAGTTAGGAAATAACGTAATGATTATTAGGACATGACAAAATAATATCAAAACTTTGGTTATGATTACTTGGAACTATGATATGAGTAATCAGGACATAACATGAGGAATATTGAAGCTTAGCTCATGTTTATTAAGGATTGTAACGTAAGTGATTAAGACATGATATGAATGATGCTGAAGCTTAATTTATGATTACTTTGACTGTGATATAAGTGGTTTGGACATGATATGAATAATATCGAAGCCAGAGTTTGATCCCTTAGGATTGTGTTATAAGTTCTTGGGATACAATTCGAATGATATTGAAATTTGAGTTATGATCAATATGCACTGTGATGTAAGGGGTATTTAAATTTAGTGTCATGATCAGTCGGGATATGAAGTTGGGAAGAAAAATAGATTCAAAGGTTGGATTTCTAATCTTTAAGTATTATGCTTAAGATCTGGCATATGGTTAGTACCAAAGCAGAACATGATTTTTATCTATAATATAAGTAGTGAGATTGATTTGGGATAAATGTAAAAGGCTAGATGATTTGTACTCTTTGATAATGATAAGTAAGCATATGATGGATATAGAAGAGCTGAATGGGATGTATCTTTGTCTTTGATATGTGGGTTGACCCAAGTACCAAAAGTACTAGTTGAAATTATGATTTATTATGTTAACGAATCATGCTAAATAATAAGGTTCAATTATCAATTGATTTTGGAATCCTGAATTGATATGGATGCGGATCATGATAATATGCTAGTTCTGTTGTTAATTATCAGATTATAAATTTTGGAAATATTATAAGAAGATGTTTAGAGTATAAGTCATTGAAGAGTTTAATGATATTGGAGAGGATATGTTTTGATGAATATGTATGATTGAATATATATAAGGGAAATATGTTTAGGATAATATATAGCTTTGTTACTCTCTATTGGTGGATTAGGTTATATCATGTCGGCAAATGCATATATTTTGATGGAATCTTGATAGTCTAAATTTACAGTTTTGATTGGATTACTGAATCTGTATGTAAATATTAATGAAATTATGTAATAGAAAATGGGTTTGGCATAATGTATAGATTTGCAATTAGTGGAGTAAATGATATTATGTGGTCATGCCATGCACATCTTGGTAGAATCCTTGATGGTGTAGGTTAGTGTTTGTGATTAAATTACTGGATCTATTCTATAATTATTGGAGATTATTGGGTATGTTAAATACAAAGTCAAATTAAGATCTATAAGAAGAATTAAGTTACCCTGCTACTGATGTTGTATTGAGCAAAGAGATTGGTGTTAAGAAATTTATATGGGTTTAGTCTATGGGAGACAACATTTCTGATGGTTTGATATTGATGATAAGAGTTATGGTAAGATAGTTCTATGAGCGATAAGATGATTGATTCCTTATATAAGAGCATTGATTGAAAGCCATGTACTTGTTAGAGTTAATGATAACTTTCAAGAGAAAAGTTGATCTAGATTGTCTAATTGAATTGTTAAAAAAAGTATGATTAATCCAGACTTGAACTAGAATTATTGAAGACATAAAAAGGATAGTAAAATTTTGAAGGAGTTTCAATATGAGAACTGAGTCAGGATAAATCTTGATATGATATACTTGAGAAGTAAAGGAGATAGAGAGACTCAATAGCTTTACTTTAATAGTTTTGGATCTTTCTGGTACCAAGTAAGATAAATTTTTAGAGGATTTATTTAGTGAACCTAGATGGTTTAGTAAATTTTATCAGAGTACACAGTGAAAGTGAAGTGGTATGAGTTATTCTGAAATCAGTTATGAATGTTAACTTTAACTTTAAAGTATTATGATGGGAGTACTGATTTGAATTTTAGTAATAAGATTTAAGTAATAAATGGAAGGATGATGTTATTGATCCGTGGGCTAGTTTATAGGTGTGGCTTGGACTAGTTATAGGTGTGTCTATGAAATGTTTCATCAATAGATTCCGTAGGGTAGAGGACTCTAGTAAAAATTTTGGACATCACTAAATTTAGAAAAAAGAAGTGATGGTCCTTTACCCAATTTGGATCGGAGATATTTGTGGCACCTGACATTATGATTTCTCTATTTAAGGAGGGCTCGAGGTTTTTATAAGATAAAAGATTGATTGTAAAGTTATGGAGAGGCATATGAGAAGAAAGAATGTTAAAGATCATGGCAAGTACCTAGTGCTTAAGCCTCCTCCGAATTGTTGGTTAAGTATATGTTGGACCAATTATGATAAATCTCATGGGCAAAGAATTGTATACTTAGTTGAGGTTGAAGCATTAATATTCATTTGAAGAGTTGAGAAAATTCATTATGTATTGTAAATCATGAGTAAGAATTGAAGATGTGATATAATTTTGTTATGTTATGGACTTATGAAGAAACATTCTAAGAAAGAGATCATACAAAAGCTTGAGAATGATGTTAAATTATGTCCAAGGTTGGGCATCATAAAATTTTTTTTGAAATTAATCATGGATAATTAATTGTATCGACATTGAAAGATTAGTATTCTTTTTTAAGAGTTCAAGAGAATTTGATATGTATTGTAAATGAAAAAGATCAAGTTTTGAATGTTATATTAACTTCATGAGACTTGGAAAGCAAGTACCTTAAGAGGTAGACTAATGGGAGTTTGAGAGTGATAGAGAAGTTGGTTACTTTCAAGGTTTAAAACTTAATCAAGCTAATTTTGAGAACAAAATTATTTTAATGGGGGGAGAATGTGAGACTTAGGCTTTATCTGGGCTTTTTGGGCCGAAGTCGGTAGGCCCAGCCGGCTTCGACCCAGGTCATGAAAAAAAAAAATAGGGGGGAAACGAGGAGGGGGGTCTCAGTTCGATCGAGCCGAGAGAGAGAGAGGGGGAGTTCGGTGGAGACGATGAAGAGAAGAAGAGAATGGTGAAAAAAAAGAGGAAGGAAAGGAAAGAAGAAAAAGAAAAAGAAAAGAAAAGGAAAAAAATGTGGAAAAAGAAAAAAAAAAACCTACCTAGGAGTTTGAGTCGTCGGTATATTTTCCTGAGTGCTGGAGCTGCTGTGGGGGCTCACTCGAGGCTCTTCATTATCATGAGAGAGAAATAAAAGGAGAGAGAAAGAAGAGAGAGAAAGAGGAGAGATAAAAAGAGAGAGGAAGAGGAATGGAGATATAAAGAGGAGAGAGAAAGGAAAGAGAAGATGAGGAGAGAGAAAATTAGGGGAAAAGCTTTATTTCTCGAAATTTGTGAAACTAGGGTTTGATTTGAATAAAAATTATTTGTTATTATAGGGGCAGCCTTCTGAACATAAGAACCTTGTGCGGACCAATATCAGATATGTTAGTTGTCACCAGTAAGGTAAGGATTCTGGACATGATCACCAGTTCTATATATTATTTTGTGTTGCCTGATTGATTCAAGCATATATATACATACATTACAAGCATATTGTTTTTGAATAGCATGGTTTGACTTTCGTGATACAAAATGTGTCCGTTGTTGTTGTGTTTTTAATATACCATGTTTATCAAAGATCTTTTGAATGGGTTGGACCGTGATATCGGTTGTTGAAAAGTGACATATTTTGATTATATGAGATGAAATGATAAAGTATTGAGTGAAACGGTGTTTGGACTAGCCATGCCATGGCGATACCATAGTTACTCAGTGTGCCAGTCACAAGCTAGAGTGTGATAATTTGTGTGCCAGTCACAGGTTGGAGTGTGATAATTTGTGTGCCAATCACAGGCTGGAGTGTGACATATAGTATGTCAGTCACAGGGGAGTGTGACAACAGTGTGCCAGTCACAGGCTGGAGTATGACAATGGCTAGTCCAGGACCCTAAAGATAAAGGTTAATTAATGAAAACTCTAAAAGAAAATTGTAACGATGTCAAGGTTTTGTCATACATGATATTTGGGTTGTTTGACTGCATGATATGATATACTAGTATGTATTTTCTATTTCCAGAATTATATTATTACTGGTGTAATCATATGGAAACCTTACTGGGCTATAAAGCTCACAACCCCTATTTGTTTCATTTCTCAGAGTTGTGCAGGATCTTCGGGCTTGGTGGTGGATTGAATTTGTGAAGAAATAAAGAATAGTTAGGGAGTCATTACAATCAATTGGATGACTAAAGGATGACCGAAATTGTAACTCTATGAGTTGTGTTATTTTCTTTGTATTAGGAATTCTCTTATGAATTGTGATCAGTAATATTATGAAGGATTGCAGTTATAATGAGAATCTTTTTAGGCCTTGCATGATCTCTAGGATAAAACCTAGGGTTTGTGCGACCGGTTGTGTAGCCGATTTCGGTGCTGGATTCGGGGCGTGATAATGCAATGTTGGTAGAAGCTGCCACGTCAGACCCTCTCTTCGAGCTCCTTCGCTGAGTGGCTCCCTTGAGGTCGATCCCACCCTGGCAGAAGTCGAGCTCCCGCTCTTCGAGCTCCTTCGTCGAGCGGCTCCCTAGAGGTTGAGCCCATCATAGCCGAAGTCGAGCTCTCGCTCTTTGAGCTCCTTCGCCAAGTGGCTCCCTCGAGGTTGAGCCCACCTCAGCCGAAGTTGAGCCCGCTCTCTTCGAGCTCCTTCGCCGGGCGACTCCCTCGAGGTCGAGCCCACCTTGGCCGAAGTCGAGCCTGCTCTCTTCGAGCTCTTTACCGGGCGGCTCCCTCGAGGTGGAGCCTACCTTGGCCGAAGTCGAGCCCGCTCTCTTCGAGCTCCTTTGCCGGGCGGCTCCCTCGAGGTCGAGCCCACCTCGGCTGAAGTCTAGTTCCCTCTCCTCGAGCCAAGCGCTCTTCAGTCGAGAGGTCCGGCAACTTGAGGCCGTCCCCATGGCAAAGTCCACAACACTTCAAAGGATTCAGAAGCAGAAGAAAGAGGACGTCACCACCTCCCTTGGATGGTGGTGCGCCACCCAAGGACTCCAGAAGGATGCCCCCAGGGTGTATGATCTCTCCCGCCATCGCTTACACCAAATAGGAAGGGGCACCTTAATCAAGGCACTGCGTGCCCTAGCTGACCGTTTGCACCACCCGAAAGAGGAAACCATGCCAAGAGATTCAAACCAGGGGGTGGCTGCTCCCAAATCGAGGCCTTGCTAAGTTTTCTAAAGTGTGGCAACCGGTTGAGAAGTCAGAGCCCACGACATAACTCCCTATCGTGGATGGGAAAAGGCACTGGGGTGCACTACATGGAGCACTGCTAGAGTTGACCTTCCGGTGCCTGCAAAGAGGGATGAACCCGAGGTGGGTTGCTGGAAGGATCCATGGCCTAAAATAAGGTTTAGAAAGTCTTCGAACAAGATAAGCAAACTAAGAACAAGCAAAGGCAAGTGAGGGGAGAGCTAGCAAGGGATCGAGTGCTCTAAGGCTACCGAAGAGCTCACTGGAAGAGTCTTGACGGGCACAGCCATCATAGCTCGAGCTCTTCTCCACCGTGGCCACTCTCATCCAACTCTTTCCCTCTAACTCAAAACCTCCTCCTCTTAGCATGGAAGTCCAATCGAGGGCCCACCGGGGAAGATCTGTTCCCTTAGATTGCCATTGACTTGATCATCGAAGTGCCCCTACCAGGATCCCTGGCCCAGGCCTCCTCTTTTTTGCAGGTCCAGGCATGCAAGCTGGGTTTCGGGTGACGAGGTCGGCATCCGGCGCCATTCCTGAGCTACAGGCTATAGCAGTGTAGGTGGCAACACCACTCATTCCAACCATCGATCTTCTTAGGGAAGATCTTCTTGCAGGTGGACTTCTTATAGGTGGTGGTCCCCTTCACCCTACCGAACAAGTTGTCGGGCCCCCAGGCGAGGTCCTCCCATCATCAAACCATTCATCGATCATGATCTCCTATATGGCACCAAGCTAGTCCCCCATGCAAGGAGTGATGACTAGGGAAAGAGTCAAAGAAGAGAAGCATCCCCGATCTTCATCTGAGTCATCGATCAAGTTCTTCGAAGAGGGATCTATTGATGAGGCTATTTGCACTGGCCGAGTAATGCCTCAATAATTACTATCATAAGTTGAGCAACATCAACCACCGACTTGCTGACCTTCAAGATAGAAGTCGGGAGCTAATAGATTTGACACCCATCCTATTCTCACCTATTGGATTATGAAGGAATCAATTCCTAGTCAGTTCAAGAAATCCTAGCTGGATCCTTACGATGGTAGCACTGATTTACTAGACCATTTTAAGAGCTACAAGGCTCTCATGTAGATTAGAGCATCACTGATGCCTTACTCTACCTCACCTTCCTAGCCACTCTTCGTAAAGGTGGCTCGAGCATGGTACTCCCAACTCGAGCCAAGGGGCATCAACTCTTTCAAGTAGCTGGAAAGGCTATTCATGGTCCACTTTGATGCTAGTTGGAAGATGCCACAAGAAGCTGACAATCTTTTCTTTGTCTATTAGTAAGATGGAGAATCTTTGACGACTACATGACTCGATTCAAGGTAGCCATGTTAGAAGCCTATAATCTGGACAAGTTTGTGGCCATGTTGGCTATGAAAAGAAGGCTTCACACCTCTGGCTTCACATATTCACTAGAGAAGTTGGAAAAGAAGTAAAAGTATTAAATTAGAAGAAAGGAAAAAGAAGTAGAAAAAAGAAATAGCCGAATAAAAGGATAGCTACCCGTAAAATTCCAAGATAGTTATCATTAAGGGAAGAGTGTATGTGCTTCTTGCTCCGCTCTATCAACAGGAAGGAGAATCATCTCCAGTAGCTCTTGAGCGAGCCTTAGACTTCTATGACCAGCATCGCTCATCCTTAATCTCTTTTCTAGAATAATGTACTCCTCTTGAGCACTCGAAGACTATCCGGTAGTGATAGGGAGATGTGGTCGGATTGTTCCTGATAACCTGGTTAGGTTGGCCATCGAAAGTAGTTAGATAGCATCCAATAATCTAGTCAAACTAGTTATCGAAGGAGTGGGCACGGTGCTTCTATTAAAGTAGGAGATCGGTTGCTATCCAATAAGCATACTTGATGAAGATATCAGTAGTGATGGTTCACCGAGTCTTTTCTTCTTGGCCTCTTCGGTAGCTTTGATCTCTTTTTGGACCCCACCTTTGGAGTCTATCTAGACCAATCTTTATCTCTGCAAACACAAGATCCAAACAGTGATTAAGTGATCAATGAAATTCGATAAATATTCAAAATAAGAAAAAAAGAAATAATTTCAAAGTGATCGACATACTATGAGGATTGATCAGGCTAATGCTCGCATCATACAAAGCCTAATGATAGGGGACAGGATCAGGGGGATGGAGGATCATCGGTGAGCTGAGAAGTCACCGAAGATTAGGGTACCATAATTTTTTTTATTTTTTATTTTTTTTATGGCAAAGGAACAATGAAGATGGAAGGTAGGAAAAATCTGGACTCTAATGGACTTTAGACTTACACTCATGGAGGGACTCTACCTCTAGGGCATCTCACCCACCTCACTAATGTAGCCAAGGGCATCCCACCCATCTCGCTACTTGGAGCCATTAGGGTGAATCTCAAAGGATGAGAATGATAAAGAAGATGAAATCAAGGAAGGGGATAAATAGACATGACCTCGCATCATGTCTTGGGGTTGAACCTCGCGTGCTCTCCTTATGGAGCGATTGTTGGGCCTCTCACCTTCTCCATACGGAACGAAAATGAAGAATCACTATTCTCTAAAACTTATTTTCATTAACCAATTGTTTACAAAGGAATACCTCGCGTGCTCTCCTTATGGAGCGATTGTTGGGCCTCTCACCCTCTCCATGTGGAGCGAAAAAGAAGGATCACTCTTCCCTAAAAATTCATTTTCATTAACCAATTATTTACAAAGGAATGAGAGTGGTATTTATAGACCTTTCCAACCCTCATTTGAATTTGAATACAAGATAGAAAGATAAGGATGGTTCAAATTCAAATATAAGAAAATGATAAGGTGGCTTAAACATAAGATAAAGCCTATCATATCTCAATACTAACCAAACTAATCCTAAAACAAACTTCAAACAATCAATAAAGATAAATCCTAAGATAACTAGTCTTCAAATTTGAATTTATTTGCATCGATATTAATGTTGCATCGAAATTCGTGCTACATCGAAATTCATGTGCATCAAAAATTATGCTGCTTCAAGATCTGTGCTGCTGATGTTCCCATCATTTTTTTGAGGGGGGGGGGCGGAGAACTCGACTCCATCGAGTCAGGCTTCAAGTCTCTAGTCTTCTGCTTGATATCATTTTCTTAGGACTCCAGACTCTAGTTTGAGATAACTATGATTTTTTTCTTTTTTTAGATCTGCTTTGAGATCTGTGCAGCTTTTAAGATCTGTGTGGCTTTAAGAATCATGCAACTTTGAGATTGGTGCAGCTCTAAAATTCATGCAAGTCTCTTGCTTTCATGTTTGTGCGAAATTCCTTCTCCATGGATGGAAACTAGGAATGGGGAAGGCCTGCTGGCGATTTTGATAGAACTGGTGGTCTTCACCAGCACCGGTGATGGGAGGCGAGTGGCGGTGCCGGGAAACATGCGGCAACACAGGCGGGGATGGCATTCATCAGCGAAAGTAAGGCATCAGGCATTACGGCAGTACAGGCCGATTGGGGATGGGGTCAGCTCGGCCGTGGAAGGGCGCGATTGGTGGGTTCCGGTCGTTGGCTGCTGGCGATGGAGCAGGAAGGCTTCACGGGGGAGATCCGGTAGTGGTCGGTGATTCCGTTCTGATGATGGTGGATGGAAGAGATGGGCATCACATCAATAGGGAGTTGGTTTAGGGGACGACGACTGGAAGGAAATCACAACCGTGTGGGAAAGGGAGGGAAGCGGAGGAGAGCACTGGACCGAAGGGTGATTTTCGATCAGCAGGGATGGTGGTTTTGGAAACAGAGATTGGCACGGCAGTGTCGATCGACTGCTGGGATAGATGGCATCGCGGATGGGCTCCCAGTTGACGGAGACAAAGAAGCCATGGGTAGCAGGTAGCGAGGGCCTGTGTCCAATGGCGGGTGATGGAAGGAAGGCGGTTCAAAGATGGATCGACTGAATCGGCATGGATGGAGATGGAGGGCCTGGATCTGGTCAGTAGTGTTGTGCGACAGGGATTGTTCGCCAGTGGAAGGCGATGGCTAACGATGGCTAGCAGAGGCGAACGACGATAGGGAGAAGAGAAAACAAGAAGATCATGGATGTGAGGTATTTCGAATAGTGGTGGGAAGGGGATGCCGCTGCAGCAGGCCGGTGGAGCAAGAACATGGGAGAGAGAATAGTGGAATTGGTGAGGGGGAATCTGGGATGATTCGGGAAGAAGAAACATACCCTAACCCTGTGGCTCTGATACCAAATTGATGGGGGACAGGATCAGGGGATGGAAGATCGTCGGTGAGCTGAAAAATCACCAAAGATTAGGGTATCGCAAATTTTTTTATTATTTTATTTTTTTTATGGTGAAGGAACAACGGAGATAGAAGGTAGAAAAAATCTAGACTCTCATGGACTTTGGACTCACACTCACGGAGAGACCTCTCACCTCTAAGGCATCTCACCCACCTCACTAATGTAGCCTAGGGCATCTCATCCATCTCGCTACTTTATAGTGAATCTCAAAGGACATGAGGGTGATAAAGAAGGTGGAATCAAGGAAGGGGATAACTAGATATGATCTCGCATCATGTCCTGGGGTTGCACCTCGCGTGCTCTCCTTACAGAGCGATTGTTGGGCCTCTCACCCTCTCCATACGGAGCGAAAAAGAAGAATCACTCTTCCCTAAAAACTCATTTTCATTAACCAATTGTTTACAAAGGAATGAGGGTGGTATTTATAGACCTTTACAACCCTCATTTGAATTTGAATACATGATAGAAAGATAAGGGTGGTTCAAATTCAAATACAAGATAAGAATAAGGTGGTTTAAACACGAGATAAAGCCTATCATATCTTAATCTTAACCAAATTAATCCTAAAAATAAACTTCAAACGATTGATAAATATAAATCCTAAAATAACTAATCTTCAAATTTGAATTTATTTGCATCGATATTCATGCTACATCAGGATTCGTGATGCATCGAAAACTGTGCTATTCAAGATCTGTGCTACTGATGTCCCCATCACCTAATTGGTCAAGAAATTTTGAACTCCAGAACGTGGACCTCAAGCAATTTATGATAGTACTCCAAGTCTTTATCTAAGGAAGTTTTATTATAATTGGGCTTAATCCAAGCCCTCCTCAAAGGGACCTAATATCTAAGGGTTGGTTTAAAGAAACATAGAAGAACCTATTTTTCCACCATAGATGGAAGTTGGAATGCCCTCTATAAGTTTATAGGATTGTTTACGGGCAAAGTAATTCTACTCCTTGTCATACGGGTGAGTTTTAACATGAAAATAGCTTGGAATAAGAATATCTTGGTTCCATTCTAACTAAATCATAAACAAGGATAAAGTTTATTATTATCCTAAAACCATTCAGGAAGAACTGGGTTGGAGTACTTTATAAAAGTCTAAGATATTTTGATAAAGGGATGAAGAGGAAACCGTACTCTAGCATAAATGCATCCTCATAAAAAGCAATGCACCCAATGGAGAAGATAGAATCCTATTATCAAGACTTGGTATGGCATCCTAATGCTATCTAGGACAAACTACTTATTTATAGGTCTTCTGAGGTTTGCTTCCTTAATCTCAGACCTTTTCTGCTACAGGTCCAGGGAGGCCCTCCTATGATGTCTAACTAGAGCACTGGAAGGAGTAGGATATCTTCCTTAGTTGGGACTAGACTCACTATGGTCTTGGTGGGGTCTATCCTAGAGGTTTTTACTTTCCTAGCAACTCTTTTCTTCTTGGAGGCCATGTCTACAAGTGGGAAGACTGGAGTAAAAGGAAACCTAAAGACCTCTTACGGGGATGACGAAGTCCTAATCTACTGGAGCATATGGAAAAAGCTCTAAAGGGAAGTCACCTATTAATTCACTCAGAGACAAAAACAAAGAGGCATAAGACAAAGGATTCAGATTGGAGGGAAGAAACTACTATTTATAGTGATACTCAACGATTCAAATTAAATCACTTTATTTCTAGGATGCCAGCTACATCGCTCGATCTCTGGCTCAAGGTGTGGGCCACTCTCTTTGTGATACATGGGCTACCCTTATTGGCTAAGGGCAAGCACCACGGATCGAGGGGTCACTATAATTCAAAAACTATCACTACAAAGTCTAATGATGTATTCATTACAAAATGCACAATATTAGATGCCATATGGCAAAACAATGGTGTAGATAATTAATTATTTTTTCTCTCGCACCAAAAGTTGATGAGAACTCATTATCATACTTCCGAGCTGAATCAAGTAAATTCTCCCAAACTCAAAAGTAGAGGGCAACTGTTATAGGGCAAGATGACCTATCATGAGTAAAAACTAGTAAGCAAAAAAGTGTTTGGCCAAGAACTGATTACTTACTGGGGCATAGGGTGCATAACGTTAGGAGCCAATTACTTGTTTAGGCATAGGGTACCTGACGGCCAGGAGCCTATCACTTGTTGAGGCATAAGATGCCTGACGGCCAAGAGCCAATCACTTATTGAGGAACATAGTGCCCAATGGCCAGGAGCCGATCATTTATTAAGGTATAAGATATCCGATGGCAAGGAGTCGATCACTTATTGAGACATAGGATGCTCGATGGCCAGAAACCAATTATTTATTGAGGTATAGGATGTCGATAGCCAGGAGCCAATCACTTATTAAGGCATGGGTGCCTACGATTAGAAGCCAATCACTTATTAAGGCAAGGTGCCTGACAGCCAAGAGCCGATATCTCATTAAAGTATAGGATGCTCAACTACTCATTGGATAGGTACTGATCACTTACCTAAGCTAGGTATAGAGTTGCATAACTTCATTTAGTATGAAGCATATCTCTTTAAGTTATTAGAGACGTTATGATAAGGTTGGTAAAGTAGCTATCAAGAAGTATAACAAATCACTTAACAAACCACTCCATAAATTAATTTTTTAATGGCCAAACCAACTTAACAACTTTCTTAATGGTATAACTACCTCATAAATGGTACAATCGCTTAACTAACTTGGTCCCAAACCTTTATAAATAGGGGGTAAAAAAAAACTCTAAGGGACTCTTTTCTGACTCTCTCTTCATTTTTCTTACTGTCTCCCTCTCTAAGCTGACTTAAGCATCAGAGGTTCCCCATTGAAAAAATCTCATCAATTTCTCCAACGATGAGGATTTCTTTTACAAGTTAAGGAGCTGATCGCATCTACTGTGATAGCCTTCATATAGCTTCTAGAAGGACCTCTTGGAGACTCCCGAAGCTCCAAGCTATTTTAGTACATCAATTTTCCAAGCTTGGAGAGGAGCAGCAACACTTCCTTATTTGTAGCTTCAAGCCCCACTTGATTAAGACTCTTGAGGATGGAAAAAAAAAAGCAAGGAGAAAATGAAGAAAAATAAAAGGAAAAGAAAAGAAGAGTAGAAAAACCTGAAAAGTAAGACCTTTCCCACATCTTTTTTTCACTTCTTTTTATCTTTTCATTTATTCTCTTTATCGATGATTTGTGAAAAAGGAGAGCATCAGAGAGATCATGGCTTTCTTAGGTTCCAATGGGGTTTTTTCTTTCACTACAAGAAAAAGGTTGTTTAACAATGAAAATTTTGTAACAAATATAATCAATTTCTAATCCATTGTTAATTAGCAATGGATTTGCAATAGATTAGAAATGATCATTTTGCAACAGACTAGCAATGGATCTAAAAATCATTGCTAAATTCTGCGGGAGGTTCCCACATATTATTAGCAATAGAATTGCAATGAATTATAAATGGCCATTTTGCAACAAACTAATAACAGAACTGAAAACCATTGTTAAATTTCATGAAAGATTTTCATGTAAAATTAGCAACGAAATTATAATAGATTAGAAACAGATATTTTGCAATGGAATAACAATGGACCTGAAAATCATTGCTAAATTCCATGAGGGATTCCCATGTATTATTAGCATTGGAATTGTAACATATTAGAAATGACCATTTTGCAATGAACTAGTAATGGACCTGAAAACCTTGCTAAATTTCATGAAAGGTTTTAAAAAAAATTGCAACAAAATTGAAATGAAATTTTAGTCCTTGCTAACTTTAAAAAAAATAAAAATCCCAAATGATGGGGACCCGAGAGCTATCCATCAATTTATTTGGTTAATCAAGTCAAAGAGGAGAGCCACTGGACCTTACTTCAAGCCCCCTTGAAGCAAAGAAGGAAGGTCAAGTGGATAAACATGAATCCCTTGATTCATGCCAAGCAACTAAGGAAAGATGTGGTCTACCCAAGCCTAAGAGAGCAGGTGTTTGAAGCCCCACATGGTCCCCCATTGGTTTCCCCTTCTTTCCTATTTTTCTTGAGCTTCTTTGGAAATTGTATAACACCTTCCATGTTTTTAATCAGCAAACCAGGAAGGATTGTGGTGCTTATATCTTTCATGTTTTCTTTACTGTTTTCCAAGTAATGGTCCTTATATAAGGACCCTCTCTTGTATTGAAATGAATAAAAATAATGATGATGATGATTTGAGAAGAGTAATTCTTTGTTCTGCCTCTATAAGGAGTGGGCGTGAGGCCCGTCTTGCCTTCACCTTCGGGCGTCGAAGGGTGTGTGACCCTATGCCTTCGCTTTCGAGCGTCAAGGGGTATGAGGCCCTAGTTATTCCCTTCCTGTCGAGTCCTTTCTATGATATTAGATATTTTCCTTCACGACCCTAGGTAGCGATTTGGGTGGGATGCCCTAGGATCCGCATGTAGTGAGATGGGTGGGATGCCTTAGGCTACATATAATAGGGTGGGTGAGATGTCCTAGAGGTGAGATGTCTCTCGTGAATGTATGTCCCAAGTCAGTAGAGTGTCCATCTTCTTTATCCCTCCACGACTTGAAAAGTTATCCTCACAGCTCTATAGTAAGGTGGGTGAGATGCCATAGAAGTGAGAGATCTTTCTGTGAGTGTGAGTTTCCAAGTTCGTGGCAGTCCAAACCCCTACCTTCCATCCCTGTTGTTTCCTTCACCACCTCATCAAAAAAAAATTTTTTTTTTTTTATGGTACCCTAATTCCTGGCGACTTCTAGGCTCACCAACAATCCTACCCCCCACGTCCCCATCACTAAACTATCTTCCTGCTACTCTAAACAAAAAAACCCATAAAGCATACCTTTTTAAGTTGTTAGAGCCGTTATGATAAGGTTGGTAAGGTGGTTATCAAGAAAGTCTAATAAATACTAACCAACCACTCATAAACTAACTTTTTAATGGCCTAACCAACTTAACAACTTTTTAACAATTATAACTATTCGCATAATGGTGATAAATCGTCTAACAAACTGATCCTAAACTCTCTATAAATAGAGGATTCAAGAAAAACTCTAGGGGGCTCTTTTCTGACTCTCTCTCTATTTCTTTCTCGATGTTCTCTCTTTGAGTGGACTTAAGCATTATAGGGTTCCTTGTTGGAGAAATCCCACTAGTTTCTCCAACGATGAGGATTTTTTTTGCTGGTCAAGGAGCTAATCGCATCCACTTAAAGACATCATCTAGCTTCTAGAATGACCTCTTGGAGACTCCTAAAAGTTCTAAGCTATTTCAGTATATCTAGTTTTCAAAGCTTGGAGAGGAGCAGCAATACTTTCCTATTTGGTAGCTTCAAGGCTCCTACTTGATTGAGACTCCTGAGAATAGAAAAAACAAAAGAAAAGCAACAAGAAAATGAAAAAAAAATAAAGGAAAAAAAAGTAGAAAAAACTGAAAAGTAAGACCTTTCCCACATTTTTTTTTTCCACTTCTTTTTTCTTTTCATTTTATTCTCCTATTTTGCTGATTTGTGGAAAAGGAGAGCATCAAAGAGATCATGGCTTTCTTAGGTTCCGGTGGGATTTTTCTTTCACTACAAGAAATAATTATTTAACAACAAAAATTTTGCAATGGACAAAATCCATTTATAATCTATTATTAATTAGCAACATATTTGTAACAAAATATTTAATTTCATTACTCATTTTAAAAAATAAATTAATAATAGATTGCAATGGATTAGAAATAGTTATTTTGTAACGGACTAACAATGGATCTAAAAATCGTTGCTAAATTCTATCGGAGGTTTCTGCATATTACTAGCAATGTAATTGTAATGGATTAGAAATGACTATTTTGCAACGGATAACAACAGAATTGAAAAACATTATCAAATTTCATAAAAAATTTCTACATATATTAGCAACAAAATTGCAACATATCAGAGCAAATATTTTATAATAAAATATTATTATATTTTATGAGGAATTTTATATATTATTGCAATGGAATTATAATAGATTAGGAATGATCACTTTATAATAAATAATAATGGATCTAAAAATTATTATTATATTTTATGAGGAATTTTTATATATTATTAGCAATGGAATATAATAGATCAGGAACGATCACTTTATAATAAAAATAATGGATCTGAAAATTATTATTAAATTTTATAAAAAATTTAAAAAATTCACAACGAAATTGAAACAAATTTTAGCTCATTGCTAATTTTTTTTTAAAAAAACCAACCCTATCTTTCCTGCTGCTCTCTGAACAAAAAACCCATTCCCCTCCCCCCCTCTCTCTCGTTTCCATCAAACCCCAGCCCGCTGCCCCTCGTGTTAATCTTTTTGATGCCTCCATGTTAGTTGTTGAGCTTCGGGTGGCCTGGATGGGTATCGTAATAGACAGACTTTGGAGGTGGCCTAGAGGGCACAGGTGGCAGGGGTGCCGGTCTTGAGGGCAAGGATGAGGGGGCAAATGGCGCCGGCAGCGGCGATGGGATCCTTGTTCTCATCGCAGAGGGAGAGGTTGAGGATGGTGGTGACACCGTGCTCCTGGAGCTAGGGGTCATGGTGGGAGAGGAGGGCAACGAGGGGCTGGACGGCGCCAGCACGAGCGATCTTCAGGCAGTTCTCCGGGTTGTGCTTAGCAAGGAGGCGGAGGACCATGGCAGAGTGTCACTGGGATTCAATGGGGACGGAGGGGGATTCGAGGTCCAACATGAGGTTGCGGATGACATCGTCGGAGTAGTCGGCAACGCAGGACATGAGGAGGCGGTGGTGGGCTCCGCCTCTAAAAATTAGCCTCAATCCTCCTCGATATTTTTGTATTTCTCTCGCGATCTACTGGAAAGCTAAGGGGATTTGGCTGTTGAGGATTAGGGATATGAGCTGGGGGAAGGAGGGAAAGCGATGGATCTGGTGCTCCGCCGCTGTCGATGCCGGAAGTAAGGAGAGGGACGAGGCCATGAAGGACCGGAGGAGACGAGGCCATGAAGGACCGGAGGAGAAGGGAAGGGGCAGCGTGGAGGGACCCATCCCGGGCGCCCACCCCCGTACAGCTCCTCGTTCTTGTTTGCTCTCTTCGCTTTCCTCTGCTTCGCCCTCTTCGCCGCCGTTGCTTTCTCCACCTTCCACCTACTTGGAGTTATTCCTAGCTCCATCCAATCTAGATTCAGAAAATTTAGGAAATAGAAACCAAATAAAGTATGGGACTTTTTTTTGGAATCCGTAAATTCTTATTGTCTTCAAGAATTAATGGTTCTTTATGAAGAACTGATTGAAACCCATGGAGCTGTGTGTCATTTATTTCTCAATAAAGGTTGAGATGGATCTAGATCCATTTCCTTTTTTTGGGATGATCTAAATTTTAAATTTTCATTATAGTGCCAATGCTTGAATTAGATTTACACTTTGGCAGTTCTTCCCCACAATTTGATTTCAAAACACAACTATTTTCCTCGCAAATTTTAAAATTTGGCCCTTGTGTCTCTTCTCTATGATTGATTTGCTCTTAGTAACTCCTCATATGATAGTACTTATTGAGAAAGGGAAAGGAACAAACACATGTTTATGTGTGAAGATGGGGTTCATGTCTGATGTGTTTTCCAGGAATGCACTTGTCAACATGTATGCCAAGTGTAGGAGCATATGCATAGAGGATGCATCCTTATCTTTTTCTTGTTGGGAAAAATCCAAATTTTCTCTACTAACCATTTAATTATTTGACCATTTTATTCTTAATTATTTGACCGTTGAAGTTTTTAATGATTTGACTGTTGGAGTTTTTAATTATTCGACCGTTGAAGTTTTTAATAATTGACTGTTGGAGTTTTTTATGATCTGACTGTGGAGTTTTTTAATTTATTGGATTCTTTACATTGTTATTTTTTATTGGCATTTTATTTAACTTGGTTCTTTTTTTCTTGATACTCTGAGTGGCTTTCCTCTGATCAATGGATGTCTTCACCATAACATGTATGTCGTCATCTTTAGTCTTCTGGACAAATTATGTAACAACCATATAGCATAATTATCAGTATGGCCGGCCCACAATTGCTAGTGCAATATGAGAATATATGTGATGTTTGATAAAACTATGTGTTTCCTTATGAAATACATCTTATCTTTTACTTATATGATATATCCAAAATTATATTATGAAATATTATTATGGATATTCTTTGTAACATGGTGATCTATGTAATAGCATAGTTTAGATTTGTTTAATACTAATTTATTTGACATCAATTATTTTTAAGGTTGCTCATATGTATATAATTATACTTTCACAAAAGAGGTATGATGATCATTGTAATATTTATTTGAATTTTTTGAATATTAATATTTATATGAAATCAATCATCAAGTTCTTTATATCTAGTTTTGTTACCATGCCTATAAGTTATGATGTATCTCATAACTTGTAATGAAAGATTCTTATATCGGTATGTCTTACTAAAGACTTAAATAGGACTAAGATCTTAAGGTCATCGAGAGGATGGGGCTTAGTCTATAAAGGACATTCTAGTAGTGGGAATCCAATCTCTGTGATGGGAGATCCCTTGAAGGAGGTTCAATGTGGTAATAACAAGCTGATTAGTTTGTCAGGGAGCACATGTAATGGAGCACATGTACATGGGGCACATGTTATTTAATTGATATAGGAGTTATATACTCCATTTCATCTCTATGATGATTAGTACTTCTATGTAGTGGATAGGAAGAGTTTATCTCTGAATGAGATCCGAGAAAATTTTTCAAGATGTGACACTATACACATCTTTGAAGGGTCTCACCTATATGAGAGTATTTGTATATGGCCGTGGTTAGAGATATTGGCAATCTTTAAAAGCTCTTATAAAAAATCAAGATATATGTGCAGGGCCATTAATGCACAGACTAGCGATAGAGAATTTTATACTGTGTGTGGTAGTTGAAGTCTGGATCAAAGAAACGTAGTTCAAGATCTGGTTCACTCCGATTCTTTCAGATGAAAACTATTCATACTAAGTAAGGTTAAAATCAACTTACTGATTGCATAGTATAAGTACTCGAAAATTTATATTTTATTATTTTTCAGAAATTTTGAGTTTTGAGGGGGATTGTTGAAAAATCCAAAATTTTTTCCTCTAACCATTTAATTGTTTGACCTTTTTGCTCTTAATTATTTGACCGTTGAAATTTTTAATGATTTGACCATTAGAGTTTTTTAATGATTTGGCCGTTAGAGTTTTAATTATTTGACCTTTATGCTTTTAATCATTGGACTTTAATTTTCTGACTGTTGGACTTCTAACTAGGCTTTAATAGGCCAATAAAATTTAAACGGTTAGATTTTGGATTGCTATAAAAAGATCATTTTGGAGGCCTAAAGAGACAAGTTTGTGATATTCATACTCTTTTTCTTTCTCTAGTATTTTTTCTTTCAAATTTTTCTTATTTCAAAGTTATTTTACTGGATGTTGAAAGAGTCTCCATCAACCTCTTTCATGATCATGCTTGCAGGTAGAGGAATTCGGTTGTATCTTGGAGTTGTATTTTCGACAATTCTTGCATGGAAATATGCCTTAGGATAGTATCTAGCATATTTCTGGATTTGATTTGATTTTGATTCTTCGATTTTCTGTAAGTATTTTACCGTTTCTTTAATCACATCCTTAATTTTTTAAAGTCCTGTTCTAATATTTCTGAGATACCTGAGAGGGGGGTTGTCTCATGTCTACAATGGATGAAAGACTTGCGCATCATGGGCACATGAAGGAGGCATTAAATTTGTCCATAGGATGCTTGGGAGTCAGGGAAGATCGGTGATTTAGCTCTTGGATGGTTGTGTTCTCTCGTGGTCTTTTGGGCTTTAGTTCCGGCGTCGGTTATCTGGTGTCCAGTTGGTGGAGTAGATGAAACCAAGTCATCTTTTTTGCATCTCTTTTCTCCTTTCATTTGATCAATACATAAATAACTTGTTGAATTCACATCCTGTCATTATGATATTGTAGATAGCATCCAGTTATAATGAGTTCCACACCAATTGATAGGTGATCGCTAGGTTCTATGTTTTCATCAATTGATTTCTACACTTTATGCTTCCGTAATCATGCTGGAAGACTATGTTATGATGTTCAAGAATCTCAGGCAGGGAATCAATATGCTTTTTATACGGGGAGGAAATGGCACACATGCGGTACATAATGAGGTATCATTGCCTGCTTCTTTCACTAAAGATCATATTGAAACGCATTCTATATTTCTAGCCATGTAAAGCTGTAAAATTGCAAATTACCATGCTGTTTCCTATCGCAACCACCATACTAGTTCCAGTATAATTTACTTTTGACATGTAAGCTTATCTGTACCCTTGCTGAATGCAGTGTCGCAAGAGAAAAATGCAAGTGTCAGTCATTGGTGTGCCAAAAACCATTGACAATGATATAACTAATGGACAAGACATTAGGTTTTGATACTGGGTCGAAGAGCTCAATGAGCAATCAATTCTGCATAATTGAGGTATATCTATTTCTTTGTAGATCTCTGGTAGCTCTGTTGCAGCTGTCTAGATCACTCAACCAAGCAATTATAAGAATTTATTCTCCACATGGTATCATCCTTTTAAATTTAATCTTATCGTACCAGCTGATCTATTTTCTTCTTAGGCACACAGTGCATACCATGGCATTGGACTGGTGAAATTGATGGGAAGAAGCAGTGGGTTCATAGTTATGCATGCATCACTTTCTGGTGGTCAGATAGATGTCTGTTTAATTCTGAGGTATGTAGAATTCATGTTATTTCCTTTTCAGTAATATTAACAGTTTCTGATGAAATAATATCCAAATGAAGGTTCCTTTCACTTTAGAGGGACCAACTGGAGTCTTGCAGCACCTTAGCATTTTATAAAAACTAAAGGGAATGCTGTCGTTTGTGTTGCTAAAGGAGCAGGACAGGTAAATGCATGTTTAGACAAAAGAAGGAACATTTTTAACAATTAGGTTTTACTATATTTTCTCTGTATAAAAACTTAATGAATCCTGTATGCTTAGGGATTATAAGAATATCACCATGTTTCTAGTATTTTTGAAAAGTGTTATTACAAGTTCAAATTGGCAAGAGAAAATATATGTATGCTCAGCTTTCAGAATGAAATCAAGCTTTAGAATCATAGGTTCTGCAGAATATAACAAGACAAGTTAGAATATAATCTTTGTTACGTCAAACACTGGTTATGTTACAATCAAAATTTGACCTAGTTATCCACGTGCCAAGCTAGGTGATAGTGGGGAACGCTGAACAGGTTTTAGCTTCTAGCTTCCCCTTCATTGATTGATGGAGCTCAAGACTGCTTCTTGAAGTTATGTATGGGGCCAGCTTGAGCCCAGAACACCATTTAACAGTAACCCGGGAATGGCAAACAAGCACATAAGCAGGAATAGAATCAACACAAATCCTCACCTTATTAATATCCCTGGAAAGGCTTGATAGTCTTGAGCTTATAACCATCCTCCATGGAAGACTAATTTGTTATCATGACATTGTGGTAGACAGATTAGTTAAAATGAATCTATTCATTTCTCAGAGTCTAACAATATGTCTGCTTAATTCAATCTTGAAATGCCAGAGTCCAGAATTCATTGTAATGTCTACATGATGAAGTTTGTTTATTCAGAATCATAATTGAGTATTATGATTTGATTTCTGTCATAATTTATCATGGATTTTCCATGATCTACTGACAAAATGGCTAGAAAAGTTTCCGCATAATTTCTCAAGTTAGCGGTATTAAGTTTTCCTCTTAATGTCTTTCAGAAATTTCGGAAAAGTCAAATGCAAAAGATGCATCAGGAAATGTGGTGCTTAGCGATATTGGCATCCATATTCAACAGCAGGTTCGTGTCTCTCTAGTATCTCTCTGTTTCTTAAACCTTTATGGTAAATAAATAAAATGATACACAGATTTTGCAGCATTTCTGAGAGTAGAAGAACATAACTCAGAGAACCTTGTTGAATACTGTTATGTAATACTTTCGAGTGATTTCTTTTAAGCCTATTTTTTCAAGTTTTTTACTAGTGAGAATATTTATCTGTCTTTGTTTGATACCTTTTCATGTTTCATTTGGTTTAAGGGAATTCATCGGTGGCACCATCATCCTCTGCGTCTGAGCATCTTGGGTCTTCAGATTAGAATCCTGCTGCAATTCCTCGTCTGATTCCTCTGCACCATGAAATGGCTAGGTACTTGGTGGACTACTACTTTTGGTGGATGCGCCCGCCAATCAATGCATAGCATACTCCTATGGTACCATCTCAACTCGATAGGAGGTAAGAAAAGATATCACTTTTACTTTTTTTTAATTTATGCTTTCCTATATTATTTTTTATTTGTTAATATACGATGTTAGGATTCTTTCAGTGTCATATATCAGGGGATAATAGAGATGAACAAAACACTGGTGACATGGATGTGCACTTGGACACTCTTATAATTTTTGCTTACTATCTTTTGCTTTATGTATCAGATAATTATTTGTATATCAACTTTGTATATATGCATGATATACTCATTATATATCAGGACTATGAACACTTTTTATGATATGAACTTTATTAATCTTAGTATTATTGGACATAGAATTGTTATTATTATTGGATGGTTTAAAATTATTATAATTATTATTAGATGTATAGCAAAAATATATAAATATTATGTTTTAAAAAATATATCCAAAAAAATTCATAAAAAAAATAAATTTAGCAATGGATCAGCAATAAATTAGTAATGGGAAGAATTTTAAAATATATTAACTAGTAATGGATTTAAAACACATTAGCAATGGATATTTTAAAATTTGCAACAAATTAGAATTGATTTACAATGAAAGATTAAAATAATAGGAATGATTTTACAATGGCAAAGTTAATATTAGCAATAAAAACTTAAAAAATTAATAATGGATTAGCAATGGAATATTAAATAATAGTAATGGTTTTACAATGGCATAACAACGGGTTAACATTACAAGTTTAAAAATTTAACAATGGATTAGCAACGAATTTGTAACAAAATTATAATCGTGATTAGTTGGTTCGAAATGTCGTTATTCAAAAATATATAATGAAATTATTTTATACTTAGAAAAATTAGTAACGAAATAGTAACGGAATTAAGTTACGTTTCTAGTTAACTATAAGGTTTTTAGCAATTCAAGTAAATCCGTTGCTAAATGATTAGCAACCAAATTTGTCTATTATTAAAGAATTTTTTGATAGTGTTTGACCGCATGCGCGTTGGTTCTGGGGATTTGAGAGCTTAATCTTGATAGAAACATAATAGCTCATAAGATTGAGAATTTTTTTGAGACTGGGTCGACCTGATCCAACTCAACCCGGGACAAGGTAGGTATATTTGAACTAATCGTTATCTTTTTTTACCTGTCTCAAGATGGGCACAGGACATATGTAGATATGAATTTTTATATGATGAGATAGGTATAAGTATTGATCGATTCAACCTAAATCCGATCTATTTCCACCCTTAAGCACGGATCATGTTATAAGAGAGGGAAAAATATTTAAGATTTTGGATAGGATCACGAGAAGGGTAAGACTATCGGCAAAGTGAGGTGGATGGTTCAGCTGGACTCTATTATTGATTTGGGATGATTTTTTTAAAACGAAAGATAAAGAATGATCTTGCACTTTTTTATATTTGATCTGCGTAACAGGATCTTTTCCAAAGGATGGTAATTATTGGATTGTAATAATGCCAAATGCATATTTTATTGGACATATAAGTCGTCGGTGGCTCATCTTGGTAAGACTATTGATCTACGATACTGTTTAAATATTTTTTTATAAAAATAGTAAAAATTAATTTTAATATTTCTTTTATTTCAACGGTCAACAACTGGATTAATCTATATATTTTTTATTATTTTAATATTAAATGGTTCTGAATTTTGACATATTACATGCATCAGTCATCATAGCGACGTGCTGCCGGAGCTGTTGGCGGCAGATCTCGGGCGTCTTTTTGAGTTGGACCAGCCCTTTCTTTGGAAAGGGATTGGACGTTTCTATTCTTTGGAAGTATGTATTAATTATCAGTTGGACGAGGTGCAATGGTACTAATAATTTGGAAGGTAAAACTTTCGCAGACCTAAATCAAAATCAAAATCAAAGTAGTATCATGTCCATCAGCTTTTAGTTTTTTTTGATAATTTTACGAAACCATTATGCGATCATCCAAATTAATGCATGCACAAACTTTCACGTTTACTATCATTAAAGTTGATTAAAGATGGCAATAGATCAGGTTTGAATTTGAGTCATTCAAAATTCTACCCATCTTATTAAAATATTTTCTATCTCATATCGGTTTCATATCCGTCTTTGATTGGATCGGATCGGATATAAAAAAAATAACATTTAGATCAGATCGGGTCGGATATATTCGATTTTTTAAAATTTAGTTACTTGAAATTTAAATGGATTGGATCAAATCGGATTAGGTTCGATATATTCATTTTATATCTAATTTATTTAAATATTTATATATATAATTTTTGATATATAAATGGATTGGATTTGGATCGGAATATATTATTATATATTATATATATCTAACGAATCCGAGTTAAATATTTTTAATATATTTATATTTATTTATAAATAAATAAATTAGATTTTTTCCAATCGGACTAAATTAGATATTCGTTGGATCGGCAAAAATTACCATTCTTAAAATTGACCCTGTCCAACACGCTTAACTTATTCCACGGTTAACTTCGAAGACTGCCATCATCATTGGTCAAGTCTTCGACGCGGTATCACATTCTTTACAAAAAAAATAAACCAGACTACGGCAACATATCACCAACGATGTTTCTTTCTCTCCTTCCTCATCCTTGCACTTCCCTCATGTCTCTCTTCATACTCCTCCACTCCCCTTCCGTCGCCGCCGGCGACCCCGTCTCCTTAGACTGCGGCATCATCAACTACACAGCCAACAGTACGTACAAGACCAACCTCGACATCCTCCTTCCCACTCTCACCTCCAACACTCCCTCTCCGGTGGCTTCTCCAACTTCGGCATCAAACAGAAGCCCAACGAGTCCTACGGCCTCGCCCTCTGCCGTGGCGACGTCAACGCTTCTCTGTGCCGCTCCTGCCTCGACACAGCCTCTCATGACATCGTCAGCCTGTGCCCCTATAAGATCACAGCTGTCATCTGGTACGACCACTGCCCCTCCGCTACTCCAATTACCAGAGTTCCCCAGCGACAGAGGATTGGTTGATGGGATTCATATGGAACTCCAACAACATAACGACGGACGGTCTCCTGTTCGAGAAGCTAGTGATCGAGCTTCTGAGTACTATAGCCGATTGGGCCGCATACGACACCACGAGGAAGTTCACCACCGGGGAGGTCGACTTCTCGACGGATTATCCAATGATATACGGCCTGGTACAGTGCACGCCAGATCTGGGGGCAGACCGGTGCCATCGGTGCCTGCAGGATATGATCGGGTTGATACCGACGTATATTATTGGCGCGAAGCAGGGGGGAAGGGTGTTGGGAGTGGACTGCAATCTTAGATACGAGGTCTACAAGTTCTACGACGGGGCATCCATGCGAAAGCTTGGTTCGCCGACACCTGGAAACCCGGCTAGAGTGAAAGGTAAGAGAAGTAAGATTACTCCTTGCTAGAATCTGGAGAGCTAGTTCTGATAATACCAGTTTGATGCACAAAAAGGTCAACAACTACATGATTTTGTATTTAGATAGATCAATCCTGGGGTAAAGCTCTTATAATTAGTAACCTATATACTACTTGATCTATATCTATCCTGTGTAAAGCTCGTTAATATCCCATCAATTTATGCACCACTGCTAAATTCTTTTTGTAGATAAAAATTTACATTGTCCAATTGAGGGAACTAAATTATATTTTTTCATTAAATAAATTGTGAGAAGTAACAACCAAACAGCATGACTTATCATACTATCCTTAATGAGAGGCACTAATATAAAAGAAGCATATCCTGAACAACAAAAAAATTTCCCCTTTTGGTTTCCTATATTGCATAGCCGTATACTTGGAATTGTATTTTTGAGTTAGCAACATTGAAATATATTAGCCTCTTTTGTGTCACCTTCTAGCTCCCACTTTTCTTTTCTTTAAAAAAAAAAACAAAAAGTAGTATTTGATAGCCTCATTTCTATTTTGGTTTTTCTAAAAAAAATTATTCTAACTTTAGAAATTATGAGAGCCGAAAAAATCAACTTTTAAAATTTTTAAAACCAAATTAATCTTCCATGATGAACGTTGGCCTTGTCTGTCATCATCACCTCTTTCATATGTTAAAATGTAATATTTGTTCTTGTTAATTTTTTTTTAGTTAGGTATGTTTTGGTTTAGTTGTATGTAGGCCCATTGAGCTTATGTTGTCAAGATGGCAGCCTCACATATAAGAGACCTTATGTATTAAAAGAAAAAAATAGGAACCCTATATATATTTTCTCCCAACTTTTCATCTCTATTTCCACTTCAATCTCCTCCTAAATCTCATCAAGTTGGTAAAGAAAATTAACAAAATTGGTATCAGAGCAAAGAGATCAACAAGATTTGGATTTGAAGATAACAAGTGGGAAAGAGGCCGCCATCTAAGAATATCTCTATGGTAAGTTCAAACAACATGGGTATGAGCATCAGTCAACCTTCTATTCCTATTTTGATGGAAAAAACTATGATTATTGGAGTATCAAAATAAATATTCTCTTTATTTTATAAGAGATTTTGGATTTAGTGAGAGTGGGTATGAAGAACGATTATTCCAACCTACTAACAAAGGAAGCAAATGAAGGATTATAAAAGAAAGATGCAAAGCCCTCTTCTTCATCCAACAAGCGATGTTGGCAAGATTTTTCGAAGAATCATATAGATACAAAATCAAAGGAAGCAGGGATATTATAAGATAAATTTCAAGAGAACACCAAGATGAGAGCTATCAAACTTCAAATTCTAGAAGAGAATTTGAGAATGCAAGAAAATAAGAGATTGAAGAATTATTTCTTCTAACTCATGGAGATTGTAATCAAATAAAAAGCTATGGTGAAAGTGAAACCAGGATTTGCGGTACCCTCTCATACCAACCGGTATGATGAGGCGTTCCGTACCAGCCAAGAGCCGGTATGGCTCATATATAAAAAACGTCCGGCACTTCAGACCGTTAAGAAAATTAAAAAAATTATATTCCATAGGATACGGTACTATACCGTACCGTACCATCTGGTTTGGCTTGATTCGGGCTCGGTTTGGCTCGGTTCGGATCCGGTTTGTGCCTGATTCAGGTTAAATAATTTTTTGATAGGGAGGGAAGGAATTTTTTTAGATTTTATTGGTCCGGTACGGTACGAGGCCCGGTATCGGTTTCGAGTTTCTTGGATGAAACCATCACCGAGCAAAGAATATGTGAGAAAATTTTGGTTAGTTTGCCTCCAAAGTTTGATACTATAGTTAGTATTATTGAAGAATATAAAGATCTTTCTAAGTGTTCATGAGTTGTGGGATCTCTTGAAGCTTATAAACAAAGATTGTTTATGCACAAAGAATCATCAATAAAAAGTGTCTTTCAATCTAAGCTCAAGGTGTCGACAAAGTCCTTAAAGAGAACCGTTTAGCCATGCATATATTAAAGGGGAGTTATTTAGAGATGGAAACCAAAATAGAGGAAGAGGAAGAGGAAGAAATATGAGAGGAAGAGCAAGAAGAAGGGGAAGAAATATGAGAGGAAGAGCAAGAAGAAGGGGAAGAAATAACATATGTAAAAGGTCTTCTCATTTTGTAAAAGATTGTTGGTTTAGGGGAAACCCTAATGTTATAATTGCAAAAAGTTTGGCCATATACAAAAAGATTATAGGTACCAAACAAATAAGCAAATACACTTCTTCGAAGAAAATGAAGGTGGCCAAAGCACATTCTATGCATGTCAAATCACGGAGGAGTAAGAAAATGATGTATGGTATCTTGATAGTGGATGTAACAACCATATGACCAGTGACAAATCTATCCTTGTTGACATTGTTAGTTCTTCAACCTCACGAGTCAAGATAGGAAATGGTGCACTAGTCCAAGCAAGAGGTAAAGGCATAATTACAATTGATGCAAAGAAAGGAAGGAAGTTCATCCATGATGTTCTACTTGTTCTGGACTTGATACAAAATCGTCTAAGTGTTAGACAATTGATTTAGCATGGACACATGGTGTACTTTGAAGATAATGGATGCAAGATATATGACAAAGGGAAGAAAAAAATAACTTATGGCAAATATCAAAATGGAGAAAATTAAAAGCTTTCTTTTCATTTTGCATTATGAAAAGAAAGTTATGTGGAAGATAGAGGTGAATGATGAATATGGGCTATGGCATAAAATTTTTGAGCACTTAAACTTTCAAAACTTGAGAAGTCTACATCAAAAGAACATGGTGTATGGTTTATCGGCAATACAAGATAAGAAAGAAGTTTGTGAAAGATGTGCACTTGGAAAACAATACCAAAAGGCATTTTCAAAGGAGCATGCATGGAGAGCTTAAGCACCCTCGGAGCTTGTTCATACCAACATATGTGGATCTATGTAAACTCCTCATGTAGGTAACATCTACTTCATTATCTTTATTGATAAGTATTCAAGAATGACATGGGTGTACTTCATGAGACAAATCCGACACATTCACTATTTTCAAGAAGTTCAAAAATCTTGTGAAAAGGTAAAGTGAGCACTGTATCAAGATGCTAAGAATTGATCAAGGTGGTGAATACAATTTAAATAAATTTGGAAAGTTTTGTAAAGATATTAGTTTGTAAAGATAATTAACTATTGGCTATATACCGGAACAAAATAGAGTTACCAAAAGAAAGAATCATACTATTTTTGATATGGCTAGATTTATACTCAAAGATAAAGATCTTCCAAATTCCTTTTGGATGAAAGCGGTGTACACGGTGTACTTGTTGAATAAATGTCTAACAAAAGCTCTCCAAGATAAGATACTATTTGAAGCTTGGTCTGATAGAAAGCCTTCAGTAAAGCATTTCAAAGTCTTTGGATGTATATGCTATGCACATGTTTTGAAAGAGAGGAGGCACAAACTTGATACAATAAGTGAAAAATGCATATTTGTTGGGTATAGTTCCAAATCAAAAGGTTTTAGCTTGAAGTACAACAAGGTAATTGTAAAAAGAGATGTTCTTTTTAATGAGAAGGCTACTTGGAATTGGAAGGAAAAGAAAGTTGAAGAAAATGTTGTTACTCTTAATGAAGAAATTCATGATGCCCAAAATGAAGAAAATGAAGATAAAGGTTCATCACAAACTTCTCCAAGTGTAAGTCCATCCCCAACTTCAAGCTTAAAACCATATCCAAATTTCACTCCCATAAGAATAAGAAGCATAAGTGACATTTATGCCACTTGTAACTTTTGCATGATTAAGTCGGAAACTTATAAAGAAGCTATACATGAAGAAGTGTGGAACAAGGTAATGAAAGAAGAAATTAAAGTAATTGAGAAGAACAAAACTTGGAAGCTAGTGGAGAAACCAAATGATAAGGAAGTCATTGGCTTGAAGTAGATCTACAAGACGACAAAATCTGGATGGGTTCATTCAAAGATACAAAACAAGATGGTAGCAAAAGGGTACTCTTAACTATCTGGGATTGATTATCATGAAAATTTTGCACTAATTACTCGATATGACACAATTAGAATTCTCATTTTTATAGTGACAAACAAAGGTTGGAAACTACACCAACTTGATGTAAAGTTGGCATTCTTGAATGGGATATTGGAGGAAGAAATTTATGTAGAAGAACCTCAAGGCTTCATCATCAAAAGTCAAGAAAGCAAAGTGTATAAGTTGAAGAAAGCATTGTATGGGTTAAAGCAAGCATTTTGAGCATGGTACTCTCAAATTGATGCCTACTACAATGGAAAAAGGTTTCAAAGAAGTCCAAGTGAACCAACACATTTTGTGGAGAAGCAAGGTAATGATATTTTCATTATCTCTATTTATATTGATGATTTGATCATTACTGGTAATAATGAGAATATGATTTTGGCCTTCAAAAGTGATATGATGAGAAGATATGAAATGAATGATATGGGTTTGCTCCATTATTTTTTGAAAATTGAAATCAATCAAAGAAAAGGTGCCATTTTTATTTATCAAAATAAGTATGTAGAAAGCATTCTCGAGAAGTTCAAAATGAAGAATTGTAATATTGTTGCAACACCTTTGGTAGTAAATGAGAAGTTCATGAAGGAAGATGGAAGAGGTGAAGTCAATGTACCACTATATATAAGCATTAATGGAAGCTTGTTGTATCTCACAACTACAAGGATGGACATAATATTTGCATCAAGTTTATTTTATAGATTCAAACAAAAAACAAGCAAGGTTCATTTTCGGGTAGCAAAAAGAGTCTTGAGATACATCAAAGGCACCAAAGATTATGGCATCATGTATGAAAGAAGCAAACATGAAATGTGAAGTTATTTGGATTTTGTGATAGTGATTGGACCGAAAACATTGGTGATATGAAGAGCACATTGGGTTATGCATTTCGCTTGGATCTGGCATCATATCTTGGGCATCAAAGAAGCAAGACACCATGGCATTATCATCTGTAGAAGTCGAATATGTTTCAACTTCCTTGGCGGCATGACAAATAAATTTGGTTGAGAAGAATACTAGATGTGGGTAAGGAGCAAGAAGAAGCCACTACACTACTTTGTGATAATAAATCTACCATCTCTATGATAAAAAATTCTATCTATCATAGCTGCATTAAGCACATCAAAATTAAGTATCATTTCATAAGAGATGTGGTAGAAGAAAAAAAGTTAAAGCGAAGTATATGAGGACTCAAAATCAAGTGGTAGACATTTTCACCAAGGCATTATCCAAAGAGAAATTCATCTACTTTAGAGATCTCATGGGCATTTAAGAACAACCATTAAAGGGGAGTGTTAAAATGTAATATTTGTTCTTGTTAATTTCTAAGTTATGTATATTTTGGCTTAGTTGTATGTTGGGCCCATGTTTGGACTTATGTTGTCAAGGTGGTTTATGAATTGATGTATAAATCTTTGTAGGATGAGGTAGCCTCACATATAAGAGACCTTATATATTAAAAGAAAAAAATAGAAATCCTAGAATATATTCTCATCCAATTTTTCATTTTCATTTCCACTCCAATCTCCTTCCAAATCTCATCAAGTTGGTAAACAAAACCAACATCATCACTATCAGCTTTGTATAGGGTTGATGTAATAACTTGGAACCACATTTAAAAAGACTAATTGGAAGATAATTTTAATTTCCTCTATCTTGTATATGTACATGCCCTCACGGGTACTCAAAGTTGAGTACCTACATGATGTTACCATCCCAAACTTCTATCACCACCACCACCACTATCATGGTAGTGACCAAATATAGTCCAAGTGACTACCAAATATATTTTAGATTTTGCTTAAAAAAAATATTTTCAATTTTAAGAAAGAAAAATGGAAACTAAATTTCAATATTTTAGAAAATTGTACATTAAAAGTAGAAATCCTATAATCCTCCTAAAACCCATATATTAGAAGAGAGCAAAAGATATTGCTTTCGAACTTCAGGAAGCTGTTGCACACCTGAAAGCTTGCCCTTGTTTGGAAATATCTAGTCAAGACATGATAGGTCTTAATTTCAAAGGATAAGAATCAAACATATTTTTGTTAAAGAGATTCTAATTTGATATGAAGGATAGATTCATGAAATTAATGGACCATGCCCGGTAACACCAATCAACAACAAAGAACACCTTTTTCTTTTGGGCAGTGCATCAAAAAAAGATAACAGCATTAGAGCACTAATGCTAAATACTGAAGATATAAAACTGTACCAAAAATGCTATCACATAAAAATTATATTCTCCACAAACCAGCCTAACTAGCTATCATTTTTTTTTCCAGATAATTGAAGGATAGGGCAGCTTCCACCAGTTGTTTAGTGTTTGATCAAAGATTGTTCTCTCCAGTGTCATTATTGCAGCAAATTAACAATGTCGATAGGAGTTCTCATAGTTGACCAAAGAGACTAAATAAATGCACTTGTATTCATCTTAGATGGCAATATTTTTCTTTTTTTTGGGGAATTTCTAGTCCTGTTTCACACCTAATCTATTTCCCTACCGTGCTTCAATCAGTAAGCCTTCCCAATTACTACAAACATATGGTTTAAAAAATAAAAATTAATGAAAGTTTTCCCTCTAGCCTCAATTTACATTTGGTGCCACTAGGATTCACAGCACAACAAAAATGCACCAATATGATAGATATCTATTAACCAATGACTCCATGTTAGGATGTCATAAGTGTCATGTTGAGAAGGAAATACTAATGAAATTTGGTCATTTATGCAGGAAACAAGAAGAATGTTACAGGTATGGTTCTTAAAATTGCCATACCTCTAGTGTCATCATCCTTGCTAATCTCCATCATCTGCATGTGCTTCTGGACAAGGAGGAAGTCAGAAAAAAAATTGCACTGTAAGTGATCCATATCTGCAAAATTTGGTTTCTTACCCAGGAATTTTTATTAGAGAGCTTCACTGAGAGTGAGACCAATTGTTTAATGAGGGCCATGTTATGAAATAAAAAAACATATGTTTACTGTGATCAAAAAATAAGCTATACACTGTTTGATCCTCCGCATCTCCCAAAATGGGCCTGTCAAACTAGGTCCACCAACACACAAGTCCACTGCAGGTGCAGTAACCTGCTTATCATGCCATCATCCAAACTACTCAATATACTCAACAATGTGCTTCGGTGAAATTACTTAGAAACCAGTCCGGTGCTTATTTCATTGTGCAAGGAAACCTATTTAAAATTGTTTTAACATTCTTTCCCTTATAAGTATTATTCTTGGACAACCTGGAGGAGATCACACATGCTGAGTCACTATTACTTGATCTATCTATGCTGAGAGCTGCGACCGCAAACTTCTCTGAAGAAAATATACTCGGAGTAGGTGGTTTTGGTGCGGTTTACAAGGTATGATTAAAATATAAGCTCAATAAAAGGACTTCAAACTAAAGACTTAATATATACAGTCTTTTCCTGTTGATCCAAATCAATTCCATTAATGTATACATTTTCTTCTTGTTTCAAAAAAAATATATATTCATTTTCTTCTGGTTCATATTTCATGCTAATCTTGTCGCTCCTCATAGGGAATGCTACCAAATGGAAAAATATTTGCAGCGAAGAGGTTATCAGAAACTTCGAAGCAAGGATTAGCAGAGCTAAGAAATGAACTAGTTTTAGTTGCTAAGCCACGACACAAAAATCTTGTAAGGCTTCTGGGTGTTTGCTTGGAAGAACAAGAGAGATTGCTTGTCTATGAATATGTGCCTAACAGAAGTCTGGATACCATTCTTTTTGGTATTTCTCACTCCATATAATCTTAACTTATCCTTTTAGAACTTGAGTGATGACCATAATATTTTCTGCCCACAATTGTTCATAACTCTCTAGTCATCTTTAAAAGTGTATTAATGCAAAAGTATTAGCTCAATTAACTACTTAGTTTTTATGGAATAGATTCTATAAAACGAGAACAGCTACACTGGGAAAGAAGGCACAAGATCATCCGTGGAATTGCTAGAGGCCTACTATACCTACATGAAGATTCTCAGTACAAAGTTATACATCGGGATTTAAAAGCCAGCAACATTTTATTAGATGCAGACATGAACCCTAAGATTTCTGATTTTGGTTTGGCTAGGCTTTTTGGTGGAGACCAAAATCAGAGCATCACAACCCGAGTTGCCGGAACATTGTAAGTAGAAATATGAATAATCAACATATTCCAACGGCAGATCATAGACTCTCTTCAATAATTTACTCAGTTTCATTGCAGTGGATATATGGCACCAGAGTATGTTATGCATGGGCAGTTTTCAGTCAAGTCGGATGTTTATAGCTATGGCGTTCTTGTTTTAGAGATTATAACAGGCACGAAGAACACTATATTCTCAAATTCAGAAAGTGGCAAATATTTTCTGACCTATGTGAGTTTTTAAATTGTAATACACAAAGCACAATTCTATTCTGGATGATTAACCTAATAAATTTGTTTCAAGCAGATATGGGAGCAGTGGAACAAAGGAACAGTTTGGGAGATACTGGATCCATGTTTAGGCAACTATTGCCCCACAAATGAAGTGTTAAGATGCATTCAGATTGGACTATTGTGTGTTCAGGAGAATCCATCAGATAGACCCGACATGTCAACGGTCATTATGATGCTCAACAGCAACCCTGTTTCTATCCAATCTCCTTCCAGACCAGCATTTTTTATTAGACATTCCGCCGACATGGGTTCATATGAAAGGATGGTACCAGCATCACTAAATCAAGTGTCAAATACGGAACTTGAACCTAGATAAACATAAGAAAGGAGAAGGTTCTTGGGTTATCTTTGAAGTCTTTCTACAGAGCTTAAAGATTTTGTGCATTGGATGTAACTCCTGTACTTTGCTCAAAACCTCTGAAAAATTGAAAGACCAATATGTATGTCTTATAATATCTTTCCATATTCTGACAAGCTTCTATTGCCTAATTTCTCATGTCAATGTTTGCATATCAATTTAGAATTAAAGTTTGATTAAAGGAAATGATAAAGAGAAGGGGATATGTTGCAGAACGGGCCATAGTGGAATATGAAATGTACAGGAAAAGAAAGAAAAACTTGGTGAAAGAAATCAAGCACAAACATAACACAAGGGATTACGTGGTTCGGAGACTATTGCTTCTACGTCCACGGCCGTATAAGAACAAATCTCCACTATAGAAAAGATTTACTTTCACGGTCGTACAAGAACAAATCTTCACTATAGAAAAGATTTACTTCAGGGATGCTCATCCCAACCCTCAAACAGGAGGAAGAAAAGAAAAACAAAAATACTCCATAAAATATCTCTCATCCGGAAATAATTTTTTGGTGAAAGATCTCTTGCCTCCTTACAGTTTTCTCTCTTTCTTTACCTTTTTCTCTCTTGAAAAAGGTCTTCAAGGCTTATGTCCAGTTTTCTCTCTTTCTCTGCCTTTTTCTCTCTTGAAAAAGGTCTTTAGGGCTTCTGTCGCGTTCTGTCTCTGGATCGCTCTATGTCTCAGGTTACAGTGGCTCTCTGCTTTAAAGAGCTTGAAAACAGGAGAAAACCTGACTCCTGGTCACTGTAGAAGATCAAAACACCTAGGAACCAACTCCAGCTGTTCGATCGAAGATCAAGAGCTCAGATCGTATCAAAAACAGTGCCAGATCAAGTATAACCTCCTAGATCAAATCTCGACCGTCCGATCGAGCCATCGGACAGCTCAGATCAGAAAGAAAACCCGTAGACTGCTATGCACCGCAAGAAACGTTGCGGGAAACTAGCGGGAAACGTTGGGAAACGTCCCAGCGCATCGCCGCAAAGAGCTGGGCCAAGCCCACGCGCGCCCGCGCGTGTGTCGCATGGGCCTGGGCCTCGCATCGCTCGCCCGCGTGCCCATTCGCGCGCTCGTGCGCTCACTCGCGCACCCACGCTGGCCTGCTCTTTTGCGCGCGCGTGGATTCGGGCCGGGCCGTGCACCAGCCCGTGCTCGCGTGGGTCGGGCCAGGCCAGAACTTTTTTTTTTTTTGGTTTCTTTTCCTTGGATTGGGCTTCTGGGCTGGGCTACTGCTAGATAAGGCTCTATGCCAAACAACTCTCCCACTTGGAGACTTAGACACAATATCAACATCCACTTGAAAAACAAAACAAACTTCCAAAACAAAAGTTAGTATCCTGTGCGGCACCTCCAATCAATTAACTCCAGAGGCCAATTGAGGCCATACATAGTCCCAATTTCTCTGCAGTGACCACCTTTGTCAGCATATCAGCTATATTCTTTGAGCTATGAATTTTCTCTAGTGATAGACATCCATCTTCAAGCAATACCTTGATGAAATGATATCTCAGTTGTATATGCTTCGTTCTCGAATGGAACATTGGATTCTTCGCAAGATGAATAGCATTCTGACTGTCACAGAACAATACACTGCAACTCTGCTCTCTACCAAGCTCTTTCAGCAAATTTTGTAGCCAGATCATCTCCTTGCTAGCTTCAGTGATTACCACATACTTTGCCTCGGTGGTAAAAAGAGCCACGATCTTTTACAGTTGCGAGATCCAGTTCACTGCTATCCCGCCAATGGTATACACATACCCAGTCATGCTCCTCCTCGTGTCGGCATCACCACCCAGGTCTGCATCCACATATCCTTATAAAGTCAAACTACCCTTACTGTAGTATAGGCCGACATCCTTGGTACCTTTAAGATATCGCAGGATCCATTTGACAGCTTCTCAGTGTTGCTTGCCCGGATTTGCTATGTACCTGCTCATAGCTCCCACTGCATGTGCAATATCTGGCCTCGTGCAAACCATCCGTACATCAAGCTGCCAACAGCTGAAGCATATGGAACCCTGGCCATTGTCTTCAGCTCATTATCAACCTTGGATGACTGTTCCTTCGAAAGCTTGAAATGTGCGGCCAAAGGTTTCTTTATCGGCTTTGCATCCGACATGTTGAATCTGTCCAACACCTTTTCAAATAGCTACTCTAAATCAACTTTAGTATGCCCGCCACTTTGTCTCTTTCAATCCTCAACCTAAGTATCTGCTTTGCTATGCCCATGTTCTTCATTGCAAATTCTCTAGACAGCTTTCGCTTCCATCTTTCAATCTCTTGCATGTCTAGCCCAGCAATTAACATATCATCAACATACAAGAGTAATATCATGAAATTGTCTTCGAGTATCTTGAAATAACAATAATGATCCTCTTGGCATCTAGCAAAATCATTGTTGATCATGAATCCATCAAACTTCTTGTACCATAACCTGAGGGCTTATTTTAAACCATACAAGCTTTTTCTTAGCTTGCATACTTGATCTTTATCAGGGACCTCAAAGCCAATAGGCTGCTGCATGTAAATGTCTTCATCTATCTCACCATGCAAAAAGGCAGTAGTAACATCCAGTTGCTCTAGGTATAGGTCCTCCGCAGCTATAATGCTCAGAACAACTCGAATGGTAGAGAGCTTGACAACAGGAGAAAAAATCTTGGTATAATCTATACCCTCTTTCTGTTGGAATCCTTTCATGACTAGCCTCGCCTTATACCTCTTACTGCCATCGGGTTCCTCTTTGACCTTGTAGACCCATTTATTATGCAGTGCTTTCTTTCCATTCGGTAGTGTGCTGAGCTCCCACGTCTTATTTTTTATCAAAGATTGCATCTCATCCTTCATCGCTATCTCCCACTTGACCAAATCTTTACTCTCCATGGCCTCATCAAAGCACTTTGGCTCCCCTCCATTTGTTAACAGTAGGTAATGTAACGAGGGTGAGTACCTTACAGATGATTTTGGGATCCTTGCAAATCTTCTTAATTGAGGTGTCTCTGGCTCGGCTCAGGAACTCTTGCTCCCTAGGCAATGTCCTCCTCAGTGATCTCTTCCAACTCTACTTGCTCTTTCTCCTTTTCTGCCTCTTCTGCTCTATCTAGAACACCTTGGTCATTGTATAGGCTTCTCTTATTAAACACCACGTCCTTGCTCCTGATGATTTTCTTGTCCTTCTCGCTCTAGAGCTTATAACCAAAATCATCAATGCCATAACCAATGAAGAAGCATTTCTTCGACTTTGCATCTAGCTTGTCTCTCTTCTCAGCATTGACGTGGACATAGGAGACATAGTCGAAGATCTTCAAGTGAGATAAATTTACTGATTTAACTGTCCACTCTTCTTCAGGGATCTTACAATCAAGAGGGACGGAGGGACCTCTATTAATCAGGTAGGCAATAGTGCTAACTGCCTCAGCCTGAAATATCTTGGGCAATCCAGCATGGAGCCTCATGATCCTCGCTCTCTCGTTCAGGGTACGGTTCATGCACTCAGCTATCCCATTTTGTTGTGGCGTACTCGGGATAGTCTTCTCCACCTTGATCCCATTAGCTACACAGAACTCCTTGAACTCAGTACTATTGTACTCGCTTCCATTATCTGACCTTAGGCACTTGATCTTTTGTCTAGACTCATTTTTCACTAAGCTTTTTCACTTCCTGAAAGTGTCAAATACATTAGATTTATTCTGTAAAAAATAAACCCATTCCTTCCTAATGGAATTGTCGATAAATATCACATAATAACTTGAGCCTCCAAGGGATGCTATCGGAGAGGGACCCCACACATTAGTGTGAACTAGCTCCAGATTTTTTGATCTTGGTGCTCTGCCTATCTTGATGAAGCTGACTCTCTTATACTTTCCAAGAATACAATGCTCGCAGAAACCAACATCCGTCATCTTCAGGCCAGCTAGCTTGCCCTTCTTCTGTAATACTTGCATTCCTTTTTGCCCCATGTGATCCAAACGATAGTGCCACAACTCCAAGTTTGCCTGTGCCAAAGCCACTACATCTTTCATGTTACTAGTCATGTAGAGGGTGCCCAACTTGCTTCCACATGCTATCACCATAGCACCCTTGACGATCTTCCAGGAGCCGCTAACAAAAGTTATGACATAACCATCCAAGTCCAGTTGCCCGACTGAGATCAAGTTCCTCTTTAAATTAGGGACATGTCTGACATTCTTCAGCTTCCATACCGACTGATTCGGCATGTTGATATGAACATCACCTCTCCCCACGATGTCCAAAGGCTCATCATCTACCAGATAAACCTTTCCGAAATTACCAGCTGTATAATTTCTCATGCATTCTATCTGTGAGGTAGAGTGAAACGAAGCATTGGAGTCTAGGATCCATGACTCCATCGGACTGTCCATACTGAGAAACAAAGCCTCTTCAGTATTCTCGGTCACTGCATTGATTGACTCTTCCTTCTGTCCTTTGTTCTTCCTCGTCCAGCAGTTTTTCCTGGTGTGCCCCTTCTTACCACAGTGCTAACAGCCATCACCCCTGGATCTTGATTGGCTCCTCTGCTTGGATTTGGATCTCCCACGGTTGTTGCTATACTGTGCAGTCTTCCCTTTGCCTTCTTCGGTCGTCAAGGTAGATCCAGAGCTCCTACTGGCTTCTTTTCTCCTGATATCTTCATTGAGAATTAGGTTCCAAACCTTTTCAAATTTTAACTTGTTTGATCTACAGGAACTGCTAACAGCTATCACAGTTGCACCCCAGCTCTCGGGTAAAGATGATAAGAGGATCAAAGCATGAACTTCATTCTCAAAACTGATGTCGACAAAACTTATCTGACTGGTAATCAAATTAAACTCATTGATATGATCTGTGATAGACGCATCTTCTCTCATCTTGAGATTAAATAGACGATGCATAAGATAAACTTTATTGGAGGCCGAAGGCTTCTCATACATATCGCATAGAGCCTTCATCAAACCTGCTATTGTCTTCTCCTTCAGGACATTGAACGCGACATTCTTGGCCAACGTAAGTCGAATAACTCCCAAAGCCTGGCGGTCTAGCAAATCCCAGTCATTTTGCCACATATCAGCAGGTTTTACACCCAACAATGGTTGGTGAAGCTTCTTCTAATACAAATAATCATTTATTTGTATCTTTCATAAGCTGAAGTCCTTTCCATCAAACCTGTCGATCTTAACTTTTCTTCGTCTCTTGCCATTGCTCCCACTGAAACCTGGTGCTCTGATACTAGTTGTTGCAGAACGGATCGCAGTGGAATATGAAATTCTTAGGAAAAAAAAGGAAAACCTGTCAAAAGAAATCAAGCACAAGCATAACACAAGGGATTACGTGGGTCGGAGACTCCTGCTCCTACGTCCACGGCCGCACAAGAACAAAACTCTACTATAGAAAAGATTTACAGGAAGTTTTACGGGATGCTCACCCTAGCCCTCAAACAGGAGGAAGAAAAGAAGAATACAAAAATACTCCAAAAAATATCTTTCATCCGGAAATAATTTTTTGGTAGAAGATCTCTTACCTCCCTATAGTTTTCTCTCTTTCTCTCTCTTTCTCTACCTTTTTCTCTCTTGGAAAAGGTCTTCAGGGCTTGTGTCGTGCTTTGTGTCTCTGGATCGCTCTGTGTCTTAGGCTATGGCGGCTCTCTACTTTAAAGAGCCCGAAAATAGGAGAAAACCCGACTCCTGGTCGCTGTAGAAGACCAAAACACCTAGGAGACAAACTCCAGCCGTCCGATCGAAGATCAAGAGCCCATATCGTGCCAAAAATAGCACCAGATTAAGCCTAACCTCCCAGATCAAATCTTAGCCATCTGATCAAGCCATCGAACGGCTCAGATCAGAAAGAAAACCCATAGACCGCTATGCATTGCGAGAAATGTCACCGAAAACCAGCGAAAAATGCTGGGAAACGTCCCAGCGCATCGCCGCAAAGAGCTGGGCCGAGCCCACACGCGCCCGCGCGCGTGTCGCGTGGGCCTGGGCCGTGCGAGCATGCCCGTGCGCTCACCCGAGCGTGCACCCGCGTGCTCACCCGCGCACGCGCGCTCGTGCTCTCGCGCTCTTGCGCGTGCTGGGCCGCGCGTGTGGATCCGGGCCAGCCCGCGCTTGCATGGGTCCGGCCAGGCCATAAATTTTTTTTTTTAGTTTCTTTTTCTTGGACTGGGCTTCTGGGCTAGGCTACTGCTAGATAAGGCTCCATGCCTAACAGGATAAAGCAAGCTTCAAGCAAAAATTTCAAAGAATTGGAGTACACACTCATCAATACAATTAGGCAAGAGAAAGAATTACAAACTAAGAAGTTTTCTTCTCATATTGGATTTTTCAATTTAAAAATATATATTTTTTGGATAATTTTTTTTTTTATGGGTCTTGGCATAATGGTAAGGTTGCTTTATTATTGCCATAGTGTCATGGGTTTGAAATACAAAAATAGTCTCAACATAGGCAAAAATAAGGCTGCATAAATCTATCCCTCTCCAAGCCCTACAGTGATGGGAGCCTTGTACACTAGGAAACCATTTTTTATTTTAAAATAATATTAGCACCAAACCAAAGGTCAAATTTAGATCGCAGCATGGTCATACCAACATGCAATCAAATAAGAAACTGGTGTTAGACAAATTAGTAGGCATGGTAAGAGGATATGGATGAAACTTCCATTCCCTCAGCGATAGCTTTAATATAAGCAATAATAATCAGATAATTTTCTAATATTGGTCACTTCATTTGCACCAACAAAAAAGGCACCAAGATGAAGTTGAGTTCCACTCAAAAGAATAAGCATCCTAAACATTTTTAAATATTAGAAAAAGAAAAATCAATATCATAAGTAATTTAATCATTGCCACGTCTTGAACCAAGTGCATAATAATGGACACCGCATATCTACAAGGCAAGCTCTATATGCATACAAGGCTTCATATCTAATCATAAAAATATCAGAATGATAATAATAATAATAATAATCTTAAATCCTTAAAAACAAATGCAATAATAATCTAATTAAATTATTTTTTAAATCAAATATCTTTACATGACATAAATTATAATGTTTAATTCGAAGCAAATATTCAAACTAAATTGAAACAAACTAAGCTAAACTAATTTAGAAGTCAAAATAACTCGTCGATCTCTAAATGATATAGCACACTCCCCCAAGTCCAGAAAATCATGGTTGATTTGAAAAATAAAGAAAAAAAAGTAATGAGCTATACTAGCCCAGTAAACAACATAACACATCAAAGTGGGGTCTCAGTATGTAGAGCAAATAAATAATGTAGCATTAACGGGGAGGAACAAATTTTAATTAATACATATTTCTAAAAAAATAGACTTTTTTTATAACAAATAAAGAATTCGACAACATGCTATGGCCACGTAGCCTAGTAGCATGGGTCTGATAATAGAAACACATTAACAAGTATCATATACTACTATTATAATCACTGATGGCTCGGTGTCAAAATTAGTTTTCCATATTACAAGTCAACAAGTTCAACTATGACCTAGCTAAACAATTCAAGAGGGTGAATTAGGTTTTTCAAAAATTAACACATAATTAAGTGTTGCTAGTGAGGTGCAGGTGAGCAATAATATATGCAAAAATTAAAATGCAAAATGTAAGGTAGATAAGCTAGATGACAACTACAAACATAAAAGATTTTATAGTGGTTCGGTACCCTAGTACCTACATCCACTTCCCGAGCATTCCATTGAAAATTTTTACTATAATCTTCTTTAAAGATTACAGCCGGTTTATTTTTCCGGGCTCACAAACCAAATCCTACAATGATTGTTTTCTTGGGCTCACAATCAGAATCCTACAAGCTAATCATCGGCTCAAATAATACCTAACTTCAGTCCCAACTAAAGTAGGCAATAATAAAAATAAAAAAGAATAGTTTAAGTATAAGAAAACTCCTTAAAAGGAGCAAAAAAAAACTTATGTATACTAGAAGGAAACCAAGGAATCTTTGAAAGCTTTAATGTTTGTCTTCTTGTTGAGAAGCCAATGATTGATGGAATTACTTCAGGTGGTTGAAAGAATGAACTTTCAGATCAAGACTTTTTGGTTTTTCTCTCTTTTCTTGATGACACTTGAAATATTCTTTGATTGATAGTTGGTAGTTGTTGTCTTCAATAAGTTTGATAGCCTTTAAGAAGCATTCCAAGATCAAACTAGAAGTTTCTAACTATTGGAGAAGGAAAAATAACCGTTAGAAATAAGTCATGGCTAATATACACTTTTTGAAAAACTAGCCGTTATGCTTGCCAGCAACCTTCAAGTTAACTTGGATTCCTATTAAGTCAACTCAGATCACTTTTGAGTTGGCTTAGTCTTTTGTTGAGTTAGCTCAATTTTCTTTTTCCAAAATATGGCTCTCCATTATCCTTTATTGAGTCGACTTGGTTAAATCGGGTTAGCTCAAAATCCATCCGAGTCAACTCAAGGTCTAATCGAGTCGGCTCAATAAAAAGCCTTCAAAAATCAACTTTTTATTTTTTTGGGCTCCCCTATCAGGTCGACTTGAATTTTGTCTGAGCCAGCTCGGCAGTGTGACAGCTAAAACTCTGCGGTGCCAAGTTAAAACTTTTTAATATGAGACTGAAACTTGATTTGCTATAAGTCTTGAGACTTCAAACCTCAACACACCTATTTTTTTATAAAATTCATTGGCTTTTCTCAAACATTTGATCATCAAAAACTTATGTTTCGGATCTATTGGTGTTATCTTTATCTTTTTCTAAAACATTAACTTATATAGTTCATTAGTAACATTATATACTCAAATATTTATTATTCATCAAAATCAATCCTTGGGAACAACACTAACGCATAATTCCTATTGACAGGGCCACATCATAGCCATGCTGATAACATATATAAAAGCATTTTCATAATATTCTTGTCAAGTTTTACCAATTACATTTTCCAAAGCAGACTTTAAATTATTTTGAATAGCAAAATAACATATGCTTAACCCATTATATCTAATATAAATAAAGTATAAATTAAATTAAATAATTAATCATAATTTTTAAAATAATAATTGAAGCATACTTGAAGTATTAGGTTACTTGCCTTGACAAGCTTCAAAATCTAACTTTAATTAAATAGGTCAGCTTTACCTATTCCATATCAATAACATACAATTAATTTCATTATTAATAACATTAGAGCCTTAACAAACTAAGAATCCTTGAAAAACCTAGATGGATCAGATTAAGCTAGGAATATGGCTCATGTCTGATAAGGAAGAAGAAGAAAAAGGCTGGTCAATGCACTACCCAATGATCAAGATATAAGATTAAGCTAGGATATAAGAAGAAGAAAAAGGCTGGTCAATGTACTACCCAATGATAAATAGGTCAGCTTTACCTATTACATATCAATAACATACAATTAATTTCATTATTAATAACATTAGAGCCTTAACAAACTAAGAATCCTTGAAAAACCTAGATGGATCAGATTAAGCTAGGAATATGGATCATGTCTGACAAGGAAGAAGAAGAAAAAGGTGATGCGGCAAGCATATGATTAATGTTTTGAATATGGTTTGTAGAGCAATGAAACCTAATTACACTAGCATTATACTCATCATAATAAGACTTAAAGATTATAAGAAATGGGACTTTTACTTGATTAGACACAATCCTAAACTAAGGAAGAAGAAGATCTAGACAATAGGGGCTAATGATTGTGGACTTACCTTGATGAGCTTTCCAACCTTCTTTTGATTCATACCTTGAAACTACCAACGCTCAAAACTGAAGAACCTGGATAACAGAGATCAGAACCCTGGACTTGGGCTTCAGCTTGTTGGTTCCTTGTCAAGGTGAACCCGGTCCATAACTCAAAGACTTTGAAGGACCCTTCACGTGAGCTTGGAAGATGCTTTGCTAGGGAAAAAGAATGGCTTTGGCATGGAGGAAGAGGATGGGAAACTTTCACATAAGGAAAAAAAAATACAAGACAACTTCTACTTCCAAATTTCAACTTCAATTTTCATTCATTCCCCAAAATTCCCTCTTTACAATGGGCATCCAAGGCCTTTAATAGCCTCACAAAGCTAGCTTTTGAAATTTAAAAACTCCCCAAATTAAGGAGGATTACAAGGGGGGTTGGAGGATTTGGTGGAGAGTTTGGAGGGATGGGGGGGTTGGAGGATTTGGTGGAGGACTTGGAGGGGTGTGGCCAACCTCCTTGAATTTGAATCTTCCTTGTTGGCACCAAAGAGTGATGAGGTGGCTAGTGAGGTGGTGCCTGATGACGTGCATGATGAGATGGTCTTCTACTTGGATAAGGAATGACATGTGGCGTCAAGTGGTCCTAGTTGATGGTCCTTTTCTCTTGCTTGGTTGATGTGTCTTCTCTTCTTCATGTGGTCAAATTCTGGGGTCCAGAATTTGAGTCTTGTTGCTGGCTTTTATTGCTTTAAGACTTGATTGACTGAAATAGACTTAACTCAACTGAACTGACTTGACTGACCTAAACTTTAAAACTTGAAACGGACTTATAGGAAATGAAATTTTTTTAAAAGTAATTACAGGACTCAATAAACACTCTTGATTAATTACAGGACTCTTGAAAAGGAAATGGCTTGTTGAAAATAAAACATTTACAGGACTCTTGAAAAGGAAATGGCTCTTGAAAATAAAATATTTTGAACTAAAGAATACAGGGTAACCAATTATCTTCAATCCAAATTGGGATAAGGCTAACCTTGTTGGAGTGAAGTTTCTTTCGATTTCTGGTGTCCACACCAATTCTCTTGGGGTGGGCAAAACTCGACCCAGTCGACTATGGTTCAGTTTTGCCCTGGTAATGCTCGAACAAGTCTGGGTTAAGTCTTTGCAGGTCCTCTCGGGTAATCCAAGAGTTGTCGGACTCAGGTCGATCTTGCCATTGAACTAGGTATCGCTGATACTCCTTATTCCTGGTAGTAATGGTCTTGTCATCCAGGATTCTCTCAATCCTCTCTCTCCGCTCAGGTAGGGTTGGTGGTGGACACTCGGAAATATGTTCACTCTCAATGAAATTTCTGGCCCAAAAGGCTCACTAGGTATTAGTACTGGTTCTTTGTATTCTACTAGGTCTGAAACATTAAAGGTTGTACTGATACCCATATCAGGTGGAAGTTCCAAAACATATGCATTAGGCCCTATTTTCTTTAAGATCTTGAAAGGTCCCGCTCTGCGGGCATGCAACTTCTTTATGGTTCCAGAGTGGAACCGTTCAGGGTTGAGCCTAATCATCGCATAATCCCCTTCACAGAATTCTTTAGCCCTCTTATGTGAGTCAGCTAAGTGTTTGTAAGTTTCATTGCTCAGGTTGATCTTATTACTGGTTTCTCTATGCAGATTTGTGACATGCTGTGCAAAAGACTCAGCAGACTCAGAGACTCGTGTGTGAATAGGTAGTGGGATTAGATCTAAAGGCTTCCTATGCTTGTAACCATGGACTATCGCATGTTGTATATCCCTAAGAGGGAGTTGGTCGGGTAAGTCGTCGAGGAACACGTCTTTGAACTCCTCTAGTACTTCACTGACTTCTGGAGGTTGTTCTTTTGAAAGAGGTTCTTGATGATCCTTAATGGTCAAAATCCAAACAGGTGATCCATTGCTAATTTCTTGCTCCATTTCTTTAGCAGTGATCACGTTTATCCCTTTTTTCTTATCACTCAATTGGCTTGATCCTCTCTTAATGGGGTTCTTAGGTGGAGAAGAATGGATTATGATCTTCTTTCCATTATGAGTAAACGAGCATGAATTAGAACAACCATAGAGTGTTACATCAAGATCGTACAACCATGGTTGGCCTAGGATTATGCTACTTACTCCCATTGAAAGTACATCACACTATACTTTCTCTAGGTAAGATTGGAACTGAATGGTTACTAGGCACCTAGACTTAATGGAAATCGTGGTTGAGTCTATCCAGGATACCTTATAGGGATTGGGGTGGGGTACGGTGGGCAATCCTAGGGTTTTTACTGTGTTGGTAGATATGGCATTGACACAGCTACCGCTATCTAAAATGACTTTGCATACTTTCTCACCTATCTTAATGAATGTCTGTAGGATGCTAGTCCTATGCCAATCTTCTTGGGTTTTAGCCTGGGTGAGAATACACCTAACTACTCCTATCAGATCTTGATCTACCAGAACTTCTCTTCCTCATACTCTTCAGCCAAGTTCTCATTTGCCTGGTATACTTCCTCCTCAAATTCACCTTAGGATTCTACGGCTTCCTCTTCTACTTCCTCTATGTGTAGGGCTCTATTGGGACAGCTGCTAGAATAGTGACCCACTTTGTTACACTTGAAACAGGCATTTGGAGTTCTTTGGGTCTCAGGTGTTTTCCCTTTGCCATCTCTTCGGCTCACAGGCACATTAGGATTGGGTCGGTTGAATCTAGGCTGATTGGATCCTGTCTGCTGGTAAGGTGCACTAGTCCTAGGGGCTTTGGGCCTACGATAGACTGGACCTCTATGGAATCTCTCAGCATCCCTAGCTATCTGATAGGCCAATTCTAGGTCATGTACCTCTCGCATGAACAATTCTCTTTGAATTTCTTCCCTCAGTCTGGCTCTAAATCTAGACAAGGTCACCGACTCAGATTCATCAACATTGCACCTCATAACGAATTCGTCAAACTTCGCTATGTACTCTGCGACACTCCTATTTCCTTGAGTAAGTCTTTGCCATTGATCTAGGAGTCTTTGGTGGTAGGACATAGGAAGGTATTTCTCTCTAAGCCTAAGTTTCATAGCTCGCCAGGTCACTATGGGCACATCACCTCTCTGTCTAGTGAGTCTCTCAACGTTTTCCCAATATAACCTAGCTTGGCGCACAAGTTTAAGCTTTGCAAACTTACACTTGCGCTCTTCACTCATCTCAAACCAGTCAAAATACTGGTCCATCTCACCTTCCCAATTAATGTAGATCTTAGGATCTAAAATTCCATCAAAGGTGGGAGCTTCCAGCCTAATGTTCTTCATGGTTCGGTCATCTTGATCAAAGTGAATTGGGGTGGGTCTCCTGACATTGGGTTCATAGTTAGTCTCATGATGGAATCTCCTTGGGTTGGGATCGATGGTTTGATCAGGGTGGGGTCCTCTAGGAATTGGATCATAAAACTGATCTTGGGGAGCTCTCCTAGGGTTTGTTTCGTAGAGAGGGTTTTGATATGGAATCCTTCTAGGGTTCAATGGGATCTCGAGTTCAGGTGCAAGACTAGGCTCAGGCTCAGTCTGGGCTTCATGATTACTTTCAGGGGTTCTAGCCTCTAACTGATCCAACCTAGTAGTGATGTGGGCTAACTGCTCATTCATGTCTTGGTTGGTTTGTGCCACATTCTGATTTGTTTGGGCCAATTGCTTAGTTAAACTCTTAGTCAGTTGGGCCACTTGATCATTTAGGCCTTTGATCAAATTCCCTAAATTTTGGTCCATGGCTACACTTGACTGGGCTTGGATTGGTGAATATGGTGTCCCTGCTCTAGTTGTCATGCATGCAAATGGACTCAAGTTCGAGCTAAGGTTTGCTAGACCTAGAGCACAAATTAGAAGTCTAATTAAGTGAACCAACTAGCTAGTAGTACTTATGGGACTTAGCCAGGTAGGTGGAGGGGAGTGAAGGTCCCTGATTGCCAACCTTAGACACCAATCTGAGATTGGCCAGGTAGGCGGACCAAATCACAAGCCCTGATGCACCAATCCTAGACACCAAGCCAGTAAGCATACACCAATTAGCTGACATAGTTAACTTGACCCTAACCTGAACCAACTTGTTGGTGTCCCTAACCCACTAGGGCAATTAACGTTCTACTCAATTTTAATTAACGGGCTGGGATCAATATGTTGGTTGGTGATTTTTGGGCTAGGGACAGGTGATGAAACCCTGACCCTATGTCAAATTGATGCCCTTAATTTGATTTCTCATGAGATGAATGAAATGCAAAGGTGCTGCAGAAGTGTGTTGCAGTTTGAAAGTGGTGTGGAAAACGTGATGAAAAAATGTCCAAAAATTCTGAAAAATTCATAGAGGATTTCTAACTTATATGTTTCAATGCAGATCAAAGGAATTTTAAAACTAAAATCTTTACTACTCTTAGCAGATCCTACAAATGAAGATAAATAAAAAGGACAGAACAGAACCCTAATGATAGTGTCGAACTGCAAAAATTTTCATTTTTTTTATAATTTTTTTCTGATGATGAAATTTAATATGGTGATAATTGACTTAAAAAGGAACAAGAAAAAAAATATTTCAACAAAAAATTAGCAACTTGCCTTTGGAGCTGCAGATGGATTACAGTAAATAGATGCAATTTTTCAGAAAACAGAACCTAATCAAACAAGTGCAATGGCTTACCCAAACTTCAATCTAAAAAATTCACGTCTGGCCAGAGGCTCATTATTCCCATGGGTCGTGACAGTGTACTGGAGTACACCCGCTCAGGAGGCATGAATTTTAGATCTTGCTTGGATTTAAAGAAAACTATTCTACCCTAATGCAACCATGCTCTGATACCAAGATGATGCGGCAAGCATATGATTAATGTTTTGAATATGGTTTGTAGAGCAATGAAACCTAATTACACTAGCATTGTACTCATCATAATAAGACTTAAGGATTATAAGAAATGGAACTTTTACTTGATTAGACACAATCCTAAACTAAGGAGGAAGAAGATCTAGACAATAGGGGCAAATGATTGTGGACTTACCTTGATGAGCTTTCCAACCTTCTTTTGATTCATACCTTGAAACTACCAACGCTCAGAACTGAAGAACCTGGATAACAGAGATCAGAACCCTGGACTTGGGCTTCAGCTTGTTGGTTCCTTATCAAGGTGAACCCGGTCCACAACTCAAAGACTTTGAAGGACCCTTCACGTGAGCTTGGAAGATGCTTTGCTAGGGAAAAAGAATGGCTTTGGCATGGAGGAAGAGGATGGGAAACTTTCACATAAGGAAAAAAAATACAAGACAACTTCTACTTCCAAACTTCAACTTCAATTTTCATTTATTCCCCAAAATTCCCTCTTTACAATGGGTGTCCAAGGCCTTTAATAGCCTCACAAAGCTAGCTTTAGAAATTTAAAAACTTCCCAAATTGAGGAGGATTACAAGGGGGGTTGGAGGATTTGGTGGAGAGTTTGGAGGGATGGGGGGGGTTGGAGGATTTGGTGGAGGACTTGGAGGGGTGTGGCCAACCTCCTTGAATTTGAATCTTCCTTGTTGGCACCAAAGAGTGATGAGGTGGCTAGTGAGGTGGCGCCTGATGACGTGGCATGATGAGATGGTCTTCTACTTGGATAAGGAATGACATGTGGCGCCAAGTGGTCCTAGTTGATGGTCCTTTTCTCTTGCATGGTTGATGTGTCTTCTCTTCTTCTTGTGGTCAAATTCTGGGGTCCAGAATTTGAGTCTTGTTGCTGGCTTTCATTGCTTTAAGACTTGATTAACTGAAATAGACTTAACTCAACTGAACTAACTTGACTGACCTAAACTTTAAAATTTGAAACGGACTTACAGGAAATGAAATTTTTTTAAAAGTAATTACAGGACTCAATAAACACTCTTGATTAATTACAGGACTCTTGAAAAGGAAATGGCTTGTTGAAAATAAAACATTTACAGGACTCTTGAAAAGGAAATGGCTCTTGAAAATAAAACATTTTGAACTAAAGAATACAAGGTAACCTAATTATCTTCGATTCAAATTGGGATAAGGCTAACCTTGTTGGAGTGAAGTTTCTTTTAGTTTTTGGTGTCCACACCAAAAGGCTGGTCAATGCACTACCTAATGATCAAGATAGAAGACCTTTTAACAGAGGTCAACCTAGGTTATAAAGAAGAGATCATTTCGGGCTACCCATCCCTAAGAAAGAAAAAGACAAGTTATGAGGGGAGAGAGAGAAGAAGATAGAGGAGAGAGAAAACTAGAGAGAAAGTGAATAACAAAGAGAAAGAGAGGGAAAATAGTCAAAGCACATAAAGAGAAAGAAGGGAGAGAGGGGAGTGAAAGTAGAGAGATATCAAATAAGGCAAATGAGAGAGAGAGAAAGAGAGGAAAGAAAGAGGAGAGAGAAAAAAAAATAAGAGAGAGAAAGTAGATAACAGAGAGGAAGAGGAGAAAATAGTCGAAGCACACGAAGAGAGAGGAGGGAGAGAGGGAAGAGAGAATCTCTCTCTTCTTCTCTTCATTTTTTTGTTTTTGTTTTTCATCTTTTTTTTTCTTTTCTTCATCTCTACTTCTTCCTTTTTCTCTTTTTCCCCATGCCAACCTAAGGGGTTTTCTTCCTTGGTTTCATGGGAGAATAGAGGGAGGGAAAGAGGGGGTCTGGCAGTGGCATGGTTAGGATGGCCAGGCAATGATGATGTGGCTTGAGCGGCCATGCATAGAGAAGCCGAGGGAAAGGAGGAAAGGGGCGTTGCCCCATATCATTTTCATGGTAGCTCCAAGGGCCAAAAGGAATAAGAGAAAGCTAGGGCTCTTACCAAAGATGGAGAAGATAATGGAGCTGGGCTAGAGAGGGTTGATTATGGTGGCTTTAATAAACCCAAATCACCGGTAATTTAAGAGGTGGAAACGGGGGAGAGGAGGCAGAGAGATTTCTATGGCAGCTTGATCATAGGGGGGAGGAGAAGTTTAAATAGCAATGGAGGCTAGGGTTTTCTAGCCTCTAGCAGATTTGAATTGGAGGAGGATTCTTCCTCCATCAAGTAGGAACCAAGGATTCCCCTATGAGCAAGGAAAAAGAAAAGGCCATCAAGCCTTCTAGCTTGGTGTTGGGCTAGGCCAAAGGTCAGCATAATAGTCGAGCATTACAATCATCTTGGTCTACCCTACAATATAGTTCTACATTATAATCAGTTTTTAGTTTTTTTCATCAAGTAGAGAAAGCATAAATATTACATTTGTAGCTAAGATTTTTCACTCTATCATCAAGTGATTCTATAGTGTGAAGCTCCTCCTATTGCACCATATTTGTTGGTATGACAAACTTTACTCCATGTAACCTCCTCAGACCTATGTAGGACCCAATATGCTTAATTGTGGGAGATTGAAGCTATTAGCTACAAATAAAAGCAAACTCACCATAGTTTTGTATGAGATGTCTATTGCAAATTATGCTCGTCTTGAAAAAAAGTTGTATTTCTTTATCAAAAAACAATGCAACTACACCATTATCTTCCTCATTTCAATAATCAACCAGTTAAGTTATTCAAGCTCCATCAGTATGTGGGTAGTTCATATATCCTGACCAAAAGATGTTAGATATGTGCCCTAAAAGCCAATCTGGTAGATATATATGATTTTTAGGACATGACTTTATATTTAATATTCTAAATTAGACTATTTTATCCATACATATTGTGTCCATATATTATCCAAGGAATTAATAGATAATGACACATACTCTCAAGAATTAAAATTTGAGACGTATCATTATAGTTAATTCCTAAATTCTCCTGATCGTAGGATCATCATAGAGATGGTGATTGATTTGGTTAGATCGATATACTGATCGCTTCCCTTTAGATAGATGAGTCTCGAGTCTACAATATGGAACATTGGAATAAAAATGCAGGTAGTTGTTAGAGAACAACGGTATTGAGCATGACCATCATGAGAAGTCATATGGATGTCTACTCATTCATCAGTGACTTTCTCAATGTTGTAGTTGTGTGAATGATTTTTTGACCTATGGTGCCTTGATCACTCACATTGGGATTGTTATAGTATAATAACACAAAATATTGGTCCTAGCCATTCGAATCCTTACAGTGTTTGTTGGCTATAGTAGGTTCACTATAGTTGGGAGTGCACTTATAGGGGATCTATCAATCTTAGTAGTTAAGGTGTAGTCCTATTTAATTTAAGAAGCTAAGTCCTTAAAGATCGTAGCATGGTAATGTAAATGATGGAAAGAGTTTACATGAGATTTTAAAATTTAGACTTGAGTTATGATAGATGCTTAGGATTTAGTAAGTTTTCATGACTTGCAACTTGTCAGGACTCTCAATAGAAAAATTTAATCACACGGTAACTAGACCTAGGGGTTCATCCTTCTATTCTACTGGGTTGCCACTACATGCTACTAGGCATTACTAGTGGATTATGAAAACTCACTAGGATCATTTTAGATAAACAATCCTTGATGAGATGAGTTGAAATTATTCTAGCCCATCAAAAGAATTTCAATGATACAATGATGGAGATCATGGTTGTTAGCTTTAGCCTTTGATTTTGATGAATAACAAAATGTTGAATATATATTTTGTACTAATATTTCAATTGGAGTTGTGAATTCTAGGTTATAGGTATATCAAATTCTCTACACAAAAATACCAAAGTCATTCACTTGAATGCAAGATGAATTTTAAAGTTTAAGAAGTCTTCTCACCTTGGAAAGCCATGAAATTGATCACTTTGTGCATTATGAAGAAGAAATTGAAAGTTTATTGGACAAATTTTAGAGTTTCGAAGCTTGGCACAAAGTTTTGGAATTGGCATAAACCAAGTGTCGACTGATGAAGTCTCAAGTGTCGACACTTCTGAAGAATTGGCACACAGAAACTTAGCTGGCATGCCAAGTGTCGACTCACAGATCGACTCAAGGCTTGAGAATAAAAATGGACAGAACATGGTTTTTGGACTCAAATGAAGTGTCGACCCAAGTGTCAACCTAAGTGTCGACTCACAGGTTGACTCACAGATCGACTCATGGCCTGAGACAAGAAAGTTATAGAACAGTGTCATTGCTAAATTCTTTTCCAAGTGCTGACTCACAAATCCAAGTGTCGACTCAAGTTTCAACTCACAAGTTCAAGTATCGACTCACAGGTCGACTCATAGCTTGAGACCATAAATAAAGCAGAACCATAAAATTTCAAGAATTACACCTAGTGTCGATCTAAGTGTCAACTCATGAAGACTCAAGTGTCGACCCAAGTATCAACTCATAGGTTTTGACAACAGTAATGGCTATATTTTTAGAAGTTCAGAATTGATCCGAACAGTCCTTAATGGCTAGTTTGTCTACTCCAACAGTCATAAATGGTTTTTTAGAAGTTTTTGAAGTATTTATCACTCACCAAACTTATGAATACATAAGATAGACAAGAAAGAAAGAAGAGGCACAAGAGACAAATCTTATCTTTTGAGAAAAGACGAGTGAGTTGAAAAGAAGATTCCAACCAAAAAAGTCTTCATTCTTGCTGTTGAGCCTTCAAATCAACATCCAAAAGTATTCATTAAAAGCTTCCAAGAAGAAGAAGACAACTCAAGCATTCAAGAAGAGCTTCATCGACTTTATTTCTACTTTTTTGAGAGTTTTATTTTTGTGCTTATAACTGTATTCTTGGTTTTATTTGTCGTAACTAGTTTCAAGGTTATTGAAACTAGGGGTTAGGCCCTTCCAAGCCATGAATTGGAATTCAAGCCTAGGGTTGGCTTGAGGGAAAGATTATTGGTGAGCCTAAGTGAAAAACTAACAAGGGGTTTTAACTTGTGAGTCCGGAAAATAAGTTGGCTGTAATCTTAGTGATTATAGTGAAATTTTCAAAGGTCAGCTTGAGGAGTGGATGTAAGTGCTTGGTGTACACTGAACCACTATAAATTTTTTGTATTTGTGTGTGTGCTTTATCTTCTCTCTTACTTCCATTGCATTGCTATTTATTCCTCAAAGCACAACATCTAGATTATATTCTGCACATTCACATTATTACACAAATACTTTAGTTCAGCACATACTTTGGTTTTAGTTTAAAATTTTTAAAAGATCCAACTCACCCCCCTCTTGGGTTGCTACTCTAGGCAACAAGTGATATCAGAGCTTGGAACTCAGCATATAGGTCTAACGATCTTGAGTCAAAAATCTAATGGCAACCTAAATTGGTGTTGGTATTGTTGAGGGTCAAGCCTCAAACTGTCCCCCACTCTTTAATGGCACAAATTATACTTACTGGAAGACACGCATGCACATCTACATTCAAGCAATAGATTATAATATTTGGAAGATCATAGTTAGAGGTCCTCATTAGCCTACTATCTTGATTAATAACATTCCCACTCCCAAATTAGAAGAAGATTGGGATAAGAATGACATTAAGCAAGTTGAGCTTAACGCTAAGGCTATGAATTTATTATTTTGTGCATTAGGCCCTAGTGAATTTAATAGAATATCTAATTATTCATCTGCCAAGAAAATCTGGGATGCACTTGAAGTTACCTATGAGGATACACATCAAGTGAAGACTACCAAAGTTAACATGCTCATTCATACTTATAAGATTTTAAGATGGAACCAAATGAATCAATTAATAAAATGTACACTAGGTTTACTAATATTATTAATGGTATGAGGAGTTTGGAAAAAGTTGTATCTAATGCTAAGCTTATCAACAAAATCCTCAGGTCTCTTCCATCATCGTGGGATCCAAAAGTCATCGCTATTGAAGAAGCCAAGGATGTCAACACTTTTTCTCTTGAGTAGCTCTTGGGATCACTTATGACCTACGAGCTATCCCTAAAGCAGAAAGTGGTGGACAATGAGAAGAAAAAGAAGGCTATTGCATTTAAGTCCACAACCAAGGAGGATTCTAGTGATGACTTCGATGAGGAAGATGAGGAAGATGAAATGGCTCTTATCTCTAGAAAGATTAAAAGATTCATGAGAAAGAAAAAGCACAACTTCAAGAAGAAGCCACAAAGAGGAGATCCTAGTAAGGAGAAGGAAAAAGAGAAAGAAAGGGAGCAACCAATATATTTTGAGTATAAAAAGCCCGGCCATTATAAAATGGATTGCCTCACTCTCAAAAAGGCCAAAAAGAAACTTAAGAAGAAAATGATGATGGCAACATGGAGTGAGAGTGAAGATTCAAGCTCTGATGAAGAGCAGCAAGAGGTGGCTAACATCTGCTTCATGATAAATGAAGAAGAGGTAAGGTCTGAACTTGAAAGTGAATTTACTTTTGAAGAATTACATGATATTTTTGATGAACTTGTTGTAGAGTATCAAAAACTTAAAATGAAAAACAAAAAATTGAACAAGCAAAACTTGGAGCTTTCTAAAATAAATGATAAGCTTTTGATAGATAATGATAGTTTACTTCAAGAAAATAAAAAACTGAATGATCAAATTACATCTTCAAAAAATGAAAAAGAAAATCTTTTGAAAGAAAAAGATGCTTTGAAGAAGGACAAAGTTTTTACAACAATGAAAAACTTATCAAACAAAATAAAAAACTTTTGCAAGATAATAAAAAATACAAAGAAGAACTTAAAAAAGTAAAATCGTTTGTTGAAAAATTTACCTATGTTCAGAAAAACTTAACATGCTTTTGAATAGCTAAAGAGCAGTTTTCAACAAAGCAGGTCTATGTTTTAAAACTCAAAAATAACAAAAATATTTCAAATTTTTTTTGTGCCTACATCATCTAGTATTACATGTTATCTTGTGGTAAGCTAGGACATAAATCTTATATGTGTGATAGAAGAAAATTAAATAGTGTTAGAAAAGCCTGGATTCTAAAAGGAGCCATATCAACTAACCCTAAAGGACCCATGATGACTTGGGTACCTATAGTCTCCACTTGATTTATTTTTGTAGGTGTGTCTTGCAACCAAGGAGAAAAGAAGATGTGGTACCTTGATAGCGGTTGCTCAAGATATATGACCGGAGATGTAAAGTAATTTATATCTCTTGAGGCTCTAAATGGCGGAAATATGATATTTGGTGATAATGAAAAGGGCAAAATTATCGATATTGGTAAAGTCCATATCACCCCCTCTACTTATGTTGATAATATTTTACTTGTTGATGGTTTAAAACATAATTTACTTAGCATAAGTCAATTTTGTGATAAAGGTTTCAAAGTGGTTTTTGAATCTTCCATGTGCATTGTATCTAGTCTTGGTGACAATGGCATCAAGTTCATTGGTCATAGGCATGGAAACATTTACATGGTTGATCTTGATGATATACCTATGCAAAATGGTCATGCCTAGTGGCAATAGAAGCTAGGATCAATGAAACTAGTTGGCTTTGGCATCGCAGACTAGGGCATGCAAGTATGCATTCGCTTTTAAAATTGAACAAAAAGAATCTTATAAAAGATTTGCCAAAACTCATCTTTGAAAAAGATAAGATTGTAGTGCATGTCAACTTAGAAAACAAACAAAATCATCTCAAACCAAAAGGAGTTGTCTCTATATCTAGACCCTTAGAATTATTTCATATGGACCTCTTTGAACCTACTAAAACAACTAGTTTGAGAGGCAAGAAGTATGGTCTAGTAATTATAGATGATTTCTCACGTTTTACTTGGATAATGTTTTAAGTTCATAAAGATGAAATATTTTTTGGATTTATTAAGTTTCACAAAAAAGTTTCAAATGAAAAAGATGTTTCAATTCTCTTTACGTAGTGATTATGGTACCCAGTTTGAAAATCATGATTTTGAAACATTTTGCAATGAAAATGAAATTCATCATAACTTTTATGCACCTAGGGTACCTTAACAAAATAGGATGGTAGAAAGAAAGAATATGAAACTAGAAGAAATGGCATGCACCATGCTTTGTGAAAATGATTTACCTAGATATTTTTGGATTGAAGCCATAAACACTGTTTATTATATTTTAAATCATGTTTTGATCCGATCAATTTTGAAGAAAAAGAAAACCAACCATCAAGTATTTTCGTACTTTTGGTTGCTGTTGTTTCATTTTAAATAATAGCAAAGACAACCTAAGTAAATTTGATGCCAAGTCAGATGAGGGTATCTTCTTAGGATACTCTACTTCTAGCAAGGCATATAGGGTTTTCAACAGAAGAACACTTCTTGTTGAAGAGTCTATTCATGTTGTTTTTGATGAAACTAACGAAAAATCTTCTAGAAAAGAAGATGCTCTTGATGATGAAACAGGTATTTAAAGGATTGAAAAATTGACAATCAATGAAGGACATTCCAAAGAACAAGAAATGATCAAAACCATGAAGAAGAACAAGTACAAGAAGTTGAAGCTTCATCAACACCTAAGCCATTACTTAGAGAATGGAGGTATGCCCATGGACTGGTGGGGACACCAGAGGCACCAGAATAAGACAGAGGTTTCTCAACCCTCTGTGAATTACTTAGTCACATTTGAGTCCATTTGTAATAAGGGCTTAGTCCATATGAGTCCATTTTAGTTTGTCATTTGAGTCTTTTGAGTTGTCATTTCAGTTCAGTATTAGTCAGCTCATGTTGAGCTAGTTCAGTCCAGTGCTAGTCAGCTCATGTTGAGCTAATTTTATTTTTTTTGAGTCCTGTCTAAGTACACTGAAGACTCAAGACCATATCATATAAGTGAAGACCAAGTTCAACCAGTTTGAAGACATGGAAGTGAAGCCCAAGTCCAACCCAGCTTGAAGATTTAAAGACCTCAGAAGGAGAAATCAGAAGCCCGGGAGCCCTGAACTGCAGCCCGTAGCTAATTGGGCCAGATGAAGGCCCAGGAGGGAACCAGGGAGCCAAACCATCTTATGGACACCCCCCTTGGTCGGCCTCCCCTGTGGTCACCTCCTTTGGCCGACCAAAGGGAGAGGGAGAGAGTATCCTAGTGTCATATGGAGAGAGTTTGAGGGAGAGTGGGCTAGGGTTAGGACTTTGTGTGGAAATGATATTCATTTGTAATGACATATGTGTCCTTGCTTGGGCCTATTTAAAGAAAATCCCTTCTCATGTATGAGGGAGATTATTTTGATGAATAAAAATTTTATTGAGTTATTTTCTTGCTGTGTGCCTCCCTGTTGTGTGTATTAAGGGATCTTGTGTGAGCCTGAAGTCTTGCCGAAGTGCTGCCCGAAGAAATCCTAGCCGACCAACCTTCTTCCAAGCCTCCAAGCCTCTTCTTCCAACATGCCCCTTACTGCCTTTTCTGAAATCTTTCTTGTTTCCAGTTTTGTTTTCTCACCCTTGACGGTTGTTTGCAGGTCCTCAAGTTCCTACGAATCCAACGACTCCAGCAGGGCCATAATCGGACCATTGAGCAGAAAGCCAGGAATCCATGGGCCTCCGGCTTGATTTTCTAGGCCGCATCCATCAAGGAACGAGTCATCTCTTCACTATGATTTTCACTAGGAACATCAGACATTGCCAGGTACACCCCTATATTCTCCAGTAATTTTATTGTAGATGAACTGGCCCTAGCCGAGGCATCTCAGTCCTGGCGATCCCCTTTTTACTGCTTTCTTAGGTCCTGACCTGCATGTGCAGCTTCTAAAATTCATATAGAACTCTCTACATCTTATTTTGATCTGATACTCGGGATTTAACCACCACACCCCACATATAAAACACAAAAAAATAATCGCATACATGTTAGTTCCGCATCATCTGGTATCAGAGCTTAGATTAGGGCTCATTTTCTGCACCCATCATAGTCTGTATATACACTGTTCTTTTAATTGTTTCTCCCTGATCAGAATCCCAAAAATTACGATTTTTAGTTTTTTGGATTCATATTAATTCAAAGTATTTTACAAAATTTTCATAGATTTTATTTGTATCTGTGTAGTTTCTGCAAGCCGAAATATAGCTTGCAAATTTCTTAGCTCTATTTTTTCAGCAGGACAATTTTGGAAGGTTTAGGGTTTTTGTTAGCATCTCTTTTGCATATCTTTTATTTTTAGTATGTTTCTAGCATATTAGGTCATTGGCTGCAAATCATATTTCTACAAAAGAACCAAAAAAAAAAAAAAATACATATATAAAAGCTACCTAAAATACTTAAACCCTAATTTTGCATCATCTGCCTGCCATCATTGCATAAACTACCTTTAAGGGCACTCTTGCTATGTCAGATGGGAAAGGATTTGATCACCTCTCCTTAGCCCAAAACCATATCCCCTGCATTTGGTCCCAAGCCTAACTTAAAATCTATTAGACTTAATTTGCCCTAGTGGGCTAGGGACACCAACTGGTTGGGTACGGGTTAAGTGTCAGATCACCGTGTCAAGCTAACTTGTGTGTGTTTTGTGCTTAGTGTCTAGAACCGTGGTTCAGGAATTTAGTCCCGAAGGGCTTGTGTGCTGGTTTGTCTACCTGGCCAATCTCTGATTGGTGTCTAGGATTGGCAATCAGGGACCTAACACTCCCCTTACACCTGCCTGGCTGAGTACAGGATTACTATAGGCTAGTTTGCCACCCTGATTGAGCATCTAGTTTTGGACTCTAGGTCTAAGGAGCTGTAGTTGGTTTGATCAAGTCTTGCATGTACACTAGCTTAGGAGTCGATGTGTGTGTTTGATTGCATGACCATTAGGTTAGGAACCCAATTCCAGTAGACTTAATCCAATTTAACTAGTGTGACCATGGAGTCCAATCCTAGGAGAGCCTAATACTTTGACCCATATAAGGAGTCCAATCCTAGGAGAACCCAATACTCTGACCCATATAGGGAGTCCAACCCTAGGAGAACCCCATACTTTGACCCATATAGGGAGCCCAACTCTAGGAGAACCCCATACCATGATCCATCTTTAGAACCTAACCATAGGAGACCCAATTATGATTACCTGAACCAAGATGAATGACCCATTAGGAGCACCCAACCTTATGCACCCCTGTTTGATGGAAGACCAGTCCCTAAGGTGTATATTAAATGGGAGGATATGATGGATCATCACTTTGAGTATACTGGGATGTCAGAGTTAGAGAAGATTAGTTTGGCTGCACATGGGTTAATCAGATATGCCAAGCAACATTGGGAACGTACTGAGGATGAATGTTATCGATGGGGAAATGAAATACGTACCTGGAAAGCCATGAGAAATAAATTGAGAGAGGAGTACCTAGGTGAATTTTATGAATACAAATTTTTAGACCAATGGTATAAATTTTTAGACCAATGGTACAAATTGAAACAAGGGAACATGACAGTGTCTGAGTACATTGACCAATTTAACGAGTTTAGTAGGAAATGTAACATAGTCGAACCTGAGTCTAAGATCATGGCTAGATTTCAGGATGGCCTGTGTAAGGATATCCGATGGGAGCTATTTTATTGGCAAATTCAGGACCTAGATGAAGCCTATCACCTAGCTAGGAAATTCGAGTTATATCAGAGGGAACTCATGATCAATCAATCTAAGTCCAATAAGGATAATTTCCTTGAACCTAAGTCCAAACCTAGCCGACTTCCTTTAGACCAGCCTACTACTCCTATCCCATTAGTTTGCAAGGAAGAGACCCCAGAACCCATTAATGAGCCTAAGGTAGAAGTGTATGAGGCTGATCCTAGTTTAGTCGACGAATATGAAGGAGAAGACTTTGAAGAGGATGAACCCATTGAAAATTTAGAGAAAGAAACTCTTGAGTCCATTGAGAAATCTAAAGAGGCCACCTATGAGTTTAGTCTAGTAGAGGAACCTATAGTGGAAGAACAATTAGAGGAGGAGAACTTAAATACTGCTGCTAGAACCTTACCTAAGGAAACCATGGAAAAGAGCCTAATTATAGAGCCTAGTCCTAAATTCCATGAACTAGAAGACTTTATTAAGAATTTGGCTTACTTAACCCATTGCCCTCAGGATGAATCCCTTCCTGCCATTCCTATTGAAGATCTCTTCCCAGAAATTGTTGACCCATCCTTCCATAGCATGGATCTTTTCTTGCCCATAGATATAACTCCATATTTATACATTAAGGTCAGTCTCTTTATCCCAGAACCAGTCCCTGAATCCCCTTCCTATTTCCTACCCTTTCCTGAGTCTTCTCATGTGTCTAGAACTATTAGGGTACAATTTGTTGAGGTTACTAGGTTGCAAGAATCCATAGAGCCCATCCCATTTGCTACCTACTTTTGGCAGACCCTCTGGCATCTATTAGGAGTTACTAGTAAATTTTCTTCTGCATGTCATCCATCAACCACAACTCATGCCCCATACCCAAGTTGTAGTTAAGATCTAATAAACCTCTTTCGATAGGAATGCATAGTCGAGTCTATTAGGTGTTGGTATGAGTCCTTTGCATCACCTGTTAGGAGTCTGCATGTGCCCAGCTGTTCACCACCTGTACTAATTTTGAAAGAAACTGGTGATGCAGAACAAAGAACAAAGAAGCGTATGCGGAAGTAAAATTAAGATTAATTAATTAATTTATTTTTTTTTTATATATTTTTCAGAAATTGGCTTTGACTCAAAGTAAAGCTAACTAAGTTGAAGGAAACTAAGTTAAGATTGAAAGCACAGTTTAGAAGGAACCAAATTATCAGAGTAGTTCAGAAGTAACGGATCGCTGGGGGTTGAGAAACTCCCAGACCTAGGGTTTCGCTCTGAACTTTCAACAGAACAGAAATAGAGAGGAGGGACGGTTTACTCACCAGACAGTGATCTTCTCAGGATTCTGGTGGAAGAACTCTCTCGAGCAGATTGTGGGATCCTCGGAGTTGGCTATCTTCGTAATGGATCCTCCAATACTGGTCTCGTGGTTTGGTCGGCTTCTCCGGGACTCAAGATCTGGAAAAGAAGAGGAACAAATGATGGAATTCAGAAACTCAAGAAAAGATCTTACCAGGTTGAAGAACTTGAAAGCTGAAGTTGCTGAAATCAAATTCTCCTGGAGGCCGATCTGACTTCCTCTTAGAATTGCTGTAGACCTGCAGTATCTGGACTGGAGTCGGATGCTGGTGGTCGGCCAGGACTTGGAGAAGGTGGCCGTGAGAAGAGGAAAAGACTAGGGCTTGGTGGAAAAAGAAGGGTGATGGCGGCTAGGGTTTGGGAATTGAGTGGCTAACCTAGGGTTTAGGATTTTGGAGATCTCTCACCAACTCAAGGTTCCAGGGGAACCCGGATTTACTCCCTTACGGAGCTCAACACCTGGAAGCAAGTGCGGACAAGAGAAAACACAAGTTTGCTCAAGAAAAATTTCTTTCATTCATCTGATTCTTTTCAAACTTACATGGGTTTAATTTATAGGCCATTACAAGAGAGTAGGGTTTTACATCTTCCCATGTGGGACTAAAGGAGGGGATCTTCAAATTAGGATATCAATCCTTACTCATATGGCCGGCCAATTAATTCCAAAGTTGATTGAAGCTTCAAAAAGGAAAGTGGGTGGCGCCTCCTTGTCTTGACCTCCAAGAAAATATTTTTTTCCTTCTATGCTTGACTTTATCTGGAAGTATTTGGGCACCTCTTAACCTTGCCCTCTAAGAGAAAATTTGTTGCCTTTTATATCTGGCTTTAGTTGGAATGATCAGGGCGCCTCCTAACCTTGCTTTTCAAGAGAAATCTCCTTCCTTCCATGGCTCAACCCTTTTTGGATACCTCCTTTTCTTTCTCCCCAAGTTATGGATCCTTCTAACTTTGTTTTGAGTATTTCTGGCAGGTAATGGGTGCCTCCTTGAATTCCTCTCCAAGAGAATTTCTTCCCTTTTATAGTTTGGTTCTTTTGGGAAGTCTTGGGCCGCCCCCTTGATTTGTGGACCCCTGGTGGATTTCTCTTCAATTGGCACATGAAAGAGGGGAGCTGCTATCTGTGGTGTGGGGACCAAAGCCTGCTGGATGGAGATGTGGCGCCCCCTGGACTCAGGCGTATGGCTGGGAGTGTGGCTGGGAGTGTGGCGCCCACTTGCTTGGCCTTGGGAGAAAATGTAACACCCCAGGTTGAAACCCTAGTCCACTACTGAGTCAACATGACTCAATAAAATAAAAAAATGCAGGTAATACAGACCTAAACTAAAATTGAGTTGATCAAGTCAACCCTTATTACAAGCCAAAAATCCTAATTCTTCGGGCAAGGTTAATCAGAGATCCAGATGGAGCTCTGAAGTCTTCTTCTGAGTCTGGTGCCCGCACCAATTCTCCCGGGGTGGGAGGAACTCGACCCTGTCGAGTATGGATCAAGCTGGCTCTGGTATCTCTCCAAGAGGTCTGGGTCCAATTCTTGTAATTCTTCTCGGGAGATCCAAGAGTCATCAGAATCTGGCCTTCCTTGCTAGCGGACCAGGTATCTTTGGTATCCTCGATTACGAGTAGAGATAACCTGATCATCTAGGATCTTCTCAATCTGCTCTTTCCTCACAGGCCAGTTTGTTGGTGGACACACAGGGTTGGGTTCACTCTCAAGAGCAGGATTAGGCTCAAAAGGCTCACTGGGAATCACAGCTGGCTCCCTATACTCTACTAGGTCTGTAATGTTGAAAGTGGAGCTAATGCCTAGTTCTGGAGGCAACTCGAGCACATAGGCATTGTATCCTACTCTCTTCACCACTCTAAATGGACCAGCTCCTCTAGCATGTAACTTTCTAACGGTTCCAGGAGGGAACCGTTCAGGCCTTAACCTAATCATTACACAATCTCCCTCAATAAAAGTTTTGACTCGCCTTTGAGAATCAGCCAACTTCTTATAAGTTTCATTACTTAAAATTATTTTGGCATGAATTTCTTTATGCAAGTCCTTTACATGCTATGCAAGTGAATCAAGAGACTTGTGTGTGTGGGCTAATAGTGAAATCAGATCAAGTGGTGTGTGAGGCTTGTATCCATGAACAATTTCAAAGGGACTCTAGCCTATAGACCTATTGATCGAAACATTGAATGCAATTTCAGTCCTGAAAAAATACAAATCCCAATTCCTGGTGCTCTCAATCAAACCAAAATCTGAGTCAATGTCCTAAACTCGACTGACGATGCATTCCTAAAGAATGGACTTTATTCAAAGGAACCCTAGGTCTAAACCTAACAAACTACGACTCTCTAGGTTTGACCTTGGGTGGGAGGATGGCATGCAGAGCATGAAAACTTATCATGGGTGCCTAGTAGGTGCCATAAGGTCTTCCAGAAGTAGGTGGCAAACCTAATAGGTTCTGACACGTGGTTCACTCTAAAGACTTCGACAAAGTATACTTGGATGGTGTAAGAAGCATTGGAAGTCCTAGAGAAAGGAAGGAAATATGAGGTGGAGTCTCGAATTACCTGTTGACTAAAGGTGATGACCTGAAGGTTTGAATGGTGATCTATGAGTGTCAACTGGTCATCCTTATGAAAGAAAAAGTTTGCTACTCCCAGGAATGGATCAAGAGATGGTTCGGGAAGTAGCCTAGGACATGTGATTGCAATAGTTAAGGTTTGTTCTCTAAGCAAATAATGATCTACTTTCTCAAGAACTGGATTAGAGAATGATTCATGGGAGGGCCTATGGATGATGACCTCAAGACTTGAAATTTGACCTATGGGTGCGGAAAGGTATACTCTATAGAAGGGTAGGTCAGTCATGCGAAGGAAGGGGTCTGGGGCCATAAGGAGGACTTCTACAGGACTGGGTGAATCAATCTGCTCAAGACAAGGATGTTCGGGAGAGACCTTAGTGGCTGGGCATGGGACAAGGTCCAATTGTAAGAGGCTTGATTCAGTCATCCTAAGGAGAGGATCTACCATAGGGTGGGCAAACTTAAACAGTTCAGTGCAAAGATCTTCAATTGGTACTTGGAGAATGACTGTCATTAGAGGGTACGAACTGATAGCTCGGGCTAACACTATGAGTTCTTCCTGGGGGTATTTGACTAAAGAAACCTGATTCTCACAAATCTCTTGAATTTCTGAACTAGGTCCTACCACTTGGTTGCTCTCCAAGGTCTCCTCAGGTAACGAACCAATAGTATCGATGTCACATTCTTCAAGTTCTTCCCCTTCATATTCATCAACTAGACTCAAGCCAGCATCATATACTTCCTCGATGCCATCTTCAATGGGTTTCGGGTCAGTGGTAATCGGGTCAACTGATTCTAGGCTTGTCATACCTAACCGTTCTTCCTCATTGGTAGGCTTGGGTTCTCCCTCATTAATGTCATCCTTAGGATTCTTACCACTTAGCTGTGCACAAGCCAGTCCTATGCATGGGCACTGACTAGATTTATGGCCTCTTTCTTCACAAAACAAACATTCTTGAGATATAGGAACCTGGGTCACACTGGGTTTCAAGCTAGTAGAGACCTTACTTGGGCATGGGTGTGGATCTAAATGGTTTGATCTAGAAGACTTGGGTTGTTGAGTGACTGGTCTAGAATATTGTAAGGACCTCTCATAGACATGATCCACACTATAGATATCATGGTTAGGCTTCCTAAGGTTATGCTCGGGATCACGGTATAAGGTCCTCCTAGGTTCCTGGCATGGGTAAGGTTGGGGCCTATTAAATTTTGGATCAGGGGTCCAATTTTGATGTCTACGTTTCTCAAGTACTTGGACTCGATCCCTAAACTGGAAAAAACCCTCATTCATGTCCTGACTCAATTTGGTCATACTTTCGGTAAGATTTCTAACCATGGCCTCTAAATCTGGTTGGGTTTGACTAGGTTGGTAGGGTACTCCATTCCGGGTAGACATGATGAAGCAAGCAAGCACACAGAATGTGACTAGACTAAAGCGACTACTGGCTCACTAGACCTAGAGTCCAAACTAGATGCCCAATCAGAGTGGCAAGCTAGCCTGTAGTAACTCAGGACTCAGCCAGGCAGGTGTAAGGGGAGTGTTAGGTCCCTAAATGCCAATCCTAGACACCAATCAGAGATTGGCCAGGTAGGCGGACCAGCACACAAGCCCTTCGGGACGTAGTCCCTGAACCACCGTTCTAGACACTGAGTACAAAGCACACACAGAGTAACTAGGCAAACTGACTCAACACTAGCCTTGACCCGACTTGTTGATGTCCCTAGCCCACTAGGACAAATTAAGTCTAATAAATTTTAAAATTAGGCTTATGATCGAATGAGTGGGTGGTGGTTTTGGGCTAAGGAGAGGTTATCAACTCCTCCCCTTATCTTAGATGCTCAATTTCCCTTAAGATGAATTAGGAGATGATCACTCAAAAAAAATTGAAATACAGAAACACAGAAACAGAGTTTCTGTAATTTAACTCTCAGAAATTTTATGGAAACCAATAAATCACAGTAAAATTATGTAAAATAGTTTCAATTATAATGGTTCCAACAAAATAAAAATCACATAATTTGGAGTTAACTACAATGAGAAATAATTCCTGCAACAGGATAATTACGGGCTGAAAACAGAGCACTTTCCCGTTTACAATTCCTGCTACGAAGTTATAACCCAACGGATCCCCTACACGCCCTAGGAACACCCCATGGAATGGGAAGATGAGGTTTGCACCTCACTTCGTTCCTAGGACCAGACGTCCTGGGGAGTCTATTTCGAGTAGACAAAGTAAAAAGAGAGAGACTCAAACAAGCAATCAAAACAGAAACCCTAGACAGGGCTCTGATACCAAAAATGATACAGAACAAAGAACAAAGAAGCGTATGCGGAAGTAAAATTAAGATTAATTCATTTTTTTTTTTTTTTTATATTTTTCAGAAATTGGCTTTGACTCAAAGTAAAGCTAACTAAGTTGAAGGAAACTAAGTAAAGATTGAAAGCACAGTTTAGAAGGAACCAAATTATCAGAGTAGTTCAGAAGTAACGGATCGCTGGGGGTTGAGAAACTCCCAGACCTAGGGTTTCGCTCTGAACTTTCAACAGAACAGAAATAGAGAGGAGGGACGGTTTACTCACCAGACAGTGATCTTCTCAGGATTCTGGTGGAAGAACTCTCTCGAGCAGATTGTGGGATCCTCGGAGTCGGCTATCTTCGCAATGGATCCTCCAATACTGGTCTCGTGGTTTGGTCGGCTTCTCCGGGACTCAAGATCTGGAAAAGAAGAGGAACAAATGATGGAATTCAGAAACTCAAGAAAAGATCTTACCAGGTTGAAGAACTTGAAAGCTGAAGTTGCTGAAATCAAATTCTCCTGGAGGCCGATCTGACTTCCTCTTAGAATTGCTATAGACCTGCAGTATCTGGACTGGAGTCGGATGCTGGTGGTCGGCCAGGACTTGGAGAAGGTGGCCGTGAGAAGAGGAAAAGACTAGGGCTTGGTGGAAAGAGAAGGGTGATGGCGGCTAGGGTTTAGGAATTGAGTGGCTAACCTAGGGTTTAGGGTTTTGGAGATCTCTCACCTCCTCAAGGTTTCAGGGGAACCCGAATTTACTCCCTCACGGAGCTCAACACCTGGAAGCAAGTGCAGACAAGAGAAAACACAAGTTTGCTCAAGAAAAATTTCTTTCATTCATCTGATTCTTTTCAAACTTACATGGGTTTAATTTATAGGCCATTACAAGAGAGTAGGGTTTTACATCTTCCCATGTGGGACTAAAGGAGGGGATCTTCAAATTAGGATATCAATCCTTACTCATATGGCCGGCCAATTAATTCCAAAGTTGATTGAAGCTTCAAAAAGGAAAGTGGGTGGCGCCTCCTTGTCTTGACCTCCAAGAAAATATTTTTTTCCTTCTATGCTTGACTTTATCTGGAAGTGTTTGGGCGCCTCTTAACCTTGCCCTCTAAGAGAAAATTTGTTGCCTTTTATATCTGGCTTTAGTTGGAATGATCAGGGCGCCTCCTAACCTTGCTTTTCAAGAGAAATCTCCTTCCTTCCATGGCTCAACCCTTTTTGGATACCTCCTTTTCTTTCTCCCCAAGTTATGGATCCTTCTAACTTTGTTTTGAGTATTTCTGGCAGGTAATGGGTGCCTCCTTGAATTCCTCTCCAAGAGAATTTCTTCCCTTTTATAGTTTGGTTCTTTTGGGAAGTCTTGGGCCGCCCCCTTGATTTGTGGACCCCTGGTGGATTTCTCTTCAATTTGCGCATGAAAGAGGGGAGCTGCTATCTGTGGTGTGGGGACCAAAGCCTGCTGGATGGAGATGTGGCGCCCCCTGGACTCAGGCGTATGGCTGGGAGTGTGGCTGGGAGTGTGGCGCCCACTTGCTTGGCCTTGGGAGAAAATGTAACACCCCAGGTTGAAACCCTAGTCCACTACTGAGTCAACATGACTCAATAAAATAAAAAAATGCAGGTAATACAGACTTAAACTAAAATTGAGTTGATCAAGTCAACCCTTATTACAAGCCAAAATCCTAATTCTTCGGGCAAGGTTAATCAGAGATCCAGATGGAGCTCTGAAGTCTTCTTCTGAGTCTGGTGCCCGCACCAACTGGCTAATTCCTGAAGAAGGGCCAAGAAATTTGATGTAGTGGATTCTATCTTAGTTAAGCTTAGGCCTAAAAAGAAGCTTAATGCTCGCAGAGCCAGACCTTTTAAAGTGATAGAGAAGGTTGGACCAAATGCCTATGTGTTAGATTTGCCTCCAGATTTGGGCATTAGTTCTACCTTCAATATCGTAGACCTGGTTGAGTATAGGGAACCGGCAGCGATACCCAGTGAGGCCTTTCGACCTACTCCTTCCTTTATGAGTGACCCTAATCTAGAGTGTCCACCAATAAATTAGCCTGAGCGAGGAGAATGGATCAAGCGTATCCTGGACGATCAAGCCATAACGACCCGGGGCCGCGGCTATCAACGCTACCTGGTCCGATGGCAAGGTTGACCAGAGTTGGATGATTCATGGATTTCTCGAGAGGACTTGCAGTGCCTCAACCCATACCTCCTCGAGAGATATGGGAGCCAGCCTGATCTTTACTTGACAGGGTCGAGTTCCTCCCACCCCGCGAGAATTGGTGGGGATACCAGAGGCACCAGAATAAGACAGAGGTTTCTCAACCCTCTATGGATTACTCAGTCATATTTAAGTCCATTTGTAATAAGGACTTAGTCTATCTGAGTCCATTTAGTTTATCATTTGAGTCTTTTGAGTTATCATTTCAGTTCAGTATTAGTCAGCTCATGTTGAACTAGTTCAGTCCAGTGCTAGTCATCTCATGTTGAGCTAATTTTATTTTTTTTGAGTCCGTCTAAGTACACTGAAGACTCAAGACCACATCATACAAGTGAAGACCAAGTCCAACCAATTTGAAGACATGGAAGTGAAGCCCAAGTCCAACCCAGCCTGAAGATTTGAAGACCTCAGGAGGAGAAATCAGAAGCCCGGGAGCCCTGAACTGCAGCCCATAGCTAATTGGGCCAAATGAAGGCCTAGGAGAGAACCAAGGAGCCAAACCAGCTTATGGACACCCCCCTTGGTCGGCCTCCCCTGTGGTCACCTCCTTTGGCCAACCAAAGGGAGAGGGAGAGAGTATCCTAGTGTCATATGGAGAGAGTTTGAGGGATAGTGGGCTAGGGTTAGGATTTTGTATGGGAATGATATTCATTTGTAATGACATATGTGTCCTTGCTTGGGCCTATTTAAAGAGGACCCCTTCTCATGTATGAGGGAGATTATTTTGATGAATAAAAACTCTATTGAGTTCTTTTCTTACTGTGTGCCTCCCTGCTGTGTGTATTAAGGGATCTTGTATGAGCCTGAACTCCTGCTGAAGTGCTGCCCGAAGAAACCCTAGCCGACCAACCTTCTTCCAAGCCTCCAAGCCTCTTCTTCCAACACGCCCCTTGCTGCCTTTTCTAAAATTTTCTTGTTTTCAACTTTGTTTTCTCACCCTTGACGGTTGTTTGCAGGTCCTCGAGTTCCTATGAATCCAATGACTCCAGCCGGGCCACAATCGGACTACCGAGCAGAAAGTCGGGAATCCATGGGCCTCCGGCTTAATTTTCCAAGCTGCATTTATCGAGGAACGAGTGATCTCTTTGCTGCAATCTTCACCAGGTACATCAGACATTGCTAGGTACACCCCCTATATTCTCCAATAATTTTATTGTAGATGAACTGGCCCTAACTGAGGCTTCTCAGTCCTGGCGATCCCCTTTTTACTACTTTCTTAGGTTCTGATCTACATACGTAGCTTCTAAAATTCATATAGAACTCTCTACATCATATTTTGATCTAATATTCGGGATTTAACCACCTCACCCCACATATAAAATACACAAAAATAATTGCATGCATATTAGTTCCGTATCATGGACACCCTAAAGAACTTATAATTGGTGATCAATCGAAAGGGATAAGTACTCATTCCTCACTAAGAAATGTGTGTGATTATTTAATATTTGTATCACAAATAGAACCTACATCAATTAAAGAAGTTGAAAATGATGCTAATTGGATAAATGCCATACAAGATGAATTAATTCAATTCAAAAGAAATAAAGTTTGGATTTTTGATGCAGAACGAAAGCTCTTATACCGAAAATGATGCAGAACAAAAGAGATGATGCGATGCGGAAGTAAATTAAAATTAATATATTTTTTTATTTAATTATTTTCAGTAGTCAGCTTTGACTCAAAGGAAAGATAAACTAATGTTGAAAGAAACTAAGAAATGACAGAAAGCATAATTAAAAGGAGTGGATTATCAGAGTAACTCAGAAGTAGGATCGCTGGGGATTGAGAAACCCCCAGACCTAGGGTTTACTCCTCTTTCAAGAAACAGACGAAGAGAGAAGAGAAGGTTTTATACCTGACTGTGATATCTCTCATTGCTTCAATTGAAGGACACTCTCGAGCAGATTGTAGGATCCTTGGAGATGGGGTATCTTCGCAATGGATCCTCGGATTGTAGTCCTATGGCAAGGTTGGCCTTCTTCTCGAACTCAGGATCTAGAAGAAGAAGAACAAAAAAAAAAAAAAAAGAACCAGAAACTCAAAGAAAGACACTGACCTGAGGACTTAATGAAGATTGTTGGATGTAGAAGTTCCGGAGATCTTGATACTGATCTGACTCTTCTTTGAACTTGCTTTGTAGTTGAAACAGTTGATCTGAACCTGGATGCTGGTGGCCGGCCTCTATGTGGAAGAGAGGGGCCGTGGGATGTAGATGGAAAATTAGGGTTTGGTGGTGGTGGAGTAGAGATGGGTGGACTAAGCTAGGGTTTTGGGGTTGGAGATCTCACACCTCCTCAAGGTTCCTAGGGAACTCGGATTTACTCCCTCACGGAGCTCAACACTTGAATACAAGTGCGGAAGAGAAACACAAAGTTGCTCACAAAGAAATTGATTTCATTCATCATTTTAAATTCAAGAGTTACATAGAGTTGAATATATAGACATAACAAAGAAATAAAATTTTATACATTTCCCATGTGGGACTAATAGGACTAACCCACACATTAGGCATCAAATTCTCTTCCCAAGACTCCTTCCATGAGTGGGCAGCCCAAAAACTCCAACAAAACTTGAAAATCAGCTCCAAATGGCAGGTTATGGGGGTGTCTCCTAGTATCTCTCCATGAATCAAGGATTTTCCCTTCATGGTTTGGCTCTTTTGGACACCTCCTAGTCTTGCTCCACAAGTTTAGGCTTCTTCCTTTCATGGCTTTGGCACTTTAGAAAACTTTTGGGTGCCTCCTTGATTTTCTCCCCAAGACATGCTCTCTTCCCTTTTATAACTTAGATTTTTATGGAACATTGTGGGGCACCTCCTTGATCCTCTCTTCAAGAAAAACTCTTGCCATCCTGGCTTGGGTTTATCTGGAAAGAAGTTGGCTCCTCCTTGGATTGAGGTATCTTGATGGATTTCTCCCCCAAGTGGTGCATGAAAGAAGGGACCTGCTTTCTTGTAGTGTGGGGACCAAGGCACACTAGATGGAGATGTGGCGCCTCCTAGACTCTGGCGTGTGGCTGGGAGTGTGGCGCCCACATGCTTGAGCCTGGGAGAAAAAATTGGGCACCCTGGACCTTGACTTGATTTTAAAAAAAATGGCACCAACCTGGGGAAGACCTAGACCACTACTAGGACTTGTACTGAGTCAACATGACTCAACAAAATTTAAATTGTAGGGAAATACAGACTCAAGACTAAAATTGAGTTGACCAAGTCAACCCTTATTACAAAACCAGAAAACCCTAATTCTTCGGGCAAGGTCAATCAGAGATCCAGATGGAGCCCTGAAGTCTTCTTCTGAGTCTGGTGCCCGCACCAATTTTAGTTGAAAGACCTTCTAATGTTTCAATAATTGGAACTAAATGGGTTTTCAGAAATAAACTTGATAAAAATGGAGTAGTAACTAGAAATAAAGCTATATTGATAGCAAAATATTATAATCAAGAAGTGGGTATTGATTTTGATGAAACCTTTGCTCTAGTTGCTAGATTAGAAGTAATTAGATTATTACTTGCTTTTACTTGCTTTATGAATTTTAAATTATTTTAAATGGATGTCAAAAGTATATTTTAAATGGTTTTATTGAAGAAGAAGTGTATGTTGAACAACCCCCTGGTTTTGAAAATCATGAATATCCTAACCATGTTTTTAAACTTCACAAGGCTTTATATGATTTAAAACAAGCTCCAAGAGCTTTGTATGATAGATTAAATAAATTTTTACTTGAAAATGGCTTTTCTAAAGGTAATGTAGATACTATACTATTTCTGAAAAGAAAAAATGATGATCTCTTAATAATACAAGTTTATGTTGATGATATCATTTTTGGTGCTACTAATGAAACACTTTGCCAAGAGTTTGCCAAGCTTATGTAGGGTGAGTTCGAGATGTGTATGATGGGAGAGCTAAACTTCTTTCTTCGACTCCAAATCAAGCAAACTAGAGAAGGGATCTTTATCAACCAAGTTAAGTACACAAAAAAAATCTTAAAGAAGTTTGGTATGGAGACAACCAAGCCATTAGGTACACCTATGAGCCCTTCTTGCAAACTTGACAAGGATGAATCAAATAAAAATGTTGATCAAAAATTATATAGGGATACCATTAGTTCATTATTATACTTAATTGCATGTAGGCCAGATATTATGTTTAGCATATGTATGTATGCTAGATATCAGTCTGCTCCTAAAGAATCTCATTTATTGGCTATTAAATGCATACTTAGATATTTATCTGGCATAATTGATATTGGACTATGGTATTCTGAGATTCATCAATTGAATTAATTGTCTATTCTGATGCTAACTTTGCTGGATGCAAACTAGATAGGAAAAGTACTAGTGGAACTTGTCAATTTCTTGGAGTTAATTTGATTTCATGGTTTAGCAAGAAACAAAATTCAGTTGCTCTATCTAAGGTAGATGCCAAATATATAGTAGCTAGAAGTTATTGTACTTAAATCTTATGGATCAAACAATAACTCGAAGACTTTGGCATTAAGTTAAATAAAACTCCCATAAGATGTAATAACACAAGTGCAATCAATTTAACTAAAAATCTAGTTCAATACTCTAGAATCAAACACATTGAAATAAGACATTATTTCATAAGAGACCATGTACAAAATGGTGATGTAATGCTTGAGTTTGTGTATTGATAGACAATTAGTAGACATTTTTATTAAACTCCTTAGCAAAGATAGGTTTTGCATGATTATAAGAGAATTAGGCATCATTGACCCCTTTGATTGAAACTCTTTCTTTGTTGAATTTCTTCAAATGTTTCAAATCCTCTCAAATATCACTTAGTATAATCCCTTGAAACCCCCTTGATTTTTGCTAATTTATTAAAATTTTTCCTAATTTTTTTCGTGATATTTGACCAAGTGTCGACACTTGAGCAAATCGCAAGTGTCGACTCATGATTGATTGGATTGTTTATCTAGGGCATCATCGAATCATCTTTTCCATTTCTTTTTTACTTTTCTCTCTTTGTTGTGGTCCCCAATCTTTCCTAATCATCCTTAAATAGTGTTTTCTCCTCCCAATCCTTCCTCTTTTAGCAAAATCCCCCTTCTCTCCTTCAAACCCGTTCGTTCCTAGCAGTCTTGGAGGCCATGGGTTAGAGAAAACAAGTGGCATTCCATAAGAAGATGACCCATTTCGAGCATGGTGAAGCTAGCTCGGGAGAAAGAAGGTCTAAGGCTCGACAAGACCCAGTAGAGCAGCACGAGGAGCCCGAGGCTTAGGAGGGAGTGAGAGCACCCCCACCGCAGCTATCCCCCGTAGCTGAGCAATTGGCAGGGAAGGTTATTGCATGTGGGAGGAGGATTGATTTGTCTTTTCTGGACTCTGAGGGATTTATCATTGGAGATCTACTGAGAGCTACTGGTCAGGTACCATTCTGTACTATAAGAGAGCGGTACTATCCTCACTTGATGAGAGAGTTCTATGGCAGTATGGCTACTGATAGTATTAGATGGACTGTATAGGTTAGGGAAGTTCAAATTCCGGTCACACCTGAGATAATCAGTAGAGTTTGGGAGATCCCCCTGTGAGGTTTGGTAGCTAACTGTGTGGGAGACAGGGATGCCGCTTTAGATGTATCTTAGAGCATGATGATGTTAAAGGAGTATCCACTGTCTCAACCAGTCAGTTATCCATGGAGATGAGGTTGTTGCATCACATCATTGGTAGGATTCTGCTTTTGAAGATAGGCAGGTTTGACTTTATTATAGAGTGGGATCTAGTGTTGATGGTGACCATGATTTAGCAGACACCCATCAACCTGCCTGTGTTGATGATCCATCAGATGGGTGAGGCAGCCACCTAAAGAAGACTCTGTTTGCCATATGGGATGGGACTGACCCGTATCTTTTGTACATATGGGATACCCTTGGAGGGCGAGGCCTCCAAAGAGATTCTGCATATAGATACCTATGGGGAGAAATCATTGCACAGGATGGGTTTCAGAAAGGTAGCAGGTAGATGGACTAGGAGCCTGATGAGGAGGATGAGATCAGGGCAGTAGAGGTGGGACCTTCTGCACTTGCTTCACAATTGACCCCTTCCAGACCTGCTCCAATTGATAGATCAGAGTCCGAGCCTGTCACACCTCCTGCTCTAGCTCCTTAGCACTCTTTAACGACAGATTCTGCATTCGAGGACAGATTGAGAGAGCAGATCACTGTGGTCCTGATGATATTTTGAGTATATCAGTCAGGACCAACAGGCTTCAGATTGAGCTACACAGACTGAGAGCTCATACTAATAAGTAGCTCACATCTATTAGACAGACTATGGAGGCAGGGTTTGTTGAGATTAGAGATCTTTTGAGATCTCTGTTACCTCCTCCTACTACACCTGGACCCTCAGTTCCACTTTTTCCTCCTCTGCTAGCTGATGGTGATGGTGATGATGATGATGATAATAGTGATGGTGATTCCCCTGATGGTGGCGATGCAGTTCGTGAGGATTAGCCTCTAGTTCATTCAGCGAATACTTTTGTTCAGGCTACGGTCCTGCTTTTGATGTTTAGCATGCCACTGATTCCAATTTCTTCACTCTGGCAGATTCGCTTAGGACTCGTGCCACCAGGACTTCCAGGACTTCTAGGATAGTAGTTCACTCTGGCCCTTCTCTTAGGACTAGAAGCATGAACCATAAGACTCCTAGACCTTTGGCTTCTAGGATTATGACACCTATAGTTCTAGAGTTTTCATCTGATGAAGAGTAGCCTCATAGATGCTATGTTTGTATTTCATGCACTTTCCTTAGTGTATTTTTAGTTTATGTATGAGATTTTCTTGTTGTACTAAAACTTTATATATATGAAAGTTATGTTTCCTGTTATTACTCATCCTTTTGTCTTATTAACATTTTTATGTGACAAAAGCACTAATTAAGGGAGAGAAATTCCTTTAATTTTTAGTGATGACAAAAAGGAGTAAGATAGATATATAAGCAACAATTCACACTCAACTTAAGATAGGGGGAGAAAATCTCAACTTTGTTTGAGAAAATCTCAACTTTGCTTGACTTAATAACTTTGAAATATTGCTGTATGAATTAAAAACTTGATACATCTTCATCTAAATACCTCTATGAACTTTGTTTGATGATAAATATGAAAATTGTTTGATGAACATGTTCAATTTATAATGACTTTGAAAATATGCTTACTTGAAAGTTTAATACAATAGCCAAATTTGAAATCAAATGCTTATATACTCAAAGTTTTGTCATCATCAAAAAGGGAGAGATTGTTAGCTTTAGCCCTTGATTTTGATGAATAACAAAATGTTGAGTATATATTTTGTACTAATATTTCAATTGGAGTTGTGAATTCTAGGTTACGGGTACATCAAATTCTTTACACAAAAGTACCAAAGTAATTCACTTGAATGCAAGATAAATTTCAAAGTTTAAAAAGTCTTTTCACCTTGGAAAGCCATGAAATTGATCACTTTGGTCATTATGAAGAAGAAATTAGAAGTTTATGGACAAATTTTAGAGTTTTGGAGCTTGGCACAAAGTTTTGGAATTGGCACAAACCAAGTGTTGACTCATGAAGCCTCAAGTGTCAACACTTTTGAAGAACTGGCATGCCAAGTGTCGACTCAAGTGTCGACTCACAGATCGACTCAAGGCCTGAGAACAGAAATGGATAGAATATGGTTTTTGGACTCAAATGAAGTGTCGACCCAAGTGTCAACCCAACACTAGGGCTAAAAGGAATCGACAGGTCAATCCCACATCCCTATGGATCACCTGTGAATAAAGCCCTAAGCCCAAGCCCCAAGATCACTTGTAAATATTTATTTTAAATTATATTATTTTAGTCTAGTTGAATTAAACTGTAATCACTAACTCAATTTTGTATATACAAGCTTAATTAGGTTTGGTATGGTTCAATTATGATTTGGTTATGTCCTTTGATCAAATTGGGTTCAATTTGATCAAGATGGGTTTAGAGTTAGTCCTTTGATTTTGAGTCTTGTAATTAGTTATTTTTAATTGAGTCTTGTAATATAAGAGGGGACCCAAATCAAGACATGTGCTAGCCCATTCAAGTCATGCCAACTAATTCTTAGCACCACATGACAAGTTATCATGGTGCCACCTCATCATTTGCCACATCATCTTGGACATCATCACTTGCCATGTCACTTATCCTTGGTTGGCCACATGGAGGATTTTTTTATCGCCAATCTAAGAGGAGTCAGTCAAAAGAGAGGGCACCACTTTTCTTCTCATCGCCCATCATAAGAGAATTCTATCTCAAGGGGATGCCCATCAAGGAGAAGATTCAAGGGAGTTTCTTGTTTCAAGAATCCAAGCCAATCAAGTTCCAAGAAATCAAGAAATCAAGAAATCAAGAACTCAAGAGTACCACAGGAATTCATGAGTTCTCTTTATCTTAACTGAAGAGTTCAATGAATTCAAGGAGGCCTTATCATTCAAACTCAAGAATCCCTCATGGATTTCCCATCAAGAAGTCATATTGGTCACCCAACATCAACCCATCATCAAGGAGTCTTGCCGCCCATCTCATCCTCTTTCTTGTCACCCAAAAGGATGAAGGCTCCCATGTTGTCGCCTAAGCTAGATGAAGCCCAAGAAAGGATCAAGGTCAAGAGTCCAAGATGCCAAGAGAGGATCAAGAAGGATTTGAAGACCAAGGGAAGCCAATTCATGGAGTTTCTTGCTCTTCCAATAAGAACTCAACACTTTGTAACCCTTACAATTCTAGTTTGTGGTCTATAAATACCACCTTCAACCCCTTTGTATTCAAATTCATTCTTCTATGAAATAAAGTGAGAGCATTCTCTTAATTCCTTTGCTAATAGCATCGAGGGGTATGAGGCCCTAATTTGCCTTTGTTCTTCGGAGCATCAAGGGGTGTGAGGCCCTAGTTATCCATCTACCCAACCATCCATCAGAAACTCTAGCTGCCACCTTCAAGCCTTTTTCTTTCCTTTTCCTTCCTCCAATCTTCTTCTTCCTTCCACACCTTCCTAACTTGACTTTTTGTGAATGTTTCAGGTGATCAAGATTTGAAGTAAAGGTTCTCCTTACTTTGGAACCATGTTCATTACAGATCGGAGCCCGAAGAACGAGAGCCTTGAAGTCCTGCCACGAAATCTTAGAGTGCTGAACCAGATCCACTTCAAAAGTAAATCATCGTTAGTAATCCTAAACTTTTCCTTTCTCTTTAGTTTTGATTCATTGAAAGTAGGAACCCTAGTTTACGGTGATTTCTCAATCACCAAATCCTGAATCTTAACTAGTTTTGCCTGATTTATATTGCGGGTAGCGTAACTAGTTGGCTAGTTTTGCTTCATCAATTATTTTGAATCTGATTTTCCAATATTACAGCAATTAATCACTGTTTAATCTTAGATAATTAATCATCTAATCAGTAGGTTTAAGTTTGCATCTTCCATCCCACATCAGTTTTGGTATCAGAGAAGGTTAAACTAGGGTTTAATTGCTCTTTGCTAAAATTTCTACACATCTAGTCTTAGGCTCAAACTAAATTGCATAAAACCTACAAAAAAAATAAAAAAAATTAATAATTAATTTACTATTAATCCTCTACTAATCTACCATCTAATCATAGAAAAATTAAAGAAAAAAAATTTCATTTTTTTCGATGGAAGGAAATCATGCCTCTTGAGCGGGTATACGAAAGTATATTGTCATGACCCATGGGAGTAATGAGCTATGGTCGGACATGATAACTCAAAATTGAAAATCTGATTAAATCTAAAATTCAATCTTGACAAAAAAAAATGTTATTTTTTGATATTTTTTATTTTAGTTTCATTGCGCATTAGGGTTCATATCGTGTGCTTGCATCATCATTAAATCAAAGTTAAGGGCACTCTACTATCTCAGATCAGGGCAGGATTTCATCACCTGTCCTGAGTCCAAAACAACCACCTTCACATTGAGCTTAAGCCTAATTAAAATTGATTAGAAACCTAAAGCAGCTTAGGGACACCAACAAGGTCGGGTTCCAAGCATTGTGTGAAAGCTAGTGCACCCAATTCTTTGATTATCTCTTGAATCTGGTGTCTAAGGCTAGAGGTCTAGAGGCAAATGCCCTAAGTAGACTCGTGATTTTTAATTAGGATCCTGCGAGAGCAGGGGGAGCCACCCACGACCCCACCTCTTACCTGGCCAGTGGACAGGGCAATTGCTGAATTAGCTATAAATTGAGCTAACCCATTTTACTTGAGCTCTAGGTCTAGGAAACTCTAGTTTGATTTTGTGTGTTTGCATTGCATGGCTATTATATTCGGAACTCCATACCAATAGTTCACCCCAACGCAGTGTGATCATGGAGCCCAGCCTTGAGACCTTCTTTAGGACCATGACTGAACAATTTGCCCAACTAAATAATAGGTTTGACCGATTGGATGAGCAATTCAAAAACCTAGAAAGGACCCGTAAGACCTGAACTGAGCCTGACCTTAGGACCCCATATCCCCCACCTACCAATCCTAGGAGAGCTGATGGGGATCCAGGGCAGGTCCAGGTTCTTTTTTATTTTTTCTTATTTTCTTAGGTATTTTTTTTATTTTTCCTATTCCTACTATTCCACCTATTCCTGCTATTCCACCTTTATCCTGATCTTATTCATGATTTATTCCTACACTATTCCATCTTCTCCCATGATTTTTTAAACTCCCGAACCCTAGCCACTGCCCTCGCCGGCCCCAGATCCAGGCCACTCGACCCCGGCCGCCCCCGCTGGACTGCCGTCGATGCTCGCCGGCCCCGTCCTTATCGGAAAAGCCGCGCCACCGCCCATGCTCGTGGAAGACGAACGGACGTGGGAAGACCAACGGCCGCCATGGCTGCCACCGCTACCGGCCTACCACCGCACCTGCCTGTCGCTTGTCGGCTCACGCCCGACCGCCGGAGGGCCTCGCCGGCATCCTTGGGCCCCATGCCCGTGGGAAGCCCAAGCGGCATGGCCGTGCATGCCGTGCCGCCCCTGTGCCGCCGCCCGTCGTTGCCGCCTATCGCCGCCGCCCATCATTGCCGCCTAATGCCGCCGCCCGCTGCCCGTCGGCCACCATCCCGTCGTCCCTGGCCTCCCCATTGTCCGCCGTCCTGCCGGAACCCTGGAGGTCTCCCACGACCGTGGGAGACCAAACGGCATGCCCAGCGTGCCGTGCCATTCCCTGCGCCTCCTCGCCTGCAGCCTGCCGCCAGCCATCCACCGCTCGTCGTCCGCTAGCCCCGTCTGCCGCCCGCTTCCCGACCGTTTGCTGGTGCACCGCCGGAGTTGGTTCCCTCCCTGTCCATGGCTGAGTTGGACTTTGTACGGATTTCAAAGCAATCCAATTTTCAGAGTAGCATGCTTTTCAGTGCAGATCATCAAGCCGACATGCTTCTCAGAGCATATCAGCACCACTTTTGATGCAACATGAATTTTGATGTAATTTATTTTCCTTTTTTAGTTTTCTCGAAGGCTAAGAAACTGAGGGTTATGGTTTTTCTATATAAAGGTCCCCTCTCCCCTGTAATAATAATGATTTGATATAAATTTTTGGTTTCAATTGGTTCTGGTTCTGGTTCTGGGCTGAGGCCCATTTGCCTTCGTTCCCTGCTATGTGCATTATGGGTTCAATGAGGGGTATGAGGCGTTCCCTGCTGTGTGCATTATGGGTTCGATGAGCGCCCTAGTTATCCCCTATCTCATCTTCTTTATCTCATCGTGTCCTTTGAGAGTCATCCTAGCGCATCTATGTGAGAGGCTTGCTATGTGCATTATGGGTTCGATGAGAGCTCATGGTAGCTGGTGCTGTGATCCCCGGGAGGGTAGCTGTGTGCTGTGATCCCTCGGGAGGGTAGCTTTACGCTTTGACCCCTAACTTTCTATGTGTGTCTCCCCGTTAGAGTGAGTCCCAGGGCCATGAGTTCCAGTCCCCAGTCCCCCATCTCTATCTTTCCTTCCGACCTCCAAGAAAATTGAAAACAAAAGAGATCAGCTATTTTAGGTTTTAGTTTCAGTGTCACCCTAGTCCTGGGAGGCTTCTTAGCCCTCCCACGGTCCTAGTTTGTTTAGGTTGTTTCCCTTTCCCAAATAATCCAGGTTACATTGATTTTCGTCCCACATCAAGAAACCTACACCCTGACCCACTCTGGGAATCTAACCATAGGAGACCCTATTATAATTTCATAAACCAGGATGAGAGAGCAACTAGGAACTTTATATTAGAAGCACCTACATTTGGTGGTGATCTTGATCTTGAGGACTATATTGATTGGGAAGAAGGAATGGATCAGTATTTTGAGAGAGAACTAATGTATGATGAAAGGAAGTTTAAGTTTGCCATACTCAAGTTAGCTCACCAGGCTAGAATCTACTGGGATAAGGTTGAAAGGATGACTAGGAATAGAGGAGAAATATCCCTAACTACCTGGAGAACCATGAAAAGCAAACTTAGGAAGAAGTATGATCAGAGGCCCCTAGGACAATGGCAGAGGCCCAATTATGGACCCATAACCCATAGATATGAGCCCATGCCCTATGAACCCAAAGAACCCATAACCTATCAATCTGAACCCCATAAGATTAAATATGAGCCCATATTAGTCTACTTCCCCTTAGTCAACCTGAATCCACTAGGATTAGTGCCCCTAATCAGAAACTAGGACCTAACCAAATTCTCCTGAGTCGACCTATCCCTACTATCCCAGTTGTTCCTAAGGATAACATTGAAAAAGAAGTGTATGAAGCAGGAACAGACCTAATAGATGAATATGAAGAAGAAGAGAAAACACCTATGGAAACTTAGAGTTAGTTGATCCTGATTATACCCAGACTAAAGCCAACCCAGAGTTAGTTAACCCTGACCTTACCCAGATGAAGCTATACTGGAAGGACCATTAGAAGAAGAGAACTATGAGGAACCTAACCCTACTGCTAGGACCTTACCTGAGAAAACACTACAAGAGACTCAAGTCACAAAATCGAGTCTTAAAATTCAAGAACCAGAGAAAATTATGGAGGACTTGATTTTTCCAAACCAGCAACCTCAGGAAGAACTCACTCCATCAGTCCCCATTGAAAATCTTTTTCCTGAAATTATTGACTCATCCTTCCATAGGGCAGACCTTTTATTACTTATTGACGTAACTTAATGTCCAAACCTTAAGGTCATCTTCATTGATCTATAACCATCCAAGGAATCCACTTCATACTTCCTACCCTATCATTAGGTTCCCAATGCCTCTAGAGCCATTCGATTACATTTCATTGAGGTTATTAGGTTGCATAAGTCCATTGAGCATGTTAGGTTTGCATCCTATTTCTGGAAAACCCTATGGCATCTATTAGGAGTTCATGCTAAGTTTTCATCAGCAAGTCATCCATCAATTAAGGGTAATTCTAGAAAAAGACTCAAAGATTTGATGAAGGAGACTTCATCATGATTAGGCTTCGACATTAGCGGTTCCCACCTGAAACCATGAAAAAATTACACGCTCGTAGTAGTGAACCATACAAAATAATTAAAAAAACTGGACCTAATGCCTATATGCTTGAGTTACCACATGAGCTAGGTATTAGTTCAACTTTCAACATTTCAGACCTTGTAGAGTATAAGGAGCCAATGTTGATAACTAGTGAGCCTTTTGGGCTTGATCCCATCTTTGAGAGTGAGCCAATCCTCAAGTGTCCACTAGCCAAAATACCAGAATGGAGAGACAGGATTGAGCGGATCTTGGACGATAAGATTATCATTACTTGGAGCAAAGACTATCAACGATATCTGGTTCGTTGGCAAGGATGACTCGAGACTAAAGATTCTTGGATCACTAAAGAGGATTTACAAAGAATTGATCCCGACTTACTAGAACACTATCATAGCAGAGTTGACCCATACTCGACAGGATCGAGTTTCTCCCACCCGGGGAGAATTGGTGTGGACACCAGGGCTAGAAGGAATCGATAGGTCAATCCCACATCCCTGTGGATCACCTGTGAATAAAGCCCTAAGCCCAAGCCCCAAGATCGCTTGTAAATATTTATTTTAAATTCTGTTATTTTAGTCTAGTTGAATTCAATCCTAATCACCAACTGGGTTTTGTATATACAAGCCTAATTAGGTTTGTCAATGTTCAATTATTATTTGGTTATGTCCTTTGATCAAATTGGGTTTAATTTGATCAAGATGGGTTTAGAGTTAGCCCTTTGATTTTGAGTCTTGTAATTAGTTATTTTTAATTAAGTTTTGTAATACAAGAGGGGACCCAAATCAAGATATGTGCCAGCCCATTCAAGTCATGCCAACTAATTCTTGGCACCATATGACAAATTATCAAGGTGCCACCTCATCATTTTCCACATCATCTTGGACATCATCACTTGCCATGTCACTTATCCTTGGTCAGCTACATGAAGGATTATTTTTATTGCCAATCCAAGAGGAGTCGGTCAAAAGAGAGGGTGCCACTTTTCTTCTCATCGCCCATCATAAGAGAATTCTATCTCAAGGGGACGCCCATCTAGGAAAAGATTCAAGGGAGTTTTTTGTTTCAAGAATCCAAGCCAATCAAGTTCCAAGAAATCAAGAAATCGAGAACTCAAGAGTGCCATAAGAATTCATGAGTTCTCTTTATCTCATCTGAAGAGTTCAATGAATTCAAGGAGGCCTTATCACTCAAACTCTAGAATCCCTCATGGATTTCCCATCAGAAGTCATCTTGGCCGCCCAACATCAACCCATCATCAAGGAGTCTTGCCGCCCATCTCATCCTCTTTCTTGTCGCCCAAAAGGATGAAGGCTTCCATGTTGTCGCCCAAGCTAGATGAAGCCCAAGAAAGGATCAAGGTCAAGATTCCAAGATGCCAAGAGAGGATCAAGAAGGATTTGAAGCCCAAGGGAAGCCAATTCATGGAGTTTCTTGCCCTTCCAACAAGAACTCAACACTTTGTAACCCTTACAATTCTAGTTTGTGGTCTATAATACCACCTTCAACCCCTTTGTATTCAAATTTATTCTTTTATGAAATAAAGTGAGAGCATTCTCTTAATTCCTTTACTGATAGCATCAAGGGGTGTGAGGTCCTAATTTGCCTTTGTTCTTCGGTGCATCTAGGGTGTGAGGCCCTAGTTATCCATCTACCCAACCATCCATTAGAAACCTAGCCACCACCTTCAAGCTTCTTTCTTCCCTTTTCCTTCCTCCTAATCTTCTTCAACCTTGAACTGAGTTCGTTGTAGATCGGAGCTCGAAGAATGAGAGTCTTGAAGTCCTACCACAAAATCCTAGAGTGTTGAACCAGATCCATTTCAAAAGTAAATCATCGTTGGTAATCCTAAACTTTTCCTTTCTCTTAGTTCTAATTCGTTTGAAAGTAGGAACCCTAGTTTATGGTGATTTCTCAATCACCAAATCCTGAATCTTAACTAGTTTTGCTTGATTACATTGTGGGTAGCATAACTAGTTGACGAGGTTTGCTTCGTTAATTACTTTGAGTCTGATTTTGTTAATTCCAAAATTAAATCTCTACATAATTATAGATAATTAATCTTAAAATCAGTAAACTAATTTTTGCATCATCCATCCCACATCATGACTCATAGGTCGACTCACAGATTGTCATAGCCTGAGACAAGAAAATTATAGAATAGTGTCATTGCTAAATTCTTTGCCAAGTGCTGACTCACAAATCAAGTGTCGACTCAAGTTTCGACTCACAAGTTCAAGTATCGACTCACAGGTCGACTCATAGCTAAGACTAGCAATGAAGCAGAACCATAGAATTTCAAGAATTACACCTAGTGTCGATCAAGTGTCGACTCATGAAGACTAAAGTGTCGACCAAGTGTCGACTCATAGGTCGACTCACAGGTTCTGACAACAGTAACGATTATATTTTCAGAAGTTTAGAATTAATCAAACGATCCTTAACGGCTAATTTGTCCACTCCAATGGTCACAAATAATTTTTTGAAAGTTTTTGGAGTATTATCACTTACCAAACTCATTGAATACATAAGAGAGACAAGAAAGAAAGAAGAGATACAAGAGACAAATCTTATCTTTTGAGAAAAGACAAGAGTGAGCTGAAAAGAAGATTCCAACCAGAAAAGTCTTCATTCTGGCTGTTGAGCCTTCAAATCAATATCCAAAAGTGTTGATTGAAAGCTTCCAAGAAGAAGAAGACAACTCAAGCATTTAAGAAGAGTTCATCGACTTTATTTTTGCTGTTTTGAGAGTTTTATTCTTGTGCTTATAACTATATTCTTGGTTTTATTTGTTGTAACTAGTTTCAAGGCTATTGAAACTAGGTGTTAGGCCTTCCAAGCCATGAATTGGAATTCAAGCCCAGGGTTGACTTGAGGGAAAGGTTGTTGGTGAGCCTAAGTGACAAAACCATCAAGGGGTTTTAACTTGTGAGCCTGGGAAAACAAGTTGGCTATAATCTTGGTGATTATAGTGGAACTCCCAAGGGATAGCTTGGAGAGTGGATGTAGGTGCTTGGTGTGCATTGAACCACTATAAATTTCTTGTGTTTGTGTGTATGCTTTATTCTTATTTATTTCTTAAAGCACAACATCTAGATTATTTATGCAAATTCACATTATTACACAAATACTTTAGTTCAGCACATACTTTGGTTTTAGTTTAAAATTTTTAAAAGATCCAATTCACCCTCCCTCTTGGATTGCTATCTGGAAAACAATGGTATGTCTTACTACTAGATAGAATAGAACCTGAGGGGTCATACACAATAGGAGCTTGACCTGACTATAATTGGATTAATATATGTAAGAGTTATATATTTAAAAACTGCTAAATATATAAGGGTGTTATTTAGTAATTGCTAATTTTGTAAGCGTTATACTTTAATAACTACTAATTTTGTAAGGATTATAAATTAATAGCTGCTAATTATTGCATAAGGGACTTAATTACAAGTAAGTATTGTAATTATAATTGGCTTAATTAAATTTAGATCAAGTCATAATTAATTAATTAGATCTAACTTAATTGGACTTGATCTAATTTGAGACTGATTAGATTTAATAATTCAAGTTAGACTTGAATTACAATCCTAATTGGATTAGGGTTGATGGGCTTTCAATTTCGATTCGAATTGGATTCGAAATTGATTTAAATGAAGTCTGATTAAACTAGGAAGCAAAGTCCTAGTAGACTGGGACTCTCTCACCTCTCTCTCATATTTTAATGTCAAAATGAGGAAAGGGGATGCTAAAGTAGCACCCTTCTCTTGTTTGTGTGTGTGAGAATATTTTGGATGCCATCGTTGGCGCTTTCCTTCTACATAGGGTTTCTCTCTCATCAGATAAAGTTCATCTTTATCTTAATTTTGAATTTGATTCAAAGAAGTTTATCTAGAGTTCTTGGTCATGGAATTTTTATTTTGCGAAAAAAATGAGATGGGAGAAAAGGTGTTAGTGCTAGACTTCTTCTTGTGGCTAAAATGTTTCTCATGCATACATTTCTCAACACCACTCTCCTATTTGAATGTGATTCTAGATAGATAAGATAAGATCTTATCTAGAGGCATTTTTGGTGTGGAGTTTAGATGGGCATGGATTAATTTTTGTGTAACAAAAAATTAAGAAAGGTTCAGAAATTAGTGCTAAGGGGATGAGATCTCTTCTTCCATGCTGCTAACTTCTTTCCATTGACCTTCTCCTTTCTCCCATGATTCCACACACTAAAACAAGAAAAAGAGATAAAAATCAAAGAGAGATAAGATAGAAAAAAAAAAGGGGTTCTTCTATGGGCTTTCAATCCCTCCTTGATTTAGCGCAAAAAGTTCGTGCATGAGTTTCTAGGGTTTCTTCTTCTTCTTGAAGAAGAAGCTTGATCCACATCAAAACAAGGCATGCAAGGTGCTAGTACTCTGATAGCCTTGAAACTTCAATCTAGACATCTTATAGGATACTATCAGAGGCGGGCAGTGCGTGGCTCTTAACGAAACCGGGAAATCTGTTAGATCTGATCGATGATAAAGATGGAGTAGCATAGCAGGTAAGTAGATTCGATCAACTTGTATTTTATTTTCGGATTTGATATATATATTCATGATGGATCTTGTACGCATGCTAGATTAGGATTTTTGTTTTTGCTGCAATTATAGTTAATTAATTTTTTTTTGAAAACTATGCATGCTACCCTAAGGGATAGTCAGATGATTCCTTCAAAAGAATCTTTGCAAATGTGATGAAAATACTATGAGGTTGCCATGAGTCTAATTTGGTGGCCAAGCATCTTCTCTCCCTAATTAGTTTATCATACTTCCATATGAAGACCAGTCTACTATAGGTTTATACTCCAACATTAATGAAGTAGTTTTTCCATCTACAAAAGAATCTCTTGGTGGACCCACTACCTAGCTTTCCAACTAGATTGTCTTCCCAATCAATCACCATATATAGCTTCATTAAATCATGACCTTTCTTAAAATATTAGTGTAGTCAAGTTACAACTCAATGACCTTTTTGAGCTCATGTCTTGAATCAAAGAAAGATGAATTGATCAACTAGGTCAGCTTGCATGCTCAAGATACTTTGTCAATACTTTTACTAGGGGTTCATTTGGTTGGAGATAATCGGTATACAAAAATAAGTCCTATTAAATGATCATATTTGGCATGAAAACAATAAATGATAGGTTTCATGCTAACTTTAATGAGAGAGAAGATAAAATAGATACAAGATACCATCAATAACCACAAAGAGTTGCCAAGACAAGAAACCACCACTCAAGGATTTTTATTGCTAGAAACATTGAGGTATGAGTTACCCCAACCCAAACCTGGATCCTAGTTCAAATTCTAATATTAGACCTAAACTCAACCCCATAAAAGGTCATGTAGGTGTGGTGGGTATGGTCTATGGCTAAAATTTTAATATAATAGTTTTTTCAAGTTGGGTCAAGTCCACTATGACTTAGTCCCAATCTAAAAAACTTAGATCCAAGTCGGGTCCAGGCTGGGGTCCTATGCCCAAATTTCACTTCCATGCACAAATCTAACACTAACTTCAGCAACCGTTACTTTAGCAAACATGGAGAAATAGGTAATTGATCCATCAACATATGTAAGTTATGCAATATGATTCTTGAAGCTGCAGGCCAAAAATCACATACAAAAAAAGTTACATCCACCACGCTTTTTAGACATGTAAAAACATACATGAATAAAAGTTTAAATTCTAAAAAAAAGGATTATATATATCCAGGTTAGGCAAACATGAGAATGCTATAATCAATTTATAACTTACATTTCAACTATTAAATACGAGGTAAATCAAATATAATGGATAAATGTTGGTATGCCAAGAAAAGAGTATCCAAAAAATTAATACTGATCTCAGGTCTAGAGATATTACAAACACGGATCCGGTTAACTCTAACATAAATGGGTTAGATCTAGATATTTAATATCCAGACCCAGACTCGACTATAATATAATATAATATATACTTATAATATAATATATAATATATATAATATAATGTAATATGATATATTTTATAATTTATTATAATATATTATTTTATATTTTATATTTTAAATATTAAAAATATAATTACACTATATTATAACTTATCATAATATATTAAAATGTATCATATTATTTTATATTTTGTTATATTTAATATAATGCCAAATATTGATTTTAATTATATTAAAACATATTAATATTTAATATATATATTTTTATATAATTTAATTTGATTTTGCATGATTTTATATAATTTTGCATGATAAAAACATAAAATATAATATTAAGTAATATAATATAATAATATAACATAATATAATAAATATGATGTAATGTAGCACATTTATAATTTAATATAATATATTATGTTATATTTTACATTTTTTTAATATTAAAAAATATTATGCTATATTATAATATGTCATAATATATCATAATATATCATATTATTTTATATTCTATTATATTTAATATAATGTTAGATACTAATTTAGATTATATTAAAACATATTAATACATAATATAATATAGTTTTATATATGTATTTGATTTTGCATGATTTTATATGATTTTATATATTTTTATCAATTAAAATCTATAATACACATAAAGCAATATAAATAATATAATATAATATAATATGATGTAATGTAGCATATTTTATAATCTATTATAATATACTATTTTATATTTATATTTTAAATATCAAAAATATTATGCTATATTATTATATATCATATTATTTTATATTATTTTATATAATTTTATATTATAAAATTGCATAATATAATATAAAGCAATGAAATATAATATAATATAGTATAATATAATATAATATAGAATTATATAGTATAATACAATACAATACAATATATATAATATAATATAATATAATAGCATATTTTATAATTTATTGTAATATAATATGTTATATTTTATATTTTGAACTATTAAAAATATAATTATACTATATTACAATTTACCATAATATATTACAATGTATCATATTATTTATATTCTATTAGATTTAATATAATATCAAATATTAATTTTAATTATATTAAAATATATTAATGTATAATATAATATTATTTATATATTTAATTTGATTTTACATGATTTTGTATGATAAAATCACATAATATGATATAAAGCAATATATATAATATAATGTAACGTAATATAATATAATGCAATATAGCATATTCTATAATTTATATAATATATTATTGTATTTTATATTTTTAAAAATTAAAAATATTATGCTATATTATAATATGTCATAATATATTATAATATATCATAATATATTATAACATGTCATATTATTTTATATTCTATTATATTTAATATATTATTAAATATTAATTTTAAATACATTAAAATATATTGGTAAATCATATAATATATTTTTATATAATATAATTTAATTTTACATGATTTTATATAATTTTATATGACTTTTTTTTTCTTATTTTAGATTATTTTATATGATTTTATACATATTTATTTGATCTTATATTATTTTATTTAATTTTTTATAAAATAAATTTTTAAAAAGTTGATAACAACATTTGAACTTGCTATTTGTTATAACAAACCATTCACAACCATAACTACTACATTATTATGGTAATGATATTAAACTTTTGATGATATAATATTTAAACAAATTAAAGCCCTTCTTATAAAAATAACTTAAATCTTTTCCATCGCCTAAGCTTCTCCATTTTCATGTCTGATGGGGACCTGAGAGCTATCAGCTGCTACGTTGAGTCCCAGCAGGTGTCATCCATCCTATTAGGCATCCTAGGATTCTCATATATCCACTCAAGCATAAAAGCAGCAGATCAACATCCCGTATGGAAATTAGGGACCATACAGGAGAAGATGGAAGGGTATCGGGCAAATAAAGTAGCATTTGGGCGCCTACTCTCCTTCCCTCTTTCTTGAGATTTTATTTCCTTGTGTTGACCACCCTTTTATGGAATGTTTGTGCCGCCCTTCATCTTTCCTTGTAGCATGAAATCTCTTGCCCTTCTAGCCCCATCTCTTATGGCATGTAGTTGGCACCAACAAGGAAGCTTGTTGGCCCCCCTTTTTATGTTTATTTTTTCATGTATTCCAAGGGCTAGTGCTCCCTATATAAGGACCCCTCTCTTGTATTGAAATGAATAATAATGATGATGATTTGAAAAGAGTGATTCTTCGTTCTGCCTCCGTAAAGGAGTGGGCGTGAGGCCCGTCTTGCCTTCTCCTTCGGGCGTCAAGGGGTGTGAGACCCTATGCCTTCGCTTTTGAGCATCGAGGGGCATGAGGCCCTAGTTATCCCCTTTCTTGTCGAGTCCTCTCTATGGTCTTAAAGATTTTTCTTCACGGTCCCAGGTAGCGATTTGGATGGGATGACCTAGGCTCCGCATGTAGTGAGATGGGTGGGATGCCCTAGGCTACATATAGTGGGGTGGGTGAGATGCCCTAGAGGTGAGAGGTCTCTGCGTGAATGTAAGTTCCAAGTCCGTAGAGTGTCCATCTTCTTTATCCCTCCATGGTCTTGGAAAGTTACCCTCACGGCTCCATTAGTGAGGTGGGTGAGATGTCTTAGAGGTGAGAGGTCTCTCCATGAGTGTGAGTTTCCAAGTTCCTGGCAGTCCAAACCCTACTTTCCATCCCCCCACCTCCATAGAAATTTAAAAAATATTTTTTTTATGGAACCCTAATCCTTGGCGACTTCTCAGCTCGCCACCGATCCTACCCCCCACCTGTCCCCCATCATTTTTGGTATCAGAGACTAGAGGTTTAGGGTATCCATTATATTTTTTGTCTCATCTTATTACTATTATTCCTGCTATTCTCTACTTATCCCCGATTTATCCTCAAGTTATTCTCATCATCTCCTTGATCCATCCACCACCATCTCCATCACTGACTCACCAGCCCCACCATTTTCTCTCTCCCTTGTTTCAACACCACCAACCGTGGCCAAGACCATCCGAAGCCCCACCGACGTCCCTACTGCCATCACCCAGATCATGATCATCCTTTGCCATGAAGTCCCGGATCACCAGCTCGCCCGTGGTCTTCCCTTCCCACCGTTCGGTCCACAACCTCCGATCGACGCTCCAATCCCCACCTTCCTCCTATCTCGTGCCACCGTGCCGATCCTCCATCATCGCCTCCGATCGACACCTCATCCCACAGTAGCCCATCCTCCATCCACCCATGAAGCCTTGAATATCCACTGACCACCAGCGAAGGACCCCATCACCGCCACACCATCTCCCCTTCAGATCTGTGGAAGATCCCTACTACCGACGAACACTAGTTCATCATCCTCACTGAGCTGTCCTTCCCCGATGAACGGCCACCACCTGAGACCTCCAACGATTGTGCTCCACCATCTGCAACATCTCCTCCCTCCCGTCCGAAGCCCACAACCATTCCCTCCATCTCGCTCATCTCCGACCACCATTGACCCTCTGTTTGTCATCACCCATGACACCACCAAATCCCTCTTCTGTTGAGTGTGCCACCATCGATCCCTTCCACGCCGACCTCCATCCAAGACATCCAGCAGTCCAGCCCCCCCTTCCATGGTCGCTAACAGCCATCAAAACTACCATCCTTCCATCTATGCTGCCACGAACAACCGGAGGAGACCGTGCCTCAGCCTTCCGCATCGCTGCCTGCCCTCCGATGCCATCGCCGGTGAGATTTGACCAGAAGACCCCCTGCTCCGTTCCCCTTTGGTCTGTGGAGAAGAAACCCAGCTGCATGAATGTGAAAGCACTTCACATTCCTGTTGCCGACTTCAAGTCCTGCACAAGTTTCAGAGCTACACGCATTTCAAAGTTGCATGGATCTCAGAGCTACATGAATCTCAAAGCTTCATAGATCTCAGAGCAGGGCTATCAAAAATAATAAAAAATGTAAATTTTTTTATGCTACCCTAATCCCTGGTGACTTCTCAACTCGCCAACGATCCTACCCCCCCCTGTCCCCCATTAATGTCTCTTCCATTCTAGACACCTCTTCTGTTCCATATGCCTCTTCCATAGGTAAAATCCTTCTCTGTTCTCGGTAAACCTTGGCCCGACCACTAACCAAGGTTCATGTGTATTTTAAATTAATTGTTAATATTTGTACCATTTAAAATTGTTACATATAAATATCTAGCACAAAACCCATCATTTCGTTGTGCAGTTTGGCCACTTCAAGTTGTCCACCCGATCGAGACTCTTGAGGACATAAAAAAGCAACAGAAGATATAAGAAAAATCAAAGAAAATAAAAAAAGATGGAAAAAATTAAAAGGTAAGGCCTTTATCGATGTATTTTTTTTAGCTTTTAGCATCTTTTTCAAAGATCTATGGGGAAGGAGAGAACATGAAGGAGATCTAAAGGGTTTCTGGGTTCCAATTCAGATTTTTTCACATAGGGCGACAACGACAAGATTAAGGGCAGGGGGGCCTCATGGTGGCTGGTTAAGGTGATGAGGAGGCGAAGGGTGGGGGGAATGGAGAGTAGGAGGCGAAGGAGGGCAAGAAAGAGAGGATGTTGGCTCTGCCCCTTTGATGAATAACAAAACATTAAGTACATATTTTGTACTAATGATCAATTGTAGTTATGAGTTTTCAGGAATCAAGTACCTCAAATTCTCAAAGTTAGAGTATCATGGCACGCTTTGATACAAAGTATTTTTCATGATTTGAGAAGTCTTCTCCATCAAAAAAGGACACAAATAAGTTTAATTATTATTTATGAATGTTGCATTTAAGTTTCGTGAAAAGTTTTTATGTTTTTGGCTTGCTTGGCACTTGCTTTTGAATTTTGCAGAACCAAGTGTCGACACCTAGGAGCCCAAGTGTCGACACTTCAGCATTTGGCACGCAGAAATTTCTAGTGGCATGCCAAGTGTCGACACTCAGAACTCAAGTGTCGATACCTGAAACTTAAGTGTTGACACTTAAGTTCCCAAGTATCGACTTAAGGCCTGAGACATTTTAAAATACATAACTTGCCTTTGGAGAGTTTTTGTGTCAAGTGTCGACACCTGATAATCAAGTGTCGACACTTGAAAGTTCAAGTGTCGACACTTGGAAGCCAAGTGTCGATACCTGACAGCCAAGTGTCGACACTCAGGTTCTGACAGCCTCAACGAATCTATTTTCTGATAGCCCGAATTTGGGTTTTTAGCTTCTAATGGCTAGTTTTTGATCCCTAACGGTCTAAAATAGTTTTTTGGATGTTTTTCATGTATTTAAGCTTCACCAAACTCATTAATGAAGCAAGAGAAAAAAGAGAAGAAAGGAAATATCCAAGAGTTAAAGCCTTTCCTCAAGAACTCCACTTCCAAAAGCTAAAAATGAGAGATTCCATTGAAAAAGCCTACATTCCTTTCATTTTATCTTTCCAAAAGTATTCTTGAGAAGATTCCAAGTCAAATCACATCAAGCAATCATTCAAGAGCTTCAATGATTCTTTATTCCACTCTAAGAAGAGAGTTTGCTTGTGTTTAATTCTTGTACCCTGAATTTATTATTGTTTTGACCTAGCTTTCAAGGATTTCTTGAAAGTAGGTTGTTGTGGTTGTTGGTGAGCCAAAGAAACAAAATCAACTAGGGTTGACTTGTGAGCCCAAAGAAAAAATAAGTTGTAAGGTTTGTTGGTGAGCCTAGGTGACAAAACTAACTTAGGTTTTGACTTGTGAGCCATGAAAAACAAGTTGGCTATAATCTTTGAGAGATTATAGTGAAAATTCCCAAGGGGAGCTTGGAAGTGGATGTAGGTGCTTTGAGAGCACCGAACCACTATAAAACTTGGTGTTTGTATGTAATTGTCTCTTTTTACTTCTTGCATTTATTTCCTGTACTATATTTATTGTTTTTCGCTACATATACTTAACTGCATTGATCACATTGTTCACAAACACCACAAGGCCTGCACATAATTGTTTTAATTTTTGAAAGACCCAATTCACACCCCCTCTTAGGCTCCATTTCTGGGCAACAAGTGGTATCAAAGCACTGGTACTCTCTTTTAGGTCCAAGGATCTTGAGTAAAAGATCATGGCAACCCTAATAGTATGGGTGTTGTTGAAGGTCAAGCTTCAAACCGTCCCCCACTATTTATGGCACAAATTACACATACTGGAAAACATGCATACGCATATTCATTCAAGTTATTGATTATAATCTTTGGAGGACTATTATTAAAGGTCCTCATCAGCCTACTATGTTGATTAATGGTATTCCCACTCCCAAAATGGAAGATGATTGGGATGAGAATGATATTAAGCAAATAGAGATTAATGTGAAGGCTATGAATCTATTATTTTGCTCTTTAGATCTGAGTGAATTCAATAGAATCTCTAACTATCTCTCCGCTAAGGAAATATGGGACACACTTGAGGTTATCCATGAGGGTACACACCAGTGAAAATAACTAAAGTTAACATGCTCATTCACATATATGAAATGTTCAAAATGGAACCTACTGAATCTATAAGTGAGATGTATACTAGGTTCACAAATATTGTGAATGGCATGAGAAGCTTAGGAAATTTATATCTAATGGTGAACTTATAAACAAACTTCTCAGGTCTCTTTTGGCTTCATGGGATGCAAAGGTGACATCAATAGAAAAGCCAAGGACATCAATACTCTTCCTCTTGAGCAATTATTGGGCTCATTGATGATATATGAGCTCTCATTAAAGCAAAAGAATATGGATGTCGACAAGAAGAAGAAAGTGATCGCTTTCAAGTCCACCAACAAAGATGAAACAAGTGAAGATTCAGAAGAAGAAGATGAAGAAGATGAGATGGCTTTCATGCCTAGAAAGTTCAGGAGGTTCATAAGAAAGAAGTATAACTTTAAGAAGAAACCTCTAAAAGGAGAGCCTAGCAAAGAAAAGGAAAAAAAGAAAGACAAGGAGCAGCCCACATGTTTTGAATGTAAAAAATCGGGCCACTTCAAAATGGACTGCCTTCTACTTAAAAAGAGCAGAAGAAGATTAAGAAAGAAGGCTATGATGGCAACCTGGAGCGACAGCGAGGACTCCATTTCTGAGGAAGAACAGCAAGAAGTTGCAAACTTCTATTTGATCGCCGATCATGATGAGATATTTTCTGAAACCGAAAATGAGTTTACTTTTGATGAACTGCATGAGGTTTTTGATGAATTAGTTATTGAATTTCAAAAACTAAAGTCAAAACATAAAGAACTAAAAAGGCAAAACTTGGATTTAGTTAAAGCAAATGATAAGTTTTCAACTGAAAATGATTGCTTGCTTTTTTAAAATAAAAGCTAAATGATAAAATATTACTCTTGAAAAAGAAAAGGAAGTTTTGAAAAAGAAAAACTTTTCTGCATCTATTGAAAACTCTTCAAACAAAATAAAGAGATTTTGGAAGAAAAGAAAAAGTACAAAGAAGAAATTAAAAAATTAAAACCTTTTGTTGAAAAATTTACATACAGTTCCGAGAAATTGAACATGCTTTTAAACAATCAAAGGGCTTCTTAACAAAGCCGATTTAGGTTTTAAGTTCAAAATATTAAAAATCTCTCAAGAATTTTGTGCCTACATCATCTTCTATTACTTGCTATGCTTGTGGTATTTTAGGACATAATCTTACTTGTGCAATAAAAAAAAATTTAGGCAATGTTAAGAAAGTTTGGGTTCCAAAAGAAATCATTACCACTAACCTGAAAGGACCCAAGATGACTTGAGTATCTAAAGTCTCCACCTGATTTTTATTGTAGGTGTGCCTTGCAACCAACAAAAGAAGGATATGGTACCTTGACAGCGGTTGCTCAAGGTACATGACTGGAGATGTGGAGCAGTTCTCATCACTTGAATATCAGAATGGTGGTAATGTAACATTTGGTGATAATGGAAAGGGTAAGATTGTCGGAATTGGTAAAGTTCATATATCACCCATTCTACTTACATTGATAATGTGTTGTATATTGATGGTTTAAACATAATTTACTTAGAATTAGTCAATTTTGTGACAAGGATTTTAAAGTAGTTTTCGAATCTTCAATGTGCATTGTTTCTAATTTAGATGATAATGGCATCAAGTTCATTGGTGATAGGCAGGCAATATTTATATGGTTGATCTTGATGATCTTCCTATTCAAATGGTCAATGCCTAGTGGCAATGGAAGTCAAGATCAATGAAACTAGTTGGCTTTGGCATCGTAGACTAGGACATGCTAGTATGCATTTGATTTCAAACTTAGCAAGAAGAATTTGATAAAAGATTTGCCTAAACTTAGTTTTGAAAAAGATAAAATTTGTAGTGCTTGCCAACTTGGAAAAAAACCAAATCATCTTTTAAACCAAAAGGAGTAGTCTTTATATCTAGATCCTTGGAGTTGCTTCATATGGACCTCTTTGGGCCAACTAGAACATCTAGTTTGGGAGGTAAGAAGTACGGTCTGGTTATTGTAGACGATTTCTCACATTTTACATGGGTCATGTTTTTAGTACACAAAGATGAAACATTTTCTGCATTCATTAGATTTCATAAAAGAGTTTCAAATGAAAAAGGTATTTCAATTGTATCATTGAGAAGTGACCATAGAACCGAATTTGAAAATTCTGAATTTGATAAGTTTTGTAATGAAAATGGCATTCATCATAATTTTTCTGCATCTAGGACACCTCAATAAAATGGGATGGTAGAAAGAAAAAATAGAATTCTTAAAGAAATGGCATGCACTATGCTTTGCAAAAATGACCTACCTAGATATTTTTAGGTGGAAGCCATAAACACTGCATGCTATGTTTTGAACCGTGTTTTAATCCGATCGATTTTAAAGAAAACACCGTATGAGCTTTGGAAGGGCAGAAAATTTTCAATTAAATACTTTCGAGTTTTTGGATGCCATTGTTTCATCTTAAACAATGGTAAAGATAATTTAAGCAAATTTGATGCCAAGTCAGATGAGGATGTCTTTTTAGGCTACTCTACATCTAGCAAGGCATACAAGGTCTTCAACAGAAGGACACTTGTTGTTGAAGAATCCATACATATTATATTTGATGAATCTAACCAGAAATCTTCTAGAAAAGAAGATATGCTTAGTGATGAAACAGGTACTAAAAGAATCGAAGAGGTGAACAACAATGAAGAACCCATCAAGGAGCAAGATGACAACGAAAGAGATCAAGCACAAGGTGATGAAAATACATCTATAGTTGATCCTCTACCTAAAAAATGGGGGTATGCTCTTGGACACCTCAAAAAACTTATCATCGGTGATCCATCTAAGGTGTAAGTACTCGATCATCTCTTAGAAATGTTTGTGATTATTTAGCATTTGTATCTCAAATAACCTAAACTATTGAAGAAGCTAAAAATGATTGTCATTGGATTAATGCTATGTAAGATGAACTTAATTAGTTTAAAAGAAATAATTTGGTCTTTGGTAGATAGACCTTCAAATGTTTCAATTATTAGCACAAAATGGATTTTTAGAAACAAACTTGATGAAAATTGAATTGTTACTAGAAATAAAGCTAGGCTAGTTGCCAAAGGATACAATCAGGAGGAAGGGTTTGATTTTGATGAAACCTTTGCTCCTGTTGCTAGACTTGAGGCAATTAGGCTATTGTTGGCTTTTCCTTGTTTTATGGATTTTAAATTATTTTAAATGGATATCAAGTACCTTTTTGAATGGTTTTATCGAAGAAGAAGTCTATGTTGAACAACCACTCGGTTTTGAAAATCATGAATTTCCAACCATGTTTTTAAACTTCATAAAGCTTTGTATGGTTTGAAACAAGTTTCAAGAGCTTGGTATGATCATTTAAGTTCTTTCTTGCTCAAAAATGATTTTACTAGAGGTAATGTAGATGCTACTTTGTTTTTGAAAAAGAAGAATGATAATCTTTTAGTAGTACAAGTTTTGTGGATGATATCATATTCGGTACTACTAACGAATCTCTTTGTCAAAAATTTGCAAAGTTATACAGGGTGAGTTCGAGATAAGCATGATGGGTGAACTTAACTTCTTCCTCAGACTCCAAATAAAGTAGACCAAAGAAGGGATCTTCATCAACCAAGCTAAGTACACAAAAGAAATACTAAAGAAGTTTGGGATGGAGAACACCAAGCCTTTAGGTACACCAATGATCTCCACTTGTAAGCTTGACAAAGATGACTCAGGTAAATTTGTTGACCAAAAGCTTTATAGAGGAATGATAGGTTCATTGTTGTATCTAACTGCTAGTAGGTCAGATATTATGTTCAGTGTTTGTATGTGTACAAGATACCAGTTTGCCCTTAAAGAGTCTTATCTTTTGGCTGTTAAATGCATACTTAGATATCTGTCTGGCACAATTGATATTGATCTTTGGTACTCTAGAGATTCTTCATTTGAATTGATTGCTTATTCTGATGCTAACTTTGCTGGGTGTAAACTTGATCGTAAAAGTACTAGTGGAACCTGCCAGTTTCTTGGAGTTAATTTGATCTCATGGAGTAGCAAGAAACAGAATTCGATTGCTCTATCTATGATGGAAGCTGAATATATAGCAGCTGAAAGCTGTTGTGCTCAAATCCTATGGATCAAACAACAACTCAAAGATTTGGCATTAAACTAATCAAGACACCCATAAGATATGACAATACTAGTGCAATCAATCTAACTAAGAATCCTGTACAACATTCAAGAAGTAAACTTATTGAAATAAGACATCATTTCATAAGAGATCATATACAAAACTCTAATGTATGCTTGAATTTGTGTGTACTGATGATCAACTAACTGATGTGTTTACCCAATCCTTGAGTGAAGAGAGATTTTGTATGATTAGAAGAGAGTTAGGAATCATTGATCCATTCTTTTAGAACTCTCTCAATTCTCTCTACCCAATTTGTTTTTGCTCAAAATCACTCTTATTGAGTCCCAAAACTTTTCAAAATATCCCTTGAATTTTTGAAATTTTTTTTTGATTTTTCTTGAAAATTTCTTGGCCAAGTGTCGACACTTAGATTTTGCAAAGTGTTGACACCTGACCCAGTGTCGACACTTGAAAATTTGAAGTGTCAACACTTGCAGAAATTTTAGATTTTTTAGGGCTTGTCTGAACCCTTTGTTTTTATTTTCCTCCTTTTCCAGGACCCTAGTGGTCCCCTACCATCCTCTAACCTCCGAAACAATTGATTTCCTCCGTTGCCCTTCAATCAAATGATTTCTCTCCCTCTTTTCTCTCATTCAAACTGTGAATCCATGTTTTTCTTCAATTTCATCCATATTATCTCATTTAATCCTTGTTTTTCATAGTTTTTGGGTCGTTTTTCTTCCTCATCTATGGTGAACCAATTTGTCCTTGCTTTTCTTGGATTCTTTCCTATTTTGGATCGTTTCCTCACCTTGAACTTCCGGCCTTTACCTTATTCTGTACCGATTTACTGTAGCATTGAAAGTTCTTGGTCGAAAATCTTAATTTTCTTGGATTTAAGTTCAAATTTCTTGGATTTCTATCATTTGGATGGATTATGTGTTTTGATTTTACGGTTTATGCCTCATTTTGCCCTTTAATCCGCATGGTTTCATTGTTGAATGGAAGCATTTTGATGCAGAACAAATAAAGGGATGCGATGCGGAAGTAAATTAAGATTAACTAATTTTTTTTTGTTGTTTTTATATGTTTGTAGAAGTTGGCTTCAAATCAAAGAAAAGTTAACCTAACATTGAAAGATACTAATATGATAATTGAAAGCACAATTTAAGGAAACTAAATTATCAGAGTAGTTCAGAAGCAACGGATCGCTGGGGGTTGAGAAACTCCCAGACTAGGGTTTCGCTCCGAACTTTCAACAGAACAGAAATAAAGAGAAGAGATGGTTTACCTACCAGACAATGATCTTCACAGATCTTGGTGAAGAACTCTCCCGAGCAGATTGTTGGATCCTCGGATTCAATATCTTCGCAATGGATCCTCCAATACTGGTCCTTTGGCGGGTTGGCTTCTCCTGAACTCAAGATCTAGAAGAGAAGAAAAACAATTGATGGAATCAGAGAGTCAAGGGAAAATTACCAGGTTGATGAACTTGAAGATTGAAATTGCTGAAAACTGGATTCTCTTGGAAGCTGATGTGATTTTCCTTGGAACTTGCTCTGGATCTGAAGTAGCCGGACTGGATCTGGATGAAGGTGGACGGCCTGGACTTGTAGAGAGAGAGAGGCCGTGGGAGATGGAAGGAGCTAGGTTTTGATGGATTGAAATAATGATGGGCGCTAGGGTTTTGGATTTTTAAGTGGCTAACCTAGGGTTTTGGATAAAGATGGAGATCTCTCACCTCCTCAAGGCTCCAATGGAACCCGGATTACCCCCTCACGGAGCTCAACACTTAGAATAGTGCGGAAGAAGAGAAAACATAAGTTTGCTCATAAAAAAACTTCTTTCATTCATTGATTTTTAAAGTTACAAAGAGAGGTCTATTATATAGACCTAAATTTTCTCCAAGTTTGTATAAATTCCCATGTGGGACTAAACTCCTCCAACCTCTAGATTAGGTAGAAAACCTCCTCTCTTGGCCGACCAAGAATTCAAAAAAATTTGGGACGGCCATAAAGGATTTTTTTGGAATTTTTATGGCGCCTTCTTTGGAGTTGGATTTGGATTTGGAGTCCTCTTCTCCTTATGGCATTTCTTCTTTTCTTCCACTCCAAGTTAAGCTCTTTGATTTTGATTTGAACTTCAATTAGGAGTAGGTTGGATGTCCTTCTTTGATTTTTTCTCCAAGAGAAGTCCCTTTCCTTCTTTGCTTAGACAAAATTGGCAGGTATGGGCGCCTCCTTTAAATTGGCTTCCAATTTGATTTTTTTCTTCTTTGGATGTGGGACCATGACACTGGGATGCCTCTGTGGCGCCTCCTGGACCCTGGCGTGTGCTCGGAGTGTGGCTGGGCGTGTGGCTTGGAGTGTGGCCTCCACTTGCTTGGACCTTGATTTGATTGGAGATAAATGTGGCACCATTTTGGACCTTGATTTGATTGGAAGACAATTGCGGCACCATTTTGGATAAAATTGAAACCACATCGGGACTTGCACCGAGTCAACATGACTCAACAAATTTTAATGGTGACTCAAGAAATAAATAAAAAAATAAACTAGTTGACCAGGTCACCTTTATTACAACCCTAATTTCTCGGGCAATGTCAATCAGAGATCCAATGGAGCTTTGAAGTCTTCTTGTGAGTCTGGTGCCCGCACCACATTTGGACCAAAATCAACAATTTGATGTTTTTCCCTTATTCGAACTGATTTTCTACCAAATAAAAATTTATTTCACTTAGCATTGTCAAATTTCACTATTTTTAACTATTTTCTCAAACTTTTACCTTCTGATTTTATGGTTTTATGGTTAATCCCAAACCTAAACCAATCTATTTGATTTCATTCCATTTTTAAAACAAACCTTAGTTATTTTCTCAATTATTGTCATTTTAAATCAAAACTAAACTCTATTTTCACTATCTTCAGATCAATCTCTTGACTGAACCCACTGTTTTTGACTTCTTTTCTCTATATCTTCCTTAGACCAAACTCTATGTTTACCCCTTCCTTCCTTCCTTCCTTCAGCTGATAGTTATGGGACCTAGGAAGAGACTGGTTGTTAAAAGGAAGTTTGGTCAGAGTTCAGCAGAGAGGAGATCGAAGGCTAGGCATGACAGTGGTCAGACTAGTAGTTCAGCAGCCCCCGGGTCACCTCCTACAGAGAGGATGGCAGGGAAGGTTGTAGCAGCTGGCAGATGGGTGAATCTTGATTTCTTTGATAGATAGCACTTTTGCATCAGGTAGACTCTAGAATCAGCGGTTTAGTCCCCTTTCATTCGATGACAAAGAGGTACTATCCTCATCTGATCCACGAGTTTTATGGCAGCTTAGATTGCAGCAGACTCTTGTGGCATGCGACTGTCAGAGGTGTGAGGATTCTAATTGATGAGTCAGTCTTGAGTAGATTGTGAAAGATTCCACACAGAGGCATTGTGGCTTACAGTTCTGAGGATCATGAGGAGGCCTTTTGTTATGTACTTGAGAGAGAGGATGTTCGTGGAGTGACAGTGGTCACTGCGAACCAATTATCTGTTGAGATGAGGCATCTTCACCACATCATCGCTCGCATCCTTCTCCCGAAGACTGGCAGATTCGATTTCATTATGGAGCGGGAGCTGATGCTTATGGTTTGCTTGTCTCAGAGGACTGCGGTTGATCTCCTGGCATTCATGCTACTCCAGATGAGAGACGCAGCTACCCAGAGGAGACATTGTCTACTATAAAGATATGGGATTGACATGCATCTTTTGGGCTTACGGTATACCTTTGGAGGGAGAGGCCTCCAAGGAGATCTTACATACGGATGTCCATGATGAGCGATCCCTGCACCGGATGGGATATAGATTGGTTTCTGGTTGCTGGGTTCGTAGGAAGTCTGGTCAGGAGTAAGACAAGGAGGATGAGTTGAGAGAGGCCGAGGCCGGGCCATCAGGGCTAGTTGTTACACCTCTTCGAGTTGGACCAGCATTAGAGCCTGAGCCGGTGACTCCTGCAGCTACCCCTTCTGCTCCTCCTCCATCTTCTACTAATACATCATTTAAGGAGCACGCTCGCCAGCAGTTTATAGAGCTTAGGAGTGAGATGGTCAGATTGGGAGCCCGCACCACACAGCTCAGGATCGAGATTGAGAGCCTTCGAGCTCATACTACCAAGGAGCATGCTGAGATTCGCAGGTCTATGGAGGCCGGTTTCACCATATTAAGGAGTTTCTAAGAGCTCTATTGACATCAAGGACATCTGGTCCAGCTGATCCTCCACCTCCTCCACCCTTTACTGATGATGGTCATGATGATTCCCAGGATGGTGATGGTGGTGATGGTGCTGATGATGGCGGTGATGCAGATTGTGGCACAGATATTTTGGTGATGGCAGAGTAGACCTCACTGGGCGATATTATGGTCAGCAAAGATGCTCAGACACCAGTTACTCCTGAGGTCCCTCCTCTAGCTGATGAGATCGATTCCACTCCTAACTTTGTGACTCCAGCTGAGATACTTTCTCCCCCGTTGACCAGATCATCTAGGGTTGTACCTGCACTTGGACCTGATAAATCATGGATTTACAAGTTTATTTCAAGTATTTTAGTTAATTAATGGTGCTAACATTCTTTTAATAACCTAATTTCATAATTAATTTGGACTTTCTTGCAAAACTAATTATTTTAAAAATATCTTTGAAAAATGTGAAATTAGAGTACGTTCATGAAAAATAGATTTCAAGTCAAAGCACCACACACCCATTTAAATGATTAATAAAATATTCAATAATTATAATTAATGATCATGGAATCGGTAAAATTAATAAGTTTGAAACTCTCCAATAGGTAGAGCTTGATTTATGGAATCCAACGACGCAAACGGTACCTAAATCAGGTTTGAAATGAAGAAGTTATAAATTTTTTAGGATTTTTGCACACATTTTGATGCTGCATGCTTTTTGGAGCAGCCAGTCCATCATGGACCGCCTGTTGGTTTATGTTTCGCAGGATGGTTCACCGGCAGCCATTGCTACTGGTCCACAGAACAGGGCATGGACCACAGCCCTCCAGAGGCACCGAAGCTCGCTGGGAAGCACGCCGACGGTGTCCCTGGCCGGAGCAGAAGCTCCGGCGATGGTTTGACGGGCGGTGGTGGCGTTACTTGGTGGCAAACGAGAGAACGCAGCCCACGTTCTTCATGAGGCATCCACGGCCGGAGGAGGAGCTCCACGGTGGTGCAGCCCACGTTCTTCACGAGGCATCCTAGGCCGGAGGAGGAGCTCCACGGTGGTGCAGCCCACGTTCTTCACGAGGCATCCACGGCCGGAGGAGGAGCTCCACGGTGGCGCAGCCCACGTTCTTCACGAGGCGTCCACGGCCGGAGGAGGAGCTCCATGGTGGCGCAGCCCACGTTCTCCACGAGCAGTCCACGGCCGCGCAGTCCACGGTGGCGTTGCCGAGCATTCTCCATGAGCACGGATGAGGTGTCCACGGCTGGAGGAGGAGCTCCATGGTGGTGTTGCTAAGCGTTTTCCATGGGCGCTGCAGGGCGGTGGCGTTGCCAAGCTTCTCCACGGTGGCGTTGCCAAGCGTTCTCCATGGGCATTGCTGAGTTCCTCCACGAGCAGTCCGCGAGCCGCGCAGTCCACGGTGGTTCCACGAGCTGGCTTCACAAGCACTCCACGGGCACGGGCGAGCTTCTCCACGTTGCAGGCGCTTCTCACGTTCCTCACAAGCTGATGCACGGGCTGCTGAGCATTGCTGATCGTTCCTCCACGCGCGCTTCTCATGCAGTCCATGAGCTGAAAACGAACGGCATGATCTACGGACGCTGCAGGGCAGTGAGCACGGAGCAGCAATGGTAGTCACAGTGTTTCTTTTGTCCCACATCGTTAATATGCAACAAGCTCCCCTCTCCGGTTAATTATAAAATGAACCCTATAGCACAAGGCAGAGGTATCCGGGAGAAAGGGCAAGGTACAGGGTAGAGGGCATTGCTTGGGTTGCGGGTTGGCTTTTGGGAGTGAGGTTTCTCAAAGGAGAGCGTGTCCCTACACCATCTTCCAGCCTTCCCCCTCTCTGAGATCAAGATCCGAAGAAGAAGATGCAGAGTAAGCCCAGTTCGCTCCACGGAGTACGAAGGAAGGAGCTATCTTCCCGATGAGGCTGCGCTGATATGTTCTTATCTTTGTTTCTTTTGTTTTGTTAATTTAGTTTTACTGCATTGTATTTAAACCTTAAATTTCAATCAATGCAATATCTTTTTTTTAATTTCTGTCTTTCGTCTTGTCTGCAAATAGATGCTAGGATCTAAATAATAGATCCTAGTGCCAAGTTTTCCTGCAATTTTAATTTTTATATTTTTTCGACTTCAATATTTTTTTTACAAGATCAAAAATTTCAAATCCTAAACACCGCCTTCTCTATGGATTCGACCCGACTCCTCTTGCTACATATTTTTAAATATTTTAAGAAGTCGGATTTTAAACTGATAGCCACGGTGTTTTAACGACAACCCCGCGGACCTACCAAGTTTTTGGCACCGTCGACGGGGAAGGCATTAAAATAATAGTTTTTGATCTTTTTGATTTTTTTTTTATACCATCCTAACTTTTCTTTTTCTTGCAGATAAAAAAAAATTTAAAAAAGGGGAGAAAAGCAGAAGAGGAAGAAAGTCTCCCAATCAGTAAACTTTCTTTCCTCTTTTACATATTAATTATTTTCCTTTTTAGTTTCTTTTCTTATTTCCAAAAAAAAAAAATTTCAAATTTCAAATTTTAAAAAAATTTTCAAATTTCAAATTTCAAATTTCAAACAATTTTTTTTTGTTTTTCATTTTTAGATTCATTTAGGTAAATTTATCTTTTCTGCTGCAAAATCCAAAAATTCCCAGACATTTCATAATTTATTAGGATTAGAAACTTAATCACAAAATTAAAAAAAAAAATATAGCTTTAATTTAATTTTATGTGTTTATAACTTTTATTTTGGACATCTTATTGCATTTCATAATCTCATAATCATCTTAAGGGCAATTTTCCATAAACAAGATAAGGTGGGGAGTTCAATACCCTTCCTTAGCCCACAAACCATCACCCTCATTTTGCATACCTAAGCCTTCTAAATAAAATTAACTAGACATCAGCCCTAAGAAACTCGAGCTCAATAAGACAGGGCACCCGGAAGAGTTGGACCGGGTCAAGATTAGTTGGTTGATTGGTGTCTAGGAAAGGGGTTCAGGGATTACATCCCGAAAGAAGGTGGTTGGATCCGCTTACCTGGCCAATTTTCAATTAGTGTCTAAGGCAAGCAAAGAGGGAAACTCCACCGACCTTACCCTTACCTAGCCAGTTAGCTAATTGGTCTTTGACTTGGAGGGCTCCAGGTGGTCTTGGAAGTTAGGAGCTGTCTAGAATTAGGGAGCCTAGGATAGAAATCTGTTTGATAAGTGTTTGAAAATAACAAATATATATATATATATATATATATATAAAATAAAAAATTTTTGATTCACATATTTGGGTTGCACTGTTACATGCACGGTAGAAGATCTTTATTTCCAGACCTAGTTGACTTCAACCCTGAAATTGAATGGCTGATCCATAGTACACCAAAAAATCAAATGGCTGGAAACCCAGAAGAACCACCTAGACAGATGAAGGAATACTTTATTCCTTCCACCTACAACCCATCGACTTGTATCCATTTACCTGAAATACCTGCTAGACAATATGAGATCAAGTCTGCCACAATCCAGATGCTCCCTTCCTTTTATGGGAATACCAACGAAGATCCTTATAAGCATCTAGATGAGTTTCTAGAAATCTGTTCTACGGTGAAGATCCAAGATTTTACTGATGATGCCCTTAGGCTAACCTTGTTCCCCTTCTCACTTAAGGATAAGGCCAAGTACTGGCTTGGCACAATAGGGAAACCAATTCGAAATTGGGCTGAAATGCAGCACGAGTTCCTTAAGAAATTCTATCCTATAGGTCGAACCAACACCATGAGGCGAGCCATCACTGGATTTGCTCAGCTTCCTGGTGAACAAATTCATGAATCATGGAGAGACTTAAGGAACTCCTTAGAAAAAGCCCACATCATGGTCTATCTAAGTGGCAAATTGTCCAAGCTTTTTATGAGGGATTAGGAGACCAGTATAGACAGATGATGGATGCATCTTGTGGAGGCGCATTCATGAGTAGAAGTGAGGATGAGGTCTATACCTTGTTTGAAATCCTAAGTGAAAATTCGATCAACCATGCTTCTTTGACTTCATATGAAAGATCGATTCCTCACCAAAAGCGGGCAGGGATTTATGAAATTAGACATTCAAATTCCAATGTCGACTTGAACCTAATATCCCAAAGATTAGATACAATCGACCTCCTTTCCCAAAAGTTGGACCAAGTCCTAGCCCTCAGTCAATAATCTCAATCTCCTGCACAATACCCATCACACCCATCACAATACCCATCACCCTCTAATCATCAGGAGATTTGTTCCATCTGTGCTAGCCCAGCCCATCACATGAATGAATGTCCTATGGTTGCACAGTTACCACCTTTCATCCAAGAACAAGTCCAAGCTGCTCAAGGTTACTCCAAGCCGGGTAATGACCCATTTTCAAATACTTATAACCCGAGTTGGAGAACCCATCCTAATTTTTCTTGGAAACCACAACAGACTCAGGTTCAGACCCAAACTCCTCCTGCATGGAACTTTCAAAATAGGCCCCCATACCAAAACTATGCCTATAATAGAGGTCAGCCTAGTCAGCCTGCTCAGCCACCATATCAGCCACCATATCATCATCAGTCATCGTATCAACCTCCTCAACAGACCAATCTGGTCGACGATAGGTTTGATCAACTCCAACAATTAATCATGACCAAACAACAATCTATCGCCAGGTTGAAGTTCAAATAGGACAGTTAGCTGAATCTACTATGAGGAGAGAACCAGGTCAACTACCGAGTCAACCAATACCAAATCCTAGAAACAACCCCACTCATTCTCAGCCTAATGTTCCACCTAAGAACCCTCAATTTGAGAACGCCAAAGCAATTTCTGAGCTTAGAAGTGGTAGGATTCTTAGGGACCCATATCAAGGCTAGGAGAAAGAGGCTAGCAAGAATGAGAATTTAGAAGATGATGTTAGTACTGAGACTAACCATGTAGAAGAGCCTGAGCCCGGGACTAGTACTGATACTAGTTTCGATTTAAATGATAAAGGGAAGAAGAGAGCAGATGAATTACCTGAGACTTATAAACCTAGAGTCCCATTCCCTTCAGTCCTAGAAGCTGGTTCTTCCCGTAAAAAGCAAGGAGCACGCAACGAGGAGCTGATGGAACTATTCAAGTAAGTCCATATTAATTTACCCCTCCTCGATGCAATTCAGCACGTTCCAGCTTACGCTAAATTTCTCAAAGAACTCTGCACCCAAAAGTGTGAGCCACGAACCATAAAGAGAATCATATTATCTGAGGATGTAAGTGCAGTCTTGTTGAATCAATTACCTCAGAAAATGAAAGACCCCGGTGCTCCTTTGATTTCTTGTGTTATAGGAGGCATTACCTTTGATCGAGCCCTGTTAGACCTAGGAGTTAGTGTGAACCTTCTCCCAACTTCGGTCTATGAAAAATTTGGGATAGGTGAACTAAAACCCACGTCAGTCATTCTTCAACTAGCCGATAGATCTGTCAAGACACCACGTGGTTTGATTGAGGATGTCTTAGTTAGAGTGAACCAATGTTATTTCCCAGTAGACTTCCTCATACTAGACATGGAACCATCCCAAGAGCTAAATCAGGATCCCATAATCTTAGGTCATCCATTCCTAGCCACTGCCAATGCCAATATCAATTGTAAAACGGGAGCTATGGACATTTCTTTTGGGGATCAAAAGGTGAGAATTAATATTTTTAATGCCTCAAAGTTTGCTCGAGAGGAGGAAAATTGTTCTGTGATTGGGTTAATAGATGAGATTGTTGAGTCTAATTTTTCTCCAATTTGATGGAAGATGACGAGCCTATTGCTGAAACCCAAGTCCAAGAGGTAAATGCCCTGCTTGATTCACCTCAACCTTCACACCCCCCACCACCTTGGTCAATGGAAACTGAATCCTTACCTGACCTAGGAACTGAGCCTTTGCACCCTTCAATTTAGGCCCCACCACAACTTGAACTAAAACTTTGCCTGAATCACTTAAGTATGTGTTTTTAGGACCCGACAAAACCCTTCCTGTAATCATTGCTTCTGACCTAACCATTGAGCAGGAAACCAATTGATAGATGTTCTGAAAACACATAGGGAGGCCATAGGTTGGGCCATTGCTGATTTAAAAGGCATTAGTCCATCAATTTGTATGCACCATATCTATACTGAGGATAGTGCCAAGCCAACTAGAGATGCAAAGACGGCTCAACCCAAACACGCAAGAAGTGGTCAAGAAGGAAGTGATTAAATGGTTAGATGCTGGTATTATTTATCCCATTTCTGATAGCCACTGGGTGAGTCCTACTCAAGTCATTCCAAAGAAATCTGGACTCACGGTTGTCCGTATTGACCATGGGGATTTAGTGCCAATACGACTTTCTACTGGTGTGGCGTGTCTGTATAGATTATAGAAAACTTAATGCAGCTACCCGCAAAGACCACTTTCCCTTATCATTTATTGATCAGATCCTAGAAAGATTAGCTGGCCAGCAATACTTTTGCTTCTTAGATGGATACTCAGGATACAACTAGGTAGCAATCTATCCAGGAGACCAGGAAAAGACCACCTTCACATGTCCCTTTGGAACCTTTGCTTTCCGTAGAATGCCTTTCGGTTTGTGTAATGCACCTGCAACCTTTCAAAGGTGCATGATATCAATTTTCTCGGACATGGTAGGAGATTTCTTAGAAATTTTTATGGATGATTTTTCAGTCTTTGGAGAATCTTTTGAGAGTTGCCTCAATAATTTGAAGAAAATATTAAAACGATGTATTGAGGCTAATTTAGTTCTGAGCTGGGAGAAGAGCCATTTCATGGTTCGAGAAGGGATTGTTTTAGGACATATTGTATCTAAGAGAGGGATCGAGGTAGATAAAGCAAAGGTTGAATTGATCTCCAAACTTCCTCCACCCATCTCTATCAGACAAATTCGATCTTTTCTCGGCCATGTAGGATTCTATCATCGCTTCATCAAAGACTTTTCCAAAATTTCCCGTCCTTTGTGTAATCTGCTCGCCAAGGACATTCCTTTCAATTTTGATGAAGATTGTCTTAAGGCTTTTGAGTTTCTAAAGGAAGCTGTGACCGAAGCCCCAATCATCCAACCCCCAGATTGGTCACTACCTTTTGAAATCATGTGTGATGCTTCAGACTTTGCCATAGGAGCTGTCTTGGGCCAAAGGGTAAACAAATGTCCCATAGTGATTTATTATGCTAGCAGAACTTTGAATGAAGCCCAAAAAAATTATACCACTACTGAAAAGGAGTTGCTAGCTGTGGTGTTTGCCATGGAAAAGTTTAGATCATATCTTTTAGGTTCCAAGATTGTGGTTTATTCGGATCACACTCGGCTTTGAGATACCTGCTCTCAAAGAAAGATGCTAAACCATGATTATTAGATGGATCTTACTGCTACAAGAGTTTGATATTAAAATTCGAGACAAGAAAGGATCTGAGAATGTTGTAGCAGACCATCTATCTAGGATTTTAGTTGAAAAGTGAACCTGCATCAATTGAAAAATCTTTTCCGGATGAACAGCTCTTAGCAGTTTCACATGCAAAGGCCCCTTGGTTTGCAGATATTGTTTACTACTTAGTGGTTGGACAAATCCCTGATGGCTGGTCCAAGAATGAAAAGGATCGATTCTTTGCTTAAATTAAATATTACTTTTGGGAAGATCCTGAACTCTTTCGAATTTGTGCTGATCAAATCATCCGTAGGTGTGTTCTTGAATCTGAACATCTGAGTATTTTGAATTTTTGCCACACCCTTGCTTATGGAGGACATTTTTCTGGTTGAAAAACTGTGGCTAAAGTTTTGCAAAGTGGATTTTACTGGCCGACATTGTTTAAGGATGCCTATACTTTTAGCAAAGAATGTCTTAAGTGTCAAGCCTTAGGAAATATTTCAAGAAAAGACATGATGCCTTTAAATCCCATCTTGGTAGTTGAAATCTTTGATGTTTGGGGTATTGATTTTATGGGACCCTTTCCACCCTCTAATGGTTTTGAATATATTTTGGTGGCTATCAATTATGTTTCTAAATGGATTAGGCAGTGGCAACACGAACCATAATCATAAGGTAGTCATAAAGTTTGTTCAAAAGAATATCTTCTCTAGGTTCGGATTTCCTCGTGCCATCATTGGCGACGGAGGTGCCCATTTCACAAACTACCAATTTCGAATGCTTTTGCAAAAATATGGGTCACACATAAAGTAGCTACACCTTATCACCCGCAAACAAGTGGCCAAGTGGAAGTATCTAATAGGGAGATCAAGAACATTTTGCAAAAGACTATTAGGCCCGATCGTAGAAATGGTCAGATCGATTAGATGATGCATTATGGGCCTATCGGACAGCTTACAAGAATCCCATTGGAATGTCTCCCTATAGGCTGATCTTTGGAAAAGCATGTCATCTTCCGGTAGAACTTGAACATAAAGCATATTGGGCACTAAGCAATTAAATTTTGATTTAAAGCAAGCTGGTTCTAACCGGATGTTGCAACTGAGTGAATTAGATGAACTGAGGCGAGAGGCTTATGAAAATTCATGTATTTATAAAGAGAAAATGAAAGCCTTTCATGATCAATTTATTTCTAGGAAAATCTTTGAGCCAAATCAACAAGTCTGGTTATTTAATTCAAGGCTTCGATTATTTCCTGGAAAATTTAGATCTAGATGGGATGGACCTTATATTGTTAATCAAGTTTTCCCCATGGTGCAGTCAAAATTTATGATCCTAGGTCAGGAAACTTCTTTAAGGTGAATGGTCAACGTTTAAAACCATACATTGAAGGAATATCAACAAATCGAACCATTGACCAAGTAACATTAACTGACCCACACTGAACTGAGCTACATTATGTCTGGCTGAAGATATTAAACTTAGCGCTTGTTGGGAGGCAACCCAATATGTACTCTATTTCTTTCAAATTTTTTTTTTTTTTTTTAAAAAAAATTTGCAGCCTCTACATTGTTCATGAGCTCCTCTTCTCAGGTAACCCCTATCCCCTTACATTTTTTAGTTCTTATGGTTTATTCCTTTGCCATTTTATACCATCAGGGACAATGGTATTTAAGTTGGGGGGTCAGGATAATTTTTTTTTTAAAAAAAAAAATTGCATTAGCAACACTCTCTAACTCTTATTACTTTTCCTATCTATCTTGCTCCAGATTTATTTTTGACTATAGCGAGTCAAGAAGTAGACTAGCGTGTCAGACTTTTAGGACCTACTTAGATCACCTAAAGGCTATTAGCACTTCCATTGCACATGCATGCTGACGAGACAAAGTAAGTATTATTTGTAAGAACAATTGAGGACTTAATTATCACTGAAAATTGGTAATTGATATATATCCCAATTAATTTAATTTTTTTTTGAATAGAGGAAAGAGCTACCTATCTAAAATAAAAGTGCAAAACATAGAGTATATGTGGATCACCCTGAACTTAGTAACCGGATCTCTGCACCTAAGTCAAGTGTGGAGGTTCACGTCAAACGGTGAAGGGAAGGCCAGGATGCTCAGCACAAAAAAAAAAAAAAAATCAGGTAGTGTGAAAGCTAACTCAGTTCATAAGCTTAATTTAGGGATGTATAAAAAATTAACCAACGTAAGTGTTAATCAAAGATACATTTGTTCTTGCAAACTAGTACCAAAATGTTAAGTTAGTCATCACAAATACAAGTGCTGTAGATCTTTAGATGAACTCTAAGAAAGTTGCTAATTATGCTGACTGCAAAATTTATTTCTGAAACTCAATACTTAGTTAGTGATACTTGCTAGATCTTTTTGCTTTCAAACCTGGATCTATTTTTGTAAAGGATAATCTTTGTGACACATAGTTATACTTTTTGCATTGCTAAGGGACTATAAATAAGTATTTGGGGGGTGTGATAAATCATAGATTTACACGTTTATTTCAAGTATTTCAGTTAATTAATGGTGCTAACATTTTTTTAATAACCTAATTTCATAATTAATTTGGACTTTCTCGCAAAACTAATTACTTTAAAAATATCTTTAAAAAATGTGAAATTAGAGTACGTTCATGAAAAATAGATTTCAAGTCAAAGCACACACACCCATTTAAATGATTAATAAAATATTCAATTATAATTAATGATCATGGAATCGATAAAATTAATAAGTTTGAAACCCGCCAATAGGTAGAGCTTGATTATGGAATCCAACGATGCAAACGGTACCTAAATCGGGTTTGAAATGAAGAAGTTATGAATTTTTTAGAATTTTTGCACACATTTTGATGCTGCATGCTTTTTGGAGCAGCCGGTCCATCATGGACTGGCTGCTGGGTTTATGTTTCATAGGATGGTTCACCGGCAGCCATTGCTACCGGTCCACGGAACAGGGCGTGGACCACAGCCCTCTAGAGGCGCCGAAGCTCGTCGGCGGTGTCCCTGGCCAGAGGAGAAGCTCCGGCGATGGTTTGACGGGCGATGGTGGCGTTTTTTGGCGGCAAACGAGAAGAACGCAGCCCACGTTCTTCATGAGGCATCCACGGCCGGAGGAGGAGCTCCACGGTGGCACAGCCCACGTTCTTCACGAGGCATCCACGGCTGGAGGAGGAGCTCCACGGTGGCGTAGCCCACGTTCTTCACGAGGCATCCATGACCGGAGGAGGAGCTCCATGGTGGCGCAGCCCACGTTCTTCACGAGGTGTCCACGACTGGAGGAGGAGCTCCACGGTGGCGCAGCCCACGTCCTCCATGAGCAGTCCACGGTGGCGTTGCTGAGCATTCTCCACGAGCACAGATGAGGTGTCCACGGCCGGAGGAGGAGCTCCATGGTGGCGTTGCCAAGCATTTTCCACGGGCGCTGCAGGGCGGTGGCGTTGCCGAGCTTCTCCACGGTGGCGTTGCCAAGCATTCTTCATGGGCATTGTCGAGTTCCTCCACGAGCAGTCCACGGCCGTGCAGTCCATGGTGGTTCCACGAGCTGGCTTCACGAGCACTCCACGGGCATGGGCGAGCTTCTCCGCAATGCGGGTGCTTCTCACGTTCCTCACAAGCTAATGCACGGGCTGCTGAGCGTTGCCGATCGTTCCTCCACGTGCGCTTCTCACGCAGTCCACGAGCTGAAAATGAACGGCGTGATCTACGGACGCTGCAGGGCGGTGAGCACGGAGCAGCAACGGCAGTCACGGTGTTTCTTTTGTCCCACATCGTTAATATGCAACAAGCTTCCCTCTCCAGTTAATTATAAAATGAACCCTATAGCACAAGGCAGAGGTATCCGGGAGAAAGGGCAAGGTACAGGGTAGAGGGCATTGCTTGGGTTGTGGGTTGGCTTTTGGGAGTGAGGTTTCAAAGGAGAGCGTGTCCCTACACCATCTTCCAGCCTTCCCCTCTCTGAGATCAAGATCCAAAGAAGAAGACGCAGAGTAAGCCCAGTTCGCTCCACGGAGTACGAAGGAAGGAGCTATCTTCCCGACGAGGCTGCGCTGATCTGTTCTTATCTTGGTTCTTTTGTTTTGTTAATTTAGTTTTACTGCATTGTATTTAAACCTTAAATTTCAATCAATGCAATATCTTTTTTTTAATTCCTGTCTTTCGTCTTGTCTGCAAATAGATGCTAGGATCTAAATAATAGATCATAGTGCCAAGTTTTCCAGCAATTTTAATTTTTATATTTTTTCGACTTCAAATATTTTTTTACAAGATCAAAAATTTCAAATCCTAAACACCGCCTTCTCTGTGGATTTGACCCGACTCCTCTTGCTACGTATTTTTAAATATTTTAAGAAGTCAAATTTTAAACTGATAGGCACGGTGTTTTAACTACAACCCCGCGGACCTACCAGGACCTTCTACCTGGACTAGGAGTCATAGGATTTTAGCACAAGGACCTCCTAAAGCCTTAGTACCTAGGTCCAGGATCAATCCCCCAATTAGCTTTGAGCTTCCATCTGGTGAGTAGTCTCATAGATATTTATCTAGTTGCTTGATTACTATTATATTTAGTTGTTGTATTAGCTTACATGATTATCTCTCTGTACCTGTTTACTTTATGTATCTTGTATCATGTTTCAGTCTTGCTGTATCATTAACATCACTTTTTGTAACTGAAAACATTGATTATATATATGTGTGTGTTTTAGTTTATGACCATTCTTGTATCATTTATATGTGTAATGAACTTCGTATTTGTCTATGCATTTGCTCTGATACTTGTTGCATTTCTTAAAGATCTAATCTCTTTTCAACTATAATACCAACTTTATTATGACCTAGTGCATTGATTCAGGGGGAGTTTACTCCCTTTTTATGTTATATGTTGACAAAAAGGGGGAGTAGTTACAAGCATTTTCTTTAAATTTTTGAATTGTCTCTTAACTTAACTACCTTAGGGGGAGAGAATGTTGATTTTAATATTTATTGAGCACATCTTCTCCATTGAATTGCATTATAAAAGTTTCAAGTTCATACTTATGGGATACAATGTCAAAATTGAATTTAAATGCTTATTTGTTCAAGGTTTTGTCATCATCAAAAAGCGAGAGATTGTTGGCTCTGCCCCATGATTTTGATGAATAATAAAACATTGAGTACATATTTTGTATTAATGATCAATTATAGTTATGAGTTTTCAAGAATCTAGCACATCAAATTCTCAAAGTTAGAGTATCATGGCATTGTTTGGCACTAAGTATTTTTCGTGATTTGAAAAGTCTTCTCCATCAAAAAATGATACAAATAAGTTCAAATATTGTTTATAAATGTTGTATTTAAGTTTCATGAAAAATCTTTATGTTTTTGGCTTGCTTGGCACTTGCTTTTGAATTTGCGAAACCAAGTGTTGACACCTGGGAGCCCAAGTATTGACACTTCAGCATTTGGCATGCAGAAATTTCTAGTGGCATCCCAAGTGTCGACACTTAGAACTCAAGTGTTGACACTTAAGTTCCTAAGTGTCGACTAAAGGCCTGAGACTTTTGAAAATATGGAACTTGCCTCGGGAGAGTTTTTGTATCAAGTATCGACACCTGAGAATCAAGTGTCGACACTTGAAATTCAAGTGTCGACACCTGGAAGTCAAGTGTCGATACCTGACAGCCAAGTGTCGATACCTGACAGTCAAGTATCGACACTCGGGTTTTGACAGCCTCAATGGATCTATTTTCTGACAGCCTGAATTTGTGGTTTTTAGCTCCTAACGGCTAGTTTTTGATCCCTAACGTCTAAAACAATTTTTTGGATATTTTTCATGTATTTAAGCTTCACCAAACTCATTCATGAAGCAAGAGAAAAAAGAGAAGAAAGAAAATATCCAAGAGTTAAAGCCTTTTCTCAAGAACTCCACTTCCAAAAGCTAAAAAGGAGAGATTCCATTGAAAAAGCCTATATTCCTTTCATTTCATCTTTCCAAAAGTGTTCTTGAGAAGATTCCAAGTCAAGACACATCAAGCAATCATTCAAGAGCTTCAAAGATTCTTCATTCCACTCTAAGAAGAGAGTTTGCTTGTGTTTAAATTCTTGTACTATGAATTTATTATTGTTTTGACCTAGCTTTCAAGGGTTTCTTGAAAGTAGGTTGTTGTGGTTGTTGTTGAGCCAAAGGGACAAAACCAACTAGGGTTGACTTGTGAGCCCGAAGATAAAACAAGTTGTAAGATTTGTTGGTAAGCCTAGGTGACAAAACCAACATAGGTTTTGACTTGTGAGCCTTGAAAAACAAGTCGGCTTTAATCTTTGAGAGATTATAGTGGAAATTCCCAAGGGGAGCTTGGGGAGTGGACGTAGGTGCATGAGAGTACCGAACTACTATAAAACTTGGTGTTTGTGTGTGATTGTCTCTTTTTACTTCTTGCACTTTATTTCCTACACTATATTTATTGTTTTCTGCTGCATATACTTAAGTGCATCAATCACATTGTTCACAAATATCACAAGGCCTGCACATAATTATTTTAATTTTTGAAAGATCCAATTCACCCCCTCCTCTTGGGCTCCATTTCTGGGCAACAGAGGATCCAGGAGGGGCAGTTGGAGAGAGGAGATAGAAAGGGAGAAGGGTGGTGGCAGATGGCGTAGGCGAAAAGGGGTTCGGAGATGATGGTGGTGTGAAAGTAGAGCGGTAGCGTGGAGATAGAGCTCGAAAATCATAGAAAAAAAACATGCAATGGATTTTTTATATGATTAGGCATTTTCTGTTGTTCTTTTATTTTATAATCCAATCATCCAAGCAATGGTTTGAAATATATATATATATTCATAGGACCCATTGATTTGTTGAGATTCCTAGGCACTGATTCCACTTGTTGGAGATCCAGACTAGCGCCTATATACAGCGGAAGCCACCTATTCTTTGGATTTAATACTCATGCAACAATGGAGATATAGATGTAGAAGAAAAAGAGAGATTGTATTATTCATTATCCTTTGGAGAAGAACCTTTCTACAAACAAGACAACCCATAGCACCCCTTCTGAAACCCTAGAAGCTTCTCGCTGTGCCCCGCATGTCTTCTCTCTTACAGGCCTCACACCCCAAGAACGCACTATAGCATACACAGACAATACCTCAATGTGCATCCCGCACCTGCGGACAATATCTCAATACATGTGTCCCTTCTCTAGAGCTCCATGTAACACCACACAGTCTCTCCAAGCCTCACGCCCAAGCCCTTGGACCGTGCCATCTGTGGACTCCCTCATGCAGGTCCTCACGGCCAAGACCCCCCGCAGATATCTCCTCCACGTGGTCTCGCCCCAAGGGAGGCATCCTCAAGTCCCCCACGTCCGGACAAAATCATGAGAAGACCTCATGATCTTCCTCTCCTCACAGTGATCAAGCCCCCAAAGGGGGGCGATCCCTCATGGACAAGCTTAGAATCACGCACACCCCCCTCTCCATCTTAGAGCATGTAGGGCGTCGATTATTTCCTTGGGCATCTTGGAGTCAACATCTTGGGTGTCAACCACTTGGGCATCTCCTCTTGGTCTTGGGCTCAACTACCTCTTGATTAGTTAGGACTCAATCACCTGGGCTCAACTAATTCTTGGAGGTTACAATCACATAGGCGGTTAGGACTTGTCTTCTTGGTCCAAACTGGATTAGGACACATGCACATGGTTGGGATTCCTAATTGGTTACAACCAACCAACTAACCAACCAACTGGCTAACCTCCTAACCAACTTAACAAACTTGGACCAAACCCCATAACCCAATTGGGTTATGTTACAATCTCTCAAAAAACTCCTCCCAATAAGCTCATATGAAAACTCTAATCCTTGAGTCAAACCCCTTGACCCAACATGACTCAAAGGGGCCCTGGAAGAAAACCCCAGAAATCCCTTGGAATACCTCTAAGATAGCTTGGGACATGCCTCAAGCCCTAGGATCACCTTCAGCATCCCTGCCATGGTCTCCCAAGTCTCTCAAAAGCTTGGGAGCACCATGCAAATCCCTACATGATTTTGTAACATTTGGGCCATCCCCATTTTTAGGGACCTGTGGAATCGGATCAGGCCCTCAAATAGGATCGTTCCATTTTCTGCATCAGGTCTGGGTTTACTGAATTTGGACTTGACCCGACCCAACCTAACTCGACTTAAACATACTAATACTATTAGGATCATATCTATTTAGACCTTTAAATTATAATTTAAAACTTGTATAGAACTTATTTTAACATAGAGATAGAGTTATAGTTTTTTTTATATCTTAATTTATTTTGAAAAATATTGTTTGTTATCTATTTATGATTAATAATAATTGATTATGTAATAATTAAAATATAGTTATCTATATTTTATCCGGATCATATCTTAATCCAAATTTTTTAATTAGAACCAAATTATTTATGGACCCGATCTAATCCGAATGATCCGTTGGATTGAAAATTTTGATAGTGGACCCGACTCGACCCGACTTGATTTTTTAATAGATTGGGTCTAGATCTAATATTAGGACTAAATCAAAGAATTGAGTTGGACTGGGGTCACTCATGATTCAGTCCGATCTGATTCATTTACATCTCTAATGAAGACATGATAACTAAACTAAAAAAAATGGTATCGATCATTCATTAAATTTACATTTATTTTTAATTTATGAATTTTTCCTTCAAAGATAGCCATGTTATTCTATATAGAACATGGAAGGAAGGTACCTGAGATAGTTGCCCACATAGCTTAAGCTGGAAGGTCTGTTAAGGTACACGGCTCCATAAATGCCCCATTTTGAAAGATCTGATTGAGCTGGCAGTCCCACCGCTCACAAACCGGACATCTCTCGATGGCACGATCATATATGTTGGACTGGAGAGAGAAAGAGTGAGAGGAACGATGAGAGACGGGAGGATCCCTCTGCCTCCTATCACTCGAAAATCCTTGTTCGCCTCGAAGTAAACCCCCTCCTCCCACTCCTGTCCCCTTCAATCTCTCCCTCAGAAACCCCTTCCCCCTTCAATCCTCCCCAGTCCTCTCCCTGGTGATCATCATCCACTCGATCACTACATCATTCTCATGGTCCGACGAAGCGTTGAAGGTCTGTTGCTGCTTCTTCTACTCATTCTTGGTCATTGGCCGATGCTGTACAGATTTCTCCATGCCAAGTTTTTCATTTTTCTTGTTTATTTCACTGCATTCGGTGAAGATTCTTGCAAGATTCTGCTTTTAGGTTTTCTTAATGATTTTGATTTTTTTTCTTGGGTTTGAACTGAATGTGTGCAAATTTTAAGATTTTTGGAGGAATTCTTGTCTAAGATTTTTAAGATTTGTTTTAAATTACCATGCTTTTGTCTAGGATTATGATCAATTGCTTATTGATTTATCATGCGGTCATAGATTATCTTCTATTTTGCTAAGCATGTTCTTTTTGTTTGTTAGATCAGGAATCAAGCATGAGACTTCTTGTGTATTTGTTGTAGAGTTTTAATACGGCTCATAGTATTATGTTTTCATCATAATGTATGGTTATTTTTTCTTGTCAAGTATTGGTCCAAAAAAAGTTTTTTCTTGTCGAGTCTACTATTGCTGTAAGTTGGCTTATTGTTTGTTGATCATATTGCAGCTATGGATTCGATTCAGTTCTAGGTGTGCACCTTTTTCTTTTTGGAATTTATGGCATGGCTGTGACTGGTTCTTTTGTCGTCGATAGAATATGAGCACATTGAGATATAGGAGTTCCTTTTTTTTTTGTGGATGCTGCTATTTATTATTAGTTTTCCTCTTTATTCCTCCCTCATTATGTGTTCTCTTATTCTTCTTATTGGGATTGCATATGGCTTTATTAGATAAGAGGCATGTGGAAAAATAGGGCCTTTCATTTTCCTTTTATTCTAAACCTAGGAGGTTCTTGGAATAACCTCCCATCCTTTGATTATCCACTTATTTGGTTATGTTGAATGGTATTAGTTATTATTTTCTTAACTATATATCGAATGGTATTCATACTTTTTTTGTTAACTATATTGGGAGGTTGTTTGGTTATGTTGAAATTATCTACTAGGTGAGGTTGTTCGACTACTCGCCCGAGTTTGATCTCCATTAGGAGGCTTTTGAATGCAAATTTGAGACCTTCGTCCTCCTTGCTTTGTTACCGCCAAGCGGAGGAGCGCAGCTCAAGGTATGCTCGCTTATTTTTATTGATCATTGTATGTTAGCCTTTCAAAAAAAATTATCTCAGTATCTTTTATTATTTTTATTTTTTAATGTTTATTTTAGATACATATATATATGGACATAGATTGGAGTTGGTTGAATCTACCAAGGTATTAAAGATTGATTTATAAGGCTAGAATTTGTATATATATAATACTTAGATTCTCATTTTTCTTAATAATTTTCTTTTTAGGGGAATAGTAGAGTACCTGAAGGGAGTTGATGGATTTATCAAGTATGCTTATTGGAGATTGGGAAGAGATATATTTAAGTGTCCTTGTCTACAGTGTATTTGTGGTCTGACCTATGACAAAGATACAATTAGAGTACATTTAGTTTTTAATGAAGTTATTAGAGATAAGAGACTTTGAAAATTGTATTATGGTATTTTAGCTCATAGTATTCTTTCTAATATAAATAGCACAAGTGGAGATTGCACTAAGGATGATGGCATACATAAAATGGTACTAGATGCACTTAAAACTGTAGCTGATGATGACAAGGAATTTGAATATGGTGATATTAGTCAGGAGATGGAGATGAGTTTTTAAATGGATTAAAGAAGTTGCTTGAAGATACACAAAACCATTATTTGAAGGTTATAAGAGTTTCAATAAGCTTTCTTTTTGTCCATTTGTTCAACATTAAGTGCATGACTGGAATGTCCCAAAAGGCTTTTGATTTGATGATGCAGTTGTATAAACCCCTTCTTCTAGATGGCAATGCACATCTAAATTCTTATAATGAAGTTAAAAGGATTGTTGCTGCATTAGTTATAGTTATGAAAAGATAGATGCATATCCGAATGATTGCATTTTGTATTGGGGGGAGGAGAATAAAGATCGTACAAGTTGTCCAAAAATATGGAGAGAATAGATGGATCGAAAAAGAAACTTGTTATGGCCATAAAGGGAAAACAAAGTCAAAAAAGATCCTTCACTATTTTTCATTAATCCCAAGACTTTAGAGGATGTACCTATGCTCTGAATTGGCTGTAAAAATGAGGTGGCATAAAGAAAAGCGAAAAGTAGATGGCATCTTGAGACATTTAGCTGATTCATCTTGTTGGAAATCTCTTGATGTCATTAATGATTTTGGATTTGACTCTCAAAATGTTCATCTTGTCTTAGCAAGCAACTGGTTTAATCCTTTTGATAATATGAGTGTAAGCTATAGCATTTGGCCGTTATTTTGCTGCCTTATAATTTGCCACCATGGGAGTATATGAAATGGCCTAATATATTTCTATCCTTACTTATACCAGGTCCACATGGACCTAGTAACAACATTGAAGTTTACCTATAACCTCTCATTCATGAATTAAATATTTTGTGGAATGGGGTTGACACATATGATGCTTCGAGAGGCGAGAGGCTCAACATGCATGCTACATTATTATGGACCATAAATGATTTCTCTGCATATGGATACTTGTTAGGTTGGAGCACAAAAGGATGATTGGCCTATCCACAATGTAATAAAGATACATGTTCTGATTGGTTACATTCATGTGGGGAACATTATTATGCTGGTCATAGACGATCGTTGGACAAGGACCATAAATTCTGACGAATGAAGTCAAGATTTTTTGATAAGAAAGAAGATATGAGAGATTCACCTACTCTGCCTTCTAGGAGTGACTTGTTCTAGCAACTAGAGGGTCTTACTTTTATCTAAGAACTAGAGGGTCTTATTTTTATCTAAGAAGATATGAGAGATGCACCTACTCTGCCTTCTAGGAGTGACTTGTTCTAGCAACTAGAGGGTCTTACTTTTATCTAAGAAACTTCTAAAAATTTGAAGAAAAGAAAAAGGAAGTCAAGCAAGAATTTGAAGAGAGCACCAAAGAAAAAGAAATCAAAAAAGAAAATACTATAGAAGAGCCTGATAATGTTGAAAAAGATAAATACCTGGCATGGAAATAGAAAAGTATCTTTTTTGATTTGCCATATTGGAAGTTATTACTTATTCGGCATAACCTTGATGTAATGCACATTGAGAAGAATGTCTTTGATAGTTTGAATGGAACATTATTGAAATTTATGGTAAAAGTAAGGATAGCTTGAAAGCTTGACAAGACTTAGTCAAATTAAATATACGACCATCTCTTCATCCCAATTTGTAGGTCTAAAAAAGATCTTGTTGCCACCAGCTCGCTTTACATTAAGTAAAAAGGAGAAGTAAAGCATGTGCCAAGTTCTTAAAGATGTGAAGGTTCATGATGGGTATGCAGCTAACATCTCTAGGTATGTTGATCCAGTTCATGGAAAGATATGGGGGCTAAAAAGTCATGACTATTATGTATTTATGCAACAACTACTTCCAATAGCAATCTGATCTATAAAAAGCAAGGAAGTTAAGTGGTAGTTGATGTGGCACAACCATAGACGTGGAGCCTATGAAGGCAATAGCTGGTGGCCGCGTTGGTGGGAAGTGCCACTTGGATGCGGCACCCAAATGAAGACCTAAGGGTGAGCACCCCAGTCGAGGTTAGCTTCCATCCAGGGTCAAGCTCCTGGCCAAGGATATGCTCATGCATTCCGAGGGCGAGCCCCCCGGTCGAGGTCGGCTCCCATCTAGGGTTGAGCTCTCGGCCGAGGATCTGCTCATGCTTTCCAAGGACGAGCCCCCCAGTCGAGGTCAGCTCCCATCCGGGGTTGAGCTCCCGGTCGAGGACATGCTCATGCATTCTGAGGGTAAGCCCCTGGCCGAGGTTAGCTCCCATCCGGAGTTAAGCTCTCGATCGAGGATATGCTCATGTGTTCCAAGGACGAGCCCCTGGCCGAGGTCAGCTCCCATCTGGGATCGAGTTCCCGGTCGAGGATGTGCTCATGCGTTCCAAGGGTGAGCCCCTGGTCGAGGTCAACTCCCATCCAGGGTCAAGCTCCCGGCCGAGGATGTGCTCATGCTTTCCAAGGGTAAGCCTCCTAGCCAAGGTTAGCTCCCATCAAAGTCGAGCTCCCGACCGGGGACATGCTCATGCATTCCGGGTCGGGCTCCCAAGATAGAGCTTCCCTATCCTGCTGAGGACGAAGTTCCCACCAGAAGCAAAAGAGAGAGAAGATTAGGAGAGGCTCATACCATGCCATGGAAGCTTCGAGCCATCTGTAACCTACGGGAGGTGCGTGCACCCTACCAGAGATTCAAATTCTGCAAATGTGCCACCCGCATGTTCTGTACAATGTGCGCTCCACCAGGCCCCAGGCCCTATAATGTGCCGCCAAGTCCCCATCCATGCAACCGGGTGCTCCAACCCCGGTGACATGAAACCTGTACCTCCTCCAATAGGAGTATTCCATTAAGGCCCAGGCCTTGCGACACTTCGACGGTCCCTCCAAGAATTGAAATGCCCCACCATGGCTCGGGGCTCAGTGACATGGCGCTCGCCCCTCCCATGGAAAATTGCCCCACCAGAGGGACAAGATCTATACAACACACTGGCAAACACCCCTAATAGAGGATCTTTTTCTAAGGACCGGTCTGATAGGGGGAGGTCACAGACAAAGGAAAACCTCTCCAGAAAGGGATACCAGGAAAGGGACATCTCAGTGAAACCCCATACTTAGTCTGGGTCATCCTTCTTATAAAAAACAGAAGAAAGGACCCCCGAGAGGGAAAAGAGGCAACTGGTAAGACTCAGAGAGCAAACAGGCAAGGAACCAGCCAAGAGAACCTCCCAGCTCTTTAATCTTTATTTGACCCGGTCTTTCCATTTCTTACATCTCATCTTTCATCCTCTACACGGAAAGTTTCCAAGCTCTTCGCCATAGAGGTTCTATTACCCTGGATCATCCCAACTAACTTGATCATCAGTGTCCCTACCGGAATCTTCGACCTGGGTCTCCTCTTTTTGTAGGACAACCTGACCAAGGAGTCGATCGGGAGAGAGGACCAAGAACCCATTAGGAGCCCGATGAGTCTACAACACGTCAGAGCTATAGGCCATGGCAATCCAGGTGATAATAGATTAGTGCACCAAAAAGGGGGCAGAGATACCAGTGATTGTGAGAAGTCTAATAGCAAGTCCCCTACCATTAGCAGAGCACCCATGGACATCCATGGCCTCACGGTGACAACCCATGCCGTGAGGCTTCACAGCTTATAGGGGCCCCCCTCATTGTGGTGACCTATACAGCCCTGAGGGGAGCTCCTCGTCCCCCACTAGTGCCACCTCTAGTGGATCCCCAGATCACCGCATTGGCCTAGCAGGTTCATGCCCTGGCTGTGGTGGTGCGCTTGCTCCATCAAAGACACTGGTCCCTGGCTACATAATAGTAGCTGGGGATGCCAGTGCCCTCACCACCGATCCCTGTACCAGCCTACAATCCTTCTGGGAGGGGCCATTACACGTGTCTCCTACCTGTAGGGAGACCACCAGGTGGATGGAAAGAAGCAACATGATGGCCCGACCAGCTAGGAGAGCCGCTCCCCGGTCTCGGACCATGGTGCACACTCACACTGATGACATCAGCATGGTCGGGAACTCGGGAACTCAGGCTAGAGTTTCTCCACTCCACACCTCCTTCACCCCTGATGGCCTTCGTCGAAGGGTCTACAAATGAGGCCATCCACTGCCAGGTGGAAAGGCACCTCGAACAGCAAGAATGCAAACTGGCTGACCTATCCCACCGGTTTGTAGAGATCAGGGCTCCCCTAGTGAGCCCATGTGTTACGACACCCATTCTCCCTTCTCTCGCAGAATCCAAGAGGAACCAATCTCCAGCTAGTTCTGCATGGCCCAGGTTGACCCCTATGACAGGACAACTGACCCCTTGGACCACCTGGAAAGCTAGAAGGCTCTCATAAGGGTCCAGGAGGCCACCGATGCACTCCTTTGCATTGCCTTCCCAACTACACTCTGGAAGGCTGCTCGAGCCTGGTTTTTGAGACTCGAGTCAGAAAGCATTGACTCCTTCACCTAGTTGGAGAAAAAGTTTGTAGCATACTTTGATGCATATAGAAAGGTGCCATGTGAAGCCGGCAGTCTCTTCTCGATTTGTCAGCAGGATCGAGAGCCTGTCTAGGACTATATGTCCTGATTTAAAGCTGCCACCCTAAAGATCTACCATTTTGACGAGCCAATCATCATGTTAACTCTGAAGAGAGGGTTGTGGACCTCCTGCTCACCTACTCCCTCGACAAGAAGCCTTCGAAGACTTACTCAGAGCTCTTCCTCCAGGTCCATAAGTATATCCGTGAGGAGGAGACTGACCACACCAGAAGGGAGCTGGATGGGCTGAAGTGGTAGGCCATTGGGGAAACAACTGCTCCCCCGGCCCAAAAGATGGCATCGGTCCCGCGATCGAGGCTGAGGCCCAGGGTCAACCCCACCAAGGAAGAAAAGTTCACTTCTCTCTCGCCTTGAGAGCAAAGATCCTGATGGAGATCAAGGGCAAGCACTTCCTAAGTCGACCTCCCCCACTGATGCCGTCTGTTGGACACGATAGGTTTCGCTATTGCCACTTCCACCGGGACCATGCCATGCACGAGAGCAAGCACCATCTAAAGAGGGAGATAGAAGACCTGATCAAGCACAGCTACCTCAGCAAGTACATGGAGGGAGGAGCATCTCTAGTAGCCCATAATGAAGAACCCGGATCGCTCACCATCGATAACTAACTCATTGAGAAGCCAGTCAGGATGATCTCCTATGGGGCAGGGAGAACCTCAAAGAGGATTAGGGGGAGAGAGAAGAATGATGATGTGCTCCCCTGCGAGGGAGAAGGGTCGACTAGGATAAATAACCCAAATAATGATGCTGTCATTGTTGAAATAACGATAGCAAAATACCCTGTAAAAAGAATTATGGTTGATAGTGGAAGCTCTGCTGACATCCTTTTTTATGATGCTTTTGCAAGGATGAACTTGTCCACTGACCAAATAAAACCAATCTTCTCATCCTTGGTGGGCTTTACCAGAGATTCGATCGAAGTTGAGGGAGAAATTACACTCCCAATAACTGTCGGGATACCACCTTGGCAAAGTACTGTGTTGACAACATTCACTATCGTGAGGGTTCCATCGCCTTACAATGCAATCCTGGGGCATCCTAGTCTCAATCTACTTGATGCTACCATCTCCACCAGTCATATCCTCATTTAGTTCTTGACCCCATGGGGAACCGAGGAGATGAGAGGGTCCTGGTAACTGATCTAGCACTGCCTGTAGGCCATCCCAGGACCACGGGGGGCTAGCCCAAGCTTAGCTATTGACCAACTGAATATGGTGGAGCTAGAGCCAAAGGGTGGACCTGTTGAGCCTTTGCTGTCTCTTCCTCTGGGAGAGGATCCCCTGAAGACTGTGTTAGTGGGAGCCCTGCTGCCCGTATAGGAGAGATCCCACCTGCTTAGCTTCTTGAGGGCCAATGCGGATGTCTTCACCTGAACTACTACAGACATGCCCGGCATCCCTCTAGAAGTAATCACCCACAAGCTGAATGTCGACCCTAACTGGCATCCGGTCTGGCAGAAGAAGAGAAGCTTCACCTCGAAATGATAGAAGGTGATAGATGGAGGGGTTCAAAAGCTCTTCACAGTGGGCTTCCTCCATGAGGTACAGTATCCTGACTGGCTTGCTAATGTGGTGATGGTTAGAAAAACTTCTAAAAAGTGAAGGACTATATGGACTACACTGACCTCAATCAGGCATGCCCAAAGGATAGCTTCCCTCTCCCTAAGATTGACTAATATGGTAGATGCTCCTTAGCTTCATGGATGCATACTCCGGATACAATCAGATTTGCATGCATGTGGAGGATGAGGAGCATGCAACATTTGTGACTGACAGAGGTACGTATTGCTACAGGATGATGCCGTTTGGCCTCAAGAATATAGGGGCCATGTACCAGCATTTGGTCAACATGATCTTCAAAGACCAAATCGACCGCAACATGCAGGTCTATGTGGATGATATGCTTATCATGAGTGGGTCGGAGTCAGACCACATCACCAACCTGGTGGAGGCTTTCGGCAACCTCCACCTCTACCAGATGAAGTTAAACCCTGCCAAGTGCATGTTTGGCATGTCGGTGGAAAAACCCTGGGATTCATGGTCACCAAGCGAGGGATAGAGGCTAACCCTAAGAAGATCTAAGCGATCACAGACATGAGGCACCCTGTCTCCAAGAAAGAAATTCAGTGCCTGACTGGATGCATAGTGACGTTGAGCCATTTCATCTTGCAGTCTGCTGATCATTGCCAACCATTTTTCAAGGTACTGTGCAAGATGCACGACTTCTCCTCGATGGAGGAGTGCCGAGAGGCATTCGAGGACCTGAAGCAGTTCCTCGCCTTTCCATCATTGCTATCCAGGCCAGATACTGGAGAAGAGCATCTCCTATACTTGGCGATCTCACTAGAAGCAATCAGCTCGGTGCTAGTTCACACCGATAAGGATGGCACCCAGCGACTAGTCTACTACACCAGCAAGCTGCTCTGTGATTCTGAAACCAGGTACACTCAATCTGAAAAGATTATCTTTGCACTCATTATGTCTATGCAGCATCTTAGGCCTTATTTTCAAGCACATCCAATCATCGTCCTTACTGACCAACCCCTGAGGGCCATCCTCAACTGCCTTGACATGTCAGGTGGCTTGGCCAAGTGGGTGGTAAAGCTCAATGAGTTTGACATCACCTACCATCCATGACCGGTGCAAAAGGACCAAGTCCTTGCCAATTTTCTGGTGGAATGCATATGGGCGATCGAAGACTTGGAGGAGGTAGACTAGCAAGCTGAACCCAGACCAAATCCAACCCCGGGAGTGATGACGTGGATCCTCCATGTCGACGGCATGTCCAATGCTGGAGGAAGTGGACCCGGGCTCATCCTCGCTAACCTCGATGGAGTCGTTGCTAAATGTGCGCTGTGTTTCCTCTTCAAAGCAACCAACAATCAGATTGAGTACGAGGCTCTCCTTATATGATTAAAGGTTTCTCGTGAGCTGGTGTCAAGTGCCTAAAGGTCATCACGGACTCGTAGCTCATGGTGGGGTAGGTCTCTGACAAGTATGAAGCTTGGGATCCCATGATGGCGAAGTCCCTGGACAAGGTGCGCTCGTGTATGGCGAACCTCTAGCACTTCAGCATTTCCCACATCCCTCGGGCAAAGAATGCCCGAGCTAATGTCCTCTCAGATTGGCAACCTTGCCAGACTCATTGTTGGGGCATACTTCAAAGAATATCTGGAGACTCCCAGCTTCGAGTCTGTAGTGGAGGTCCAACAAGTTACTATCGAAGCCAGCTGGATGGACCCCTACATCAAATATTTCACCACCGGTGCCCTACCTGAGGATCGCAAGGAGGCCGGCCTCCTCAAGAAGAAGGCTGCATGGTTTGTGCTGATGGATGGGTAGCTTATTGGAGGTCTTATTCCTATCCCCTACGAAAGTGCTTGAAGCTCTCAGAAGCTGCCTACGTGCTCCAAGAAATACACGAAAGCATTCATGGGAATCACATGGGGGCAGGACCCTGGCTTATAAGGCAGTCCGGCAAGGATACTTCTGGGAGACCATGTGGGAAGATGCCGATGATTTTGTAAGGAGGTGAGACTGCTGTCAACATCATGCCCACATCCAGCGTCAGCCAGCAACCCTGTTCTCACAACTATCAGCCCCACGGCCATTCTCCCAGTGGGGAATGGACATCCTATGGTGCGGGCACCAGAATCAGAAGAAGACTTCAGGGTTCCATCTGGATCTCTGATTGACCTTGCCCCAAAAAATTAGGGTTTGTAATAAGGATTGACCTGATCAATCCAATTTGAGTCTGTAATTTTGTCATTTCAATTTTGTTGAGTCATGTTGATTCAGTCCAAGTCCAGGTCCAGGTTGGCGCCATTCCCTTTGCCATAGGGTGCCACATTTTTTCTTCCATTGTCCAGCTACAAGTGGGTGCCACACTCCCTGCCACATCTCCATCCAGTGTCTTTGGTCCCCACACCATAAGAAGTAAGTTTCGCTTTTTCTTGCACCACTTGGGGGAGAAATCCATCAAGATACCTCAATCCAAGGAGGAGCCAACTTCTTTCCAGATAAACCCAAGCCAGGATGGAAAGAATTTTTCTTGAAGAGAGGATCAAGGAGGTGCCCCACAATGTTCCATAAAAATCCAAGTTACAAAAGGGAAGAGAGCATGTCTTGGGGAGAAAATCAAGGAGGCACCCAAAAGTTTCCTAAAATGCCAAAGCCAAGAAAAGAAGAAGCCTAAACTTGTGGAGCAAGACTAGGAGGTGTCCAAAAGAGCCAAACCATGAAGGAAAAATCCTTGATTCATGGAGAGATACTAGGAGACACCCCATAACCTGCCATTTGGAGCTGATTTTCAAGTTTTCTTGGAGTTTTTGGGCCGCTCACTCATGGAAGGAGTCTTGGTTGGCCAAGGGAAGAGAATTTGATGCCTAAAGTGTAGATTTGTCCTATTAGTCCCACATGGGAACTTGTATGGTTTTGATTTTTCTTATAGGTCTATATATTAGACCCCTTTGTAACTTGAACTTATCTTATGAAATCTTATGAATGAAATCCCTTGTTTTTAGCAAAGTCTTGTTCCACACTTATTCTGAGTGTTGAGCTCCGTGAGGGAGTAAATCCGAGTTCCCTGAAAACCTTGAGGAGGTGTGAGATCTCCAACCCCAAAACCCTAGCTTAGTTCACCCATCTCTACTCCACCACCACCAAACCCTAGCCTCTACACCATCTCCAAGGTTCTTCTTCCAAAGGGTTGCCGACCACCAGGACCCCAGTCCAGCCATCTTCAAGTTAGCTACCACTGCTTCAGAGTCCATCCAGCAGATCCAGGAGAAGAAGTCCCAAATCCGCAGCCTAGGAGTTCCAAATAGCTGAAGACCTTCAGATCCCATCATTTCTTCTACTCTGGTAACTCTCTTCCCTGAGTCTCTTGTTCCTAACCTTGTTCTTCTTCTCTCCAGGATCCAGGGTTCAAGAAGTGGCCAACTTTGCCAAGGACCATTATCAGAGAATCCATTGCGAAGATACCTTGACTCCCGGGATCCAATAATCTGCTCGAGAGAGTCTTTTTCCACCAAATGGAGAGATATCACTGCTAGGTAACAAGAACCTTCCCTTCTCACTTTGTCTGTTTCGTTGAAACTCAAAGCAAACCCTAGATCTGGGGGTTTCTCAATCCCCAGCGATCCTACTTCTGAGTTACTCTGATAATCCACTCCTTTAATTGTGCTTTCTGTCATTTCTTAGTTTCTTTCAACATTAGTTTATCTTTCCTTTGAGTCAAAGCCGACTTCTGAAAATATAATATATAAAAAAATATATTAATTTTAATTTGCTTCCGTATTCCATATATTCGTTCTGCATCATTTTGGTATCAGAGCTTTCATTCTGCATCATTTTTGGTATCAGAGCTTTCGTTCTGCATCATTTTTGGTATCAGAGTTTTCGTTCTGCATCATTTTGGTATCAGAGCTTTCGTTCTGCATCATTTTTGGTATCAGAGCCCTGTCTAGGGTTCTTTCTTGTTTGATTATTTTTTCGTTCCTTTTTACTTTTGCTTCCTGGAATAGACTCCCCTGACCGTCTGGTCCTAGGAACAAGCGAGATGCAAGCCTCCTCCCTTCCATGGGGGTTCCTAGGGCATGTAGGGGTGCCGCTGGGTTATAACTTCTAGGCAGGGAATGTAAACGGAACACACGTTCTGTTTTCTACCAGTAACTATCATGTTATTCGAATTGTTTCTCCCTGTAAAAAATTTCAAATTAAGTAATTCTTATTTCTGGAACCAGTATAATTGAAAGTAATTTACATAAAATTTTCATGATTTATTATTTTTGTAGATTTTCTGAGATCAATTTTATTGCTGTTCTATTTTTTTATTTTCTGCAAGCTATTTTTTATTTGAGTGTGTATAAATTGAATCTATCTTAAGGGCACCGAAGTTACAACATAAGGAGAGGATTGAGACACTCTTCTTAGCCCAAAACCACCTCCCGTGCATTCGAATCTAAGCCTTTAATCTTAAAATTAATAGACCTAATTTGCCCTAGTGGGCTAGGGACACCAACTGGTCGGGTCTAGGCTAGTGTTGAGTCAGTTTGTCTAGTTACTCTGTGTGTGCTTTGTACTCAGTGTCTAGAACGGTGATTCAGGGATTCTATCCTGAAGGGCTTGTGTGCTGGTCCGCCTACCTGGCCAATCACTGATTGGCGTCTAGGATTGGCAATTAGGGACCTAACACTCCCCTTACACCTGCCTGGCTGAGTCCCGAGTTACTACAGGCTAGCTTGCCACTCTGATTGGGCATCTAGTTTGGGCTCTAGATCTAGTTAGCCCGTAGTCGTTTCAGTCGAGTCTCATTTGGTGTGTGTGCTTGCAGATCCTGAGTTCGAGAAGGAGGCCAACCTTGCCATAGGACTACAATCCGAGGATCCATTGCGAAGATACCCCATCTCCAAGGATCCTACAATCTGCTCGAGAGTGTCCTCCAATTGAAGCAACGAGAGATATCACTGCTAGGTAACAAGAACCTTCCCTTCTCACTTTGTCTGTTTCGTTGAAACTCAGAGCAAACCCTAGATCTGGGGGTTTCTCAATCTCCAGCGATCCTACTTCTGAGTTACTCTGATAATCCACTCCTTTTAATTATGCTTTCTGTCATTTCTTAGTTTCTTTCAACATTAGTTTATCTTTCCTTTGAGTCAAAGCCGACTTCTGAAAATATATATATATAAAAAAATATATTAATTTTAATTTGCTTTCGCATTCCACATATTGTTCTGCATCATTTTTGGTATCAGAGCTTTTGTTCTGCATCATTTTGGTATCAGAGTTTTCGTTCTGCATCATCCTAGGTTCCATTCCTCTCGCATCCGGCCAACGAAAGTATTTAATTATGGCCATCGACTACTTTACCAAATAGGTCAAGGCCGAACCTCTAGCATGGATCACCGAGGCTAAGATCATATCATTTTTTGGAAGTCAATCATCTACCATTTCAGATTGTCGCGCTTAGTCATCACTGATAACAGGTGGTAGTTCGACAACCAAGTTTTCGAAGAGTTCTGTGCCAATCTCAACATCTGCCATCGCTTCACCTTGGTAGCTCCCCTCATAGTAATAGAGAGGCTGAGGTGACCAACTGGACCATCTTGCGAGGGCTTCGCACCAGACTGGATGAAGCCAAGGGTCGATGGACTGAAGAACTCCTAGTGTGCTGTGGGCCTACCATACTACACCCTGCACGGCCACCGATGAGACACCCTTTAACCTTGTCTTGGCACTGAAGCCATGATTTCGATGGAGCTTGGTCTGCCCATGCTACGGGTAAAGTAATATGACAAAGCTGAGAATTCAGCCCGTCTCCTCCTAACTTGGATTTGCTAAACGAGACGATAGACAAAGCCAGGCTTCGGATGGCAGCGTACCAGTAATGAATGGCATGCTACTACAATGCCCATGGTAGACCCAAGGCATTCCGCCCAGGCAACCTGGTACTTAGGCAAGCAAAAGCATCCCAACCAAGGAAATGTAGCAAACTCTCTCCAAATTAGGAGGGCCCTTACAAGGTGGTCGAGGCCCTATCGAATGGAGCCTACTATCTCACCATGCTCAATGGCGATCGATTCCTTTGAACGTGGAATGCCAACAATCTAAGGATGTACTACCAATAATATAAGATTTTCTCTCAATTATTAAAGTTTCATTTTGGTACAACACTATCTTTCACCTATGCAGGAACTCCTCGCTCGACCCTAAGTCCGATGATTGAAAACTATATATTTATGAAGCCTCGCACTCAAATGTCGAGAAAACTTACGAAGCCCATACTTAAAAGCAGGAAACTTATGAAGCCCCGCACTCAAAAGCTGGGAAACTTACGAAGCCCCGCATTTAAAAGTCAGGAAACTTATGAAGCCCCGCACTCCAAGCCATGAAATTATGAAGCCCTGCACTTAAAATCGAGAAACATATGAAGCCCTACACTCCAAGTCGGGAGACTCCAGAAGCCCTACATTCAACTGCCTTACTCACAGTTCCGGAGATGTCAATCGGGGAACCCTTCAAATACCCACCATCTATTACATGACTTACACTTTGGCACTCCAAGCTGAGAGACTCCAGAAGCCCCATATCCAATTACCTTACTCACAGTCCAGAGATGTTAGCCAGGGAACCCTTCAAACCCTGCCATCTACGCATAACTCACAGTTTGGCACTCTAAGCCAAGAGACTTTAGAAGCCATGCATTCAATTGCCTTACTCACAGTTCAGAGATGTCTGCCAGGGAACCCTTCAAACCCTGCCATCTATTGCATGACTCACAATTCGGCACTCCAAGATGGGAGACTCCAAAAGCCTCGCATCCAACTACCTTACTCACAATCCAGAGATGTCAACCGAGGAACCCTTCAAACCCCACCATCTATAGCAAGACTCATAGTTCGGTACTCCAAGCTAGAAGATTCCAGAAAACCCGCATTTAACAGCCTTACTCACAGTTCAGAGATGTCAGCTGGGGAACCCTTTAAACCCCGCCATCTACTGCATGACTCATAGTTCGGCACTCCAAGCCAGGAGAATCCAGAAGCCCCGCATCCAACTGCCTTACTCATAGTCGGAGATGTCAGTTGGGGAACCCTTCAAATCCTGCCATCTATCGCATGACTCATAGTTCGGCACTCCAAGCCAGGAGACTCCAGAAGCCCCGCATACAACTGCCTTACTCATAGTCTGGAGATGTCAGTTGGGGAACCCTTCAAATCCTGCCATCTACCGCATGACTGACAGTTCGGCACTCCAAGTCGGGAGACTCCAAAAGCCCCACATTCAACTGCCTTACTCATAGTCCAGAGATGTCAGCCGGGGAACCCTTCAAACCCTGCCATCTACCGCATGACTCATAGTTCAGCACTCCAAGCCGGGAGACTCAAAAGCCCCGCATCCAACTACCTTACTCACAGTCTGGAGATGTTAGCCGGGGAACCCTTCAAACCCTGCTATCTACCGCATGACTCACAGTTCAGCACTCCAAGCCAGGAGACTCTAGAAGCCCACATCCAACTGTTTTACTCACAGTCCAGAGATGTCATCCAGGGAACCCTTCAAACCCCACCATCTACCGCATAACTCATAGTTCAGCACTCCAAGCTAAGAGACTCTAAAAGCCTCACATCCAGTTACCTTACTCATAGTCCAGAGATATTAGCCAAAGAACCCTTCAAACCCCACCATCTACCGTATGACTCACAGTTCGACACTCCAAGTTGGGAGACTCTAGAAGCCCGCATTTAACTACCTTGCTCATAGTCCAGAGATGTTAGCTGGGGAACCCTTGAAACCCCACCATCTACCGCGTGACTCACAGTTCAACAAATCAAGCCAAGAAGTTTCAGAAGTCCTACATTGAAGTCTACTAGACCTCAAGGCCAGCGTGAAAGGTTGAGATGCTCCCATAATCTTCTATGCCAGCTCCAAGGTTTCACAATCAGCCAAGGGTAGCCAGGACCTGGGAAGACCCATGCATGGTGGCCATGGAGCCTATCTTCCTATCATTCAAAGGGACCAAAGCTGAAAGAAAAAAAGAACAACACAAAGACTTATCAACCGAGCAAGACTCCTCCTTTGTCTAAGAAGTAAGCCCTTCACAACATGGGGTATCCATGTTAGTAAAAAAATAAACAAAAGAAGAAGAGAAGAAAGAGAGATAAGGGAGCACATGATAATTGCAAAGGAGATGTGTTCTTCATTGATTGAAATTTTTTGTACAATAATGAGGACTCCCGACAAGCGAGAAGCCCTCCAAAACTTAGATACAAAAAGAAGAAAAAGAAAAAGCTAAGTCTCTCTTGCCAGCTCTTTCCCTGGCCGATGAGTGACTCCCTCCGATGCGGGTGTCACCTCCACTCTAGACTCTAGCTCTAGCCCAGCCTCAACCTCCGGCTCTGGCTCTGGCTCCACCTCGGCAACAGGCATTCTTGGCCTTCTGGGGGAGAGTAAACAGGGTGGATGCTCTCCAACTCCTTCCGCCCAAGAAAGTGGCAGGCCTTACTTCTGAAATTGTTGAACTTTCGATGGTAAGAATCCATCATGGCCTCGATGACCTCCTCCTTGAAGGCCTCAGACTTTTTGAGCTAGGGGATGGCCTCAGTGGCTTCCTTCTTTGCTGCCTCCATCATGGTGATGGCTACCGTGGTCTTCTCCAACATGGTCGCGGCCTGAGCTGTTCCTTCTCAAGTTATACCTGGAGGGTCTGGGCTCTACCCTCTAAGCGAGCTACCTCCATCGTAGAGGCAACCTCCCTCTCAGCCCAGTTAAGGCTCTCCCCCTTCTCTTCCTTCAGTTTCTCCTCAAGCTTGATGGACTTCTTCTCTAGCTCCGCTGCCCTCACTCAGGAGCTGGTCAACTCGGTCTGGAGGACCTTCACCTGACCCTCCAGCTCCTACACCCAGGCCTCGGCAGCACCCTCTCCTTGCAGAGGTGGAGGTCACGCCTCATCAACCACATGTAGGAGTCCTGGATGAGGAGGTTGTCAGTGACCATCTACAAAAGTCATACAAGAAAAATTAGTTAGCACTACATAAGCAGAAAATGAAAATAAAAGAACCAGGAAGGTGCCTCACGAGAGGAGTTGGGGGAACACTCCAGTGAGGAATCCACAAGCTGCCACCCATCCTTCTCCTAGCGATCCTGCTGCGGGATGAGGGCATGCATCACCTCTTTCTCCAACTTCCCATCCTTTGTCAGCATGGCATCTCGAGGTAGGAACATTGACACCTTCTTCATCCCCGGCCTCGACATTACAAAGGGATCTGCAAGTTTTTTACAGCCATTGGTGGAGGTGTGGTGACTACGAGCGGACCTCCAGCGGCCTCGCTCTCTAGCGGCGGGGCTGGTCATCCTGTGGCGGTGTCTTCTGCCATTCCCACCACCTCTGGCTGAGGTGGAGCTTAGGTTTGCGGGGTCCACCAGAGCTACTTGTGCAGTCCCCTTCACTGCTCTGGCATCACTCCCAGGCCTGTGATAAGGTGCTGGACCGCCGGCTCGGGTGCAATCGATGCTACAAAAGGCCTCTCACTGGGCCTCCACCCGAGTCCTCCCGGGCCTTCTTGGTGGGCTCCTCTCTGGGCCTCGTGGAGGTGGCCCTCTTCTTTGACATGCTTAGGAGGTCATCGAAGGAGAACCTCATCCCTATGAAACAGGAAAAATGTTAGTCTCTTGAAATCAGATCTGCTTGGAAGAAAAGGTGCCCGGTATCGAGCCTTACCCTGAGTCTAAGCCTAGCTGACCCCCACCATTGACGCAGAGTTCTGCTTGGTCAGTAGGTCTCGAAGAGCAAGGACCTCGAAAGTAACGAGTCGGTCATTTACTTCCTTGTCGATCAGCTGACATAGATTTTTGGTTGGGGGAGCGGTCTGGGTCACTCCAAACCCAGTCCACCCCTCAACCAAGGCAAAGAGGAACCTGCCCTTCCATCTCCTTAATAGAGGCAGGCAGGTCAAGTTTGAGGGTCCCCGGGCAGGGGACCACGAACCACCACCCACTATCAACTAGGTGGCACTTCAAGGTGAACAAAGCCCTGAAGAGGGAGAAACAGGCTATGATCCCATGAAAGTGATAGAGAATAATGAAGCAGAAGATAGTCCTAACGGTGTTAGGGGCAAGGGCTGGAACAAGGTGATAATTGCTCAGAAAAGAAAAGAAAAAGGAATGGAAAGGAAGACGAAGACCCTCGAAGAAGAAGTCTTCATACAGGACGATTCGGCCCAGGCCACTAGAAGTGACCCACTCCTCCAATCCCGGGATTGAGAGCTGGATGGAATTGGAAATCCCATATACTCTTTGGATAAGGAGGAGGTCCTCACCAGTCATCATTGAAGTAATGCCGGAAGGATCAGCCAACTCCCTAATGGGAGGAGAAGGAGGAGCGGGAGGAGCCATAGGGGGTCCAATGACAATCCCCATTTGGCGGGGGCCCCTGCAAAACACTATAGGAACTTTGTCCTCCTTGCTATCCATGGAAGGAGGCCTTGGTCAAGATGGCCCCACCTCACCAAAATTATCCGGGCGGTGGTGCCCTCTGTCGGAAGGACTCATGAAAGAAAATCAAGGAGAAAGGAAGACAAAACGGGGGGATAAGAGATCTACAGGACCCTAGAAGATATCCTCCAGCATGGGCTGAAGGGGAAGGATAGGAAGAAGAAGAAGGGAAGGAGGGGCTAACCTGCTAAAGACTTCGAACCTTGGAGTAAAGAGGAGGACTGAGGAAGGAGATGGACTTTGCGGAAACTTGGCCTTTGGTGCTCAAAAAACCCTTAAGGGACGAGAGGACAAGTCCCTTTCAAAAAACCTGTAGAGCCCCGTCGCTTCGTACGAGTCGAAGACGTGCTCCTCTTCTTTCCCTGGCCAATTGAAGCCCACCATGTGTCAAGATCCATTGAGGGCGATGCTTCGATTCGGAGGAACCCACATTAGGCTCAGCATAGCAATTATGGTTTCCTTAAAGGGGGGCAGACGTGGTGCCACTTCTTTGGTGAGAGTGCACGATCTTCGGGGCACCGGTGCTCGAAGCATTAATGGCATAGAAAGTGCGCCCCTCCATGTCAGCACGATCATTACTCTCATCACCCCGGGCACCGCATCGTTCCTTGGGCTTGAGAGTAGGAGGCATCTAATGTGGCATAATTGCTGACGTGGAGCCCATGATGGCAATAGCTGGCGATCGTGTTGGTGGGAAGTGCCACCTGGATGCGGC